>CM062817.1:1447335541-1447966404 GCA_031772625.1 Pinus tabuliformis
AAGATGATTTTAACTTCAGTATGGCAGTTCTGGTATAATGTTGTGCTGTTGATTTTAACTTCAATATATATTTATGATGGCGGTTTTGGTATAGCGTTGAGCAGTTTGTTGACTTCATGATATTACACAGTTTAAATAATTCAAAGCGTTTGTATATCATTCAAAATATTGCGGTGTTTCCAGAATGTCTTATATACCAAAGCATTTGTAGTATTGATATATTGAAGTGATATATTAATAGAATGAAGTGATATATTGAAGTGATCCATTGCGCATTTTTCAAAACATAGTAGTATTGCAGTGATATGTACAATGAAATGCTGATGCTTTTAGCAAATATTAGAGGGATTTGAAGGCTGTAACGTAAGGATTTTTTTAGCAGAAGTAATTTTTTTACAGAATGCATTCAATCATCTCTATGGTCGGAATAGTTCTCACTGGCAAGGAGAACTATTCTGAATGGTCTCGGATGGTAAAACACACCCTCATCTACAATGAGTTGTGGAAAGGAGTGTGTGTCGGAGAAGAAGACAAAGACCCTGTGCAGCCCACATCAGATAAAGAACTTGTCATTTGGGAAAACAAGAATAGCAAAGCCTATGCATTGATCGCAGCATCTGTAAATGAAGAAGTAAGTCGTCATATTTCATCTTATTCCACTGCCTTTGAAGCTTTACAAAAGCTGAAAGAACTCTATGATTCACATTCTGCACTTGAAGTTGTTCAGCTCATGATTAAACTCTTCACTCTTGAACTAAAAAATAATGATCCTCTTGCTCTTGCATCTGAAGTAAAGTCTATAATGCATGATATTAAATCCACTAAGGTTGAGCTGGATATCCCTCTTATTGCCTTTCTCAAAGCACTCTATCCTACCTACTCCAATTATCTTGAGTCATTACAAGCAAATCGAAATCTTAAAGATATAATCTTTGACTCTCTTGTGAAAAAGTTTGTGAAAGAGAGAAAGCCTTTGGAAAGAAGACAGTCCATGAATCTTCTGAAGAGACTATTTGCCTTGCTCATAAAGAAAAGCATCCTGCTCAAGATTCTACAAGAGGAAGAGGTGGACGAAGAGGAAGAGGAAGATACTTCGGAGGCAGGGGGGCATACATTCTCAAGCAGAAAAAGCAGATCTGCATTGCATTCGCTGCAAACAAAATGGATCACATGATGCTTCGACATGCAAGCTACCATGGGACAAAATTGAGCAGAGAAGAAATCAGCAGAAAGGTAAAACTGATGACACAGACAAAGGCAAAGCACCTGAATCTCCTCACTATATTGAGGCACAATGTAACATTGGAGTAAATGAAGATTTGTTTAACGCTTCACTTGCTTCTTCGAAAAATGATTGGTTGCCTGCTTCATGAGCAACCTGTCATATGACTCATAGGAAAGATCTTTTTGAAGATTTCACTGACAATGTTGATGGAGCAGTATACTTTGCAGATCAATCAAAAATCAAGCCATCAGGGCTTGGCACAATCAGGCTTGAACTGCTTGGTCTTCCAGATTTTCTTCTGGATCATGTTCTATATCTCCCACAGCTCAAGAGAAACTTGTTGTCCTTGGTCCACATCCGCCAGCAAGGTCACTCCATTCATATGTTTGATGGAAAACTTGAGGTAAGAAAGGCATCTGACCACTTACTTTTCATGAGGGGAATAGAAGAAGAAAGACTTCTTAAACTGCAAGGAACCTCTACTCATGCACAACATTTCTCATATATTTCTCATCATGAAGAAGGTACACTTCCATCAAGTTTATTATGGCATGCTAGATTTGGACATTTAAACTATGACAGTCTCCGCTTATTAAAGAAAAATGGTGTTGCTGGTTTGCCTACAATTCCTAGAAAACATAAGCAATGTGATGCTTGCATTCTAAGAAAGCATAGCAAACAGTCTTTTCATGATTCACATTCAAGAGCACATAGGAAGCTTGAACTCATTCATTCAGATTTATGTGGTTCAATGCCTGTTCCTTCTGCAAATGGAAATAAATATATCATGACATTTATTGATGATTACACCAGAATGTGCTGGGTTTATTTATTGAAGAACAAATCTGATGCTTTTCAAACATTTAAGAATTTTCATAAGTGGATTGAAAATGATGCACAATCTCATATTGGGTCTATTCGCACTGATAATGGAAAAGAATATACATCAAATGAATTTGAAAACTATCTTCGCCAACATGGGATCAAACATCAAACAACTGTACCTTATAATCCCCAACAGAATGGTGTAGCAGAAAGAATGAATAGAACAATTTTGAATATGGTACGATCCATGCTTTTCTTCAAAAATGTAAAGATAATGTTTTGGGCTGATGTTGTTCTATGTGCTGCATATATAAAGAATAGATGTCCATCTAGTGCTATAAGAAACAAGACTCCTTATGAATTGTGGTATGGACATGTTCCTTCGGTAAAACATCTCAGGATTTTTGGTTCCACCTGTTATGCTTTAATACCAAAGGTACATAGAAACAAACTTGGTGCTAGAAGTCGTAAGTGTATCTTCCTGGGGTATTCAAACACCTCTAAAGCATACCGTCTCTATGATGAAGTAAATAAAAAGTTTGTTGTATCTAGAGATGTCATTTTTCTTGAATCATCCAAATCTTACAATGTTGTTGAGCGGCAACTTGATCGCTTGGATAGATTCACAAAAACGAAATCATTTCAAGAGTTTGATAATCAGATTCCACATCTTGAAGGGGGGATCCCTATACTAGATCAACATGTGGAATCTTCTTCTGATGAACAATCTCCCTTGCATGAAACTCCAACACCGGATGATCCTTTAAGTGATGTAATTGATAGAATTGGGAGACTTAATCTTGATTCAGTCCCAACTCAATCAACAGAGCAGCCCGGACCATCTCAGAAAGGTCCCCCAAAGTGGCTGACAAAGACACTTGAAAGTGCTCATCCTGATGAAATTGGAAAAACAAGAACCAGAAATACAAACCGAGAAGATGGAGGTGATGTAGATAACTCTAATTCACCTGTTGATATGGATGTTACTTATGATTGTGAATTGAACTTGTCTACATATTTTGAACCAACTTCCTTCAAAGAAGCTGCTTCTCATGATGAATGGAAAGAAGCGATGCAGAAGGAGTATGATGCCCTCCTAAAGAATGGCACTTGGAAGATGGTTGATCCTCCATTTGGAACCAAACCAATTGGCTGCAAGTGGGTCTACAAGAACAAGTACAAAGCTGATGGCTCACTTGAAAAGCACAAAGCTAGGCTTGTGGCAAAAGGTTTTGCACAGAAGGAAGGGGTCGATTATGAGGAAACTTTTGCCCCCACAACAAAATGGGCCACCATCCGGACACTCTTTGCACTACCTGCTCAGAACGGTTGGAAAGTCCATCAAATGGATGTAAGAACTGCATTCTTGAATGGAGATCTAAAAGAGAATGTTTTTATGTCCCAGCCTGAAGGATTTGCTGTGAAAGGACATGAACACAAAGTATGCAAACTTGTGAAGTTCTTGTATGGCCTCAAACAAGCACCACGAGCCTGGTATGAAAAACTAACTAAGCATCTTCTGAAACTCAACTTCAAACATTTTGATCTTGATGATGCAACTTTATTTGTCAAGAAAGTTGGCAAAACAGTTGTATATCTTGTGGTATATTTAGATGATATTTTAATGACAGGGAATAATGAAAGCTATATTGCATCCATAAAGAAAGAATTAGGAAAAAGTTTTGAAATGGCTGATTTGGGCTATGTTCATTACTATCTTGGCATTGAAGTAACCCAACATCCAAAATCCATATTTCTTTCTCAAAAGAAATACATTGGAGATTTGTTAAACAGATTTCGCATGACAGAGTGCAATCCTCTTTCTACTCCAATGGAACAAAACTTGAAGCTCACATCTATTGAAGGAAAGGAATTTGAGGATGCAACAAAGTATAGACACCTTGTAGGAAGTCTCATCTACTTCACTACTACCAGACCAGACATTTCATTTGTTGTTGGAATCCTCTCCAGGTTTATGCAAAAGCCTTGTGAGGGACATTGGTCTGCTGCAAAAAGAGTTCTAAGGTACTTGAAGGGAACCCAAGACCTTGGAATCAAGTATACATAGGTGGACGACTTCAACTTGATTAGATACTCTGATTCAGAGTTCGATGGAGACAAAGAAACTGGGGTATCTACTTCACGATATGATATGAGTCTTGGATCGGGAGCTGTCTCCTGGAGATCATGCAAACAATCAGTTCCAGCAGATTCCACAACAGAAGCAGAATACGTGGCAGCAGCTGAAGCAACAAAAGTAATTTGTGTGGCTCAGGAAAATTCTTGAAGATTTGCAGGTAAAACAAGTACAATCAACTCCACTCATGATTGATAACACCTCTGCAATAAAGGTTGGCCAAGAACCCAAAGTTCCATGATTTTACTAAGCACATCAATACTAAATATCATCTGATCCGACATCATGTTGAGGCCAAAACAATCCATCTCCGTCATTGTTCCACAAATGAGCAAATTGCAGACATCTTCACCAAAGCGCTTGGAAGAGAAAAGCTTGAAAGATTCAGAACGATGCTTGGACTCACCAACATCCCTTCAGATTAAGGGGGGGAATGTTCACACTTAATCTTCAACGATTGGGTAGACTGGAACGTGAACAATCATCTAGAAGATGAACTGATCTGTCCCATTTTATGTATATAAACAATAGTTATCCAATGAAATAATCAGTTATCTAATGAAATAATCGGTCAGTTTTCTTCTGCCCATTTTGGAGTTACCCTAGCCTGACAAAAATATTTTTTTTAGAGAAATAAATATTATTTATTTTTTTAAATTAAAAAATATTGCTTCTAAGGTTAAACTAATAATAATCAATTAGCAAATGGAGCAATTGTATAGTCATATCTAGATAAAGATTATAATCTCTAAAAAAATATCTCCCTATTTAAAAAAACAAAAATTAAAATAAATAAATCTTATAAAAGTAGAAATAACATCCAAAAATTAATTAGATACAAAAGTTTTATATCATATATCTCCATATTTAAAAGAACAAAAATTAAAATAAATAAATTGCACTTATAAGTTTATAAACATAGAAATAAAACCCAAAAAAAATTATATACAAAATTTTATATATCATGGTTCCACCAACTCACAACTCAGCTGCTCCATGCAATTCGTATAGTCCAATCTGAATTTTGCAAGTTCCTAGCAGTGAGTACACTATCATTATGAAGTTTATGACGAACTTATTCAGCCCAAATCCTTTTGTAAAGGGTTCGCTTGTAGCCAAATATTGTAACAGAGGATCTTCTTGTTATCCAAGTTAATAGACGTGTCGAATCATGCGACACGTGTATATGCTTTCATCCCAAAAAAAACATACGTGTCATTACTGTAGAGATGTAAATTCGCATGCAAGCAATGTGTCAAACTGTTCAGCGTGCTAGCTGCGAAAACATGCAGAGGGGCTCCTGGGGTTTCAATTTAACTCTCCATTCAAACCCCGCCCCAAAATCCCAGTACTCCATACACCTCATTATCTGGTGCGTTTTGGAATTTGAATTTGTGAATGCTATGACTGTTTGCATTCCTTTTTCTGAACTCCATGGCGGTTTGAACCAGGGAATTGGATTTCTCCATGCTCAGAATCATTCTAGTTTCTTTGTACAGAGGGTAAAGGGAAAGGTGTTGGATAATGGATTTTTTCACAAAATTATTTCAGTTTTTCTATATGGATGGTGGAGGCAAAGCTGTGGATATTGATGCAGGTCAACGTCTTCTGTATGGAAGGGTAGAACTGGAAAGAAAGATATGGTAAGTGTACATGTATTTTTTATTTTTATATGAAATGTTTTTTATATAAAATAGGTAGCCAAATATTGTAACAGAGGATCTTCTTGTTATCCAAGTTAATAGACGTGTCGAATCATGCGACACGTGTATATGCTTTCATCCCAAAAAGAAAACATACGTGTCATTACTGTAGAGATGTAAATTCGCATGCAATCAATGTGTCAAACTGTTCAGCGTGCTAGCTGCGAAAACATGCAGAGGGGCTCCTGGGGTTTCAATTTAACCCTCCATTCAAACCCCGCCGCAAAATCCCAGTACTCCACACCTCATTATCTGGTGCGTTTTGGAATTTGAATTTGTGAATGCTATGACTGTTTGCATTCCTTTTTCTGAACTCCATGGCGGTTTGAACCAGGGAATTGGATTTCTCCATGCTCAGAATCATTCTAGTTTCTTTGTACAGAGGGTAAAGGGAAAGGTGTTGGATAATGGATTTTTTCACAAAATTATTTCAGTTTTTCTATATGGATGGTGGAGGCAAAGCTGTGGATATTGATGCAGGTCAACGTCTTCTGTATGGAATGGGTAGAACTGGAAAGAAAGATATGGTACGTGTACATGTATTTTTATATGAAATGTTTTTTATATAAAATAGGTAGAATTGGAAAAAATACATGAAATGGGTAAAATTGGAAAGAAATTGGAAAAAAAGATATGGTATGTGTTAAATAATGTTTAATTGTTTTTACATTTATGTGTTAAATATTTAATGTTCAGTACAAGTAGTTAAAGAAATGAAGCCAATGAACTATCGTCATAATTTGTTCATATTTTTTTTTACATTTATATGTTAAATAATGTTTAATTGTTTTTACATTTATATATTAAATAATGTTTAATATTCAAGGTTAATTAGATGTTTAATTGTTTTTACATTTATATGTTAAATAATGTTTAATTGTTTTTTACATTTACATGTTAAATATTCAAGGTTTAGTACAAGTAGTTAAAGAAATGAAGGCAATGAACTATCGTCATAATTTTAAAGTTTGCAGTCAAGCTATGCCAACCCGTTTTTCAAAATAACACGTTTTTAGATTAGGATTAGGATTAATTTTGCAAGCCATGTAATAGTAATATAAATCAACCATTCTGTGAATAGCTATCAACCATTCTGTGAATAGCTATGCTGTGTTATGCTCTTCAGACAAAAAAAAAAGTCGTACATCAACATCTTCACACTTCTGAAATTGTATTATCGAAAAGAAAAAAGTAATGTAATTGTCATTTCAAAACTTGAGTGTCATATACCAGGCATGTGGTCATATACTCCCATTGCATGTATTGGATTAATGATTTCATTAAAGTCCCGCACGGCTTTGTAAGTTCGCCATGTCTAGAAACCCTTGTCCTGTCTGTTGACATAATCTGGGCGTTTAAGGCATTTTGTTGATCTTGGTTGCTTCTTTGAGTAATTTGTAATTTGTCAAGAGTGGGTTATCCAAATGTTCAACCCCAAAGTTGCCGTCATTTACTCGGCATACATATATGTGAAATGCGCAGAAAGCCTAGCCAAGCCAGAAAAGCTGAAAAGTTCCCACAGCAGGGAATTGACCATAAAATCATCACATAATATTCAGTCCATTTGATCCATAAAATCATCACACATTCAATCGCTCTATTTCTATGGCCTTTTCCCTAGAAGCTTAACCACGACTTAAGACGGACAATTATAATTCAAATCAAGATTGCCCACAACCCTGAAATCAGACTACCAGAATTTTAACCGGCTCATGCTAGGTTTTTTTGTTTTTTTATTTATTTTTTTCTATTTGTGGCTATGCTAGTTTTTTTTTTTTCGGTCAACAGGGAAAAAATATATATAGCTTCTTCATATTTTTTTTTTTTTTCGGTCAACAGGGAAAAAATATATATAGCTTCTTCATATTGAAAAGAAAGAAAATACTAAGAGAAAAGAAAGCAAATACTGAATACACTGCATACAACGTTAGAAAATTCAGCCTACTGAAAACCAAAACCATGAGGAAAAAAAAGTGCCGTTATGCTAGTTACCTGATATGTCATTATAGGTGTGATAATGAGGCTTTTAGAATTTTTATAAAATTATATGTATAATAATTAATTAAAATTACGAAATGATTATATGAAAGTTCCATATTTATTTCATTTACTAAGTCTTAGTTATGTCATTTGATTTATATATCATTTATGTAAAACTAATTTTCACCTCAATAATGGTTACATAATAGTTATTATTTTAAAATATCGGCATTTTTTTTAAAATGTGGATTTTAATTAATGACTAAATATATATATATATATATATATATATAATTTAACTTAACCAAATGTGGTATCCCTAAATTAAATTAATTTTCTTGGTATTTACTCAAGAAAGATCAAGAAGATAGGGATAAACAGATCAAAAAGAAGAAAAGTAAGATCAAGAAGAGATAAACAGATAAAAGGAAAAAAAAGATAAAGTAGTCATTATATATATTATATATATATATATATATATATATAAATTTTAACTTAACCAAATGTGGTATCCCTAAATTAAATTAATTTTTGGGTATTTACTCAAGAAAGATCAAGAAGAACTGTGGTTCACTGTGGTACGGTTTCTATGCTTCACGATGAGTGCAATGGGTGGTCTGTTTTGTGAGGTGAAAAGGTTTAGGAGGTCAATCTAAGATTAGGAGGGACAGTCATAGAGCAGCTATCGAGGGAACAACCCAGTAACCAACAGGCTACTCTTTCCTCTCCTTCGATTAGAGGTCGGGGGCTTATATACTCTTTTTAGAACTCCATCCCCTTCCTTCATCTGTGAGGTAAGGAATTAACTAGACCCTTCCAAGTAGGGCAAGCACTAATCTCGTTACACCATTCGTGCAGGTCGCTACTTATGCGACAAGGAATTTCGCTACCTTAGGAACTGCCGCCGTTTACCGGGGCTACCTTTTCTTTTTACCTTCCCCTTATACCCCACCCCAAAAAAAGATTCCGCATTACCGATTTGTCTATCCCGCCGCCCTCCTAACAAGAAATAAGTCACTTTGGGCCATAGATAGCAGCTGCTGATGCCGCAAGACCGCAGGCCTTACTGATAAGAAAAAGGATGGGATGCTGGGCCGCCATACAACCTGAGCTTTCTCCCCCTTGCCCGGTGCGGACAAGCGACTACGTCCCTTCAAATTTCGACTGATAAGGAGAGGAGAGGGAGAGGGAGAGGAAGAAGAGAAGTGGGATGGTTGGTTGGTTTTCACTAGTGAATTGAACAGTAGCTCACCCACCAAAGACGCCAGCCAGTAGGTCCAAGTGGAGCTGAACCTAGCAGCTCTGGCATCGACCGGCACCAGACCACGTTCAACGCGGGATCTCCAGATCAACTAATGCAACGTCTCCATGGAAATCCAGAGATTCCACATCTCTATGTCACATCATATATGAACAACCAGGTAGATATGCATATTGTCTTACTTATGAGATTTGACTGGCTTGGGTTGACACTTACTGCTTTGGTATTCACCGGCCTACACCACCAATACTTTCTGTTTTACGACCTACTGCTACTAATATGTACTTTTTCCCTTTTACCGACTCAATTACCCTTTACTTCATTTAGAAACTTCCTGAATAAATACTGCTGGCTGGCCAGTATATGGTATGGTAAGGACAAGGGTTGGTTCAAAAAGGTCAAACCTGAGATTTTGAAAGGAAAAGGGTGAGCGCAGGGAAGGCCACGGTAATGAGGGTAATATAAAGGTCATCAGTCAAAGGTAAAATAATAAGCTCACGTAAGGGTCTGGAAGATAGGGATAAACAGATCAAAAAGAAGAAAAGTAAGATAAAGAGATCAAGTAAAAGAAAAGAAAGATAAAGAGGATTATTAGAAACCAAACAATTTGTTATTTTTTTAATTATGAAACATTTTGGATTTGTTTTTTTTTTTTTTACTTATAAGTAGTTAGGGAGACATTTATGTACCCTAGCTAATTCTTGGGTATTTATTCAAGAATACCCAAAAAAGATCATGAGGATAGGAATATCTGAGATCAAGGAGAACAAAAGAAAGATAAAGAGGATAGGGTATCTGGTGAAGAAAAAAGAGAAAAGAGGATAGGGGTATCTGAGAAAGAGAAAAGAGGATAGGGTATATGAGAATAAGGAGAATAAGAGAAAAGAGGATAGGGTATATGAGAATAAGGAGAATAAGAAAGAGAAGAGGAGAAAAAGGATAATCTATGGTGAGATGTTAGGCAGAGTTCTATAGCTACATTTGGTCTGGACCACATAGCTACATCTCATATTAGAAAAAGAAGGCAGAGTTCTATAGCTACATCTGGTGTTAGGCAGAGTTTAGTGTCGACGCTACTTCTCCTGTGGACCACATAGCTACGTCTCATATTAGAAAAAGAAGGAAGAGTTCTATAGCTATGCTTGGTGTTAGGTAGAGTTTTATAGCTACGTCTCGTGTTAGGCAGAGTTCTATATCTACGTCTTGTGTGGACACTAGGTTTGGTATGGACCACATAGCTACTTCTCATATTAGAAAAAGAAGGAAGAGTTCTATATCTACACTTGGTGTTAGGCAGAGAGCTACCTCTGAGGTGGAATTTTATATTGGAAAAAGAAGGAAGATTTATATAGCTACATCATGTGTGGAGGAGATAGCTATGAGACAATTAAGATCTCATATTAGAAAAAGAAGAAAGGGTTCGTGTACAACCAGAGAGCTGTGAGACAATTAAGATCTCATTTTAAAAAAGGAAGAAAGGGAAGATCTTATATAGAGAAGAAAGGGTTCATGTGTATAGTAACAGTTCGGGAGAAGACTATAGGAAGTAGTAATCTTAAGGTTGGGAGGTAAAATATCGAGGGTGTGGAATCTCATATTAGAAAAATAAGGAAGATTTATATAGCTATGTCTGGTGTGGATTAGATAGTTGTGAGGCAATTAAGATCACATATTAGAAAAAGAAGAAAGGGTTTGTGTACAGCGAGATAGCTGTGAGACAATTAAGATCTTATTTTAAAAAAATAAGAAAGGGAAGATCTCGTATAAAAAATAAGAAAGGGAAGACTATAAGAAGTAGTAGTCTTCAGGTTGGGAGGTAAAATATTGAGGAGCAAGGTTTATTTGCAGGCTATGTTTGGAAAGTTTGGACCAAATTTGGAAAAGTAATTAGAATTCTGCTATGCTTTGTTACATAAATATATGTGTAGGTCATTTTATTAGCCTGTGGAAATTAAAGGATTAATGGAAATAGTAGAAATAACTTCCTTGCGTCCTTGGTATTGACTGAAGAAAATTTAGGGAAGGGATAAGTGAAATTTCCTTAAACTAATTAGAATTTTGCTATGTTTTGTTACATAAATATATGTGTAGGTCATTGTATTAGACTGCGGAAATTAATGGATTAATGGGCATAGTAGAAATAACTTCCTTGCTTCCTTGGTATTGACTGAAGAAAATTTAGGGAAAATTTAGGCAAGGGATAAGTGAAATTTCTGCTATGCTTTGTTACATAAATATATGTGTAGGTCATTGTATTAGACTGTGGAAATTAATGGATTAATGGAAATAGTAGCGGTAGATAGTAAATAATTTCCTTGCTATTGACTAAAGAAAATTTAGGCAAGGAAAAACTACATAATTTCCTTGCTATTGACTAAAGAAAATTTAGGCAAAGGAAAAACTACTTATGAACTGGTAAAAGAATTTACCATCAAAAGCTATTAGTTCTTATTAAAAATATAAAAACTACTCATGAACTGATAAAAGAATTTACCATCAAAATTTAGTAGTTATTAAAAATATAAAAACTACTCATGAACTGATAAAAGAATTTACCATCAAAATTTAGTAGTTATTAAAAATATAAAAACTACTTATGAACTGGTAAAAGAATTTACCATCCAAATTTAGTAATTCTTATTAAAAATATAAAAACTACTTATGAACTGGTAAAAGAATTTACCATCAAAATTTAGTAGTTCTTATTAAAAATATAAAAACTACTTATGAACTCGTAAAAGAATTTGCCATCAAAATTTAGTAGTTCTTATTAAAAATATAAAAACTACTTATGAACTGGTAAAAGAATTTACCATCCAAATTTAGTAGTTCTTATTAAAAATATAAAAACTACTTATGAGCTGGTAAAAGAATTTACCATCAAAATTTTGTAGTTCTTATTAAAAATATAAAAACTACTTATGAACTCGTAAAAGAATTTACCATCAAAATTTAGTAGTTCTTATTAAAAATATAAAAACTAATGAACTCGTAAAAGAATTTGCCATCAAAATTTAGTAGTTCTTATTAAAAATATAAAAGCTACTTATGAACTCTTAAAAAAATTTACCATCAAAATTTAGTAGTTTTTATTAAAAATATAAAAGCTACTTATGAACTCTTAAAAAAATTTACCATCAAAATTTAGTAGTTCTTATTAAAAATATAAAAACTACTTATGAACTGGTAAAAGAATTTACCATCAAAATTTAGTAGTTCTTATTAAAAATATAAAATATATTGTAGAACTAAACAAGCATATTTCATTATTGGAAATAATTTTAAAAAGTTCTTGTTGAAGAACATGATGGATTAATGGAAATAGGATTACCATCAAAATTTAGTAGTTCTTATTAGTCCCTGCCATCTGGCATTCGGCAGGGACTATAGTAATCGTTAGGGTGGGAGTTAGCATTAATTTGTACTTGCTGGTGAGCGTTATTGCGTGGTTAATCCAAAGTTTTTAGTCCCTGCTGTGGGGTCATGCGCGCACAAAGCCAAAGTTCCATTCCGCTTGAACGATTGCCATCTTATTTGGCCTCTTCCCGAGGCGGAAGAGGCCCGACCTTAGGTTAATTTGCAAGTTATCGCTAATTTCAGTGTGCCTGACCGTTAACTGTTAGCGTTAATGCTAGCATTACTTCCTTACAGGTTTCGTTATTTCCTAAACTATATCCCGATTTCGTAAACTATATCCTAAGGTCGCAGGGTTAACAGGTGTTGTGCTGCATCGCATCGGTGTGCTGGTATTGACGGGTGGGTAATGAGGTTCTCGCCATATGCTTCTGCAAATCTTTTTCAGCCACTCGACTTCGCTCACGATGGCTTGTGGAGCTAGGGTTCATCAGAGCTTTGAAGCTGAGTTGGGCGCCGACACACTAGTCGATCTTGATAGAGTAACCCACGAAAACCTTGCATGTAACCAGAGCCTGGTCTTGTACATTATGGTGGCTCGAATAAGAGCATACATTTGGACCTCTTCTAGGAAATGCATGAAAGGCCACATTCAACTCCCGAAAGAACTCAGGAAAGGCGGAAGGAATGGATTAGCAAATGATGGATTGTTTTGGGCGTGCTCTGAACCAGAGAAAACCCTTCCAGTCACCTACGGGCTTCATTTCGAGGGTTTAAGGGTTTGGTTTTCCTCAGTAGAGACGGCAGAAAAGGCACACGACGACTACACAAAGCAAGGAGCATACATTTGGACCTCTTCTAGGAAATGCATGAAAGGCCACATTCAACTCCCGAAAGAACTCAGGAAAGGCGGAAGGAATGGATTAGCAAATGATGGATTGTTTTGGGCGTGCTCTGAATCAGAGAAAACCCTTCCAGTCACCTACGGGCTTCATTTCGAGGGTTTAAGGGTTTGGTTTTCCTTAGTAGAGACGGCAGAAAAGGCACACGACGACTACACAAAGCAAGGAATTTGCAGGTTGCACCGTCAGCCAGATCATGAACCCTCAGAGGCGAAAAGATACCCACAGGGGACATGGAGGACGTATCCCTGTCTGAAACAAGGCATTCCTCATAGATCTGAACGAGGGATCTCTAAACTAGGCAACCAGACGATAGATCAGCCCATGTACTGGTTAGATCCAGTCAATCACAACTACATTCTCCCTGTCCTCTACCGGCGAGATGGATCTACAACAAATGTCTTCTCTTTGGTGGATTGGGCACAACAGAAGAGTGCCTGGGATTTTCGCCTGGGTAATTTGACTACAGACTTATTAACACTACGCCCTGAAGAACCCCTTCTATGTAAAAGAGAGCTAGTTTGGCTGCCAACGCGTGAACAGGATCACAATTAACATAAGAGCTGCGCCCTCACTGCTGATTTGACGGGGGTTAGGGTGATTCAGAGTGATTCTTAACATCTGTTGCGCCTTCACATAGACTGATTTGATGGGGGTTACCTGTCTTCTGTTCACATTTCATTCCAGGTGACATTGTGCATGTAGCATCGGGGCTACGTGTAACTGATTTTTTTGCTATATACTAAGCTTATACATCATTTCGTCGTTACTTTGCGGCTTTGTTATTTCGACTTCGTTACTTTGCGGCTTTGTTATTTCGCTTCGGGTCCAGGTACTCTTTATGTTTTCTAATCTTGCAAGCAGTTTATCTTTGTACTATTACATGATTTTATAAGCTGGATTATGTTTTATAACGGTCGTTCCATATTTTATATAAAACTTGGGTTTCAGTTGATGGGTTTTATTACTCATAGAAAGCTTCCATTGATTTTTCTTCGGATATTTCAATTTTCGTCAATCCTATGGTTTTCGGTAATTTTAAGCGGTGCCTCCATTACAATTTTCTGTAATTTTAAGCGCTGCCTACATGTATGTCAGTGATTCTGTATTAATTTTTTTCCTTCATTTATATTCTGTTATGTTTTGCTACGGAAATGATATTTTTTTCTCGAATTTTCTTGTATGGTTGCTATGATATATGTTTCCATGTCTGTGCGGTGCACCGCTTTTATTTATTAAATCAAATGATTTTCTCAATACAAAAAGATAGTCTGTATAAAGTCACTATAATTTCCATAGGCTAGACAAAGATACACAGAAACAAACTAAAACAAAAAGAAACTAGACCAATGAATAATTCAGTTATTTTAAGATAAGAGGAAATTCTAACCATTTAATTCAACTCAATTGAAATAAGAACTTACAATTATCTGATATGGTTCGCTATGGCTAATTCATACACAAATTTGCGTAAGATAACAAATTTGTGTAACCCAAGCAGATAGAATTTAAGTAATACATATCTTTTTTTGTTTTCTTAAACCAATGACCTACTTCACCGAATTTATATTGTCGGACTTATGGTTAGTGTCATATAGGATTATGTTAACCAATTCTGTTATTTTAAGTGCTAAAGTTAACAGAAACTGTGTTTTCCCCCTTGCATTAAAGTGCCTCAAATACAAGTTTAACGAATTTACAGAAATGTACGTGCCTGAAATCGATATAAATCACAGTGAAAGAAAAAAATGCCTCAAATATAAGCTAAGGTATTTACAAACACTCTTGAAATTTCCTTAATTTCTAATTTGATATCGAACTGGTAAGAGAAAATATTTAATGTTACTACTATTAATTAGGAAGAATTTAGTGCATGGGTAATCGAATGCGCACATTTTTCACAAGGTAGTGTTTTCCCTTAAAAATACTGAGAATTAATTCTTTTTGTGCAATATACAGTTCTTGTTCCTTTTCTGAACAAGTTGACAATGCCTGATCTGCTACAGCCATAAGTTGCTGCTTTTCTGATTCTACCCTGGCCTTGGTAACCTCAATTGCCTTTTGATCTTTCTCTTTCAGCTCAAGATCTTCTTTCTGTAATTTGTCCCAAGCACATTTCAATGACTAACTATTATTGCTATTAGACTGTGTGGTCCATAATTCCATGCGGTTGTTTTGCATATTTCATATAAAGCTCTGTCTTCGTTTGCATAGCGAGGTCTCTCTATTACTCTGAATGCCACGTCCCGAGCAGAGTTACAATCTCAGTAACTCACTGTCTTAGAAACTTCATCTGTTATCTGGTGTTGGATTTGTCATATCAAATTGCATTTGTTTTTAAAGTCCAAATCAGACACTCCTATTTATGATAGGAAAATGTATCCATAACTAGATGTATTATCTATCCAGAATTTCATCTACAATGGCTTTACTATAAGCACTGTTGTCACTAACTATTTCCAAATCCATCAGAGGATTTAGGGGCATCTTTGAGAGGTTCTGAGATGTCTATTGCCATTAAAAAAAGCTAAATGCCAAGTGCCGTTTGCAATTTGGTTTGTCAATCATGAAATGAAGCTTTCGGAGTTTCCTCTCGGAATAGGCTGCTTCAGAGGCTTACAGAAATGTTGAGTCTCATTGTCTTGTTATAAAAAATTAATCAATATTTTTTTAGTTATAACATTTCCCATTTTAATTCATTATAACTCTCTTTTGTATTTGTCTTGGAAATCATAATTTTCAATACTTACGTTGTCAAATCATAATTTGCGTACATACCCTTTCTATTTTTAGCTTATAAAAACACGGACGACTTTTTCTTTCATTGGAATTTGGAGGGATTTCATAATTGCATAGTGATCCAACTCATGAACTCTGCATGCATCTATTCTGTGATATACATTTACATCTCAAACGAAGACGGAGAGAAATCCACTGAACAAAAACGAAGAACGAAGGGAGAGAAATCCAAGAAACGAAAAGGAAGAGAAAGAGGAAATCCACAGAACAGAAAGTCAATGGCAATGCCAATGGAGGAGCAGAAACGCAAGAGATGGTTGTCCCAATGTCATGAAGATCCTGACATTGACGGTTTTTTAAAAGCCCCAAACCTTGTAAAAGAACTCGTTTTGCTTCACTTGGACCGCTCGGTGTACTTTATAAGTCGGATACCCCTGGAGATCCGGTGGAAAAAGGAGATGGGGTGGAGCATTTCTCAGCAGGAGGAAAGGCTGCACGTATTTATCTCCTTTCAAGATTTTGTGGAGAATGACTGGGGCTGTGAAAACCTCAGCCTTCTAATTTTTTTATTGGCCGCGGCGTTGCACTGTGGTGGTGGACTGCGCCCGCACCATCCAGTGTACACATGATACCTGCTATTATTATATAGCGGATGATGACGAGCGCTTCCAACAACTTACCGACCCAATTCCCTTGAAGTAGTTGGTGTTGGACTACAGCAATCTATTTTATCCAAATGGTTGGGATTGGGACGTCTCGACAAGACGGAAATCTCTCCTCAAACGCTTCAATAGAAGGATGGCACAACCCTCAGATTTGAAGGTATTCCGCTCATTTCTAATTAATTTCTCCAAAATATAATATTATTTTCTATTCTTTCGTGAATCTTTCTCGTCATCTCATCTGTTTTCTTTAATCTTTTTCAACATTTCTTTCCTGTATAGCTGAATATGGATTGCTTTTTGCAGCCCGGATCCACATAGTGGCGTCGTACTCAGTTTCAAGCTATCATTTTGCGTGGCTCGTCATAGTCGTCCATTCCAAGCTACATTGCGTGGCTCATTATCGTCGTCAGCCAACCGGGTCGCCTAGACATTATTTTATTTTCTGTCCGTTATTTGCATCCTCTATTGTTATGTTATCGTGGCGTGGCCCAAGATCGTTATTATCTCCGATCTATGTAATGTCGTCAACCTTTAATGTCATTTTAAAGTTAAGAGTTGTTCTATTCTCCTTTCATTTAACGTGACCGGGTTTGCTAGACCGCCCGGGTCTCCTCCAGAGGTACGTATTCCCTATTAGCGCTGGGGTTTATTCTCGTGCAGGGTTTACGTTGAACTAAGTTTCAACTTTCAGAAAATTAGGATTCAGATAGTTCCGCCAGATGAAATTTGTGGGAAAATGATACGTTATTTGATTTTGAAATTTGAATGACATGCTAAAATTGTTATTGGTGGAACTGTTTACACTCAAAGAGAAGCTTACCAGAGATGTTGAACACCAGAAGTCGTCTTCGAGTGCCGAACCACGAAACCCTTATTTTAAGCATTTTTGTTTGTCGATGTTGTTGCTTTTAGGTCATAACCACTCAGGGTTTTCACCTGGCCTCCATTGCTTAATGGATCTCAAACAGAGCAACATATGAAGGGGAACACCATGAACTATGACCATGACGAGTAAACATATGAAAGGAAAGCATTCGAATAATGGATCTCAAACAACAATATTCACCATGAACTATGACCATGACGAGTAAACATATGAAAGGAAAGCATTCGAATAAGTATCGTAAACAATTTCACAAATAAAACAAAGGTGAATGGAACATAAGTTCAAACGAAACATAGAATACCAATGTGAGAACCAATTCAAGCTAATTCCATGAGAACGATGATGCAAAAAAACAAAATTATTAAGGGATAAAACAAAATTTATTGAATTCAAACCTCAAACAAATATATACGTGTAACGCTCCTTCAATTTCACTAATCTCATGTACGCTGTACGAAGGTCTGGTAGTGTGATTTTTTTAACAGAGGGTATTATTAGGCATTCGACCGACCATTAACTGCAAGCACCCATTACCGCTTTCACCCCCCCTGATTCCCTGAAAGCCGCCGGGAGACCTGCTATATCTTTACTAAGTATACTGACCGCTATTACTATATCCCGCTACTGCTACTTCCTACCGGCCTGATACTACTGCTACTCGCATCACGAAAGGAACGATTACGAAAGGAATGAGCACCGGCTTGGTGCAGGGATACCGGCCCGATACTACTGCTACTCGCATCACGAAAGGAACGATTACGAAAGGAATGAGCACCGGCTTGGTGCAGGGACTCGCTGCATCGCAGCCTCCCTTGTTAAAAATATAAAATATATTGTAGAACTAAACAAGCATATTTCATTATTGGAAATAATTTTAAAAAGTTCTTGTTGAAGAACATGATGGATTAATGGAAATAGGAGCGGTCCTTCCTATTGATTGAAGGAAAAGACAGTAAATAACTTCCTTCCTATTGATGGAAGGGAAATATAGTAATTAACTTCTTTCCTATTGATGGAAGGAAAAGAGAGTAAATAACTTCCTTGTTATTGAGAGAATTTACCATCAAAATTTAGTAGTTCTTATTAAAAATATAAAAACTACTTATGAATTGGTAAAAGAATTTACCATCAAAATTTAGTAGTTCTTATTAAAAATATAAAATATATTGTAGAACTAAACAAGCATATTTCATTATTGGAAATAATTTTATTTTAAAAAATTCTTGTTGAAGAACATGATGGATTAATGGAAATAGGAGCGGTCCTTCCTATTGATTGAAGGAAAAGACAGTAAATAACTTCCTTCCTATTGATGGAAGGGAAATATAGTAATTAACTTCTTTCCTATTGATGGAAGGAAAAGACAGTAAATAACTTCCTTGTTATTGAGTGATGGAATTTGCTTCCTTGCTATTGATTGAAGGAATTGATTGAAGGAAAAGAGAGTAAATAACTTCCTTATTATTGATGGAAGAAAAAGATAACTTCCTTGTTATTGAGTGATGGAATTTGCTTCCTTCCTGGAAGGAATTGATTGAAGGAAAAAAGAGTAAATAACTTACTTCCTTGTTATTGAGCGATGGAATTTGCTTCCTTCCTATTGAAGGAAGGAATTGATTGAAGGAAAAAAGAGTAAATAACTTCCTTATTATTGATGGAAGAAAAAGATAGTGAATAACTTCCTTGTTATTGATGTAAAAAAAAATCGAAATTTACCATCGAAATTTAATAGTTCTTATTAAATAATACAACAAGTATATTTCCCTTGTTATTGAGTGATGTAAAAAAATTCGAAATTTACCATCGAAATTTAATAGTTCTTATTAAATAGTACCACAAGTATATTTCGGTATTTAATAGTTCTTATTAAATAGTACAACAAGTATATTTCCGTAACTTAAATAAAAAATATTTATAGTACAAGAAGTTCATTATTTCCGTACTGGAAATAACTTTAAAAACTTATTATTAAGGAAAAATTACCTATAAATTATTAAGCAAAAATAAAAAAATTATATATAATACTTGTATATTTCCGTAACTTTAAATAAAAAATATTTATAGTACAAGAAGTACATTATTTCCGTACTGGAAATAACTTTAAAAACTTATTATTAAGGAAAAGTACCTATAAATTATTAAGCAAAAATAAAAAAATTATATATAATACAAGTAGTATATTTCCGTATAACTTTTATAACTTCAGTTATAAAATGTTATTATTAAGGAAGGAAAAATTACATATAAATTATTAACGAAGGAAAAATTACTTATAAAGTCGTAAAAGAAAATACGATCAAAATTTATATATTGTAGAACTGAACCAGTATATTTCGTAATTTACATACTAGAGCTGAACAAGTATATTTCAGTATCTGAAATAATTTTCAGAAGTTCATATTAAAGAACATAATTCTATGCTTTGTTACATAAATATATGTGTAGATCATTCTATTAGACTGGAAATTAATAGATATAGTAGCGTGTAGGTCATTAGAATATTGTAGCACTGAACCAGTAGATTTCGTAATTTACATACTATTAGAACTGAACAAGTATATTTCAGTATCTGAAATAATTTTCAGAAGTTCATATTAAAGAACATAATTCTATGCTTTGTTACATAAATATATGTGTAGATCATTCTATTAGACTGGAAATTAATAGATATAGTAGCGTGTAGGTCATTGTATTAGACTGGAAATCAATAGAAATTAATGGAAATAGTAGCGGTTAGACTGGAAATCAATAGAAATTAATGGAAATAGTAGCGGTAGACGGTTAATATCTTCCAAACTTCCTTGCTATTGAGTTAAGGAAAATAATGGAAATTAATGGAAATAGTAGCGGTAGACAGTTAATAACTTCCAACTTCCTTGCTATTGAGTGAAGAAAAATTACGTACAAATAGAATTTACCATTAAAATTTAGTAGTATAGTAGTGTATCACCAAGACTGGCAAGGAAGGGCTATAGCTCAGCAAGTCATTTTATTAGACTGGAAATTAATGGAAATAGTAGCGGTAGACAGTTAATAACTTCCAACTTCCTTGCTATTGAGTGAAGAAAAATTACGTATAAATAGAATTTACCACAGTTAATAACTTCCAACTTCCTTACTAGTGAGTGAAGAAAAATTAAGTATAAATAGAATTTACCATTAAAATTTAGTAGTATAGTAGTGTATCACCAAGACTAGCAAGGAAGGGCTATAGCTCAGCAAGGTAGAGCACAGCTATAGGGATAGCTCAGCAAGGTAGAGCACCTCGTTTACACGTGCGCAATTAATAACTTCCAACTTCTTTGCTATTAATAACTTCCAACTTCCTTGCTATCGAGTGAAGAAAAATTACATATAAATAGAATTTAAAATTTAGTAGTTCTTATTAAAAATTAGTTCTGATTAAAACTATATGTATAGTTTTAATATTGGAAATAATTATTGGAAATAATTTATAAGAACTATATGTTAAAATTTAGTAGTTCTTATTAAAAATATAGTTCTTATTAAAACTATATGTTTCATTGACTAGCAAGGAAGGGCTATAGCTCAGCAAGGTAGAGCACAGCTATAGGGATAGCTCAGCAAGGTAGAGCACCTCGTTTACACGTGCGCAATTAATAACTTCCAACTTCTTTGCTATTAATAACTTCCAACTTCCTTGCTATCGAGTGAAGAAAAATTACATATAAATAGAATTTACCATTAAAATTTAGTAGTTCTTATGTTAAAATTTAGTAGTTCTTATTAAAAATATAGTTCTTATTAAAACTATATGTTTCATTATTGACTAGCAAGGAAGGGCTATAGCTCAGCAAGGTAGAGCACAGCTATAGGGATAGCTCAGCAAGGTAGAGCACCTCGTTTACACGTGCGCAATTAATAACTTCCAACTTCTTTGCTATTAATAACTTCCAACTTCCTTGATAGAATTTACCATTAAAATTTAGTAGTTCTCATTAAAACTATATATTAAAATTTAGTAGTTCTTATTAAAAATATAGTTCTTATTAAAACTATATATTTCATTATTGGAAATAATTTATAAGAACTATATTTTAAAATTTAGTAGTTCTTATTAAAAATATAGTTCTTATTAAAAATATAGTTCTTATTAAAACTATATGTTTCATTATTGGAAATAATTTTAGTAATTCAGTAGGTCTTATTAAAATATAGTTCTTATTGGAAATATATGTTTCAGTATGGGAAATAATTTTAAAAAATTATTAAAATTTAGTAATTATTAAAAATATATATTTACGTATAAATAGAATTTATTATTAAAATTTAGTAGTTCTTATTAAAATTCTAGTTTTTATTAAAAATATATGGAAATAATTTTAAAAAATTATTAAAATTTAAATAATTATTAAAAATATATATTTACGTATAATTAGAATTTATTATTAAAATTTAGTAGTTCTTATTAAAAATATAATATAGTTTTTATTAAAAATATATGTTTCAATATTGGAAATATACTAAATTTTAATAACTTTTTAAAATTATTTCCAATACTGAAACATATATTTTTAATAAAAACTATATTTTTAATAATAACTACTAAAATATATATTTAATTATAAATATTTATACATATAAAAATTTATAAAATTTATACATATAAAAATTTAGTAGTATAGTAGTGTGTCACTTAAGACTAGCAAGGAAGGGCTATAGCTCAACAAGGTAGAGCACCTAGTTGTCACGTGCGCAAGTAATAACTTCCAACTTCCTTCCTACTGACAAGGAAGGGCTATAGCTCAACAAGGTAGAGCACGCGCTATAGCTCAATTCCAACTTCCAACTTCCTTCCTACTGACAAGGAAGGGCTATAGCTCAACAAGGTAGCTCAACAAGGTAGAGCACCTAGTAGTATAGTAGTGTCACCTAAGACTAGCAAGGAAGGGTTATAGCTCAACAAGGTAGAGCACGCGCTATAGCTCAATTCCAACTTCCTTCCTACTGACAAGGAAGGGCTATAGCTCAACAAGGTAGAGCACCTAGTAGTATAGTAGTGTGTCACTTAAGACTAGCAAAGAAGGGCTATAGCTCAACAAGGTAGAGCACGGGCTATAGCTCAACAAGGTAGAGCACCTCGTTTACACGAGTGCACTTAATAACTTCCAACTTCCTTGCTACTGACAAGGAAGGGCTATAGCTCAACAAGGTAGAGCACCTAGTAGTATAGTAGTGTGTCACCTATGACTAGCAAGCAAGGGCTATAGCTCAACAAGGGCTATAGCTCAACAAGGTAGAGCACCTAGTAGTATAGTAGTCTGTCACCTATGACTAGCAAGCAAGGGCTATAGCTCAACAAGGGCTATAGCTCAACAAGGTAGAGCACCTAGTAGTATAGTAGTGTGTCACCTAAGACTAGCAAGCAAGGGCTATAGCTCAACAAGTTAGAGCACCTCCTTTACACGTTAATAACTTCAACTTCCTTCCTACTGACAAGGAAGGGCTATAGCTCAACAAGGTAGAGCACCTCGTTTACACGTGCGCACTTAATAACTTCCAACTTCCATGTAACTTCCAACTTCCTTGCTACTGAGTGAAGAAACATTACGTATAAATAGAATTTATACATAATTACGTATAAATAAAATGTATCATTAAAATTTAGTAGTTCTCATTAAAAATATATTTTTCAGTATTGGAAATGATTTTAAAAAGTTATTAAAAATTTAGTAGTTCTTATTTATGTAAATAAAATTTACCATTAAAATTTAGTAGTTCTCATTAAAAATATATGTTTCACTACTGGAAATAGTTCTCATTAAAAATATATGTTTCAGTATTGGAAATAATTTTAAAAAGTTATTAAAAATTTAGTTAAAAATATATGTTTCAGTATTGGAAATAATTTAAAAAGTTATTAAAAATTTAGTTAAAAATATATGTTTCACTGTTGGAAATATTTCTCATTAAAAATATATGTTTTATGTTTCAGTATTGGAAATAATTTTAAAAAGTTATTAAAAATTTAGTAGTTCTTATTAAAAATATATATTAAAAAGTTATTAAAAATTTAGTAGTTCTTATTAAAAATATATATTAAAAAGTATTAAAAATTTAGCAATTCTTAGTTCTTATTAAAAATATATAATGGAAATAATTTTAAAAAGTTATTAAAATTTAGTAGTTATTATTAAAAATATATATTTCAGTATTGGAAATAATTTTAAAAAGTTCTTATTAAAGAAAATATGGCAGAATTAAAATAAGCATATTTCAATATTGGCCCACAGTTTTAAACTATGATTCAATATCGAATACAACTATCACAGAATAAATATAAACTACAAAAATTTTCTCTTTTAAAAATCAGTAGAATACGAAAACCAAATTTTCTCTTTTAAAAATCAGTAGAATACGAAAACCTTTGCTAAACCCTAAGTAATAGGGACTAAGCAAAACAAGCATGATTCAATATCGAATACAACTATCACAGAATAAATATAAACTACAAAAATTTTCTCTTTTGAAAATCAGTAGAATACGAAAACCTTTGCTAAACCCTAAGTAATAGGGACTAAGCAAAACAAGCATCCGGGTATAAACATATCGATTCGGGGTTCACAAAATCGAATAAAGGAAACAGTTTGATAAAAACGAGATATACAATATGCAACAGGATTAAAGAATCTCATTATACTACCCTCATGGTTTGGGAAAAGACCCTTTACCATATCAATGCAATTAATACTATAACTAAAGTTGCTAAACTGTACTAATAGGAACTGCTCAACATTTAAATAGCACGACACATTTCACAATGGTAATGAAAATTATAATATTAAGAACTGTAGGTTCTCAGAGGAAGTGCTGAACATTTAAATAGCATCACGCATTGCACAGTCTTAATGAAAATTATAATATTAAGAACTGTAGGTTCTCAGAAAGGCAACTACACAACTCGCTAACCAACAGTAGAATTGGACAGGCAGGGTTGAAATCCCTTCTGCAAAGTAAACAAAAAATATAGCTTAAAAAATAGCGGAAGAAGCTGTCGCAACTCATAACCTAAACAATAATCTTCATATAGGAAACCAATCTTAAATTATGCCACATCATGTTGCCCTTAAGGGCCGACTTGTCTAGTACTTTCGATAATTAAACAATTTTGTAGCATGTAGCCCTTAAGGGTCGACTTGTCTAGTACTTTCGATAATTAAACAATTTTGTATAGACCAAACAGAGCGCTATGGGGGAGCCGAAACCCCAAACCATAAGAAACCTTAAGAAATGCAGTACCCAGAGGAGATAGAACACATTCTAGGCAAGACTTCCCACCCATCTACCACTCAATAATTGAATACCTGCAAAACCCTCCACCCCAACTCGGAGGAGTAACAGGATTAATAGGTGAAAGAAAAATGAACGATAAAAGAAGAGTTGCATGCAAAATCATGGAAAATCTATTTCGTAATTACCTGGTTGAAACATCTTATGCAAACCCTCGTCGCAGCAGAATATCAAAACGGAGGCCACCACACCTGCCAAGAAGCCAGAGGCAGTTAGAGGTCATAGAAAGGCGTCCAAAGGAAAATACTACGTAGTAACAGTCAAGAACCATGAACATTACATGATGAAGCGACTTCGGAGCAAACCCTCGACCCGGAAGAATGTCGAACGAGAGTTCGATACGTCTGTTATAGAGGCCAAAGACAGTTAAAAGCCATGAGTCAAGAACCGTGAACATTACATGATGAAGGGACTTCTGAGCAAACCCTCGACGTGGAAGAATGTCGAACTAGAGGTCGATAGGTCTGTTATAGAGGCCAAAGACAGTTAAAAGCCATGATTCGACAACAACAAACAGTTTTACAGTGTATTTCGAATGAAAGAACCCATGGGCACCTGAGTAAGGCAAAATCCTTCTCAGTTGAGGTCACAACTCCAAAAAGGGAAGAATGATAGAGACGCATCGAGTTTGATAGGTTTGTTATAGAGGCCAAAGACAGTTAAAAGCCATGATTTGACAACAACAAACAGTTTTATAGTGTATTTCGAATGAAGAATCCATGGGCACCTAAGTAAGGCAAAATCCTTCTCAGTTGAGGTTCGCCAACTTTTATGATGTTATATTTTTAACGTGTGGATATGTTACACCAAATATGCTATTCTAAAATCCTTCTCAGTTGAGGTTCGCCAACTTTTATGATGTTATATTTTTAACTTGTGGATATGTTACACCAAATATGCTATTCTATCAATGTTTCAGTTTTTCTCTTTAACCAAATATTTTATTTTATCAATCTCGTGAGATTTTCTCCTTTTCTTTTCGTATTAAAACTATATAGTCAGGCTTAAATGCCAAAGCACGGACATAATCTTTTAAAACGAGGAAGGGACAAATGTCTCGTAAAAGCCGGCTCTTATGTTTTTAAAGTGTAAATACATTTATGAACGATATGCATTTAGTTAAATATTATAACCAACAACGCCTGGGTTTAACTCTGTAGGTTGAATTAAATATAATTCACAGTCTTGGTATTAAGGTTAAATTTATGCACAGTTATGTTTTTAATTACAGATTTATTATTTTTTATGATGTTATATTTTTAACTTATGGGTATGTTACACCAAATATGCTATTCTATCAATTTTCCAATTTTTCTCTTTTTCTTCGTCAATTTAACCAAATATTCTATTTTATCAATGTTTTTTTTTTTTTTTTCTTCCTTGATTAAATTTGTTCCCTATGGTCTTCCTTTAAGCAAGATATGTCATTTTTATCATTTGATTAATGTTTTCATATCTGGGTTTTAATTAATAACTAATAT
Source organism: Pinus tabuliformis (assembly GCA_031772625.1). Lineage (NCBI taxonomy): Eukaryota > Viridiplantae > Streptophyta > Pinopsida > Pinales > Pinaceae > Pinus > Pinus tabuliformis. The sequence goes on from CM062817.1 coordinate 1,447,362,011, forward strand.
ATATATATATATATATATATATATATATATATATATATATATATATATATATATATATATAGATATAGATATAGATATAGATAATTTAACCTAACCAAATATTCTATTGTATCAATCCTATGAGTTTTTCTTTGTATCAATCCTATGGGGGGCTTATGGTCGAGCACCTAAAGGTGATGGCGGCCTTAACAATCGAGCCTGCTTACGCATCCTTAACAGTCGAGCACCTAAAGGTCCTCTCCCTAACAGTCGAGCCTGCTTACGCATCCTCTCCCTATGGTCGAGCACCTAAAGGTCCTTATGGTCGAGCACCTAAAGGTGATGGCGGCCAGTCGAACCTGCTTACGCATCCTTATCAGTCGAGCCCCCTAAAGGGTCCTCAATACTATTAGTTTTTCTTTGTATCAATCCTATGAGTTTTTCTCTATTTCTGTGGGTTTAACACTGTGTGTTGAATTAAGAATAACTGTAGCCTTGGTATTAACGTTGAATTTATACACAGTTATATTTTTAATTACAGATTTATAATGATTTTATATTTTTAACTTATGGGTATGTTACACCAAATATGTTATTCTATCCATCAATCTTCCAGTTTTTCTCTTTTTTTTTGTCAATTTAACCAAATATAATTTATACACAATTATGTTTTCAATTACAGATTTATTATTTTTTTATGATGTAATATTTTTAACTTAGGGATATGTTACACCAAATATGCTATTCTATCCCCGGATGCGGGTGTTATTAATCGGCATTGATGAGACGCATGAAGAGACGGCAGTTGTCCTGGCACCTGGACGGTGGACGCATCTTACACATTCCCGCAACATCTGATATGAAAGTTGAAAGGTACAACATTATGGCTCTATTAATGGCATTCAATGCGCATTCGGTTCAAGAAATTCTGCAAGGTTATTTAACCATGCCTGCTCTCTGGTTTCTGCAAGTGACATTCTAGGCTCCTTCTTCCTTTGCCCGTTATTTTTTCTGCACCCCTGCTCTGTTCAGGTCGTCTGGAAGCTCCTCTGGTTCTTCAGTTTGGCTTGTTCAGCCTGCGCCTGATTCTCTCTCCTCCATCTCTTGTCATCTTCCCTTCCTAAACTCCCTATTCATCCAACCATGGCTCAACGTCGCGGAGTCTCACGTCGTGGTGGTAATGCTGGAAATCACGGAGTCTCACATCGTGGTGGTGGTTTTTCTCCTCAGAACATCACTCCTTTAGCCTCTGCCACCCTATCCTCCCCGCCTTCTGATCATTTTCAGCCTTCTTTGAACAGTTCCTTTCAAACCACCTGTTTTAAGTTCAGGAGCAGGCTCAATAAGCCTTTGATTTCTACCAAGATTACTGTAATTCTTACGGAGGAGGAAGATGCACCCAACAGTTCGGACAACATTTCCATGTCTCAGTCTCAGTCTCAAAATGTAAGCGGATTTCAGGGTCAGATTGTTGGGGTAGTGCTCAACGCTGATAATGTGCAGAATGAAGGTGAATTCCCGGAAGCCCCTCAGCCCCGGCCAGCGTCTTCACAGGATCAAGTACTTGCTTGTGAACCGGTGCATTTTACAGGAAGCATTTTGAATCTAGTAATCCCTTCAGATGGTGGTGTTCTGGAAGTTGAAGATAATAAAATGGTCACATGGATTGGCTCTCCTAGCCAGGTAAATAAGGACGCGACCGACTCTCATACTCATGATTAAAGAATTCTGGTTCAAAGGCTCTGTCAGCATTCTCGTCTATAATCTATCGTTCTCAGGTTATGCATCTATGGTTTTTGTTACATCTGCTCATGCCTTTGGCATTGCTTTTGGTATAACCACGAATCGCTATAGTCTTCAGTTCAGAAACAATTATGGCCTAGATAGCCTGGTTTTTGATTCTTTTTGTAATGGTGACTTCAAAAGATTGCCTCTCAGCAAACGCAGAGCTGCCACTGGATCTGTTATGTCAACTATAGGTCTGGTTAGCTTTTTGTCTTTTAGCATTCTTCAATTCTTGCTTCAAAGTCTTTCAATTATGTAAGGTGATTGAAGAAAGCTTTATGTTTAAGTTTCTTTGGTAGAGGGTTGGCTTCAACCCCCTCAGAGGTCTAGACCTCTCTGTAAATATTTTTATCTTTTTTTAATAGAAATAGTCTTTACTCAGAGAAATATATATATATATATATATATATATATATATATATATATATATATATATATATATATATAGATATATATATATATATATATATGCTATTCTATCAATCAATTTTCCAGTTTTTCTCTTTTTCTTCGTCAATTTAACCCAATATAATTTATACACAATTATGTTTTTAATTACAGATTTATTATTTTTTTTATAATGTTATATTTTTAACTATTGGTATGTTACACCAAATATGCTATTCTATCAATCAATCTTCCAATTTTTCTTTTTTTCTTTTTTTTTCTTTTTTTCAATTTAACCAAATATTCTATATTCTATTTTATCAATCTAATAAAATATTGTGAGTTTCTTGTAAGTTTCTCTTTTTCGTATTTGATTAAATTTGTTTCTTATTGTCTTCATGTTAAGCACGATATGTCATTTTTATCATTCGATTAATGTAGTTAAAATATGGCATTTTTTTCAAATGTGGGTTTTAATTAATAACTAAACTCTCTCTCTCTCTCTCTCTCTATATATATATATATATATATATAAAGCGAACCAAGTATTCTACTGTGTCAATTTTTTCCCTCAATTTAACCAAATAGAATCTCTTAAACAAGATATGTCAATTTTATCATTTGATTGATTACATAAAATATGGCATTTTTTTTAAATGTGGATTTTAATTAATAAATATCTATATATATATATAGATAAAGGATTTAACGGAACTTTATTCTATCAATCCATTTTTCTCCTTTTCTTCTTCAATTTAACCAAATATTCTATTTTATTAAATTTGTTCTTTGTTCTTTATTCTTTTTTCTTTAGCTTTTGGTGACCCTACCTCCACAAATAGTGGTGGGAGAGAAGAGGGAACCAGAATTGGCAAATAGGCCTTGCTAGGATAGTCTCGCTTCACACGATACTTACACTAATGTGGAATAAAAAAGGTTCAGTGGTTTAGGGAGGAGAAAATTCTAGACCAGAAGTACTTTGCATGGCCGAAGGAAAATCAAACCTCTATCACTCTATTTAGTGATGGTCTTCAAAGGAAGGCACAACCTCGAAAAGCCAAGAGGAGGGTGGTGAAGCATAGCAAATTAAGAGGGTCTGTCCCTGTGGCGGAATTTCTGCAAAACATTAGCTCCATTGTAGTGTAGTCAGAAAGCTAACCCCTAGCTGGCTAGATCACAATAGAGGTCGGGGACCTCTGTGGAGACCCAGAGGGATGGGAACCATGGGGGTGTAGAGAGAAGGAGAAGCGATAATTGAGTGGCTACGAATTGTGGGCAATTGGAGGCTGAGAAGAAAACTAGAAGTTGTAATGTTGAAAAAAAGATTAAAAAGGAATGGTAGAATGTTATGGAAAAATTTAGTACTAGTTTTAATAAATATATTGATGGTAACATGACAGGTAGCATTAATTTTGGTATTCTTTAGTCTTCGACTCTCTAGCACTAGAAACAGGTGAGGTTGTGGGAAGGGATGTGATAGAGGAAACTGTAACATGAAAAGATGGTGAAAGAATGAGGGCAATAAGGAAGAAAAGGAGGCAGACAAGTAGGCAAGAAGGCACATGAGAAGATGAAGAGCTCAGAGACATTAGTGAGAAAAACATAGAGGAAAAGGGGACGAAGAATGAGAGAGGAAAGCATGCAGAATTGATTGCATTCCTACCATGTAGACACCCAAGCACAAGTAAAGGAAGTAATAGAATCGTGGGAAGCATAGTTAAACACCAATGTGGAAAATGAAAAACTCCTAATGGCAAAATGGGAGCCATTACTCAGTGACCCGGGCCATACTAGAGGTTGCCAAACTCTGTTTAGGTAGACCATACAACAATACTAGGTGATGAAACATCTACTGGCCAGGGCAATGATAACATACAGGGACAGAGAAGAACGAGAGAGGGGAATGCAAGAGGAACCAAGTTTAAAATATACTCAGAAGGAAATACAGTAGGTGCAAGGGCAAAAATATCACCAAAACCTTTGTTTTAAGAGGATGGAAAAGCAGATCCAGACTTTGTTGCAGAGCGAAGCGTTCGGGTCAAGTGCTAAAGACCTGGCTCCAGTTGAATCATCTGATGACTGAAACAAAGAAACAAATAGTTAATTTTTGTTATTATGACAAATAGCATTTATTTTACAAGCGTTAAGTATATAGTAGACATAGCATCGAACTTAGTATGGATGATAAGGATCAAACTCTTTAAATTTTGGACACCTTTTGATGTTGATCGGTGGCCAATAGACCTTTTACAAGCATTAAGTATATATATAGACATAGCATCAAACTTTGTATGGATGATAAGGATCAAACTCTTTAAATTTTAGACACCTTTTGATGTTGATCGGTGGCCAATAGACCTGGTGTCCTTCAGGTAGGTTGAGGTCATGAGACATATATTTTGTTACCTTCTTATAGATGGAAGTACTACCAAGCTTACACAAAAAAAAAATGTTCCTTATTGTTTGCCTCTTAAATAAGATATGTCATTTTTATCATTTGATTGATATATGTAACCAAAGTTTCATATCTATTTCAATTAGTTCTGTCATTTTTTCATTTAGTTACCAAAGTTTCATTTATTTCAATTTCTTATGTCATTTTTTCATTTAGTTATGTCATTTTTACATTATTAATTTAATAATGGTTAGTTACATAAATATGTAGCTATGTCATTTTTACTTATTGTCATTTTTTCATCTAGTTCCAAACTTTCATATTTATTCATTTAGTTATGTCATTTTTACATTATAGATTTAATAATGGTTAGCTACATAGATATGTAGCTATGTCATTTTTACCTTTTTACCTTAACATGAGACTATATGAATTTTTTAAATAATGGTTACACATTTGATATTCTTTTTAGTTATGTCATTTGATTTATATTAACTAGTTATATCATTTTTAGTTATCTCATTTCATTTAAACATGAGAAAATATGAATATTTTAAATAATTGTTACACATTAAAGTTTGAGATTTATATTAATTAATATTAATTTGTCATTTTTAGTTACATATGTAGCTTTTTATGAAAATATCAATATTTTAAATAATCGTTACATATTTAACATTTTTAGTTATGTTATTTGATCTTTTTATGACTTTGTATTTCATATCTAATAATGTAGACTAACATTTGAATATTTTATAAACAGGTCAAAGGTATTTAAATTTATATTCAACTCTTTTCAAACATGTTTGTGCTATTTGTAACTCTCTAATCAATTCATCCATAATGATAACCAATAGAACAATCTACTTTTCACAATGCAATAATAATTGACCTTTCATCTACAAGCATTGTATAAATGCTGTAATAGAATCTATTACAAATAACATTGTGCATTTCATTATGAGATAGCTTTTATTACATGACTTACTTCTTGATTTAAAACCAATGTCATATGAAGCATATTTAGAACAGAAAGCTACCACTGTATACATGTTACGTGACTTCAAAATTCACAGCAAGTTCACACTCAATGAAGATAGTGAACTATTACATGTTGGCTAACAAATGGAAGGTACATCAACATATGCCTTAACATTTTTTCTTTCAAATATGTTCTCTATTCAATTCACAATCTACTTTTCACAATGCAATAATAATTTCCCTTTCATCTACAACCATTCTATAAATGTTGTAATAGAATCTATTACAAATAGCATTGTGCATTTCATTATGAGATAGCCTTTATTACATGACTTACTTCCTGATTTAAAACCAATGTCATATGAAGCATATTTAGAACAGAAAGCTACCACTGTATACATGTTAAGTGACTTCAAAATTCACAGCAAGTTCACACTCAATGAAGATAGTGAACTATTACATGTCGGCTAACAAATGGAAGGTACATCAACATATGCCTTAACATTTTTTCTTTCAAATATGTCCTCTATTCAATTCACAATGTTATCATTTTATTACAACTAACTATTTGTTATACAAATCACAAAATCCAGGAACATGGCAACTATTGGAATCCAATAGCTTGTTCAATGCGATTGACTGCCTTCACGTACACAGCAAATGCAAAAGTGATATGAATATGTTTCTTCATATTATGGTGTTATTGTAATAGAACTATTCCAATAGCTTGTTCAATGTGATTAATGCAAAAGTGATATGAATATGTTTCTTCATATTATAGTGTTATTGTAATAGAACTATTTAAAACCAATGTCATATGAAGCATATTTAGAACAGAAAGCTACCACTGTATACATGTTACGTGACTTCAAAATTCACAACAAGTTAACACTTAATGAAGATAGTGAACTATTACATGTCGGCTAACAAATGGAAGGTACATCAACATATGCCTTAACATTTTTTCTTTAAAATATGTCCTCTATTCAATTCACAATGTTATCATTTTATTACAACTAACTATTTGTTATACAAATCTCAAAATCCAAGAACATGGCAACTATTGGAATCCAATACCTTGTTCAATGCGATTGACTGCCTTCACGTATATAGCAAATGCAAAAGTGATATGAATATATTTCTTCATATTATGATGTTATTCTAATAGAACTATTCTAATAGCTTGTTATTGCCTTCACATACACAACAAATGCAAAAATGATATGAATATGTTTATTCATATTATAGTGTTATATTGTAATAGAACTATTTAACTTGTAGTTTCCACTGATTTACCAAGAAAATGTACTTATGGCACAACACAATATTGTTGTACAATATTTGTTGATTATCAAAAGTCTCTATGAAATTATCAAATTCATCACTCTAGTCTTGAGAATTCACTGCTTTTTTCTTAGTATGCAATAAGTAGATATCCTTCAACTAAGGAGCTCTAGAAAATGTCCAACTAAGGAGCTCTAAAAAATGTCCAAGTAAGGAGCTCACACGGGATAATCCATTTAGACCTGTGTGTATCCTTCAACTAAGGAGCTCTAGAAAATGTCCAACTAAAAAGCTCTAAAAAATGTCCAAGTAAGGAGCTCACACGGGATAATCCATTTAGACCTGTGTGAGAACAACAAGCTTTTTTCCAATATGAAAATGTGTTTCCTTCTTTCTCGTAAATGTCTTAGTGATTTATGGTTATTTTTAAAGTATAAATAAAGATATCTTTTTCCAATATGAAAATGTGTTTCCTTCTTTCTCGTAAATGTCTTAGTGATTTATGGTTATTTTTAAAGTATAAATAAAGATATTTTAAATTCACTGCTTTTTTCTTAGTATGCAATAACTACATATCCTATATGCTATAACATGTCTAGAAAATGTCCAACTAAGGAGCTCACACGGGATAATCCATTTAGACCTGTGTGAGAACAACCAAGTTTTTTTCCAATATCAAAATGTGTTTCCTTCTTTCTCGTAAATGTCAACATGTGTTTCCTTCTTTCTCGTAAATGTCTTAGTGATTGATGGTTATTTTTTAAGTATAAATAAATATACTTTAAATTTTATTTTGAGAATGTGTATATGTTAATAAAAATATGTTTTAGGTTTTATTTTGAAAATAGATATAAAGCATTTAATTTTTGGAAGTAAAAATTTCTCAAATCAAAAAGTACTTGAATATTGTATTGATCTTCCAAAAATTTCTCAAATCAAAGAGTAGTTGAATATTGTATTGATCTTCCAAAAATTTCTCAAATCAAAGAGTAGTTGAATATTGTATTCATCTTCCAAAAATTTCTCGAATCAAATCAAAGAGTAGTTGAATATTGTATTGATCTTCCAAAAATTTTCAAATCAAAGAGTAGTTGAATATTGTACTGATGTTCAAAATGTAGTTGAATATTGTATTGATCTTCAAAGGAGTTGTCTACTGCTACTGGTTTTCTGGTATGGAAACAGACCACATTCTATCCAACATCGGTCGATGGAATGAGGTGAGGTGGGCCAGTTTCCTACCCCAACCTGTCTATTCGCTTTTCTCGCTTCTCTTCAATGACGATGTTGAATTCTTTCGCCATATCGAGTTGACGAACACTACGATTAATGTGAAAACCATTATAGTCAATTCGTTTCTTTTGGCTTGTCTTTCAATCAATTTCGGAATGATTCATTCTCTGGAAAATAGATAATGACCTCCTGGCTCTGATCATCTAGGCCCCTTGGAAAGGGATTTTGGCTAGGCCTCTTGGACTGATCATCTGAGACATCCTCCTCGGGATTTTGGCTAGGCCTCTTGGAATGATCATCTAAGACATCATCCTCTCTATGATAGGTTGATAGGACCTTCTCGCAAAGACTATGAGGAGAACCGGCTATCAGCGTACAAGCCAGCCTAGGGCCTTCCACTTGATCGACTAATAGGAAGGACTCAAAAAATGTTCCGAAGGAGATTGATCCAAATATTAGGTTTCATGCCTGACCAACCGGTCACAAAGCTAGACAAAGCCAACCATTTCTCATGAAGCCAGAGTGAGACCTAACCGACAGAAGGGGATCTAGAAACATGACTCCCTGTATCGAGAGCTTTTCTGTGGTACAGGAGACAGGAGGGAAGGTTGTGGCTCACAAACGTTTCTCACATCCACAAATCACGTGTGTTTCAAAAAACCCCACAATCGTTTACTAAAAAAACACAAGTTGTTTGGCTTTGGTTATGGCGGCTTTCATTTCTTATCACAGATCCGGTATGGCTTTGATTACAGTGGTCAATAATGTAGAGAAAGAACCTAAGTCAGTACCCAGAGTAAGAGGGACTTATTGGTGGGTGGATAGTAAATGAAGTAAACCAACTACAGCACAACTAATAGGGAATTCGTAATCTCTCATGACACAACCAACTTTAAGGCGAGTCGTTCGTTCGTTCACTACCTACAATTGGCATTAAGGGTCTCGGTGACCTCATATACCATCTGGTATGGGATCTAGACTAACAATGTCTCTAAGGCATTTCAGTAGTGGGGGTAGTCCCATAAGCCCACACTAAAATGAATGCGAGTAGCCAAAGAAAGCCTACCCACTCCAAAAGGCATTGGGCATGGTGGTTTGCGCGTACAATGCGAAAGAGGTAAGTTTCCCGCTATCTAGAGGTTAGTTGTGAAGAGGCCATGTGGTGAATTGGAGGAGAATGAACACCAGAGGGAGGAAATACCCACACTTACCTTTGGAAAATTAAAGGGGATGGAACCAATAAATCCTAGAGGGGCTGCAATGGGGTGGATGCGAGTAGCCAAAGAATGCCTACCCACTCCAAACGACATTGGGCATGGTGGTTTGCGCATACAATGCGAAAGAGGTAAGTTGCCCGCTATCTAGAGGTTAGTTGTGAAGAGGCCATGTGGTGAATTGGAGGAGAATGAACACCAGAGGGAGGAAATACCCACACTTACCTTTGGAAAATTAAAGGGGATGGAACCAATAAATCCTAGAGGGGCTGCAATGGGGTGGGTATAGAGCCTGGGAAAATACATCAACCACTCTCAGGCAGAGCATGCTCACACATGACAGAGCCCAACAGGTGCCCGCCTACATTCACACTCTAGTGACCTAACCACCCCTTACACTACGATTCTCAAAAGGCTAGAGTAGTTAGTTTAGCGACACTTCTATAAGATTATAGTTAAGGATAGTGCGAAGAGAAATTACACTTTTCATATTGCATTGGGTACCCGATTGAAGTGAGAAGACACCACCTACCCCGCCCTTCCTTCCAAACCTGGGGTTTTACCCGCTAGATCAAGATGTCCATTCCCTATAAGAGTTGTTATCTCTCGGCCCTTCAATTCCCGGTCAACTTACGATTTCTACGGCCATGAGAAGATGGACCTGAGCAGGTAGGCCCGAACGAGGAATCATTATGAGCTACTCATTCTGAGTGATTCAAACAGCATAGCCCCATCTTGTATTGTTTATCACATAGATAGTAGGAGAGAATAGAAGGAGGTGCGAAGGCAGCATCAGTGACGGGGACAACACCAGCAGGGAGAGAGACAGGAGAGGCAGAGACGGTTTAAGAAGAATCAATGGTGAAAGCTTTTCTTCCCCAATCCAAAACTAAATTCAAACACCCATTAATACGTCTGGTTTCTCTAGTCAAATGCTCCATGCGTTATCAAGGTGCCCTTCTGCCAGTGTGAGCTGATTGGCGAGCCATCTGCCCGCCCAACTCGGTGGGAAAATGGCTGTAATCAGCCATGGAGCCGAAATAGAGTGGGAGGGTTTTCTGGTTGATCCCAAAATCCTTCCAACCACTCATTTGAAAAATCCAAGATTAGTTTATCTGGGTTCAGAAGGCTATTTTCCATATGTGTGAAAGAACTTGCATTTTTCAGTAGGGCTTTAGCTTATTTCATGCATTTTAGGGGATTCCTTGTAATATTCATAAGAAGTTTTCTGAAGACTAGTCCCTTTCCTGTGCATATTCCTCAGTTTTGGTGGGTTTTTGGGGGTTTGAGGAGGCATAAGAATTAGGGTCAATAACTCGATTTTTTTTTCCGTTAGGTTGATCGTAAGGTTGATTATTAAGGAATTCACCCTCTTCCCACCATAAGGCACATACCGCACGAGGCACACATGTAATGAATTAAGTTATAAAGCAGCCACCTAGCTAGGAAGTAGACACATTGTGCATGTGAGACGAGTAGTAGCCTCGTAGGCCCACATAGGTAGACAAGTGGTGAAATTGTGGGTCCCCATGGGCATGTCTTACAAGTGTCTTGCAAGTTTCTTTTGCAAAAGTTGTGTCTTTGTCTTTATCTCTTTTGAGTGTGTCGTATTACACGTTTGTTTTGCAAAAGATTTGTCTTTACTTCTTTCTTTAACTCTTTTGAATGTGGCGTTTTAGGTGGTTTTTATTAATACACTATAGTTTGAGAGCAATGAACTATTATAGCTTTTGAACTCCAGCTTTGTTTCACACGTATATGCCAGTGGGTTTTTGTGACATTGCTTGGGGTTTAACATTGTTTAGTCTGTTTTTTTCATATGTCTTTTTTATGATAAAATTATCATATCTATGTTTCTATCCCTTGCATGATGAAATCCCATCATGACCTTAATTTTTTATCTGAAGATTTATTTATTGTAACTTGCCACCACTGGTTGTTTATATTAGGCTAGAAGTGTCCACATCCACTGGTTGTTTATATTAGGCTAGAGGTGTCCACATGCTTTCAAACCACTCTTATGCTCCCGTACAAGCATTGTCATCTATGGTCATGAATGTTGTCGGCCAAAATTTAGGGCTCTTTTTTCAAATTTTATGATTATGAATGTTGTCGCCCAAAATCTAGGGCTCTTTTTTCAACTTTTATGGTTATGAATGTTGTTGGCCAAAATCTAGGGCTCTTTTATCAACTTCTCTATTTGAAGCTTAATTAACATTACTACAGAACATATCCTTGGGAAATCCTCTCAGATTTCTCCTAATTTTGTGGATGGTACCTAAGGAGGCAATCCTAGATTCTTGATGATACAAGGTTAGGTCATCAACTTGTGAATAAAACATAAAATATGGGGTTCTTATCCAATGAGATTATAAATTGATAGAATTGTCGTGATATCCAGTGAGATTATAAATTGATAGAATTGTCGTGATATTCCTTTTGAACAATTTGGGTGTTAGAAGAAAGCTCCATTAAACCTCCTTATTATTTAACTCCTCTCAATTGGTGAATTTGTAAACGTTAAATATTAAATGGATGATTTTAGGTAACAACAAATTTATCTATCGCTTTCCCCAATCATTTCCCTGTGTTGATTTAATTTCCCTCAGAAGTGTTTTAAAGATATGAGAGCATAACCCATATTTCTCACCTTATACAATGTTTGATATTCACCATAATATTATTCATTTGTTTATGGTTCCTTACATTTAACTATAAAACTAATTGAACTCCTCTCAATTGGTGAATTTGTAAACATTAAATATTAAATGGATGATTTTATGTAACAAAAAATTTATCTATAGCTTTCCCCAATCATTTCCTTGCATTGATTTAATTTCCCTGTGAAGTGTTTTAAATATATGAGAGCATAATCCATATCTCTCACCTCATACAATGTTTGATATTCACCATAATATTATTCATTTGTTTATGGTTCCTTGCATTTAACTATAAAACTAATTGAACTCCTTTCAATTGATGAATTTATAAACGTTAAATATTAAATGGATGATTTTATGTAATGACAAATTTATCTATAGTTTTGTGAGTCATTTCCTTACATTTTTTCCCAGGGAAGTGTTTTAGGGAAGTGTTTTAAAGATATGAGAGCATAACCCGTATTTCTCACCTCACCTCATACAATGTTTGATATTCACCATAATATTATTCATATGTTTATGGTTCCTTACATTTAACTATAAAACTAATTGATTCATCTATAGTTTTGTGAGTCATTTCCTTGCATTTTTTCCCACGGAAGTGTTTTAGGGAAGTGTTTTAAAGATATGAGAGCATAACCCATATTTCTCACCTCATACAATGTTTGATATTCACCATAATATTATTCATTTGTTTATGGTTCCTTACATTTAACTATAAAACTAATTGATTCTAAGGATTATAGATTATGCATTATTTTGTAGATTATGGGGTTTATCTAGTGAGATTATAAACTGATAGACTTGAATTGGTATTACTGGTTGATAGTTGCATTATTTTGTAGAATAAGGGGTTTATCCAGTAAGATTATAAATTGATAGATTTGACTTGGTATTGTATGTTGAAAGTTTGGGTGTGAGCAAAAAGCTCAATTTTTTACCTCCTTTGGGTTAAATATCTAGGATTAAATATTAAATGGATGGTTTTGTATTAAGACATATTAATCTCTCGTTTGCCCCAAAATATATCCTTATATTGATTTAATTTCTAGTAGAATCTTTTTAAAGATATCAGAGGATAACCCATATTTATCAACTCTCTAGTACAATGGTTGATATTACCTACAATAGTGGTTGATATTAAATACAATACTGTTCATTTTTTATGGTTCTTCTTGATTTTCACAATGGTTGATATTACTTACAATAGTGGTTGATATTACCTACAATACTGTTCATTTTTTTTTTGGTAGTTCTTGATTTTCACAATAAAATTGTTTGATTCTTTATACATTTGTTATTCTTTGCTTCCATGAGGGAATATAGTTTTTATGTGGCAATTAAAGATCTTTGAATTTGATAAAATAATTTATTTCTTGAGAGATAACCAAGGGTTTTTTAAATTATTGTTTGGATTTAAATTATTTAAAAAATTATAGTAAATTTCTAAATTTTTCATTTTTATTTAAAAAAATATAATAAAATGTTTTTTTTTTCCAAATAAATTTTCAATTGGTTAAAATAATTATGTAAGTGAATTTATTTTTCCCTTTTGTAGAACTATTAAGTAATTAAATAAACAAGTGAATTTATTTTCCCATTTTGTTAGAACTATTAAGTAATTAAATAAACAAATTGCATTATCGACACCTTAGAAGGTGCTAACTTCAGACAATGCATACACTCGCAACGCATACATGGATCCCTATGAAGGGGTTGATATCCTACACTACACACATTAATCCCTCTGAAGGGGTTGATATTTGACACTTGCACACATTGTATTCAACTACAGTTTCAACAAGCGAAATAGTTGGCCACTTTGTTGGTTCCCTCGACACTGCAGTTGCTATTTTAGAGATTGTGACACTGAGCTCCCAATTTTGTAGGTTTTCTCATTAACTAAGGCCTTAACATTGACTAGGGTTTTTGTTAGTATTATTTATAATATCTAGGTTTCTCTTGGGTATGCAGGTTCTTAGGTTTGTGTTTGAAACATATTTAAAAAGTATGTGTTCCAATGAGCCGATAGCTATATGGGATAGGGCTTCTCCTATTGACAATGTATTCCTAGTAGATCTAAACAGGGTTTAACTATTTTTGTTCTCTCTAAAGATCAAGCTGCATTTTCTTAAGGGTTGGTTATTAGGAGCTTGGTTGGGCTACTATCAATGAAATCATGAGCATGTGGACCATGCCAATCATAAAATTAGCTTTCTATTATGTCATTAATAAATAAGATATTATGTCATTAATAAATAAGATTTTAATCTAGAAGCATAGTAGCATTTTCAACAAATCAATAAGATATAAAAGAGTAGTCCATGGTGATCATAAATTTAGCTTTCTATTATGCCACTAATAAATAATCTTTTTACCTAGAAGCATAGTAGCATTTTCAATAGATCAATAAGATATAAAAGAGTAGTTCAATTGAAATTTTTATATACCTTGTACTAAATGCATGCGAGCTGTGAAAGATTCAACTCGTCCTTTGAAAATATTTCTTTCTTCCTCCCACCTTAGCTCTCTATCCCTGTCTATCATTGCTTGTTTATCCTGGCCACTTGCCTTACCCATTAGGACTCGCCAGCTTGTCTAAATAACCAAACCAACTCGTGGTCGGAGCTTTTTCTTTTTCGAAGGATGAAATGACCCTTCATATGGAACCATAACATGATTTCCTACATAAGGTACCAACTCACCATTTCCATTAGATGGAACTTATTGACGGTGCTCGACCCACCAACATTCGGGGGATCTCCCTGATATGGAAGTCACAATCAGACCTCACATCCTTTGGTGTAGGAATCCCTTTTGGTATAAAGATCTAACTTCCAAATCCTTAAAGATTTGCCTTGATTCTAACTCTCAGCAAAAGAGAGTGATGTAATGGTATATTTGAAAAGTAAGGGCAGTGTGCCTAGTGAATGTGCAGTGCAACTATGTCGAGGTTCTTCTACTACATAGGGGGAGAGAAAAGTGAGCCTCTAAGTGAGATGTAATAGTACCACCCAAGAAGAGACACATGTGAACCAAAAGGACCTTTCCAACATCTAGTGGAATAGTCCATAGCGGATGCAACAATAACTACAATAACTGGAAAATAAGGTGAGATTTATCTAACATCTAGCAGAATAGTCCACAGTGGATGCAACAATTGTTAAAACCAGTAAACAAGGAAATATTTGTCTAGTATCTTGTGGAATAGTTCACAAGGATGGGACAACAATAACAACCATTACAACACATTCTCAATAAGATAAGCACTAAAATAAACTAAAATTGTTGAACTATCTTAGTACATGTGAAAAAAAACATGAAATAAAAACGTCCACACAATAGTCTTAAAAACATTCATAGTCCATGCATGAAGAACATGTTGGCCTTAAAATGATTTTGTTATTAAGAAAAATTTCTAAGACACATATTTGCAGTGTACATCATAGCCCCAATAGTGGGACATTGGAGCCACTCCTTGCTCATCAAAGAACTAGTTGATCTCTCTAATTCCTTGCAAGAGGAGCCATGGTGAAAAGTACTTTTCTCATACAATGAAGGGGTATATATAACCAAAGGGGTAATGCTTTCCCCTTATGACTTTTTGACTACCCTCATGACTATTTAAGTTCTTATGAATTTTCAACTTACATGACTCTTCATATTCATGTGTGTCCTTTGAAATTCTATTTTACAATACACTTGATTATAATATATGTGGTTGACAATAGTGATGTGGCATATGGAAACTCATCACACGAATTGACATGACACTGCTGACATAGACTAGATTGATGATGTGACAATGTCAAGTCATTGTTGCTGCTGAGTGCTAGATATGTTCTTGGATATGATTTCTCTTCTCCTCCACATAACTAGGTGATGTGGGGTCTTCAATAATATTTGGTCTTGGAAGGTGGTTGCAAACTTGTGTCCCTTTGCTTTCTCTTGATAGGTCCACTTGTAAGTTCAACTACAAGTGAGTCTTTAGGCAGGCTTCCCTCCTCTCCTTCTTCATCATCTCACCATGGCTTGACAGTGTACCTATTCCTGCAATTCACTCATGATGGGATGAAATCAATATGAAAAATGTCTAGTCTAAGATGATGCATTATTATCCATGAACCGAGCTTGGGACAAGTCACAAATTGGGAGGAAGGGATTAGTGACTGTGCATTGCATGGTTCCAGCTGATAGGGAAAGAGCTTTATCATTGAGACTGCACAGAGCATAGCTCACGCTTGACTAAGAAACTTTTCTGCATAGCCCTCATTGAGGAGAAATTTTCACAGTGCCCACTAAGGTATAGAATTTCACAGTTCAAGCAACCAGGGGTTGTTGTGGGATGAGGCCATGGGAGGATAAACTGCATAGTTTTGGATGCCAACAGAGGTTGGTCTCTCTACGCATTGCATAGTTCCAGTAGGCAAGGAAAAATCATGAAGAAGTGCGCAGTTCAAGGGAGACTGGGAGGCATAGTTGCGCAATTTTGGAGGTCAACGAAAGTTGTTGGAATTTGGAATTGTTCAGAACCATAGCCCTGGAGGAAAGTGACTACACACTAAACAGTTCCAGGTAGCAAGGTCACATCAATGAGGGCTGAGACTACGCAATGTGCAACTTAGTCAGGGCCTAGTGAAGTTAAGTTGTTTCCCGATCAGGAAGATTTTTAGAAAATGATAAGCTTGAGAAGGGAGATGGACTTGTGATGAACTTGAACTATGATAAAAGAACTTATCATACTTTGGAAACATGAAAACATAGATCATAGGAACAAACAAACAAAGAATTCCCCTGTGTGTGGTTTCCTCGTGACAAGAGGTGACAAGTGCGACATTTGAGATAGAATTTGGGATGTCTGTGATGAAACTTGTGTGAAAGAACTCAATACTTTACGTATGAGTTCAATGGATGTTTACATGGTTAGGAAAACTCATATACACAAATACTAACCTTAGAAACCACCAGAAAAGGCTTAAAAACATTACATGATAGTCAAACATACCAAAAGACGACAATTAATCCAACAAGAAAAAGGGGGCAAAGGACTTTGAGAAAGCTCATGAACTCAGCTTGAGATTTTGCAACAATCAAGGAAAGACCAAGGAAGGCTCTGAAATTTTAGTTAAAACCAAAATTTTGAGGGTTTTGTAGTAGCTGCAACACTTGGCAACACACTGGTTGAATTCCATCTTCTTTGTCTTGGTTAGTTTCTTCTGTGTGGGGCCTTGGTTCCTCAAGGAGTATTGATTCATCATGAAGATCATTTTGGCCTTCCCACTTACCCTAGGGGTAGACATGGTTCACTCTATACCTTCTTAGTTGAACACAACATAAGATTTAGCGTAATCACAATGTTTCGAGTTGGGAAGGGAAATTTAGCACGCGAGCTTAAGATTTCCATAGTAGTTTTTCATATCTGGTGTTTCTCTGCTACCATCAGGTCTGGACAGTACCTCGGGAGAGTCATGTAGGAACACAAACATTACTTCACTACTAGAGAGCTTGGACAGTACCCCAGCGGAGTTGCTTGCTTCACCTCTTTGTGCAAGAAGCCTTTCTCTTCTTTCACCTTTGTTTATTTATTTAAAGAGAACTCTGCATTGGAACTTATTTATTTTTGGGCGGTAAAGGGATTCCGACTTATTGAGAGAAGAAGAGGTTGTTCCTTTAGAGAAGAATATAAAGACCTCTAATTTATATTTTCTCTTTTAAATTCCCCCCTTCTATGTCTCTACTAACTGGATAAGTGTTATGAAACCAACTCATAAAGAGATAGAAAAGATAGATCAACACCTTAGAATTCAGCCTCTTCGAGGGGGAAACGTCCTTTACATTAAATAAATGAACAATTCTTGGATGATACAAATGAAAATACCTCCTTTTTATATATAGGAGTCTAAGGGGTCATAATGTAATCAAAGCCGACATAACAATAATAATGTAAGGGCACAACAATAACAATAGTGGGCTTCTACATGGGTACATCAATATAATAAGGGGGTTGTAATAATAACAATAAGGAGTTACACTAGTAGTATGGGGGCCTAACATGCCTCTCTCCTTCCCAAAGTGTTGTCCTCAACACTTGAGTAGTTCTTGATGCTTCTGTATAAAATTCTTGTACTCCCATGTGGAACCTTCAATGGGTAAGTTCTTCCACTTGATGAGATACTCTGAAATTGATTGATTTCATAGATGTCGGGTTCTTGTTTCTGCGACTGCCCCATGTTCCAATATGATTTTTCCTTCCTCTTCAATTTCTAGCAATATTGTTTGAATTTGGATCTTTTGCAACTTTTTAATAAGTGGCCATACTTCTTTGTCTTTATTCCATTCATCCCTTGCTTCATTTATCCAATCTGGTTGGATATTAGAAATAACACAAAACAATGCTTCCACATCCTCATCCTTTCTTGAGAGTGCATCTGTAACAAAATTTTGCTTCCCTTTTCTATAGATGATGTCAAAGTCATAACCCAACATATTTGTGACCCATTTCTTTGGTTCTTCTAAAGATAATAGTTGTTCTAAAAAGTATTTAAGACTATCGTGATCCATTTTTACCTTGAAGTGTCTTCCAATTTGGTAAGGTCGCCATTTCTTAAGTGCATATAGTATTGCCAACATTTCCTTCTCATAAATAGCTTGCTTGAGATGTAGCAGTAAAAATACCCAATCACCTACATCAAAACATTTTTCACTACGATGTTGATCTACCTGTTGTTTTATTCGATTTTTCACCAAAGTGGCGTTATCCTTTAAAAGTTGGAGAACTTGTTGTTTATGCTCGATGTGATCTTTCACTGCTTGAACCATTTTCTTCTTGATATTTCCTTCTATCTTGAGAGTTTGAGGAGTGGTAATTCTTGTCAATTCTTTACAAGATATGGTCTGATTCATTTCTTCTTTCTTTGGGGTTGGGTCCTGGCGTATATAAGCCTCTATAGGCCTCTATGGTCCCAATTGATGTTTCAGCCATCATGTCTCCTTGTTGTTCCAAATCTTTCATATGATTCAGAAATTCTTCAATCTCCTCAAGTCCTTCACTTGGTTGCTTGATATCTTCCTCCAACTGCATATGAGACTTATCTCTCTCATCTTCTTCTGGAACTGAATTTAGATTCTGCTTGTCTTCTTCTTTCCTGATGACAATATCAGCAAATGGTCCTTCATCTGCAAACATACACAAATTGTCAAATTTAAAATCATCAGACCTTTTGGTCTCACTTGAAGTTTCAGTCTTCAAGTCTTCATCTTCACTTTCTCCCAGAAATTCTCCTTGTTCTGGTTCACAAATGGATTCTTCCATTTCTAACTCAACTTCCTTGAGTTTTTCCTTCAGCCACTTTACTTTATTTTGCTATATCCTTCTCTGCTACTTATGCCACTTTACTAGCTTCTTCCTCAAGATCCAACCTAGTCTTTGGCTTTCCTCAAGTATTCTCCTTAATGCTTTGAGTTGTTCTTTTAATTCAGCAACCTCTTTGTCAATTTCCTATTGACTCATCTTCTTCTCTTATTTCTTCATGAGCTCTTTTGCAACAAGCCTCTACAATAGCTAGTCCTCTTGGCTGCAATCTTACCTCACTAAGCTCTCCTCACTCAATCTTTTGGTAAGCACAGGTCCTCTATCTGGAACCTCTTCTTGAGCAACAACTTTTATCCTTCTAGGCTTCTGCAATCTCTAACTTTCTCTTGAGAACACTTCAGTTTTCCTCTCTATCCAATCTCTTATTTGATTCTTCATGTTCACTACCACTTCTCCTTTAGATTATTCTCCTTACTCTGTCTTCAAGAACACATCTATTCTCTTCTCATAGCTTCTCTTGTTGTCACCTGTGGATTAGTATAAAAACACACATTCTTAATTTAAAACAGAACATAACATATTACCTCTCCTTCAAGATCTCAGCATGATCTTGTTCCACCCATTCTTCTGAACTTTGAATGGATTGTCCTATAGTTGGGTTCCAAGTCCTATTTTATTCAGAACTTGCATTAAGCAATCCTGCTTTCTCCAAGCCTCTGCTAGAACTGCTACAATCTCCCAAGAACTTCAAAAGTTCTCCTTACAGATTACAAATCTTCTCTGATACCACTAATGGTGCAGGCTAAAGGTAACACCCGCACTTACCCACAGTATGCATTAACAACCAAATGCATCTACACTTGTCCCAGGATATTTACCTCAATGAAGGAGTCAAATCTAAAGACCTTAAATGGTCAAGTGGCCCTCTTATAAGTTCCTTTGCATAGAAACTTCAATCACCCCGCCCGAAACCTCTATCGAGTTTATAATATGAACCCTTCACAACCACAGTTCATACATACATACATACATACATACATACATACATACATATATACATATATATATATATATATATAACCTTACTATATGCTTAGGTTATACATATATTAACCCAAACACTATTGGAGCTTTTCCACTTTATATCCCATTACAAAGGGAAATACTCCCAAACACATTTTCTGCTTTCATTATGGTTCAACACATATTTCGAGGTTGAAACCTCTATCGCAATCGCTATCAGATATCGGGTCTTCCATAGTCTTTAACACATATGCACCATCCCTTCTCCAACTCCAATCTTCATTATCGGGTCAATTAACATATGCTTAGCGTTAAAAGAACTCCAATCTTCATTATCGGGTCAATTAACATATGCTTAGCGTTAAAAGGTTTGTGCCATATAACTATCAGGAATTATAATATATGGGAATACAAAGGAAATTTCCCTCCAAACCGCATACTCCGGATTTCAAAAACTATAGATCCACGACTATGATTATCGTCGGGTCCAAAACTTATCACTCCACAATGCTTCCCTTGTGACTTCCGCTGATTCCTAATCTCTGAGCCTCAGATTACTGATATATCGCTATCGGTGATATCGCAATATCCCCAACTGCTGACCCTTGGTGCTTCTGATCACCGATATGCGATTTAATCATGACCGTTGATCTGGCCACAATCTAACTGTCCACAATTAATCATTGTTCCCTCTTAGCAAACCTCCAAGGCTCATTCTAATAATTTGAAAAGGTTCTCTGCCGATGTGACACAATCTCAGTCGTTGATCTAACTGATCCAATCTAACTGATCCAACAACTCCTGAGCATCAATACTTCACTTCTCTAAAATTCCTTTTACTTAGAAAATTTACACTATTTCTTCCATTCTTCGGTGATTGGGTTCTTCTGAAGGTTTTGTTCCTTCACTGCTTTACTGCGCCACTCTGATGTTCCAATTGGATTCAATGATCCCTTTCAATTCCATTGAATCGTGCAACTCTTCCACTACTTATTCTTCACTTGGATTCAAAATCCATTGTGATTCCTATGAATCATTCTATCCCTCTGCATCCTTTAGAATTTTGCCTGCTACTTATAGCAGAGCCTACGAATTCACAAGTAATTCATACATAAATTACTTCTTAAGCATACTGACAAAGACAGGGTAAACTCAATATATATTAATGTAAAAGCATATTACATTCAAGACTCCTTAGTCTTGCTCACACACAGGCCTGATTCTCAACACTAGTGGCCTCTTTTTTTTCTGCCCGTAGGCTTACATATCTATATGGAACCATTGGATCGGATCGAAAATCGCTCACTAAAGCCCTAAAGCTCGCTACATATGTACATATATGGTAGACTTCATCCACTAAATATTTTCTCTATTTTAAAACAGAAAATCCCCCTGTTTTGCTCAATGGTCCACATCTATTCTCCCTTTTATTCCTAAAATCTCTCCCTTGCTCCTAGGATCATGGTACTACTCATGTTCTAATTTATTTGTTTTGAGAGCATTTACATATTCTCCTATTCTAATAAAATAACACTTAAAGGCCTAAATATTACTTTAACTTGGAACTTAGGAAACTAATTCCTAAAATGCATGACCCCCTGTGTCTACTATTTACAATTATTTTCCTTGGGCTGAATGCTCCTGCATCAGTAAATGACAACTTGTATATGGCTAACTTGATCTTTGATTTCTCTCCAAGAAAACTCCTGAAAGCAAAAGCACTAGAAGATCAATGGAGACAAGAGCTGGCAAGAAGAGAAGAACAAATCGGCAAGGTGCAAAACTTGACATGGGATGAATTCTGGTTTTTCCTAGTCAAGCTACATAGCCAGTAGATGGCCATGAAATGCCTTTTTGATGCAGTCAATCTCATGGTTCCCGAACTCTTCGATGCTACGTACACAACCCAACTACATTCCAGGATGAGTCACCCTCCGGAAATTCAACCAATGCTCTCAATTTGTCAGTTGCAAGCGCAAGAGAAGAAGTAGATAATTCAAAGGCTAACGCATTGTTATTTTCATGAATCAAATCATGTTTACAGTTTTAATAGCTCATAGTGATTTTTATTGATAGCTAGTTTTTATTTTGATTATTTAAATCCTTTCATATCTTTCAAGAAAGGGTCCTCAATTTGTATAAGATTAGACTGGAGAAGTTTCACTTTTGAACTTCTATGTATTTTTTTTCAATAGTTGATAAAGGTTCTACACTTTTGTGAAGAAGCTTTTTCAAGACATGCACTTTTGTATTTCCTGGAAGTTTTCTCAAATAAGAAAGTGGAATCGGAGTGTTATTTACATCGGAAGGATTCAAATGCATGCGGTATTCCTATCACTGTTTTTGTCTTATTTCCTTATGTGATGAAGCATTTCTTTTAAAATTTGTTATTGTTGATATATATATATATGCTTTTTCAAATAATTCTTTGTCACATCATTTCTAAACATTTAGAATTGTTATCCTTTGAAGATATATGTCAGTTGTTAGGTTCGGTCTGGTCATCCCTTAGTTAGAGATCATTTCTCTTTTTGCATTTCATTTTTAGATGTCTCGATCGATTCACTGAGTTGCATTCCGCTAGGGGCATGCCATAATCTGATGGAAGGGCCTTGTCACTCATTACCCCTCATATTTGTACCTGTTGGTTTGGTCGAAATTCATCAAAATTGATTTCAGTCCTTTTTAGTCATGGATGGTCTCTTGGTCAAACAAGAGTCATTTTAGTCATTAGGTCTAGGGTTTTCAGAATGTCAAATAATTCCAGCAGGCCATGAGGATGTCTCCAATAAGTTTTCATTTCAGAATTTTCATCGTCAATCATGCTCGAGAATGGTTCTTCTTCAAAACTATGTTTTAAAGAAGAAATCGTCAAATTAGTTTTTTGGAATGGATATGTAATTTTTAAAGTTTTCAAACATGAAATGTTCTAGGTGTAGCCCTATTCATCCTTTGCAAAGTTCCAGGCCATTCATCCTTGCAAGACAAGCAAAAATCAAACCATTCAGTTTAAAGAGGAACAAAGAAGCAAAACAAAGTTTCAAACTGAAGTGTCAAAGTTTGCAACATGACAAATTGGTTGTTGAAATCAAGAGTTAAATCCTTCATGTATATATCATTTTTGTGTTCTAAGAGTTCATTTGCATACTAAACACATCAAAGATCCAAAGTGGAAACGTGGAGGAGTGAAGGCATTATTTAAGGCCAAATTGTGTTTTGAAACCAACTGCACTGTGCATTGGAGGAAGGCGCGGCGCACATAGGCCGCGCAGCGCATTAGGCCAATTTTAACAGTGTAAAAATACATTGTCGCGGCGCATCCATGAGGTGCGGTGCACTGGGCTTGCACGCGGCGCATAGAGCCTCCAAGGAAAAAAATCATTATAGCTTCAATAAAAATCAAACGCAGCAGTCCACTTATTTGATTCTCGTCTTTGTAGTGAAACTGGGAAATATACTAATGTTTTGTTGCTGTCTTTGACAACCATGATGCATCTAAAGCTGTTACTTTAGAGATTTCGATGATACGTGAACATAAGGAATCAGTGACTATCTTGTTTTGTTAAACTAGTGGATGTGGCAAGTCGACATTATCTTCGTTATTAGCTAGCAGACTTGGCATTTCAACTGTTGTTTCTACTGACTCAATATGCCACATGATGAGGATTTTTGTGGATGAAAAGGAAAACCATTTATCATGGGCCTGAACATATCACGCTGGTGAGTGTTTAGATCCGATTGCTGTGGCTGAAGAAAAAGCTAAAAAGAAAGCTAAAAATGTGCAGAGTGGCCTCCAATTGGACAGTCCATCAGCAGACAGCCTCGGGTATCTTCAAAAACAGCTGGTCAAACTGAGTATCATTTGCCAGATGAGACTCTGGGAGATGATCAATTCAAATCGAACAATCTTGAGAAGGAAGGATTTTATGCTAATACTATTCCAGATATAGTTGGACGCAAAACTTTGGCTATTGAGGGGTACAAGGCACAAAGTGAAATGGTGATTGAAAGTCTTGATAGATTGATCAGTGTCTGGGAAGAAGGGAAGGAATCTGTTGTGGTTGAAGGTGTGCATTTGAGTCTAAACTTTGTGATGGGGCTCATGAAAAGACATCCATCAATTATACATTGCAAATGAAGCGAAGCATTTAGAGCGCTTTGCAAGTCGTTGCGAAGTATATGACCTTAGATCCTGCAAAGAACAAGTATGTTAAGTACATTCGTAATATCCAGGCGATTTAGGATTACCTGTGTAAACGAGCTGGCAAACATAGAGTTCCAAAGGTCAATAATACTAATGTGGATAAAAGTGTTGCCTCTATACATGCTACAATATTTAGCTGTTTACGCAGAAGAGATACAGGTGAACACCTCTATGATCCGGTGACAAATACAGTAAAGGTAGTAGATGAAGAGTATCACGATGTCTGTGCTACAAATTCAATTAGCTCAAAGGGTATGCTTAAGCTTATTCAGAGACAAGGTTCTTTTCGGCGTCTCATGGCAGTTTTTAATACTAGTGGATCTGTTGCAAAGGATGCTAGTTATAAAAATTGGTTTCAAATGGCAAAAGGAAGGTGAACAGTCAAAGATCGAAACACCTAAATTTAAAACGTAGATATCTACCATGGCAGAGAAATAGGATTCAATTACCTATTTTTGACTTCAATTATGATTCAAAGGGTCTACGCTACAAGTTCTACCTACTCATTGGTCATCAATTGAACACTGCTGTTGAGTCCCAAACATGCATCCTCCCTATACACCTTTTTAGCCTTTTTTTCCAGTTACCTGAACCACCAAGCTGTCAAACCATTGCATATTAGTTTAAAAAGAGCATATAAAATGGTTTCCTAACTATGTCTTGTGACTGCTATTTGATCTAGATTTTTTCTCAGTCAGCTGCGGAATCTTGTCAGTTTCCGCAGCCAGCTCAACTTTCCGCAGCCTTTTTGTTGAAGTCTATGTTACAGGTGTCTACTGAAGAATCCGGCCACATGGGCAAGCCGCAAATGATGTGGACATGGAATGTGTCCCCTTGGTTTAGCCGAATCACTCATGAAAGGCCATGGTCAAGGACAGTCAAAGTGGTGGTCAACCTAAGAGTTTTGCGGTGGCAGGACTCTGTTTTTCACCACGTGAAGACTTGCGTGGCAAATTCCTCAATCTCAGGAGGTGGGCTAACACCTGTGGACTGTTCCATGAACCAAATCTAACAGCCACCACTCCTTGGATTTAATTGTCACGGCTACCATATTGCTAGATCTCCAGACGTGGTTATTCACGTGTCCGTTTAGCAGCGCAGAATTTAAGAAGTAGTTGTATCATCCTCAGTTATAAATAACGCGTTATCACACGCATATTAGCTAGCTTTGTATATGTAATTTTGACTATTCTACGAGCCCACTGTGCCGTGACTCTATCTTTATATTATGACTGCATTTTAATATATGAGAAGACAGTGTTCTTAAGTTCAATTTTTGACTGATTGCTGATTGGCCAAGGTTGCAAAGGGCGCTTGTATTCCAAGGTTCTGTAATTACTATATAATTTCATGTTTTCTTCCTTTATGTTACTAATGCCATAATTGTTTGCTTATAGATATTACACTGTTTATGGTATTCATGTTAGCTGTTGTCCATAGATTCTTTTATACTTTCTAATGACTGTTAACTGATCAGTGTTTTTTCTTTCAGGTTCTAGTAGACAGCCCGGGCAATTTCACATAGCTTTTTAATGATTAATGACATGAAATCATCTTGTCCTTCTACTGATTTATTTTCTGAGTTCTAATTACAGCACTATTTATTTCTTTCAGTTTTGTTTTGCTCATTTACTTTTATGCAATTTAGATATCAGATTTCTCAATTTTTTTATAATTACCTCCTATAGCCAGAGCGAGTCGAATGGTGAAGGGTCAGAATATGAGTTGATGTAATATGATTTAGTTTATTTTTTTGTAAGTTATTGATTATATTACTCATGTCATTTTCAGTTACCTCCTATAGCCAGAGCGAGTCGAATGGTGAGGGATTGAAGTATGAATGCGTAGTTTGATCTTAGTTTCATTTTATGCAATTTAGATATCAGATTACTCAATTTGTTTATGATTACCTCCTATAGCCAGAGCGAGTTGAATGGTGAGCGGTCAGAATATGAGTTGATGTAATATGATTTAGTTTACTTTGCTTACAGTTTTTGAATTGCTTTGAGTTCAATTTTTTTCCTTTTTATACAGCAGCAAGGATACTGGGCTTCATTGTCACTAGCTCATTGTTTGATACATTTTTATTTTCTCTTAGGAATTTATTTCATCACTGCAAGTTTTAAAACCTTTTTCAGAATTTTAAAGTTTGGAAATTATTTTAGAGGTCACCATTGCCTTGAACACTTATATCCATACTTGAATTTTTCCATTTTACATTAGGGAATCAACGAAAGATAAAGCCAAAAACAAACCAAAAATCAAAAACGACAAAGAAGAAATCAGTTATCTTGCATATATAGTGCACTTCACTTTAGCAGTTTACGACTCCCGGATTGACAATTTATATAGCAATTTAGGACACACTAAATTGACCAAACAACTACTCTCTTTCGAAACAAATGGTTGGCTCTTCAGCTTCAGTTTATTAATGATGATTAAACAACTCCCTATCTTCATCGATTTGTTTTCCCACCTCTAATTTTATTTATTGTATTGAAAATCATTTGTAAATGGTTGGAGTTTCTGGGAAAGGTGCGAAAGAAAACTCAGCACTTCACTATATAGTTTGGCCAAGAAATTAATAAAATGATGCAGCTCTGATTCATGAGATTCATGTGGTATGAGTTTAGCATATGTCCTTCTTTCTGTTTCATGTGTATCTTGTTATGTTTTACAGTTCATGCATAATCATTTCCACTTGAATGTTTTTAAATAAGAAATGTAGAATCCAGTTTATTTCTCTCCCTAGGAAAATCATTCATCCTTTGTGTGTCTTCTTCTATTTGAAAAGGATTCATTTGTTATGCCCTTTTCAACCTCTCAACAGTCTTTCCAATCCATATTACTTCAATTTGATTGCTAAACCTCTTGCCTATCTTACCTCACGAAATACTCAACGTCTTTGATTCAATTTCCCAGCTCATGTTGTCCTTTGTCCCATACAGCCCAGAAAATTCAGTCATTCATTAAATTACCTCTTTCATATTTATTTAATAGCCTAAAATCAGTATTCATTTTGAGTCATCTAAGAACATATTGTTTATTTTTTACTGAGCATGACCCGGAGAGAGCCCTCTCCTATTCTGGTAGGGTTAGCTACGAGACTGAGTGTGGTTTGTGGTTATCTTGAATTTTTCCTTCCTTCCACCTAAGGCAGATTTAGGCTCTAAGATAATGGCGACCATACTGGGGAAGAAATTCTTTGTTTGTTAGTCTTCTTCGTTGCGGAAACGACAGGCTTAACCTACAAACACCCCAGTACTTCTGATAATTCTAAGCTTCCGGATGATAAGTTTAGGATTTGATAGGCTGAGTAAGTTGTTTATGTCCTTTTGATCTTTTGAAAATAGCATGATGGCTTCAAGAAGATATACCAGAGCTAATGAAGATCCAGATCCTCCTCCTATCTGCGAAAATCTCAATCTGATTCCAAGACTTCTTCGTCAAGAGAGCTCTATAACTCCCGTGTTCAAATCCCATTCATGTCCTGCCATTCTTGAGTATCTTGAAGAGCTTGATTTTCATGATCAGTTTGAAATATGATTGTTTGACACCAAATCCGAATGTGTTGTTGGCTCTACTGTCCCCAATCCGCATTTTCTTGTAGACCTAGAAATTGAAAGGGCTAACCGGTCAATTGATGATTATATTGTGGCACAGCT
This sequence comes from Pinus tabuliformis, assembly GCA_031772625.1. Taxonomy (NCBI): domain Eukaryota; kingdom Viridiplantae; phylum Streptophyta; class Pinopsida; order Pinales; family Pinaceae; genus Pinus; species Pinus tabuliformis. The sequence goes on from CM062817.1 coordinate 1,447,390,133, forward strand.
TCAAACTTCAATTGTGGCTTCAAACCTCGTTGATTCCCTACAAACTGCATCTGCACCGCCTGCAGCAAATTCACCTCTATCTACTCCTTCTACATCCAAAATTTCTTCTCCTCCGCACACCCCTCCTCATATGCCTCACACATCAGCTGCACCCACTCCTCCAACATCCCCAAGACCAAATCCACCAAGGGTGATGGCTGCTCATTTTGCACCTCTTTCGCTGCCTCAAGTTTTGGATGATATGCCCACAGATTATCAAAGAAAAATTCCTTTGTTTGATGGCACTCATAGAATTAACACTCAACAACATGTGGACAGAATGGCAGATTTCTATGACCTTCATGAGATCGATGTAGAAAATGTGACAATGAGACTCTTTGTACAAACATTTGTGGGTGAAGTTAGGAAATGGTTTAGAGCTTTGCCGACTGCAAGTATCACTACCTTAGCCGACCTACAAAGACAATTTTTAGTCTGTTGGGAAGTGAAAAAGAATCCTCTTCAAATTCTTGTTGAATATGAGCAAATCAATCGAAACGTGGGTGAGTCGGTCCAAGACTACTGCATTAGATTCAATTCTATTTATAATGCAATTCTTGATCATCTAAGGCCACCTGTGGGGCTAGCCATGGTGAAGTTTCTGGATGATTTTGATGCTGACATGGCTTATCAACTAAGAGAGACAGAACCGACCACAATGGAAGACATGCAGAAGATCATGGTCAGAGTTGAAGCAAATCTACTGGCCAAGAGGGCTAGAGAAAGAACAGAAAAGAAGGTCTCAATAAAAGAAGAGTCTTCCTCGATAGATCAATTACTCCGGAAGGTAGAGCAGATGTTTGAAAGGGTGAAACTTGACAAACCTGAGCCACAAGTTAGAAATCCTAACTTCCATGGCCAGCAGCAGCCACAATATAGAATAAATAGAGAGAGTAGCGAACCCAAGATCAGACAGCACAACAGCTAGTACAACCACCTCTGCAGCAAAATTTTGTGCATGGACTGGAGTCACATGAAGAAGAGAATGTGATAGGGGAAGAAAACCACTTCTTTACTCTTGATGATTTTCCTATTTATATTACTGAAGATGAGGAGTATGCAGAAAGTTTGGCTGCACACAAAGATGCAGATTTCATTCTAGCAAACGACACAGTTTTGGAAGAAGAATCAGATGAGTATCAAAGAGGTTATACGAATGCCATGTGTGCTCAACAGTAGCAATATGCACTTAGAAACAGAGATGTGCCTGTTAACCCAATTCAGAAGAGGAAAGAAGTTTCAGCATCAAAGGATGATTCACCTGTTGTACAAAAGAAAGGAAAAGAGGCAGTTGATCCTAATATCAGCAAATCACAATCAGAAGAAAAATCAAATCAGCCAAATGTATCGAAAGAAAATGAAAGAAAGATGTCCCAGTCAAAGAGATAGAAAATATTTCAGCTTTTAGTTTAGAGAATGAAATTTCTAAGTTGAAGGTATCCATTCCCTTGACTGAAATAATGAGGAAAAATAGTTATAGAGGGCAAGTTTCTAAAATTTTGAATTTTGATCCAATGTCTGATATGGTGAATGTCGAAGATGATCAACCCAAATTGATTTTTGGGCCAGCATTTAATGGTGAGTATCTAGATAGTGATGTGCCACCTTTTTATATCAATTTAAGATTTCATGATTTTTCGTTACATAATGCCATGTTCGATTCTAGAGCTTCCCACAATCTTATGCAAAAGGCTATCATGGATAAGCTAGGTTTGGACATCACCAGGAAATACCATGATCTCTACTCATTTGATTCTAGCAGAGTAAGATGTATCGGGCTCATCAAAGACTTGGTTTTAAGTCTGGATCAAATCCCAATGAAGAATATTTTGATGGATATTGTTGTGGCAGATATTCCTCCCAGATTCAGTATGCTTCTTTCCAGGTCTTGGGGAGTGAAATTAAAAGGGACATTACAACTAGATTTTTCATATGCAACGATTCCTGTGTTTGGCCAAATGAGAAAATTGTACCGGGAACAAAAATGAAATACATGATTACTAGCAAGGAGAAACTGATTAATCATCCGATTAATTATGTACATACCGATCTAGAGTCTTTTGTTTTATATTCAGATAGTTTCAATGAGATAGATGGTCAGTTAGTTGAAGCAGAAAATATTCCAGAAATAATAGAGAATTTCAGAGAAGTTTTGAAGAAAGAAGGACAAGAACAACAAAACACCATTGAGCAATCAGCTAAAGGTAATGGACAAAAAGCAGGAAAAACAGAGCCAACAGAATTTCAGCACTTAGGAGAAGACGAATATGGTCTCTGGACCATGGATTTAGATGGTGCTGTGGGAAATGATGGTGCTAGAATTGGTATATGGGTACACAGTCCTTCCTCCGCTCCAAACAAAGTGCCTAGTAATGTGTGGATATGTTCTTACAAGCTAGCTTTTGATTGTTCGAACAATGAAGTTGAGTACGAAGCTTTGATTGCTGGCCTAAAAATTCTAAGAAAGTTGAATGCTAAGAGAATTGTTGTATACGGCGACTCCGAATTGGTGATTAAGAAATTCAAAGGCGAATATCAAGCAAAGCATCCTCGGATGTGGGCTTACCGGAATGCAGTTCTAGACATCCTGAAATTATTTTCAGAATATACCTTGACATGTGTTCCTCGTATTCAAAATGGCATTGCTAATGCGCTTGCTAAGGCAACAAGTAGCTTGAAGATTCCAATGAACTCCAGTAATAAATTCGAAATGCATATCAAGCATCGTCCGACTGTCCCGAACAATCAGAGATATTGGCAAGTTTTCCAAGACGATGAAGAGATTGATGATTTTCTGCAAAACAAAGGTAAGTTCAAAGATACCTCAATTAATGTAGAAAATGACAATGATAAACATGATGTGCAAATCAATCAAATGGGAGTATTGCAGCTAAAGGATAACATTATTCCTAAAGGCTTGATACCCTTAGAATAACTCTTTGATCAAGATGACGTAGCCCACAAACCAACATTCGAGCCAATAGAGAAGGGTGTTGAAGAGGTCAATATCGGAACAACTGCAAATCCAAAAATGGTAAAACTGTCTAAAGCATTGCCACAAAAGATAAAGGCCAAATATATCAGTTTTTTGTCATCTTTTGCTGATGTGTTTTCTTGGGATTATTCTGACTTGAAGACATATGATACCAATATAATTCAACACACTATTCCCATTCAACCTAATCAGAAACCTTTCAAACAGAAGTTGAGAAGGTGTTGTGCTCTACAACAACCCCCCATTTCTTAACAGTTTATTCACAAAATTATCATATGAAATGGGTCCCTTTAGAGTTGATTGGTATCAATATTGCATTATTTGAAAAAGGTCCAAAAACCAAATAAAAACATTATAAAACCATTTTCAAAAAACCCCATTGTTGTCAAATAATTCAATCTTTATCATTGCGATAAAGCGATCGCAAGATTGCATATCGCAATGACATAAGGCATATAAATAAGTGGCACATTGATCTCCGCCGATGCGATATCGCTATCGGCTATCGGCAATACTCTATGCACATTTTAAAGCGCCCCGATGCAATGCGATATCGGCGATCGGCGATCGACGATATATAATGCATATCTCATATGATCCCAATACTCCCGATGCGATGCGATATCGCTATCGGCTATCGGGGTTTTCAAAAGATGTCAATATAAAGGATTTAAGTTTGCCCCGATCGCCGATTGCGATAAAGCGCAGATTTAAAAAAACCGTTGGAATAAAGGGATATCACGATTTATTCATATTAAAGATTTGATCCGCCCAACAATGATTCACCTACGCTCAACCGCCAAAACATCTACATCACGCTTAAATGAATCATTCAGCCGATTAATGATATAATGGGCATTTAAGATTGACAAGTTTTAAACGGCCATTTAATGTGATCGTAAGTCCTAAAATCCTCCCATGGATTGTATCTGCGCCCATTTTAAAAGCTAATCCCTTATTACGCATCAGTCACTATAGCTCATTACTTTGAAGTTTTCATTGCAATTCTCCATGTTACGTTTATTTTCGCCTCTGTGCAGAATTCATCCCAAGGAGAAAGCTCAAGCAAAATGGGGAAGAAGTCCAAGAAGACCACATGCGCTTCCGCTGCGCCAGCTTCAGGACAAGTTGCCACTGACAAAAAGAAAGGATTAATCTCGGATACCACATGTTCTGGTCTTGGTAGAACTACTTGGCAGAGCACTTATAACCTGATCGAGATCGAAGAACCTAAAGTGACAACAGTAGAAGCTACTGCAGATTCTACTCGGAAATTTGAGGGTACTCTCAAGGACTTAGCTGACTCCTTCCTTCACCGGATAGCAGTTAGGGAACAAATTCTCCCATAAACAGATGTAGTGCGATGGGCAATTGAAGAAATCCCAATCATGGATAGAACCCTCGACACCAGAGACGAGAGAATTTTCGGCTCATTCCAAGCAGATGATCTGAGGAAAATGTATCATTTGCCTGAGCCAGAGAAGATATACAATAAGGCGTTCCTGGAGAAATTCGCAAACGAGAATGAAGTTGAATCCGAACCCATCCAGGATTGGAGACAAAACCCGGCGAAGCACAAACATGAGTCTTCCGGTAAGTACTCAGTTGATTCCCTGGCTTCTCCTTATTGCTACGCTGGAATAATGATGTGTAGATTATGGGGATTGCATGACTCTAATAATTTCACTATAGAAATGGTCCCCTTAATGGAAGCTTCATGCAACAGTATAATAATGGATTGGGCCACTATTCTCTCAAATAAACTAGTCAAAGCTGTTCTTGAGTTTAGGAATAAGACTTCCATCTCTGAAAGGATAGTTCCCCCATTCTATTACAGTGCATATATTTTAGATACATTGTGTTCTAATTCTGAATTTCCCATGCTCGGCTGGAGGTGGACGCCACAAGACCCCACAGCTATCCACATATACCATAAAAAATTATGGAAATCCTCTTACAAGCACGATCTGTACCAAGTCTGCAATGGCTTTATGGTGCCTGTTTATTATTCTATTTTTGATAAACCCATTCCCAAGATTTCCTACCAAGCTGGGATTGATTTAACAGCGGTAGGGAGATGGTTTGGAGAGGAGAAATTCACATATATAAGAGTTTTCGGTAGCCAAGCCGAACCTCATGTTCTCCCTTTATATATGCCGGATAAACTGTTGGCAAGAGAAATCTCTTACCAGATCATTGCTGAGAGTGTTACACAGACTCTCAAAAAGAATAAAAAGCAGGGCTTGCCCTCTTTTCCCTTGAGATGTGGTGTCTATACTCTGCATGATCTCAAACATGCAGAAAAGGAAGCCACGAAGATTAAATCATTGACTCTGGCGACTCTCCCAAATAGGCAGTTTGATCCAAACAAAGTTGCCTATAATGCACTAGAACAGACCAAATTGTCAAAATTTGACCATAAGGAAGATATGTTTGATGACCTGTTCTCTTCAGCTGAGACAATAAATCAGGTTAGAGCATTGGCCAAAACGAAATATAATGATGAAGGGCTGACTGAATTTTATAAACTTAGAGAACAGAGGTTGCAAACTCTGCCTCTAGATCTACTAGCGACAACCCCAGCGACATCATCAAGCGAGCCTTTTCGACAACAGTCAAAGGGATCTCCGGTTATAACAAAGGATCATAAGAAGGAACAGGAGGAAAAGCAGAAGAGAGAACAGGAAGAAAAGTAGAGAAAAGAAAAACAAGAGAAGCAGAAGAGAGCGCAGGAGGAAAAACATAGAAGAGAGAAAGAGGAAAAGCAAAAGAAAGAGCACGAGGAAAGGCAAAAGAAAGAGAAAGAGGAAAGGCAGAAGAGAGAGCAGGAAAAAGTGCAGAAGGAGTCCCAAGCTGAAAAGCAAAAACAAACCACCATTAATGTCAATATAGATACTAATATTGACCCTAAATTGCTCCAGGAATGGAACCAATTTGATTCCATCATCAGTGGGTTGGAATGTTCAAAGGACACAGACACTTCCAAAACAACGGACACACAGGAAATCACTTCATCACAGGTTCTGAGTGGAACCAGCGGCCCGCCCATTTCTAAAGAGGTAGAGATAATACCAAAGGACCCCTCCGACCAAATCATTTTGCAGGTAGAAGATATTCCTCCCCTGGATGTCTTCTATAGCCCAAGGCATAAAGCAGTGGTTAAACGACAAAGGAAAAGAAGAAGGACTGATCAACCTTCCCTTTTCCCAGAGAAAACTGTTACGGGCAATGTGGTTTGGAAGGAGGAATTTGACCCCTCCGATGACCTGACAAAATTTTCACAGTATGCGGGAGCCTATTCGGCAGCGATAATAGATAAGGCATCGGAGGTAAGTCTTCTACTGAAAACCAAGGATCAAGAGATTTTCTCATTATAGGCGCAGTTAGCTGAAACAAAGCAGAAGGAAGAGCAGGCATAGCAGCAATTGTTGATGCAACAACAATTAAACAGTCAACTAACTCAACAATTGCAGGCAGAAAAGCAAAGGATCGACCAAAGCGCGATCCAGAAACATAAAGAATTATCAGAGACATTGGCACAATTAAAGGCAGCAAATGAGCAAATGGTGAAAACAAAAGATGAGCAAATTGCTCAATTGTCATCACAGCTCGAAAAAATAAAGGGCGTTCCACAAGTGGCTGAATTTAGAGCAGAAGCATTGCAAATAAACACTGCATTAATATCCCAAATTAAGCTTCTGTGTCAACAAATCGCCCAGGCAGAGCCACTGTGTGAATTAACGACATCCATAAATAAGCAAGTAGAGAAGGCTAGGACTGAATTGGATCAAGCCGAAGAAACCATAGCTGCATTTCTTGACTGGCAAGACTCTGATCAAGGACAAGCGGCGAATTTGCCCAGGATCCTAGAACCACATAAATATATACTCTTCACAGAATGGTAGTCCCAATTAATGAAGGCAGAGAGGGCGGCTTCAAGATGTAAATCAACTTCTAGCAATTTAGTTGAACTAGTTAATAACACTCTCTACTTATCAAATATGATTTCCCAATGTACACCAGGAAAGTTGACAACTATGAAAACATTGGAGCAATCATGTTATCCAGATCTAGAAGAAAAGGGGAGATTAATCGCTGGGATTAACAGTTTAACCTGGGACACATATTGGTTCTTCCTGGTAAAGCCGCATGCACAGAGAGCCACCCTCAAGTGCCTAACAGATGCAATCAGGTATATTATTCCCGATATTCAGGATGCCAGCTATGCCGCCCAGCTCAGCTCACGCCTCAACAAACCACCTGAAGTAGAGCCAATGCTTGCGATAAGTCAGCTCAGATATAAAGGCAAGCAGCCTACTTGATGAATCATGCCGTCGACTGCCAGATCGCTGAAGAAAATCAGATCAAGATTGATTGATACCAATTAAATAGGATTTCAGTTTTATAGATAGGTAGATTAATTAAGTATTTTAGACCCTTTCACGTTTTGGAAAGGGTCGTAAAGTTTTGTACCAGACTTAAAGACTGAAGTTTGCACTATTGTGCTTCAGTCAATATTCTTTTATGAAACTGGACCAGTTGTTCTTAATTTGACAAGGAACCATTTTTATGCAATTGTGCACTATTGTCTTTGTTGAGAATGTTTCTGCGTTGAAGGAAGAATTACAAGTAGCGATCGATATTGGGAGTGTCAAGCAGCTCATATGGTATTTTTATCTATGTCTGAATTCATTCCTTTCATATGAATTGCTATTTGATTATCCTTTGCTATTATTGATTATATGCATGTGCTTTAACAGCAGATCTATATTCCTTCCACTATTGGATGTTTTATGATGTGCCTTTCTTTTAATCATGTATGTATCAATGATATAAATGATAAGTGTGGTAATATCGCTTCAATCGCTTCGCTTAACTATTTAAGCATAGTAATCCCGAATGAAATAATGTCCATGCCTGTTAAATGGAGTCATCTATATGCCTATTTATAGACATAGACCATCAAGCGCTGCACTTTAAAGCTCAATAAGTTTCCGGGATAGGTCATAATTCTTGTATTCTTGTTAATAGATTTAGTTATTCGCCCATCACTAGCTTAGTTAATAAATCATCCATTCATCCCGTTTATCCACTTTTGGGAAACTGGTCCCATTATCCCCAGTCGGAGCCACCATTCCAAACGGAAAAGGAGTTGTACTAAGGTCCGGACTGGGTGGTTATCCCCAATGTTTTTGCAGCGATTTTCGAGGCATCAACATTTTTGGCGCTAGAAGGAGTGCCTGACTGTGAATGGAACATAAACCAAAATATATAAGCCATTCTAAGAGTAAATCTCCCTCCGATTCCCCTCAAACTTCTCATTCGCATGTTGGTTCTCCAATATCCAAACAAGAAGAAGAGGAATCAACTACCACTACTCAAACCCATCATACTCCAGAACAATTAAGTCTTGAATCACCTGAAGTCCAGTCTCTTATCCACAAACTTCAGAGCTTCTCGATTTCACCACAGAAATCTGAGGTATCACAAAGCAGTGCAACTTCGCAGTTCAATTTATCTCACCGTCTCACCAGACTTCAGAGCGAAAAGCTCGGTATTGAACCCATTGAGTTCCCTTTACCCAAAAGGAAAAAGGCGAAGAAATATACTGAAGGATCTGACAGTGAAGAGCTTTCATCCACATCCTCCATTGCATCTTCTCCTCTGCAAAGTCAACCATCCACTCCCCCATTACATATTGTTGTTCACCAGGGATTAGGAGCTTCAGCATCCCAACCTGCTCACTCCTCAACATTATTTCCTTCCCAGACATCTGGAGTCCCAACAGTAGTACCAACCACTACTGCTATTATAATGGCAGATCCATGGACCAGACCTGGTGCAGTCAATATGCCTGCACCATTGCATCCATTACCAGATGCTCCTGAAAAATGGCTACCCAAGTTTAATCCAGATGATGGGACCCAGGCTGAGGAACACATTAATAATTTCATGTTGGCAGTCAACTTGAAAGGAGTAACAGAACAAGATGTTGTTGTTAGACTTTTTCCTTACACCTTGCAGGGATCAGCAGGATCCTGGTATTTTTCCCTACCCTCTGGTTCCATTACCAGTTGGAACACTTGCCAAGAGAAGTTTCTTACCAAAGATGGAGATGATAGGTCTCTGGCTACCCTAATAAACGACCTCTCTAATCTTAGGATAGAGCATAGGGAACCAATTAAGGAATTTAATGCTCGATTCAATAAACTCCTGAACAAAATCCCGACAGCCTCCAAACCAAGTGAACAAATTCGAAGCGAATGGTATATAGCCGCCCTGCCTGCCAATATAGCCATTTTTGTAGATAGGGCTGGGAAACCTACCTTAGCTGAAAACATGAGAGAAGCACTTGCTGTGGAGAAACGTATCAATGCTCTAGAAAAGAAAGCTGCCCTGGAAGACAGAAAAGCCAAAAAAGTCTCTTTTAAAGATGACTCAAGAAAGAAAACCTCAAAAGACCCCTATGACATGGAGGGTTTGCAAAAAGTCCTAAAAACTTTATCAAATGAAATGGTTGAAATAAAGAAACAGGTAGCCGAGACCTCAACTAAAAGACCCTTTAGGACTTATAAGAAAAATGAATCAAAGCCACCAAATGTCATATCTAATGCTGATTCAGAGCAAGAAGAAGAGGAAGAGGAAACGATTTCACCAACTAGCGATGAAGAAGAAGTAGTAGAATGTCATGGAATGTGGGATTTTATACTCCCCAACTCCGATACCGATAATGAAGAGGAAGCATTCCCGGTCACTACTAGGAGTAAAAGTACTTCCGAACCTGTTCAGGTAACATCAAAGAAAAGGAGTGCTGGTGCCGCTACAACCAAAGAAAAAATACCTGCAAAGAAATCACCTGCAGCAGTTCCCCAAAACCAGCCTTCAACTTCTAATACTCCTTCAATATCTAAAACATTAGTGGTATCAGATTCAATGGAATACAACATTGTTGATGACATGAAGAAAACTAAAGCAAACATTACTATGTTTGAACTTAGTAAATTAAAACATCAACAGAAATTGCTTCTCAAAGAACTGAATGTTGTTCCTTCTACACCTCTTCCCAGTGCAAAAGCTGCTAATGATTCAGGCCAACCTCCTCCCGGTATGGTTGAAGCTACCGATTCAGTTCTGATTGGAGATAGATCAAATTCCCATACTCCACCCTTCCTTCTGACCTATGAGATTTACAACAGAAACCTACACAACTGTTTGATTGACTCAGGGGCATCTTCTAACATAATGCCAGCCTCAGTTTGTTCCAAACTGAACATTGAACCCCAGAAGTCTGCTATTCATATTGTGCAGTTGGATAGGACCAAAGTACAGGTTGTGGGAGAGATTAATTCTGTAACTATCAGGTTATCTGCTGATCCCAGAGTAGTACAAAGGATTGATATCCTGATAGCCGATATACCTGAATTTTACGGTTTAATCTTGAGTAGGGATTGGTCTGAAAAACTACATGGATATATTTCTCCTGCTTGGTCACATATGTGGCTTCCCTATAAGGGTAAGCCAAATCAAATAAGGATTGATCGAGAAAAACATATGACCCATACAGTCATTGAATTTGAGCAAGAAAACCAACCTTTAGCATTTAATAACAACATTTTGGGGAATTATGCATCTGAGTCATTCTTTGGTAACTTTACTGCCCAGTCATCCCCTTTTTCAGTCAATCATTTTTCATCTCAAATTGAGAATTTTTCACAAACAGATAAGTCTATATGTTTCAATGATACTGAGAAGTCTGTAAATAAAATTGTTAATACTTCCTTATTTTGGTCATTATATTTCGATGGGTCCAAATCTAGTGAGGGCTCAGGAGCAGGATGTATTTTGGTTAGCCCACTAGGAGAAAAAACAATGTTGTCTTGTAGGCTGGAATTTGAATGTACAAACAATACAGCTGAATATGAAGCCTTAGTCCAGGGACTGTATAAAGCGATCGGCCTTAAAGTACAATATTTAAAAGTATTCGGCGATTCTGAAATTATTATCAAACATGTGAGAAATACAATCCATTGTCTTTCTAATCATCTTAAACATTATCAATCGCTAGTACAAGAACTCACTTCACACTTTTTGGCATTCAATATTTCCGCCATCCCTAGATCTCAAAACTCGGCAGCCGACCTGCTAGCCAATGTAGCTTCTAAGCTCCTACCTTCTGAGGACTACAGCCCAGATAGATTTTCAGTAGAATTGCTTTTTAGGCCTTCAATTCCTGACAATTTCACTAATTGGAGAGTGTTCAATCATGATGAAGATATTTTACAATTTTTAACTTCTGAAAAGTCCTATGATAATCAAATTATTGAGGAAAATGAGCATGACTCTCAAATGAGAGAAACACCTCAGGAAAATTCAATTCCTAAGCCTGTGGTAAAGCTGGAGGATCTTTATGATATTAAAGACAGGTTTAAACCTGTAACTAATGCAAAGCTCCAAAGCTCTACCCTAAGGTTTGAATTGATAAATCTAGGCACTGAGCAAGCTCCTCAAAATATTAATTTAGGATTAGGACTTTCCTTGGAAGAGAAAGAAGCATTCATTAAACTGTTAAGGAAAAATAAACAGGTATTTGCTTGGAAATATGATGATTTGAAGACTTATGATACATCCATTATCCAGCATACCATTCCAGTGCTTCCCAATCAGAAACCAATTCAACAGAAGTTAAGAAAAATACATCCAAGTTTGGAGAGTCAAATAAAGACTGAACTTAACAAACTCTTGAAAGCCAAGATTATTTTTCCAGTCCGACACTCAAACTGGGTCTCCAATATGGTGCCAGTTAGAAATAAAAATGGCGACATTCGGATTTGTATTGATTTCAGAAATTTGAACAAAGCAAGCTTAAAAGACAATTTCCCATTACCTACCATGGAGCAAATACTCCAATCAGTAGCAGGCTCTGAATTAATGTCTTTTCTAGATGGTTTCTCAGGATATAACCAAGTTTTGGTCCATCCTGATGACCAGCTTAAAACCACGTTCAGAACCAAATGGGGAACATATGCATATCAAAAAATGCCCTTCGGACTTATTAATGCAGGAGCAACATTCCAAAGAGCGATGGATACAGCTTTTAGAGGGATGATTAATAGAACAGTAGTCGTCTATCTATACGATATTACTGTATTCTCTAAAAATAAGTCCAATCATTTGCATGACCTAAATCAAATCTTTCAACACTGCAAGAGATATGGTATTTCTCTTAACCCTAAAAAATCTTTCTTTGCTCTTGACCAAGGAAAGCTCTTAGGCTTTATTGTGTCTAAAGATGGCATTTATATTGATCCTGATCGGATCAAAGAAATCTCTGAAATCCCTTTCCCGCACAATAAGAAATCCATGCAGTCATTTTTAGGCCAAATCAATTTTGTTAAAAGGTTTTTTCCAGATTTTTCTCAAATTATTTTGCCACTTCAAACTATGATCAAGAAGAATTTAGTCTTTAAGTGGGGACCAGCAGAGAAAGAAGCGTTTGATTTAATCAAACAATCAATAATCGATGCCCCAGCCTTAAATACTCCCAATTTTTCTAATCATTTTACATTATACACTATTGCCTCCACCTCGTCTTACGCAGCAGTACTCACGCAGCTCAACGATCACAAATTGGAAGCACCCATTTCATTTTTTAGTTCAAATCTTCAGGGTGCTGAATTGAATTACTCCGAAGTAGAAAAACAAGCCTTTGTTGTATTTAAAGCAGTCAAACATTATAGACCCTTCCTTTTGAAAACCCATACAAAAGTTATAGTTCCTTTCCATGCTGTTAGGCAAATATTAATCCAAAAATAATTGGGTGAAAAGAGAGCTAACTGGGTCACAGTGCTTCAAGAATATGACTTAGAAATTAAGCCAGCAAAGATTGTTAGGGGCCAAGGTTTTTGTAGGATATTGGCAGGAGCATCCAACATTCCAGAATCGAGCGATATAGATCAAACTGAAGAAATCAACCAGATAAGTGTTACTGATTCTGAATCTCAATATGCAGATTTAATCTTTTATTTAAAGAATGGTTATGCACCTCCAAACCTGTCTTACAAAAACAAAAGGGCCATTAGGTTAAAAGAAAAGAATTTTATGCAGATTTAATCTTTTATTTAAAGAATGGTTATGCACCTCCAAACCTGTCTTACAAAAACAAAAGGGCCATTAGGTTAAAAGAAAAGAATTTTGCAATTATTGATGATGTGCTTTTTAAGCAGAATTATGATTCCATTTTATTAAGATGCCTTGAGAAACCTGAAGCACAAAATTTTTTGCAGGAGTTACATGATGGACCAGCAGGAGGACATTTTGGAGCTGACACAACAGCTCACAAAATTATTCATGCTGGATACTATTGGCCCACTCTGTTTAGAGATGCCCACGAATATGTAAGGAAATGCCTCAATTGTCAAACTTCTAGTGGAAGACAACATAAACCAGCTTTCCCTCTGCAACCAGTCAACATTGAACAACCATTTGAGCAATGGGGATTGGACATCATCGGGGAAATTACTCCACCATCTTCCAAACAACATAAGTATATCCTTACTGCTACCGATTATTTTACTAAGTGGGTGGAGGCAATTCCTTTGAAGACAGCAAATTCTGAAGCAATCATTGAGTTCATAGATCAATTCATCATTACCAGGTTTGGTGTCCCAAATGCTCTTGTTTTTTATAATGCATCTTATTTCTCAGGTAATTCTATGTTTGATTTCGCTATTAAAAGAGGATTTAAATTGAAATATTCTGCTAATTACTATCCCCAGGGTAATGGTTTAGCAGAGTCTACTAATAAGAATCTGATCAAAATCATTAAGCGAACTATCGAACAGAATCATAAAAACTGGCACAAATCCTTAATGTTTGCATTATGGGCTGATAGGATAACACAGAAAGCTTCTATAGGTTCTTCCCCATTCAACCTTCTGTATGGAAAAGAAGCAGTACTGCCCACCAATCTTGTTCTTCCTTCTCTAGCCCTAATTCAGTTCATTGAGGAAAGTCCTTCCTCTTCTATTCAGTTTAGACATGATCAAATTCTAAAATTAGAAGAGGAAAGAGAAAAAGCCAAGGTTATTCATGCCAAACATCAACAAATCATTAAGGCAGCTTTTGATTCAGTCTCAACCGGTTCAAAGCAATTTCAAGTCGGTGATTTAGTTCTAAAATGGGACAAAGCCCATGAGGACAAGGGAAAACACACCAAGTTCCAGAAGATGTGGCTTGGACCATTTCAGATCTGTGAGAAGATAGGCCATTCAACCTTCATGTTGCAAGATTTATCAGGTTTGAGAGATTCTCTCCCTATTAATGGCCTTATCTTAAAGAAATTCTTTAATTGAGGAGGTAACCCCTTCTCCTTTTAGCTTGATAGAGTTTTGTAGTTTGTAGGATTTTTAGAAAATAATGTTGTAAGGTATCTTCTATTGACCTTTGCTGTGTTTGAAAACTTAATCCATAAAGGTAGTATGATATTTGCTTTTAAAATAATAGAAGTCTTAACCAAAAGGGATAATTTCTAGGAAACTAGGTATCATTGTATTCTGAAACCACACTTCAAGTTTTGTGAACACCTCTCAAAGTTTAAAAGTATTATAAATCATTTTCTGTTTTTAAATTGGTCATAAAAGGTTATCAATATTAAGATAGAAGCCAATCCAACTTCAGCATCTTCAACTCTTACCCTGTCATCCATCTACTCTTAAAAGAGAAAATTGTCCATCCATTCACCAAAGTGTATGATTACTCAGAGTGTAATTCTAAAAAAAAAAAATTGATATAAAAAGATAAGAGGTCTTATTACAAGCCTGCTTACCATGATCATAGGGAAATAGTTTAACCGACATTACCAATACTGCATACCATAACAGGGTAATGGCTTAGCAATTTTAAGACAAGGGGTCTCATCACGAGCCAGCTTGTTCGGTTAGATTACTACCAGTGAATGGCATTGTCAATAGCTGGCTACCAAACCAGGACAATGGCTTTTTATCTTAACAATAACAGGAAAAGAAAGAAATACAAAATATGAAAACATATTTTGAATTCATGCTGTTAATCACACTCTTAAATTAGATGGAAGAATGGACAATAACATGGTTAAAAGGTATCCCTATCGAAACTAAGAACGTTTGCTGGCAGCAGAGGCTCTACCTATGACAGAAGAGTTCATTATAAAAGCTGATTTGGAAAGGTTTTCTATTTTATCATTATAAACCAATAAAGGCTTATTTAACACCTAGAATGTATCAATTATCTTAAAAAGAGAGGAAATAAACAAAATGGTTTCATTTTACTCGGAATGCATTTATACATAGTTATATTAGATTTTTTCCCTTTTAGGATTAGAACTCTATTTTAAAAAAAAAGTTTAAGCATTGCTATACTTTTCAGAGATAACTCTTTCTTCCACCGAATCGCCAATTGTTGTGCTCTACAACAACCCCCCATTTCTTAACATTTTATTCACAAAATTATCATATGAAATGGGTCCCTTTAGAGTTGATTGGTATCAATATTTCATTATTTGAAAAAGGTCCGAAAACCAAATAAAAACATTATAAAACCCTTTTCGGAAAAACCCATTGTTGTCAAATAATTCAATCTTTATCATTGCGATAAAGCGATCGCAAGATCGCATATCGCAATGACATAAGGCATATAAATAAGTGGCACATTGATCTCCGCCGATGCGATATTGCTATCGGCTATCGGCAATACTCTATGCACATTTTAAAGTGCCCCATGCCTTTGGCCCGGATGCGATGCGATATCGGCGACCGACGATATATAATGCATATCTCATATGATCCCAATACTCCCGATGCGATGCGATATCGCTATCGGCTATCGAGGTTTTCAAAAGATGTCAATATAAAGGATTTAAGTTTTCCCCAATCGCCAATTGCGATAAAGCGCAGATTTCAAAAAACCGTTGGAATAAAGGGATATCATGATTTATTCATATTAAAGGTTTGATCCGCCCAACAATGATTCACCTGCGCTCAACCGCCAAAACATCTACAGCACGCTTAAATGAATCATTCGGTCGATTAATGATATAATGGGCATTTAAGATTGGCAGGTTTTAAACGGCCATTTAATGTGATCGTAAGTCCTAAAATTCTCCCATGGATAGTATCTTCACCCATTTTAAAAGCTAATCCCTTATTACGCATCAGTCACTATAGCTCATTACTTTGAAGTTTTCATTGCAATTCTCCGTGTTACGTTTATTTTCGCCTCTGTGCAGAATTCATCCCAAGGAGAAAGCTCAAGAAAAATGGGGAAGAAGTCCAAGAAGACAACAGGCGCTTCCGCTGCGCCAGCTGCAGGACAAGTTGCCACTGACAAAAAGAAAGGATTAATCTCGAATACCACATGTTCTGGTCTTGGCAGAACTACTTGGCAGATCACCTATAACCTGCTCGAGATCGAAGAACCTAAACTGACAACAGTAGAAGCTACTACAGATTCTACTCGGAAATCTGAGGGTACTCTCAAGGACTTAGCTGACTCCTTCCTTCACCGGATAGCAACTAGGGAACAAATTCTCCCATACACAGCTGTAGTGCGATGGGCAATTGAAGAAATCCCAATCATGGATAGAACCCTCAGCACCAGAGACGGGAGAATTTTCGGGTCATTCCAAGCAGATGATCTGAGGAAAATGTATCATTTGCCTGAGCCAGATAAGATATACAATAAGGCGTTCCTGGAGAAATTCGCAAACGACAATGAAGTTGAATCCGAACCCATCCGGGATTCGAGACAAAACCCAGCGAAGCACAAACATGAGTCTTCTGGTAAGTACTCAGTTGATTCCCTGGCTTCTCCTTATTGCTACGCTGGAATAATGATGTGTAGATTATGGGGATTGCATGACTCTGCTAATTTAACTATAGAAATGGTCCCCTTAATGGAAGCTGCATGCAACAGTATAATAATGGATTGGGCCACTATTCTCTCAGATAAACTAGCCAAAGCTGTTCTTGAGTTTAGGAATAAGACTTCCATCTCTGAAAGGATAGTTCCCCCATTCTATTACAGTGCATATATTTTAGATACATTGTGTTTTAATTCTGAATTTCTCGTGCTCGGCTGGAGGTGGACGCCACAAGACCCCACGACTATCCACATATACCATCAAAAATTATGGAAATCCTCTTACAAGCACCATCTGTACCAAGTCTACAATGGCTTTATGGTGCCTATTTATTATTCTATTTTTGATAAACCCATTCCCAAGATTTCCTACCAAGCTGGGATTGATTTAACAGCGGTAGGGAGATGGTTTGGAGAGGAGAAATTCACATATATAAGAGTTTTCGGTAGCCAAGCCGAACCTCATGTTCTCCCTTTATATATACCGGATAAACTATTGGCAAGAGAAATCTCTTACCAGATCATTGCTGAGAGTGTTACACAGACTCTCAAAAAGAATAAAAAGCAGGGCTGGCCCTCTTTTCACTTGAGATGTGGTGTCTATACTCTGCATGATCTCAAACATGCAGAAAAGGAAGCCACGAAGATTAAATCATTGACTCTGGCGACTCTCCCAAATAGGCAGTTTGATCCAAACAAAGTTGCCTATAATGCACTAGAACATGCCAAATTGTCAAAATTTGACCATAAGGAAGATATGTTTGATGACCTGTTCTCTTCAGCTGAGACAATAAATCAGGTTAGAGTATTGGCCAAAATGAAATAGAATGATGAAGGGCTAACTGAATTTAATAAACTTAGAGAACAGAGGTTGCAAACTCTTCCTCTAGATCTACTACCGACAACCCCAGCGACATCATCAAGCGAGCCTGATCGAAAAAAGTCAAAGGAACCTCCGGTTATACCAAAGGATCATAAGAAGGAACAGGAGGAAAAGCAGAAGAGACAACAGGAAGAAAAGCAGAGAAAAGAAAAAGAAGAGAAGCAGAAGAGAGCGCAGGAGGAAAAACAAAGAAGAGAGAAAGAGGAAAAGCAAAAGAAAGAGCACGAGGAAAGGAAAAAGAAAGAGCAAGAGGAAAGGCAGAAGAGAGAGCAGGAAAAAGTGCGGAAGGAGTCCCAAGCTGAAAAGAAAAAACAAACCACCATTGATGTCAATATAGATACTCATATTGACCCTAAATTGCTCTAGGAATGGAAGCAATTTGATTCCATCATCAGTGGGTTGGAATGTTCAAAGGACATAGACACTTCCAAAACAACGGACACACAGGAAATCACTTCATCATAGGTTCTGAGTGGAACCAGCGGCCCACCCATTTCTAAAGAGGTAGAGATAATACCAAAGGACCCCTCCGACCAAATCATTTTGCAGGTAGAAGATATTCCTCCCTTGGATGTCTTCTACAGCCCAAGGCATAAAGCAGTGGTTAAACGGTAAAGGAAAAGAAGAAGGACTGATCAACCTTCCCTTTTCCCAGAGCAAACTGTTACGGGCAATGTGGTTTGGAAGGAGGAATTTGACCCCTCCGATGACCGGACAAAACTGTCACAGTATGCGGGAGCCTATTCGGCAGCGACAATAGATAAGGCATCGGAGGTAAGTCTTCTATTAAAAACCAAGGATCAAGAGATTTTCTCATTACAGGCGCAGTTAGCTGAAAAAAAGTAGAAGGCAAAGCAGGCAGAGCAGCAATTGTTGACGCAACAACAATTAAACAGTCAACTAACTCAACAATTGCAGGCAGAAAAGCAAAGGATCGACCAAAGCGCGATCCAGAAATAGAAAGAATTATCAGAGGCATTGGCACAATTAAAGGCAGCAAATGAGCAAATGGTGAAAACAAAAGATGAGCAAATTGCTCAATTGTCATCACAGATCGAAAAAATAAAGGGCGTTCCACAAGTGGCTGAATTTAGAGTAGAAGCATTGCAAATAAACACTGCATTAATATCCCAAATTAAGTTTCTGTGTCAACAAATCGCCCAGGCAGAGCTACTGTGTGAATTAACGGCATGCATAAATAAGCAAGTAGAGAAGGCCATAACTGAATTGGATCAAGCCGAAGAAACCATAGCTGCATTTCTTGACTGGCAGGACTCTGATGAAGGACAAGCAGCGAATTTGCCCAGGATCCTAGAACCACATAAAGATATACTGTTCACAGAATGGCAGTCCCAGTTAATGAAGGCAGAGAGGGCGGCTTCAAGATGTAAATCAACTTCTAGCAATTTAGCTGAACTAGTTAATAACACTCTCTACTTATCAAATATGATTTCCCAATGTACACCAGGAAAGTTGACAACTATGAAAACATTGGAGCAATCATGTTATCCAGATCTAGAATAAAAGGGGAGATTAATAGCTGGGATTAACAGTTTAACCTGGGACACATATTGGTTCTTCCTGGTAAAGCCGCATACACAGAGAGCCGCCCTCAAGTGCCTAATAGATGCAATCGGGTATATTATTCCCGATATTCAGGATGCCACCTATGCCGCCCAGCTTAGCTCACGCCTTAACAAACCACCTGAAGTAGAGCCAATGCTTGCGATAAGTCAGCTCAGATATAAAGGCAAGGAGCCTACTTGATGAATCATGCCGACGACTGCCAGATCGCTGAAGAAAATCAGATCAAGATTGATTGATACCAATTAAATAGGATTTCTGTTTTATAGATAGGTAGATTAATTAAGTATTTATAGACCCTTTCACTGTTTTGGAAAGGGTCGTAAAGTTTTGTACCAGACTTAAAGACTGAAGTTTGCACTATTGTGCTTCAGTCAATATTCTTTTATGAAACTGGACCAGTTGTTCTTAATTTGACAAAGGAACCCTTTTTATGCAATTGTGCACTATTTTCTTTGTTGAGAATGTTTCTGCGTTGAAGGAAGAATTACAAGTAGCGATCGATATTGGGAGTGTCAAGCAGCTCATATGGTATTTTTATCTATGTCTGAATTCATTCCTTTCATATGAATTGTTATTTGATTATCCTTTGCTATTATTGATTATATGCATGCGCTTTAACAACAGATCTATATTCCTTCCACTATTGGATGTTTTATGATGTGCCTTTCTTTTAATCATGTATGTGTCAATGATATAAATGATAAGTGTGGTAATATCGCTTTAATCGCTTTGCTTAACTATTTAAGCATAGTAATCCCGAATGAAATAATGTCCATGCCTGTTAAATGGAGTCATCTATATGCCTGTTTATAGACATAGACCATCAAGCGCTGCACTTTAAAGCTCAATAAGTTCCCGGGATAGGTCATAATTCTTGTATTCTTGTTAATAGATTTAGTTATTCGCCCATCACTAGCTTAGTTAATAAATCATCCATTCATTCCGTTTATCACTTTTGGGAAACTGGTCCCATTATCCCCAGTCGGAGCCACCATTCCAAATGAAAAAGGAGCCGTACTAAGGTCCAGACCGGGTGGTTATCCCCAATGTTGTTGCAGCGATTTTCGAGGCATCAACAGAAGGCTAAATCCAAAACTGCTTCCATCAATTGAGAAGGAGATAAACAGGTTGTACAAATAAGGAATCATTGTTCCCATCAGATTTTCTGACTGGATCTCTAATTTGGTGCCCGTACGAAAGAAGACAACTGAGATTCTCTTGTGCATTGATTTTAGGAATCTCAATAAAGTGTCATTGAAGGATAACTATCCATTGCCCAAAATGGATCATATACTTCAGCGAGTAGTTGGAGCATCTCGTATGTCACTAATTGATGGTTATTCTAGATATAACCAAATTTTGGTCCATGAAGATGACTGAGAGAAGACAACGTTCACCACTTTGTGGGGAACATTTCATTACGCTAAAATGCCTTTTGGTTTGAAGAACGCGGGTGCCACATTTCACCGAGAAATGGACTTGGCTTTCACAAATGAGAAGGATGTCTTTTTGGTTGTGTACCTTGATGATCTGATGGTGTTTTCCAAATCAGATGAAGAACACATGTATCATCTGAAAATTGTTTTTCAAAAGTGCAGAAAATCTGGTCTGTCGCTGAATCCTAAAAAGAGCTTGTTTTCCATGGATGAGGGCAAACAACTTGGGCACATTATATCAAAGGATGACATTTGTATTGATCCAGCATGTGTACAAGTGATTCAGCAAATCGATCTGCCATGGAATAAGAAGGAGATTCAATATTTTAATGGTAAAATGAATTTTTTACGCCGCTTTTTACCTAATCTTGCTGAACACCTAAGAGAGATTACAAACATGATTAAGAAGGAGAGCCAAGTGAAGTGGACAGAAGAGGCTATAAAATATTTCAATTTAGTCAAATTTTCTCTTTCTTTAGCCCCGATTCTAATCAGCCCGGATTACACTCAGGATTTTGTATTATTTTCATTTGCTTCAGAGCATACTATGGCGGTTGTGTTGATGCAGAAGAGAGATGAGCATGAAAGACCAATTGCTTTCTTCAACCGA
The DNA here is from genome assembly GCA_031772625.1 of Pinus tabuliformis. Classification (NCBI taxonomy): domain Eukaryota; kingdom Viridiplantae; phylum Streptophyta; class Pinopsida; order Pinales; family Pinaceae; genus Pinus; species Pinus tabuliformis. The sequence goes on from CM062817.1 coordinate 1,447,411,576, forward strand.
ACTATAAGAGATGTAGCCTTAAAGTACAACATCATTGAAAAGCAAGCCCTTGCACTTGTGAAAGCATTGAAAGATTTTTGGGTATACTTTCTACATTCTCATAATTTGGATTATGTTCCTAACATTGTTGTCAAGGATGTTTTAGTGCAGACAGATCTGGAAGGAAGATGAGGCAAGTGGATTGTAGCTTTGTTGGAGTATGATGTGGAAATAAAGCCCACAAAGCTTGTTAAAGGACAAGGATTGGAAAAGTTAATGGCCGAATCAAACTTGCATGCCTTAGACATAAATCTGATCGCTGCTATGTTCGATGAGAATGAGGAAGGTTCGTCAATTCAGGTATCTGAAATGTTTTTTCTTTCTCCGTGGTATTCAGATATTATACATGTGCTTCTGAATTTGTCACCACCACTTGGCATGACTAGAAACAAAAGTAGAACTCTCAAATTAAAGGCTACTAAGTTTTGCATTCTAAATTCTGCACTTCATTGGAAAGATCCTAGTGGTGTTCTGTTGAATTGTTCAGTGGAAGAAGAAGCAAAGCAGGTCACGGGGGATTTCCACAAAGGAGATTCTGGTGGTCACCTTTTTTGGAAAACAACGGTAAATATAATTATGAGAGTGGGGTACAATTGGCCAACATTGTTTGCTAATGTATATAAGGTTGTCACGAGCTGTCATAAATGTCAGATTTTTGAAGGAAGGCAGAAATTATAGCCTTTGCAGCTTAAGCCCATTAAGGTGAGTGCCCCTTTTTAGCAGTGGGGGTTGGATTTCATTGGTGAAATTCATCCTGCTTATTCTGGTCAGCAGCGGTGGATTTTCACAGCAATAGATTATTTCACGAAATGGATCGAAGCAATTCCCACCAGATAGGCTACAGATGCGGTAATTATTTCATTCCTGGAGAATAACCTTTTATCTCATTTTGGCTGCCCGAAGAAGTTGATCACTGATAATGCAACAACGTTCAAATCAAAGAAGATGATTGAGTTTTGTAACAAGTATAAAATCATTTTGGGTCACTCAACTACCTATCATCCAAAAGGAAATGGGTTGGCGGAGTCTTCTAACAAATCTTTAGTCAACATCATTTAGAAGCTTCTGGAAATCAACAAGAAGAGTTTGCATAAGAAGTTGGTCAATGCGCTTTGGGAATATCAGGTCAGTGAGAAGAAATCCATTGGTATGTCCCCCTTTGAGCTTGTTTATGGAGTTGATAGAGTGTTTCTTACCTCTCTCGCAGCTCCGGTAGTCAAACTTCTTCAGGAAGCTGGCAGTGAAGACGATCCTATGCAGAGAAGGTTGAATCAAATGGTCCATTTTCAATAGACAAGAGAAGAAGTTTTCCAAAACACATCCAAGTTGCAGGAGAAGATTAAGAAAATCCATGATAGAAAAGCAAAGGTGCACAGATTCCAATTGGAGGAAGTGGTACTGAAATGGGATGCAAGAAATGAGGAAAAAGGTAAGCACGGTCAGTTTGAAAATCTCTCGAAAGGCCCTTTCAAAATTGCTGCATATCATGGTCAGAATGCCTCTCTTCTGAACGAGATGAACAGGGAAGATCGTCCAGGAGGGTTGGTCAATGGTCGATTGCTCAAGAGGTATCATTTCTGAGTTGTTTATGTTGTTTCCATTGTCACTGTAAATACCATTTTATTTCAGTTCCAATGCAAGAGTGTGTGCTGTGATCTTTTCTTCAGTCTGGGGCCCGAAATGAAGGCTATAATTCTGAAGAAAGATTTCAGTTTTGAGTTTAGTTTGTCAAGTCAGTTTTTTGGTCATTTTAGTTTCATAATTGAGTCGGTTTGAGTCAATTTTCAGTCAAAAAATGAGTCAAAGTCTTGTGTCGTTTGTCGAAGTAATGACTCCATAGCCCAATGGATGAAGGCACTGTCTAGCTCTTCCAAATATCTGTCGTTCCTAGTACCTCCAAGGAGCTACCATCCCCATTGGAGCCAATGTTAGGGTCAGTCTGGTCATCCCTCAGTCAGAGATCATTTCTCTTTTTGCATTTCATTTTTAGGTGTCTCGCTCGATTCACACAGTTGCATTCCGCTAGGGGAATTCCATAATCTGATGGAAGGGCCTTGTCACTCATTACCCCTCATATTTGTACCTGCTGGTTTGGTTGAAATTCATCAAAATTGATTTCAGTCCTTTACAGTCATGGAGGGTCTCTTGGTCAAACAAGAGTCATTTTAGTCATTAGGTCTAGGTTTTGGTCTTCAGAATGTCAAATAATGCCAACAGGCCATGAGGATGTCTCCAATAACTTTTCATTTCAGAATTTTCATCATCAATCATGCTCGAGAATGATTCTTCTTCAAAACTCTGTTTTTAAGAAGAAATTGTCAAATTTGTTTTTTGAAATGGATATGTAATTTTTAAAGTTTTCAAACATGAAATGTTCCAGGTGCAGCCCTGGTCATCCTTTGCAAAGTTCCAGGCCATTCATCCGTGCAAGACAAGAAAAAATCAAACCATTCAGTCTAAAGAGCAACAAAGAAGCAAAACAGAGTTTCAAAGTGAAGTGTCAAAGTTTGAAACATGACAAATTGGTTGTTGAAATCAAGAGTTAAATCCCTGGCGTATATATCATTTTTGTGTTCCAAGAGTTCATTTGCATACATCAAAGAGCCAAAGTCTCAAAGAGGAAACGTGGAGGAGTGAAGGCATTATTTAAGGTCGAATTGTGTTTTGAAACCAGCTGCGTGGTGCATTGGAGGAAGGTGCAACGCACATAGGTCGTGCGACGCATTGGGCCAATTTTCACAATGTAAAAATACACTATTGCAGCGCATCCACGAGGCGCGGCGCACAAAGCCTCCAAGGAAAAAATTCATTATAGCTTCAATAAAAATCAAACGCAACAGTCCACTTATTTGATTCTCGTCTTTGTAGTGAACCTAGGAAATATACTAATGTTTTGTTGTTGTCTTTGACAACTATGATGCATCTAAAGCTGTTACTTTTAGAGATTTTGATGATATGTGAGCATAAGGAATTAGTGACTATCTTGTTTTGTTGAACTAGCAGATGTGGCAAGTTGACATTATCTTCGCTATTAGCTAGCAGACTTGACATTTCAACTATTGTTTCAACTGACTCAATACGCCACATGATGAGGAGTTTTGTGGATGAAAAGGAAAACCCTTTATCATGGGCCTCAACATATCACGCTGGTGAGTGTTTAGATCTGGTTGTTGTGGCTGAAGCAAAAGCTAAAAAGAAAGCTAAAAATGTGCAGAGCGGCCTCCAAATGGACAGTCCATCAGCAGACAGCCTGGGGTATCTTCAAAGACAGCTGGTCAAACTGAGTATCATTTGCCAGATGAGACTCTGGGAGATGATCAATTCAAATCGGACAATCTTGAGAAGGAAGGATTTTATGCTAATACTGTTCCAGATATATTTGGACGCAAAACTTTGGTTGTTGAGGGGTACAAGGCACAAAGTGAGATGGTGATTGAAAGTCTTGACAGATTGATCAGTGCGTGGGAAGAAAGGAAGGAATCTGTTGTGGTTGAAGGTGTGCATTTGAGTCTGAACTTTGTGATGGGGCTCATGAAAAGACATCCATCAATTATACATTACAAATGAAGCAAAGCATTTAGAGTGCTTTGCAAGTCGTTGCGAAGTATATGAACTTAGATCCTACAAAGAACAAGTATGTTAAGTACATTCGTAATATCCAAGCGATTCAAGATTACCTGTGTAAACGAGCTGGAAAACATAGAGTTCCAAAGGTGAATACTACTAATGTGGATGAAAGTGTTGCCTCTATACATGCTACAATATTTAGTTGTTTATGCAGAAGAGATACAGGTGAACACCTCTATAATCCGGTGACAAATACAGGAAAGGTAGTAGATGAAGAGTATCACGATGTCTGTCCTGAAAATTCAATTAGCTCAAAGGGTATGCCTAATCTTATTCAGAGACAAGGTTCTTTTCGACATCTCATGGCGCTTGTTAATACTGATGGATCTGTTGCAAAGGATGCTAATTATAAAAATTGGTTTCCAATGGAAAAAGGAAGGTGAACAGTCAAAGACCAAAACACCTAAATTTAAAACGTAGATATCTACCATGGCAGAGAAATAGGATTCGATTACCTATTTTTGACTTCAGTTATGATTCAAAGGGTCTGCACTACAGGTTCTTCCTACTCATTGGTCATCAATTAAACGCTGCTCTCTTTCAGAACAAATGGTTGGCTCTTCAGCTTCAGTTTGTTAATGATGATTAAACAACTCCCTATCTTCATCGATTTGTTTTCCCACCTCTGAGTTTATTTATTGTATTGAAAATCCTTTGTAAAGGGTTGGATTTTTGGGAAATGTGTGAAAGAAAACTTCACTATACAATTTGGCCAGGAAATTAATAAAATGATGCAACTCTGATTCATGAGATTCATGTGGTATGAGTTTAGCATATGTCCTTCTTTCTGTTTCATGTGTATCATGTTATGTTTTACAGTTCATTCATAATCATTTCCAATTGAATGTTTTTAAGTAAGAGAGGTAGAATCTCTTTTATTTCTCTGCCTGGGAAAAGCATTCATCCTCTGTGTGTCTTCCTCTGTCTGAAAAAGATTCATTGGTTATGCCCTTTTCAACCTATCAACAGTCTTTCCACTCCATATTACTTCACTTTGATTGCTAAACCTCCTTCCTATCTTGCCTCACGAAATACTCAACGTCTTTGATTCAATTTCCCAGCTCATGTTGTCCTTTGTCCCATACAGCCTAGAAAATTCAGTCATTCATTAAATTACCTCTTTCATATTTATTTACTAGCCTAAAATCAATATTCATTTTGAGTCATCTCAGACCATATTGTTCATTTTTTACTGAGCGTGACTCAGAGAGAGCCCTCTCCTGTTCTAGTAGGGCTAGCTACCAGACCGAGCGTGGTTTGTGGTTATCTTGAATTTTTCCTTCCTTCAGCCTAAGGCAGATTTAGGCTCTAAGATAATGGTGACCATACTGGGGAAGAAATTCTTTGTTTGTTAGTCTTCTTCGTTGCGTAAACGGTAGCCTTAACCTACAAACACCCCAGTACTTCTGATAATTCTAAGCTTCCGGATGATAAGTTTAGGATTTGACAGGCTGAGTAAGTTGTTTATGTCCTTTTGATCTTTTGAAAATAGCACGCTGGCTTCAAGAAGATATACCAAAGATAATCCAGATCCAGATCCTCCTCCTGTCTATGAAAATCCCAATTTGATTCCAAGACTTCTTCATCAAGAGAGCTCTATAACTCCCATGTTCAAATCCCATTCATGTCCTGCCATTTTTTAGTATCTTGAAGAGTTTTATTTTGATGAGCAGTTTGAAATATCATTATTTGAGAACAAATACGAAAGTGTTGTTGTCTCTACTATCCCCAATCCACATTTTCTTGTAGACCTAGAAACTGAAAGGGCTAACCGGTCAATTAATCATTATAATGTGACATAGCTTCAAACTTCAATTGTGGCTTCAAACCTCGTTGATTCCCTACAAACTGCATCTGTAATGCTTGCAACAAATTCACCTCTATCTACTCCTTCTACACCCAAAATCAATTCTCCTTCGCAAACCCCTCCTCATACGCCTCACACATCAGCTGCACCCACTCCTCCAACATCCCCAAGGCCAAATCCACCAAGGGTGATGGCTGCTCGTTTTGCACCTCTTGTGTTGCCTCAAGTTTTGGATGATATGCCCGCAGATTATCAAAGAAAAATTCCTTTGCTTGTTGACACTCCTCACAGCATTACTGCTCAGCAACATGTGGATAGAATGGAATATTCCTGTGACCTTCATGAGATCGATGCAGAAAATGTGACAATGAGACTCTTTGTAAAAACATTTGCAGGTGAAGTTAGGAAATGGTTCAGAGCTTTACCGGCTGCAAGTATCACTACCTTGACCAAACTACAAAGATAATTTTTAGACCGCTGGGAAGTGAAAAAGAATCCTCTTCAAATTCTTGCTGAATATGAGCAGATCAAGCGAAACGTGGGTGAGTCGGTCCAAGACTACTGCATTAGATTCAATTCTGTTTATAATTCAATTCCTGATCATCTAAAGCCACTTGTGGGGCTAGCCATGGTGAAGTTTCTGGATGGTTTTGATGCTGACATGGCTTATCAACTAAGAGAGAGAGAGCTGGCCACAATGGAAGACATGCAGAAGATTGCTGTCAGCGTTGAAGCAAATCTGCTGGCCAAGAGGGCTAGAGCAAGAACAGAAAAGAAGGCCTCGATAAAAGAAGAGTCTTACTCGATAGATCAATTACTCCGGAAGGTAGAGCAGATGTTTGAAAGGGTGAAACTTGACAAACCTAAGCCACAAGTTAGAAATCCTAACTTCTGTGGCCAGTAGCAGCCACAATATAGAATAAAACAGAGAGAGCAGCGAGCCCAAGATCAAATGAAGAAGAGAATGTGATAGGGGAAGAAAACCACTTCTTTACTCATAATGATTTTCCTATTTATATTACTGAAGATGAGGAGTATGCAGAAAGTTCGACTGCACACAAAGATGCAGATTTCATTCTAGCAAATGACACAGTTTTGGAAGAAGAATCAGATGAGTATAAAAGAGGTTATATGAATGCCCTATCTGCTTAGCAACGGCAATATGCACTTAGAAATAGAGATGTGCTTGTTAACCCAATTTAGAAGAGGAAGGAAGTTTTAGCATCAAAGGATGATTCACCTGTTGTACAAAAGAAAGGAAAAGAGGCAGTTGATCCTAATATCAGCAAATCACCATCAGCAGAAAAATCAAATCAGCCAAATGTATCGAAAGAAAAGGAAAAGAAAGATGTCCCAGTCAAAGAGATGGAAAAGACTTCAGCTTTTAGTTTAGAGACTGAAATTTCTAAATTGAAGGTATCCATTCCCTTGACTGAAATAATGAGGAACTGCAGTTATAGAGGGTAAGTTTCTAAAATTTTGAATTTTGATCCAATGTCTGATATTGTGAATATCGAAGATGATCAACCCAAATTGATTTTTGGGTCAGCATTGAATGGTGAGTCTCCAGATAGTGATGTGCCACCATTTTATATTAGTTTAAGATTGCATGATTTTGTGTTACATAATGCCATGTTCGATTCTGAAGCTTCCCACAATCTTATGCCAAAGGCTATCATGGATAAGCTAGGTTTGGACATCACCAAGAAATACCATGATCTCTATTCATTTGATTCTAGCAGAGTAAGATGTATCAGGCTCATCAAAGACTTGGTTATAAGTCTGGATCAAATCCCTATGAAGAATGTTTTGATGGATACTGTTGTGGCAGATATTCCTCCAAGATTCGGTATGCTTCTTTCCAGGTCTTGGGGAGCAAAATTAAAAGGGACATTACAACTAGATTTTTCCTATGCAACGATTCCTGTGTTTGGCCAAATGAGAAAATTGTACCAGGAATAAAAAATGAAATACATGATTACTAGCAAGGAGAAACCGATTAATCATTCGATTAATTATGTACATACTAATCTAGAGTCTTTTGTTTTATATTCAGATAGTTTCAATGAGATAGATAGTTAGTTAGTTGAAGTAGAAAATATTCCAGAAATAACAGAGAATTTCAGAGAAGTTTTGAAGAAAGAAGGAGAAGAACAACAAAACACCGTTGAGCAATTAGCTGAAGGTAATGGAGAGCAAGCAGGAAAAATAGAGCCAACAGAATTTCAGCACTTAGGAGAAGATGAAGATGGTCTCTCGACCATGGATTCCGATGGTGTCGTGGGAAATGATGGTGTTGGAATTGGTATATGGGTACGCAGTCCTTTTTCCGCTCCGAACAAAGTACCTAGTAATGTGCGGATATGTTCTTACAGGCTAGCTTTTGATTGTTCGAACAATGAAGCTGAGTACGAAGCTTTGATTGCTGGCCTAAAAATTCTAAGAAAGCTGAATGCTAAGAGGATTGTTGTATATGGCAACTCTGAATTGGTGATTAAGCAAGTCAAAGGCAAATATCAAGCAAAGCAACCTCAGATGCGAGGTTACCGGAATGCAGTTCTAGACATCTTGAAATTATTTTCAGAATATACCTTGACGTGTGTGCCTCGTATTCAAAATGGCATTGTTGATGCACTTACTAAGGCAGCAAGTAGCTTGAAGATTCCAATGAACTCTAGTAATAAGAAATCCATATCAAGCATCCTCCGACAGTCCTGGACAATAAGAGATATTGGCAGGTTTTCCAAGATGACGAGGAGATTGATGATTTTCTGCAAAATAAAGGTAAGTTCAAAGATACCTCCATTGATGTGGAAAATGACAACGGTAAAGATGATGTGAAAATCAATCAAATGGAAGTGTTGTAGCTAAAGGATAACATTATTCCTAAAGGCTTGATTTCTTTAGAAGAACTCTTTGATCAAGATGACGTAGCCCACAAACCAACATTACAGCCAACAGAGAAGGGTGTTGAAGAGGTCAATATCGGAACAACTGCAAATCCAAAAATGGTAAAACTGTCTAAAGCATTGCCACAAAATATAAAGGCCAAATATATCAGTTTGTTGTCATATTTTGTTGATGTGTTTGCTTGGGATTATTCTGACTTGAAGACATATGATACCAATGTAATTCAGCACACTATACCCATTAAGCCTAATCAAAAACCTTTCAGACAGAAGTTGAGAAGGCTAAATCCAAAACTGCTGCCATCAATTGAGAAGGAGACAAACAGGTTTTACAAATCAGGAATCATTGTTCCCATCATATTTTCTAACTAGTTCTCTAATTTGGTGCCTGTACGAAAGAAGACAGGTGAGATTCGCTTGTGCATTAATTTTAGGAATCTCAATAAAGTGTCATTGAAGGATAACTATCCATTGCCCAAAATGGATCATATACTTCAGCGAGTAGTTGGAGCATCTCGTATGTCACTACTCGATGGTTATTCTGGATATAACCAAATTTTGTTCCATGAATATGACCGAGACAAGACATCGTTCACCACTCCATGGGGAACTTTTCATTACACTAAAATTCCTTTTGGTTTGAAGAACGTGGGTGCCACATTTCACCGGGAAATGGACTTGGCTTTCACAAATGAGAAGGATGTCTTTTTGGTTGTGTACCTTGATGATCTAACGATGTTTTCCAAATTAGATGAAGAACACATGTATCATCTTAAAATTGTTTTTCAAAAGTGCAGAAAATATGGTCTGTCACTGAATCTGAAAAAGAGTTTGTTTTCCATGGATGAGGGCAAACTACTTGGGCACATTATATCAAAGGATGGCATTCGTATTGATCCAGCACGTGTACAAGCGATTCAGCAAATCGATCTGCCCCGGAATAAGAAGGAGATTCGATCTTTTAATGGTAAAATGAATTTTTTATGCCGCTTTGTACCTAATCTTGCTGAACACCTAAGAGAGATTACAAACATGCTTAAGAAGGATAGCCAAGTGAAGTGGACGAAAGAGGCTGTAAAATCTTTCAATTTAGTCAAACTGGCTCTTTCTTCAGCCCCAGTTCTAATCAGCCCGGATTACACTCAGGATTTTGTATTGTTTTCATTTGCTTCAGAGCATACTATGGCAGCTTTGTTGATGTAGAAGAGGGATGAGCATGAAAGGCCAATTGCTTTCTTTAGCCGAACTATAAGAGATGCATCCTTAAAGTACAACATCATTGAAAAACAAACCCTTGCACTTATGAAAGCAATGAAAGATTTTCGGGTATACATTCTGCATTCTCATATTTTGGCTTATGTTCCTAATGTTGTTGTCAAGGATGTCTCAGAGCAGAAAGATTCGGAAGAAAGACAAGGCAAGTGGATTGCAGCTTTGTTGGAGTATGATGTGGAAATAAAGCCCACAAATCTTGTTAAAGGACAAGTATTGGCAAAGTTAATGGTCGAATCAACCTTGCACACCTTAGACATAAATCTGATAGCTGTTATGTCTGATGAGAATGAGGAAGGTTCGTCAATTCATGTATCTGAAATGTTTGTTCTTTCTCCGTGGTATTCAGATATTATACATGTGCTTCTGAATTTCTCACCACCATCCGACATGACTAGAAACAAAAGTAGAACTCTCAAATTAAAGGCTACTAAGTTTTTCATTCTAAATTCTGCACTTTATTGGAAATATCTCGGTGGCGTTCTGTTGAATTTTTTGGTGGAAGAAGAAGCAAAGAAGGTCATGGAGGATTTCCACAAAGGAGATTGTGGTGGTCACCTTTTTTGGAAAACAACGGCAAATATAATTCTGAGCGTGGGGTACTATTGGCCGACATTATTTGCTGATGTATATAAGGTTGTCAAGAGCTGTCATAAATGTCATCTTCTAGTCAGCATCGGTAGATTCTCATGGCAACAGATTATTTCACGAAATGGATTGAAGAAATTCCCTCCAGACAGGCTACAGATGCGGTAATTATTTCATTCTTGGAGAATAACCTTTTGTCTCGTTTTGGTTGCTTGAACAAGTTGATCACTGATAGTGCAGCAGCTTTCAAATCAAAGAAGATGATTGAGTTTTGTAACAAGTATAAAATCATTTTGGGTCACTCAACTACCTATCATGTGCAAGGCAATGGGTTGGTGGAGTCTTCTAACAAATCTTTAGTCAACATCATTAGGAAGCTACTGGAAATCAACAAGAAGAGTTGGCATAAGAAGTTGGTCAATGCACTTTGGGCAGATTGGGTCAGTTAGAAGAAATCCATTGGTATGTCCCCCTTTGAGCTTGTTTATGGAGTTGATACAGTGTTTCCTACCTCTCTCGCAGCACCGGTAGTCAAACTTCTTCAGGAAGCCGACAATGAAGACGATCCTATGCAGAGAAGGTTGAATCAAATGGTCCATTTGCAGCAGACAAGAGAAGAATTTTTCCAAAACACATCCATGTTACAGGAGAAGATTAAGAAAATATATGACAGAAAAGCAAAGGCGGACATATTCCAATTGGAGGAAGTGGTGCTGAAATGGGATGCAAGAAATGAGGAAAAAGGTAAGCACGGTAAGTTTGAAAATCTTTGGAAAGGCCCTTTCAAAATTACTACATATAATGGTAAAAATGCCTTTCTTCTGAAGGAGATGAACGGGGAAGATTGTCCAGGAGGGTTGGTCAATGGCCGGTTGCTCAAGAGGTATCATTTCTGAGTTGTTTCTGCTATTTCCATTGTCACTGTAAATACCATTTTATTTCAGTTTCATTGCAAGAGTGAGTGTTGGGTTCTTTTCTTCAGTCCGGGGCCCGAAATGAAGGCTATAATTCTGAAGAAATATTTTAGTTTTGAGTTCAGTTTGTCGAGTCGACTTTTCGATCATTTTGGTTTCATAATTGAGTCGGTTTGAGTCAAGTTTCAGTCAATAAATGAGTCAAAATATTGTGACTTTTTTCGAAGTAATGACTCCATAGCCCAATGGATGAAGGCACTCTCTAGCTCTTCCAGAGATCTTCCGTTCTTAGCACCTCCAACGAGCTACCATCCCCATTGGAGCCAATGTTAGGGTCGGTCTAATCATCCCTCAGTCAGAGATCGTTTCCCTTTTTGCATTTCATTTTTAGTTGTCTCGATCGATTCACTCAGTTGCATTCTGCTAGGGGCATGCCATAATCTTATGGAAGGGCCTTGTCACTCATTACCCCTCATATTTGTACCTGCTACTTTGGTCAAAATTCATCAAAATTGATTTCAGTTCTTTACAGTCATGGATGGTCTCTTGGTCAAACAAGAGTCATTTTAGTCATTAAGTCTAGGGTTTCATCTTCAAAATGTCAAATAATGCCAGCCGGCCATGAGGATGTCTCCAATAAGTTTTCATTTCAGAATTTTCATCGTCAATCATGCTCGAGAATGATTCTTCTTCAAAACTCTGTTTTGAAGAAGAAATTGTCAAATTTGTTTTTTGGAATGGATATGTAATTTTTAAAGTTTTCAAACATGAAATGTTCCACGCGCAGCCCTAGTCATCCTTTGCAAAGTTCCAAGCCATTCATCCTTGCAAGACAAGCAAAAATCAAACCATTCAGTCTAAAGAGAAATAAAGAAGGAAAACAGAGTTTCAAAGTGAAGTGTCAAAGTTTGCAACATGACAAATTGGTTGTTGAAATCAAGAGTTAAATCCTTGGTGTATATATCATTTTTGTGTTCCAACAGTTCATTTGCATACTAAACACATCAAAGAGCCAAAGTGGAAACATGGAGGATCGAAGGCATTATTTAAGGAAAAATTGTGTTTTGAAAACAGCTGCGCGGCGCATTGGAGGAAGGCATGGCGAACATAGGCCGCGCAACGCATTGGGCCAATTTTCATAGTGTAAAAATACATTGTCGCAGCGCATCGATGAGGTGCGGCACACTGGGCTTGCGCGCGGTGCACAGAGCCTCCAAGGCAAAAATTCATTACCTTCAATAAAAATCAAACGTAGTAGTCCACGTATTTGATTCTTGTCTTTGTAGTGAACCTAGGAAATATACTAATGTTTTGTTGCTGTCTTTGACAACCATGATGCATCTAAAGCTGTTAATTTTAGAGATTTCGATGATACGTGAGCATAAGGAATCAATGACTATCTTGTTTTGTTGAACTAGTGGATGTGGCAAGTCGACATTATCTTCGTTATTAGCTAGCAGACTTGGCATTACAACTGTTGTTTCTACTGACTCAATACGCCACATGATGAGGAGTTTTGTGGATGGAAAGGAAAACCCTTTATCATGGGCCTCAACATATCATGCTGGTGAGTGTTTAGATCCAGTTGCTGTGGCTAAAGCAGAAGCTAAAAATAAAGCTCTAAATGTGCAGAGCGGCCTCCAAATGGGCAGTCCATGAGCAGACAGCCTAGGGTATCTTCAAAGACAGCTGGTCAAACTGAGTATCATTTTCCGGATAAGACTCTGGGAGATGATCAATTCAAATCGGAAAATATTGAGAAGGAAGGATTTTATGCTAATACTATTCCAGATATAGTTGAACACAAAACATTGGCTATTGAGGGGTACAAGGCACAAAGTGAAATGGTGATTGAAAGTCTTGACAAATTGATCAATCCGTAGGAAGATAGGAAGGAATCTGTTATGGTTGAAGGTGTGCATTTGAGTGTGAAATTTGCGATGGGGCTCATGAAAAGACATCCATCAATTATACATTGCAAATGAAGCGAAGCATTTAGAGTGCTTTGCAAGTCGTTGCGAAGTATATGACCTTAGATCCTGCAAAGAACAAGTATGTTAAGTACATTCGTAATATCCGGGCGATTTAGGATTACCTGTGTAAACGAGCTGGCAAACATAGATTTCTAAAGGTCAATAATACTAATGTGGATAAAAGTGTTGCCTCTATACATGCTACAATATTTAGCTATTTACGCAGAAGAGATACAGGTGAACACCTCTATGATCCGGTGACAAATACAGTAAACGTAGTAGATGAAGAGTATCACGATGTCTGTGCTGCAAATTCAATCAGCTCAAAGGGTAACAGTCAAAGACCGAAACGCCTAAATTTAAAATGTAGATATCTACCATGACAAAGAAATAGGATTCGATTACCTATTTTTGACTTCAGTTATGATTCAAAGGGTCTGCGCTACAGGTTCTGCCTACTCATTGGTCATCAATTGAACGCTGCTCTCTTTCAGAACAAATGGTTGGCTCCTCAGCTTCATTTTGTTAACGATGATTAAACAACTCCCTATCTTCATCGATTTGTTTTCCCACCTCTGATTTTCTTTATTGTATTGAAAATCATTTGTAAAGGGTTGGAGTTTCTGGGAAAGGTGCGAAAGAAAAATCAGCACTTCATTGTACAGTTTGGCCAGGAAATTAATAAAATGATGCAGCTCTGATTCGTGAGATTCATGTGGTATGAGTTTAGCATATGTCCTTCTTTCTGTTTCATGCGTATGTTGTTATGTTTTACAGTTCATTCATAATCATTTCCAGTTGAATGTTTTTAAGTAAGAAAGGTAGAATCTAGTTTATTGCTCTGCCTAGGAAAAGCATTCATCCTCTGTGTGTCTTCTTCTATTTGAAAAGGATTCATTGGTTATGCCCTTTTCAACCTGTCAACAATATTTCTACTCCATATTACTTCAATTTAATTGCTAAACCTCCTGCCTATCTTGCATCAGGAAATACTCTACGTCTTTGATTCAATTTCCCAGCTCATGCTGTCCTTTGTCCAATACAGCCCAGAAAATTCAGTCATTCATTAAATTACCTCTTTCATATTTGTTTACCAGCCTAAAATCAGTATTCATTTTGAGTCATCTAAGACCATATTGTTTATTTTTTACTAAGCGTGACCTGGAGAGAGCCCTCTCCTGTTTTGGTAGAGCTAGCTACCAAACTGAGCATGGTTTGTGGTTATCCTGAATTTTTCCTTCCTTCAGCCTAAGGCAGATTTAGGCTCTAACATCAACGATATATATATTTTTATGAATGCGATATGTTTTATTGATAATTACTTTGTTTAATTTATTAAACAAAGTAATCATTATCTATGAATTCATCTTTCTATTGATTGGTAATTCATCTATATGATTATTGATTTGTTAGAAATAATCAGAAATCACATTGTTTACAGAATACCCTAGGTTATATAAATATATTTGTATATTTTTAGTCATAGGATAAAACATTTACCCTCTCCATTATACATTACAAAACAACCATCACTCATTAAGGGAAACTGGTCCCATAATATCCAGTCGGAGTGACGACATCAAATGGAAAAGGAGTTGTACTATGTTCTGGACCGGGTGGTTATCCCCAATGTTGGTGCTAGGATATTAGAGGCATCAACATTTTTGGCGCTAGAAGGAGGGCGAACTGTGAATGGCAAGTAAATCCAAATCGATAGCCCATTCTAAGATTAAAACCCCCTCACCATCTCCTCCAACTTCTCATTCACATTCTAAATCTCCTATATTTAAGCAAGAAGTTGAAAAGGAAAACTCAACACCCACTACTGAAAACTTAAATACACCTAATAATTCTTCTCTTGAACCCCCAGAAGTTCAAACCTTGATTCATAAACTCCAAGGGTTTTCAATATCCCAAGAATTGTTTGAGTTATCCCAAGGCAGTGTGACTTCACAATATATTCCATCCGAGCCTCTTACAAGATCCCAGAGTGAAAAGCTTGGTATTCCACCAACCGAATTTCCTCTGCCAAGTAGAAAAAGAGCTAGGAAGACACCTTTAGAGTCTGAGAGTGAGACTCTTTCTTCATCATCATCCATTCCATCTAAACCAGTGTAAGGTCATCCATCCACTGCCCAACTCAAGATCATAATCCATAAGGGTACAGGTACTCCATCATCCTCTACCCAATCACTTTCAATTGTCTCTTCATCCTCCTCTACTATCAGTTCGACAATGGCACATAATAAACCTCAACCAAGGCCATGGAAAAATCTAGGAGCTGTCATTGTGCCTGCACCCTTGAGTCAATGACCAGCTCATCCTGAAAAATGGTTACCAAAATTTAATCTAGACATTGGCATATTAGCATAAGAACATATAAACAATTTTATGTTGTCCATAAACCTGAATGGGGTAACAGAAGAAGATGTTGTTGTTAGGCTTTTCCCATATACTCTACAATGGGCAGCTAGATCATGGTATTTTTCATTACCACTAGGATCCATCAATAGCTGGGATACTTTTCAGGAACAATTTTTAACCAAGTTTGGAGATGATAGGTCTACAACGACTTTGATTAATGACCTCTCCAATTTGAAATCTGAATCAAAGGAACCCATCAAAGACTTCAACTCTCGATTTAATAAACTACTGAATAAAATTCCTGCAACATCCAAGCCTAGTGAAGAAGTCTGAAGTGAATGGTATATCTCTGCTTTACCTTCAAACATAGCCATTTTTGTTGAGAAGGCTTCCAAGCCCACATTAGCAGAAAATATGAAAGAAGTGATCACTGTTGAAAAACATATCATTGCTTTGGAAAAGAAAAACACCCTTGAAGAAAGAAAATAAAAAAGGTTACTTTCAAAGATGTTTCAAAGAAGAAAGTAGTTAAAGACCCATATGACATGGAAGGTTTACAAAAGGTTCTGAAAACTATGTCTAATGAAATGGTGGAAATAAAAAAACAAGTGGCTGAAACTTCTACTAAAAAACCATTTAGAAACTTTAGAAGAAATCAGTCAAATGAACCAAAACCACCTAATGCTATATCTAATGCAGAATCAGATCAAGATGATGATGAGGATGAAGACACAATTTTATCATCGGAGGAAACAAAAGAAGAGGAAACAGTGGAATGTCATGGGATGTGGGACTTTATCTTGCCCAACTCTGACAACGAAAGTGAATAGGAAGCTCTCCCAGTAAATACCAGAAGTAAAAATGCAGCAAAGCCTGTTCAAATAAATCCAAAGAAGAAAAATTCAAGCCCTGTCACTAAAGACAAAGCTCCCATGAAGAAAACTCCAGTTGTGCCTACCCAAAATCAACCATCATCCTCCAATCCACCCTCATCATCTAAAACATTAGTAGTCTCTGACTCTATGGATTACAACATTGTGGAGGACATGAAGAAAACTCGAGAAAATATTTCTTTACACAAACTTAGCAAGCTAAAAAACCAACAGAAATTGTTACTTAAAGAGTTAAATGCAGTACCTTCTTCTCCTCTTCCAACCAGTGTATTATCCAAAGCAGCCAAAGGATCAGGTAAACCACCATCAGATAAAGTAGATGCTACTGATTTTGTTTTGATCGGAGATAGGTCTAATTCTCATACTCCTCCTTTTCTCTTTAATTATGAGATCTATAATAAAAATCTACATAACTGCCTAATAGATTTAGAGGTTTCATCGAATATAATACCAGCTTCAGTTTGCTCTAAATTAAACATTGAGCCTTAGAAATCAGCAGTTCATATTGTTCAATTAGATCGGACTAAAGTGAAAGTTTTAGGAGAGATTAATTCAGTTACCATTAGGCTATCAGTTGATCCCCGAGTAGTTTAGAGAATTGATATATTGATTGCTGACATACCTGAGTTCTATGGTTTAATTCTGAGCAGGGATTGGTCTGAGAAACTCCATGGTTACATTTCCATAGATTGGTCTCACATGTGGCTTCCCTATAAAGAGAAACCAAATCAAATCAAAATAGATTGGGAAAAACACATTACTCATATAGTAACGAAGTTTGAACAAGAAAACCAATTCGTAGCTTTCAATAACAACATTCTTAGAAATTACTCATCTGAGTCATTCTTTGGAAATTTTAATGCTCAACAATTGCCTTTTCCTGTTAATAGTATCAAATCACAAATTGAAAACTTCTCTCATGCTGATATCTCAAGATGTGTTAGCATTGCTAATGAACTTGTAAACAAATATATAGATAAACCTTTATTTTGGTCTTTATATTTTGATGGATCAAAATCCAATGACGGTGGGAGCAGGGTGTATTTTAGTTAGTCCAGAAGGGGAAAAACTATGCTATCATGCAGGCTAGAGTTTGAGTGTACCAATAACACTGCAGAATATGAGGCATTTATCCAAGGGCTCTATAAAGCAATAGGCCTGAATATTCAATATATGAAAGTGTTTGGTGATTCAAAGATTGTCATTAAACAAGTAAGGAACATTATTCATTGTCTCTCAGGTCATCTCAAACATTATCAATCCCTTGTTCTAGATCTCATAACTCATTTTCTAGCATTTAATATTTCTCCTATTCTTAGATCTCAAAATGTAGCAATTGATTTATTGGCTAATGTTGCTTCTAAGCTACTCCCATCCGAGGATTATAGTCCAGATAGGTTTTCAATTGAATTAATTTTTTGGCCATTTGTCCCAGACAATGTCACTAATTGGCGAGTATTTAATCATGATGAATACATTTTAAATTTCTTAACCTCTGAAAAATCTTATGATGATCAGATTATTGATGAAGGTGATCATGATATTCAGTTAAAACAAAGACCAAATAAGAATTATATTCCTAAATATATGGTCAAGCTAGAAGATCTCTATGACATCAAAAATAGATTCAAAAAGGTCACTAATTCAAAACTTCAAAGCTCTACTTTAAAGTTTGAATTAGTAAACCTTGACACTGAGGCCAAACCACAAAATGTCAATCTAGGACTTGAACTCACATCAGAAGAAATATTTTCTTTCATCAGATTATTGAACAAATACAAAAATGTTTTTGCTTGGAATTACGAAGATTTGAGAACTTATGATACTTATATCATTCAACACACGATTCCAATGATTTCTGATGAGAAACCTGTATAAAAAAAAGTTAAGGAAAATTCACCCAAATCTGGATAGCCAAATCAAAGTAGAGTTGAATAAACTTCTGAAAGCTAAGATAATTTTCCCGGTCAGACATTCTAAATGGGTTTCAAACTTTGTACCTGTGAAAAATAATGGTGATATTAGAATTTGCATTGATTTTATAAATCTCAATAAGGCATGTCAAAAATATAATTTCCCATTACCAACAATGGAGCAGATACTTCAATCAGTAGATGGTTCATAGTTAATGTCCTTTATTGATGGATTTTCAGGTTACAATCAAATACTGGTGCATCCAGATGATAGACTAAAAACTACATTCAGGACTAAATGGGGAACGTATGCTTATTAGAAAATACCTTTTGGTCTGATAAATGCTGGAGCTACTTTCCAACGAGCCATGGATATAGCCTTCAAAGGTTTAATCAATAGGTCAGTTGTTGTCTACTTAGACGACATAGCTATTTTTCCAAGAAAAGGGCCAATCATCTCCATGATTTAAAACAGATCTTTGAACGATGTAAAAGGTATGGGATTTCTCTAAATCCCAAGAAATCATTCTTTTCCCTAAATGAAGGCAAACTCTTAGGGTTTATTGTATCCAAAGATGGCATATATATTGATCCTGATAGGATAAAAGAGATTTCTGATATTCCTTTGCCACATAACAAGAAATCAATGCAATCATTTTTAGGACAGATAAATTTTGTAAAAAGATTTGTTCCTGATTTTTCTCATATAGTCTTACCTTTACAAAATATGATTAAGAAAAATTCAGTTTTCAAATGGGGACATAACGAAAAGCAAGCCTTTGACTCAATCAAATAGGAAATTATTAATGCTCCTGCATTGAATACTCCCAATTTTTCTAATCATTTTATTTTGTATACTTTGGCCACTGAAACATCTTATGTTGTTGTTTTAACACAAATCAATGATCAGCAAATAGAGGAACCTATATCTTTCTTTAGTTCCAATTTGCAGGGTGCTAAACTCAACTATTCGGAAGTAGAAAAACAAGTTTTTGCTGTGTTTAAATCTATCAAACACTTTAGACCATTTCTCCTAAAAACACACACAAAAGTAATAGTCCCATTCTCTGCAGTGAGACAATTTCTAGTACAAAGGAAAGTAGGAGAAAAGAGAGCTAATTGGGTAATAGATTTACAGGAGTATGATATTGATGTTAAACCAATGAAAATTGTGAGAAGGCAAGGTTTTTGCAGGTTATTAACAGGAGCCTCTAATATTCTAGAACATGAAGATTCAGATAAGACTTTCCAAGTGAACGACATAAGTATCATAATTTCTGAATCCCGGTATGCTAATTTGATATTTTACTTGAAAAATGGATATGATCCCCCTAATTTCAGTTACAAAATCAAACATGCCTTAAGATTAAAAGAAAAACACTTCAAAATCATTGATGATGTGTTATTCAGAAGAAATTATGATTTAATTTTATTAAGATGCCTAGAAAAACTGAAGCACAAAAGCCTTTGTAGGAATTACATGATGGTCTAACAAGTGGACATTTTGGAGGAGACACTACAACTCACAAAATCATACATGCTGGATATTATTGGCCCACTTTGCTTAAATATGCCCATGATTATGTCAATAAATGCATGATATGCCAAACTGCTAGTGGGAGACAGAGGAAACCAGCCTCTCCTTTACAACCAGTAAACATTGAGCAACCATTTGAACAATGGGGGCCTGATATCATAGGAGAGATTGTTCCACATTCTTCCAAGCAACACAGATACATGCTTATAGCCACAGATTACTTCACAAAGTGGGTAGAAGCAATTCCATTAAAGGTAGCCAATTCTGATGCAATCATTGAGTTCATTGATCAATTCATCATTACCAGGTTTGGTGCGACTAATGCCCTTATTTTTTATAATGCATCTTATTTTTCTAGGAGTAGTATAGATGAATTTTCTCTTAAGAGAGGTTTTAAATTAAAATATTTTGCAAATTATTATCCTCAAAGTAATGGTTTGGCAAAATCAACTAATAAGAATCTCATTAAGATTATTAAAAGAATTGTTGATCAAAATCAAAAGAATTGGCATAAATCTTTAATATTTGCATTATGGGCAGATCGCATAACTCAGAAGGCCTCAATAGGTACTTCTCCTTTTAACTTAGTGTATGGGAAAGAAGCTATAATACCTTCAAACTTAGCACTCCCATCTCTAGCCCTAGTACAATTTATTGAAGAAAATCCTTCTTCCTCTATTCAATTAAGATTTGATCAAATCCTCAAATTGGAGGAAGAAAGAGAGAAGGCCAAAATCACTCATGCTAAACATCAACAAGTCATTAAATCTTCTTTTGATGCAAGTTCTACCGGTTCAAAAACATTGCAAATTGGTGATCTCATGTTGAAATGGGACAAAGCACATGAAGACAAAGGTAAACATACCAAATTTCAAAAGATGTGGCTCAAACCATTTCAAATCATTGAAAAGATAGGCTCATCAATGTTCATACTGCATTATTTATCAGGAAAGAGAGATTCTCTTCCTGTGAATGGGCTTATCTTAAAGAAATTCTTTTCTTAAGAACGTAACCCCTTCTTACCTGTAAATATTCTTTATGCAAGTTTGTTTATTTTTTAGAAAATAATGTTGTAAATAGTCTTTCATTAGCCTTTTACTATTGAAAAGCTCTTTGAGTGAATATTGTGAATACTTGCTTTCAAATGCTAGAAGCTTTTTAGGAAATGATTATAGTTTTGGGAAGTTGAATAAAACATTAAAATTTGAATACCTATTTAAAATTTGCAAAATCTTCCAAAAGCATGAAAACACTGTCAATCATTCTAAGTTTTAATAAAGTGAAGAGAGGTTATTCATAAAAAGTAAAGACTTTTCCAAGCTTAGTATCCATAACTCTAAAATTGTCGTCCATAAGCTCTTAAGGAGAAAGTCATTCACCCCATCAACTAAGTTTATTATTTTTCAGAGAGTAATTCTAAAATATGTCTGATATAAAAGATACGAGGTCTCATCATGAGCCTACTTACCTTGATCATAGGGAACTAATTAAACTGACATTACCAATATTGCATATCAAAGCAGGGCAATGGCTTATAATCATAAGACAAGGGGTCTCATCGAGCTAGCTTGTTCAGTTCAATTACAACCATTGAATGGCATTGTCATTAGCTGGCTCCCAAACTAGAATAATGGCTTTTTATCTTTAAAAAATTGAAAGAATAAAAAATAAAAAATTATATGTAAACATATCTTTTTGAATTTATCTTTCAAAATTTATGCTCTTAGATGGATGGGACAATGAATGATTTATGGTTAAAAGGTAACCCTGCCGAGACTATAGATGTTTGCTGGCAGCAGAGGCACTACCTGTGACAAAAGAGTAAATTTAAAAGCTAATTTGGAATAGCCCCCTACTTTATCTTTATCAACCAATCAAAACTTGAAGAAACCAAAAATGTTTTTATTTTTAAGGGATTGCAAAAGAAAGTGCAAAAAATTGTTATTTTATTCAGAGTTAATTTTTGTTTAGCTATTCTTAGATGGTTTTCTTTATCCTCAATTGTTTCCAAACTAAGAAAGTTTAGATATTACACTATTTTTAAGAGATAACTATTTCTCCTAGTGAATCGCCAATTGTTGTGCTATATTCCAAAATAAGAAAGTTTAGATATTACATTATTTTTTAGAGATAACTGTTTCTCCCAGTGAATCGCCAATTGTTGTGCTATATTTCAAAATAAGAAAGTTTAGATATTATATTATTTTTTAGAGATAACTGTTTCTCCCAGTGAATCGCCAATTGTTGTGCTATACAACAACCCTCCCCATTTCAAAAATTTTCATAAAAAACTTTAATAAGAAATGGGTACCCTTTAGAATATAAATAAAATCAATAAAAAGTTTGAAAATAAATTTTATAATAGGTTATATAAAATTTTCTTTTTAGGATAGGTTAAATTGCAATCACAATTGGCAATCTATCAAACCCATGAAAGTCTTCTTGATAAGGTCCAATCTGATTTCAATCACAATAAAACCTTATCATAAAGCTTTATCGAACGAAAGCAATTATAAAGGAAAAATATCGCATCATGCACATCCTTTGTTTCAATGGTGGACTTAAGGTGTTCCATTGACATTCGCCGATGCGATAACTCCATCGGAAAATCGCATATCGCTACTTATCAAGAAGCCCTTCCAAGTGTTCATATAAATCCTCCGATGTGATAAACCGATCACAATCGCACATCACTGAAATCATAAAACACATACCAAAGGCCCCTTTGAAATCTTCTAATGCGATTTCATTATTGAAAAATGCACTTTTCGATAAAGGTGAAATATGAGCTATCACGAACATTTGCAGGTTAAAGTTATAAATCAATTATAAAGAAAAAACAAACGATTTATTAATTTTAAAAGTCATCTCGCCTCCTCATGCCAGCTCACCACTGATCGCAATCACAACCATGCAATGGAACCATTTAAGCATGGCACTTGTAATTCCCGATCTACAATATACGATTATCGCTAATCGTTAATCGGGAGGTCACGATACCATTCTAAAAAAGGACCGTTATAAATTGGCGATGCGACATATCATCATGGCATTAAAGTTTCACATTGGAAGTTACAGGGAAATCATTAAGAAGTAGTTATGGTTGAATCTTTCAAGGATTTCACCCATGGTGGCTTAATATATTATAGAACCGTAACATCTATTACGCTTAATTGTTGTTAGTCTTGTGCACTGCGTATTAACTTTGAACAAATTTTTTCCACTGTCACATTCTTCTATTTTGTTTTGCAGAGCGAATCCGAAATCATCAGTCCAACAAAAATGTCTAAGAGCGCTCAGAGAGCAAAGGGCCTCGTCGTGGTGAAAGATGAACAAGCAAAGCTGGTACTGATAGCTGATACGACCTGTCCACAGCTCGACAAGACTTCATGGGAGGGTATATATAATTTACTCGAAGCCGAGGATCCAAGTGAAGTTGAAGAAGAAGGAGCAACAACTGGTTCAACTGACATTCAGGGCATAAGATATGAAGAAGATGTATCAATTTTCGAACCCACAGAAACATTACAATAAATGTTTTTTAGAAGCCTTCGCCAAGGAGAACAATATAGAGTTGGACCCTATTAGGAAATGGAGAGATTTCTCGAATAAAATTAAGCATGAATCTTCTAGTATGTACTCCGTAGACTCCTTGGCATCTCCTTATTGCTATGTTGGTGCTATGTTATGTAGACTCTTTGGAGTCTTTGATTCAGCTAGGTTTAGTATAGAAATGGTGTCTTTAATGGAAGTAGAAATCCACTCTTATATCATGGATTGGGAAACCATTTTATCAGATAAAATGGCCAAACAAATCCTTCATTAGAGAAGAAATAGGTTTGTAACTACACATACAATACCTCCATTCTATATGAGTGCCTACATCATGGATACCATCTGTTTCAATTCTGACTACCCCATCCTAGGTTGGAAATGGACTCCTCAAGACCCAACTCTGATTCACATTTATCATAAGTATTTGTGGAAGGCCCATTATAAAGATCATATATATAGAATTTGTCATGGTTTTATTTTACTCGTCCATCAGGCCATATTCAACAAACCTGCTCCTCAGTTATCTGATGAGGCCAACATTTACCTAACATCACTCGAAAGGTGGTTCAATGAAGAAATGTTCACCTATGTCATAATTTTTGGCAATACCACAGATCCACATGTTCTCCCCTTGTACATTCCTGATAAGTTGTTGGCCAGAGAAATAGCTTACCAGATAACAGAAACAGGAATGTCAAGGAATCTCAAAGAGTCCAAGAAACAAATGTGGCCTCCATTTCCCCTCCGCTGTGGTACCTACACACTACATGATTTCAAACATGCAAAGAAAGAAATAAAGAAGATAAAAATTCTCAAGTTAGCAATCATTCCAAAGAGGCAGTATGATCTAAGAGCAATGGCTTACAACTTCACCAGTCAGGTGAAGCTTGCCAAATTTGAACATGAGAAAGATGAATATGATGACTTGTTCACTTCAACTAAAGTATTCTCATGGGTAAAACATCTAGCCAATATCAAATTAGGAGCAGGGGGGATATAAATTTGTGCAGTTCAGGGTACAGAGGTTACAAACACTGCCTCTAGATTTATTGGCCACTACATGTATGGTGCAACAAGAAGGTCATAGTAAAGAACAAACTACTAAGAAGAGTCCTTAAAAGGAGAAGACTCTTGAAAAAGAGAAGACTCCTGAAAAAGAGAAAAGTCTCGAAAAGGAGCCAACAAATGAAAATACCAACGAGCTCCTTAATACTGATGTAAATATTGATTCCACCTTAATAAAGGAATGGGAGAAGTTCAATCAAATGATAAAGAACTAGAATGACTCCCAAAACATCATAAACTAGAATTGGCTGCAACACGGGAGCCTATTGTTACTAATATTTCAATTGAAGTAGCAGTCAACACACCCCACATTCAGCAGGATATTGAAAGAATTTCTGAGAATCCTAAAGAAGAGATTGTATTGAAGGTAGAATAAATACCACCCCTGGATGTATTCTACTTTCCAAAGCATAAGGTTGTGGTCAAAAGGCAAAGAAAAAGGAGGAAAGTTAACCAAGGACCTCTCTCAACTCCTCATGCCAAACTGATGAATGTGGTATGGAAAGACTCAAAATTCAATCCTTCTAAGGATTTAACTAAGTTATCTTCGTATGCAGGTGCTTATACAGCCACAACAATGGAAAAAGCCTCTGAAGTCAGTCAACTGATCAGGGAAAAGGATCTAAGGATCACACAACTCAAAGGGAAATGAACAGAAGAAAAACAAAGGATTAGTTAGCTTGAGCAACAGTTAGCAGAGCAGCCAACAAAATGAACAACTAAAAGAACAATTGAATCTGGAGAAGCAAAATATTGATCAGCAGGCTCTCCAGAAACAACAGAAGTTGTCTCAAGAACTCACCAAGCTTCAAATGGCAATTCAGCAAGAAAAGAAGGCTAAAGAAGATCAAATTGCACAACTACAATTACAGATAGAGAAATTCAAGGGTTATCCAAAGGTTAGTGAATTCAAGAAAGAAGCCCTAGAAGTAAACAAAGCCTTATCTCGGCAGCTAAACATCCTTTGTCATAAAATATCATTGGTTGACCCATTATGTGCTATCTCTACATCACTTATTGAACAGGCAGTTGACACCAGACTGGAATTTGAAAAAGCAGATGATAAGATAACAAATTTTCTCTCTTGGCAAAATTTGGAAGAAGGCATGGCTGCCAATTTACCGAAAATACAAGAATCGCACAAGGAAATCTTGTTTTCAGAATGGGAATCACAGTTAATAAAAGCTGAAAGAGCGACTTCTAGAGCCAGGGCTACAATGAATGGTGTAATTGAGTTAGTAAATGATAGCTTGTATATGGCTAACTTGATCTCTGATTTCTCTCCAAGAAAACTCCCAAAAGCAAAAGCACTAGAAGATCAATGGAGACAGGAGCTGGCAAGCACAGAAGAACAAATCGGTAAGGTGCAAACCTTGGCATGGGACAAATTTTGGTTTTTCCTAGTCAAGCCACATAGCAAACAAATTTCCATGAAATGCCTTTCTGACGCAGTCAATCTCATGGTTCCTAAAATCTCTGATGCTACGTACACAGCCCAACTACATTCCAGGATGAGTCACCCTCTGGAAATTTAGCCAATGCTCTCAATTTGTCAGCTGCAAGCGCAAGAGAAGAAGTAGATACAACAAATCAGTTCAAAGGCTATCGCATTGTTATTTTCATGAATCAAATCCCAGATTTTCATGTTTACAGTTTTAACAGCTCATAGTGATTTTTATTGATAGTTAGTTTTTATTTTGATTATTTAAACCCTTTCATGTCTTTTAAGAAAGGGTCCTCAATTTGTATAAGATTTGACTGGAGAAGTTGCACTTTTGTACTTCTAAGTATTTTTTATCAATAGTGGATCAAGGTTCTACATTTTTGTGAAGAAGCTTTTTCAAGACCTGCACTTTTGTATTTCTTGGAAGTTTTCTCAAATAAGAAAGTGGAATCGGAGTGTTATTTACATCGGAAGGATTCAAATGCATGTGGTATTCCTATCACTTTTTTTGTCTTATTTCCTTATGTGATGAAGCATTCCTTTTAAAAGTTGCTATTGTTGATATATATATGTATGTTTTTTCAAATAATTCTTTGTCACATCATTTCTGAAGATTTAGAATTGTTATCCTTTGAAGATATATGTCAGCGATATATATATTGTTATGAATGCGATATGTTTTATTAATAATTACTTTGTTTAATTTCTTAAACAAAGTAATCATTATCTATGAATGCATCTTTCTATTGATTAGTAATTCATCTATATGATTATTGATCTATTAGAAATAATTAGAAATTGCATTGTTTACAGAATACCTTGGGTTATATAAATATATTTGTATATTTTGAGTCATAGGATAAAACATTTACCCTCTCCATTATACATTACAAAACAACCATCCATTAAACCACTCATTAAGGGAAACTGGTCCCATAATATCCAGTCAGAGCCACCACATCAAATGGAAAAGGAGTTGTACTAAGGTCCAGACTTGGTGGTTATCCCCAATGTTGGTGCAAGAATATTAGAGGCATCAATAGAGTTGTATTAGGACAAAAAGATTTGATCCCTTATGCCATCTACTACACAAGCAAGAATTTGACTCCCACTGAGTTAAATTACACTGTAATTGAAAAGGAATTCTTAGTTGTTGTTCATGCTATCAACAAGTTCAAATATTATATAACAGACTATGAAACCTTTGTTCATACAGATCACTCTGCAATTAGATACTTAATGAATAAACCGATTACTAATGGAAGAGTTACAAGATGGTTATTACTCCTGTAAGAGATCAACATCATTGTTTTACATAGCCCTGGAAAACAAAATATAGTTTCTGATTTCTTGTTTAGAATTCAAAATATCAAAGATAGCACTCTAGATGAAGATAAATTTCCTGATGAATATCTTTTTGCAGTAACTACTCAAACTCATTGGTTTGCAGATATCACTAATTACTTAGCCACAGGAAAGTTACCTTCACATCTGTTTCCTAAGGAGAAAATAAAAATCATTCAAACAAGTGAAAATTACTCATGGATTACTAATGAATTGTATAAAACATGTCCAGATCTCATGATAAGAAGATGTGTTCAAGAAGATGAAATGCCTGAAATTATTAAGACATGCCATGATGAACCTTGTGGTGGACACTTTGCTGATAAAAGGACAACCTATAAAATCCTTCATTTAGGATATTATTGGCCCTCTATCTTCAGAGATGCCAAAGAGTATGTCAAAAGGTGTGACAGTTGTCAAAGGGTAGGGAAACCTGCTCCTTTAGATGAAATGCCACTACAAACTCAGGTACTCATTGAACCTTTTAAAAAATGGGCCTTGGATTTTGTTGGACCAATTAATCCTCCATCTAAACAAAAGAAGTATATTTTGGTATGCACTGATTATGTCACTAAATGGGTAGAAGATAAAGCATTACCTTTTGCTAATGATAAATCTGTAGTTCATTTTCTTTTTGAAGACATCTTCGCTCATTTCGGTGTTCCAAGAGAAATAGTGACAGATCAAGGATCTCAATTTACATCTAAAATGGTGGAAAGACTTGTAGAATAATACAAGATAATACATAGGAAGTCTACTCCTTACCATCCACAAGCGAACGATCAAGTTGAATCTACCAATAAGGTGATTGAAGGAATTCTCACTAAGACTGTACATCTACACAAAAGAGATTGGGAAGAAATGATTCCTGAAGCCTTATGGGCCTATAGAACTACATGGATGAACACAACAGGACATACTCCATATGAGCTTGTTTATGGGAAGCAAGTCTTGTTCCCAATAGAGTTTCAAATTAGAACCTTCAAGATGGCAGTCCAAATGGGACTAGATTGATCAGAAGCACAGAAACATAGATTGGACCAACTCAATGAGCTTGATGAAATCAGGCAAGATGCAATTCAAAATACCATTTTAGTCCAATAGCAGAGGACTAAATGGCATGATAATTATATCAAAGCGAAGAATTTTCAAGTAGGAGATTGGGCACTTTTGTTCGATTCAAAATTCAAAGAGTTTCAAGGAAAGTTTCAAACTCATTGGCTTGGGCCATATGAGATTGAAGAAGTCTTTAATAATGGAGTAGTGAGAATAAGGACAATAGATCTTCTTGTAAATGGTCATCGATTAAAGATATATCATAAGCCAATTTCAAGGGAGGATTTTGTCAGAATTTTCCAAGATAACACTGAGATGAAGTTGGTGAAGAAGAATACTTCTTCTCCACTAATTTAGTTTTCCTATATATATATATATATATATATATATATATATATATATATATATATATATATAGTCTGAAAACCAATTGTTCATTGGCTTACTTATACAAGAAATACATGGTGAAAATAAGAGATTTCTAACATCTATATTTCCTATTTCTCTTTCTGTAATAAGCAGTGACATAAAGCTACATTCATTTGCAGTACCTAATCTTCAAATTTATTTCATTTCATTTCATCTCACTTCACTTTCATTCCCTTTCACTATTATATTCCATTTTCCTTTCATTACACTCCATTTACATTTTATTTCACATCCATGTTCCATAGCCATATTTCATCTTTATCATGTTCTGCAGCTAACTCCATTCCGCAGCTAGTTTGATTTTGCAACCATAAATCCATTCTGCAACTTTGTTCCAAATAAAAGTTGATTGTAGGGAATTGAAGAATTTTTTTAAAGACTGATATGGTAAGAAGGGTATCTGTAGATCAACATCAAAGAAAAAACAACAAACAAGAAGGTTAAGTTCCAAGAGGTAAAAGTGCAAAAATTTATTTTAAAATAGCAAGGTTAGAACATATAATATGTATAATATGGGCATTCATATGTCTCCATGACAAATCATCATTTGATTTGATTCCCATCTCTATCGTACTGCATATCTGCCACACCATCTATGTTCCATCACATAACGGTCCATAATTAAACTCCCTCATTGTTTTTAACGATCATGACCACGACGTGACATATTTGTCCACGTCTCTCCAAAACCCTTACCACCTACTTATTTCATACAAACCCGCAATTCTTTTCACCATACTCGCAGTCAATCGATTTCATAAACTAGGAAGCATAATTGTGAAGGTTAAGGAATTTTGTGAAGCAGAAGGCATGGGACTCATTTTCAAGTCAGAACCATTAGGAGAAAAATATATGGAAGGATACCCACAGCTCAAGGAAATGTTGCAGAAGGCTAGATGGCTCAAATTCATCGAAAAATTTGATGGTTTTCATAAAGAGATCACAAAATATTTTGCTAGATCTTTTGATGGTACAGAGGTAGAAATTGGAGATATTAAGTTTGTAGTGATAGAATTGTTCATAACAAAGGCTACATAACTTCCAAGACATGGTGAAAGATGGTTCAAAAACAAGGAATTCTATAGTGAATCATGGAAAGTAATCCTCAGGAACCCAGGTATGGATGTCTCTATTTTTAGAAAAGGAATTCCCATTTCAGCTCTTAAAAGTAAATGGAGGAGCATGCTTTTGATATTACATAAATTTATCACCTGTGAGGGGAGATTCAGGTGCATGTATGTCTACCATATACATTTATTGATGAATTTCCTAGAAAATAGAGAAATCAATCTTCCTTTCTTCCTGCTAAATAGTTTAAGAAGGATGGCCTCAAATGTGTAGAAGAAAATAGAATTCATAGACACAACCATGTACCATCATGGGTTGATAAAGATACTGATTGAGTTTCATTTAAAAGGCATAGGAGATACCTAGGAGGATTTCCTCATTAGAAATAATTTTCAAGAAGCACCAGAGTCACCCAAAGAAGATAATGTTAGAAAAAGCAGAAGAAAGAAGATTGGTATAGTCATTGAAGACAAACCTGAGTCTTCATCACAGAAAGATGATGAAAAATTAATATTTGAAGAACTAACAAAAATCAGGAAACAAATCAGAGCAAGAGGGAAGATAAGAAAAGAGAAAAAGATCACAGAGAAGAGAATGTAAGTCATCTACAACCTAGAAGAAGCTCTAGACTCCAAGGGTTGGCAAAGAAAACACTATCAAAAGGGACAGAGTTCATAAACTTAGAATAGGAAACCCCATAAACTTCTCCTATTAACATCCCTTCCACACACAATCCTCAAAATTCTCCTAGCCATCATTTTGAAGGTAGCCCAAGCAGAAGATCTCCGGGGATAGAGCCAGTACAACAACAAATATATGATTATATAGAATCAATGGAGAAGAAAAGTGCCTCAATGTATCCAGAACCCTTTGTCAATCCATAAGATCCTCTAATTGACTCTCTCAAACACGAAATTTATGAATTAGATATATTAAACAGACATATCAAGAAGGAGAATGAAACCTTGACGGAAAAAAGTAAATTGGACAAGGTTATTCATGATAATACCATTCTGCATCTAGGACTGTTGTATAAGAAAAATAGGAAGTTGAAAAGGAAGAAAAGAAGTCTGAATAGAACAATCATCAACCTCAAATATAGGCTTCTTATGAGGAAACCCATAATGATAGTCACTTCAAAGAAGAGCAAAAGAAGAAAATTAGATGTACTAGCAGAAGTGTCTGAGCAAATGCATCAGAGAAGAAGAATTCACATTTTTGGAAAATTGCACGAGGACATGAAATGATTTTGCAGTGGGGGTATGTTGAACCTCAAAATTACCTTCCCCTTGACATTTATTCTCACCTTTTTCTCTTGATTTCTCATAAGACTACATATCCAATCAATGATAAATTCTAGATTATGTCTTAGGAAAGCATTAAGATGATCACCATATTATATTTTCATGTTCTTACTATTTTAATAGATTTTTGAAAATTAGCTGCAGAACGCAGCCTATTCTGTAACTAACTGTGGGTTTTGTAGCTTCTCTCATGGTTTGGCAGGTTATAGGTGTCAAACGAAGAACTGGGCCACATGGGCATCTCCAGAATCATCTCTACAAGGATTCTATCCTACTCACTAAATCCAAATCAATAGAAATGCATGCGCAAAGTCTTGGTCAAATATGGAGTCAAATGCGTTATCTAGTAGTAGTAGGACTCTTAATATTTCATAGTGATCAGGAATCTAATAGTTCTGTTGAAGAGTTAATGTGGATTAAACCACTTGTAGTTGATTAGGAGTTGAGGAGTTAATGCAGATCATGCCACCTATACCTGTTCAGAAGTTTAACAATCTCATTACAAATTCGAATAAAGCCATTTGTAACATGTCTTTCTATAAATCGTCATGATAGATTCGAATCAAGCCACCTATAACAAGATTTTCTCTCAGACAATTATGTTGTTTTTCTATAAATATCGATTAAATGACACCAAGAATTAGTTAGAAGCTAGAGAAGATTACAGGCTTTTGTTAAAAACTATGTTCAGATTTCATTTTGTTGATAATACAAACTCTATTTTTTCAATGGTGGTTTAAAAGTGCATCTTTAATTAGCTATTATCCAACCACATCAGTTGCAAAGGGCCCCTGCACTGAAGGAGGTTTTTCACTTGTTTTTTTCATTTTAATTTCTACTACTCTGTTTTCTACAAGTCCATTTTCTCTAGTTTTGTTTCATTTCAGTTTTGTAACCAATAGTGTAAGGGTAAAAATCACAACTGTGCAAGTCTTATTCTTCTGAGATATTGTATGAGAAATGACTGAATGAAAAATGGAGAAATGAGAATACACAGTTGCTTAGCTTCTCACTGTTTTTTATTATTCATTTCCTTAACATAGAACTATCAATTAGCTATATTAATAGATGTTCTCAAAACCATTTTGAAATTATGACAATTCTAACTTAATTGGTTGAATATCTAATTCATGCAGTAATTGAACTTACTCAGCACATTGTTAGTTTTACAAACTATCATCTTTTCTTTTCTGTTTTCAGGTCATTACTTAGTTGCATCACTTGACATTCCAAAAGATCATTTCAAGGAGATTGATTCTATCATGTTCCAAAATTGAATGGTTGAATGGCTAATGAATGCAATTATTGAATTACCTTCTGCATCAATATTACTTTTGGTTTTAAGAATTAGATCCATGGATTAGGACTAAATGGTAGACAAGATAGATGCTCAGTTTCTCTAATTAGGTCTTAACTAGTCAAAAATGATTCTTGGTCCATTTTTTGGAGTTTAGACTAACTTTGGAAGCTATCCTTTATTTGAAAACTCATTAGATCCATGTAAATTTCTTATAAGCTGTATATTATTAGACATCAAAGAACATAAACCCCCAAAACAAACATAAAATACAAAACAACGAATTAAGAGAAAAGTTAACTAAGCACATATAGTGCATCACACTTCATCAGTCTACAAACCTCGGTTGATAATTCATGCAAGAAATTTAGGACACTAAATTGACTAAAAAAAGACAAGAATCATACTTCTTGGATTAAAACAAATATTTTGCAACATCCAAAACAACTAAAAAGGTATAATGAGCACACAAATCCATCCAAGCAAGAAAGATGAAAAATAAATTTATATGAAACAAGTCCAAGGCACACCTAGGAATACATGTGCAGTTTGCACCAAATTGAATTTTGCGAAAAATATCATGTGCTTCACTAGAGAACTGCAAGAAAAGAACATGAATTTGACATTGAACAATAGGACCTTTAGAAATGTAAACATGTGTTGCTTGCAAAAGAGAAATTCAAAATGGCAATCTTCCACAATTTGTAATACCTAAACAAATAAGACATAACACTCCATTACTAATTGTAAATACACTTTCAGATTTAGAAGAAATACTCGTGTCACTAAAAATTTCATTTGCACAAATAAGACAATGGGGATATAGGTGACCACAAATTGGCCTAATACGATCAATTATCAATGTACCGGTTCATATGGATGTTGTGGAAAAATCGTTTCTACTATATCTAAGTAATATGATGACAATTGCAGTTACATTGAAAAGAAGATTGCAATACAAAAATTCATATCAAACAGGTAAAGTACGTCCAATTATTTTCATGAAAGCATTGAACGAACTATGTTCTAGAAGTCTATATAAGGTTCATAACATTTGTATAAATGAGAATTGGATGCATATTTTATAAGAAAATAATGCAAACACCATACAAAATGAAAAAAATGACAATTAAAGTGACACAAACAGTGATGCAAACAATGAAGCACCTACAGAAACATTGATACATGGATTAATAGAGTCGCAACACATATATGATTTGCAAGACAAGATTATCGAACTTTCACTTATTTAAGGACAATGACCACTTAGTATTTTCAAGGACAAACATGCAGAGGAAATGAACTTTCCAACATTATTCTATGGTGATGAGTGTGATGATGACATCAAAATTAGATTTAAATACCAAAAAATAGTGCAATAGGATTTGTTACAATCAAGTGGTGACTTCTGATATCACACAACAAAATTGTTTTTCAAGACAATGCGAATAATCATTAATAAAGTGCTCTCCTACATATGGGTACGAATAAGAAAAGGGAAACTAAAAGGGAGACAAATATTAGCAAGAGATGTCAAGTATCAAGACAATTTGGAAAAATTATTGAAATCTGATATTGGATAAACAAATTTAAGAAACATTCGCATCTCTCGCGATCATTTGGAACAAATAAAAAAATAAAAAATAAAAAATAAAAACATATTTGCAATGATACGACAATTGGGACCTCAAACTTTCTTTGTGACATTTACAAGTGAAAAACATCAAGGGAAACAATTAGTAGATACATTGGTCACATTGTTTAGAAATGGACCAATTAAAAATCATAGTCGTACAATATAAGATGATGACGTTGATTACCTTATAAGAAAATATCCGGTCACATGTAGTCATTACTATAGACACAAAATTAATATTGTAAAGAGAATGATATCTCATGATAGTACATTCATCAGAAAAATATCTGACTACTATTTCATAACAGAGTTTCAAAATAGAGTAACCAAACATGAACATGGATTGTTATGGATAGAAAATGCTCCGATATATGGAAACCAATGCAATCCATAAATTGAAAACTTTCTCGACAATTACATAACTTGTCATACATACCATTTGGAGTGAGATGTTACTAAATTTCGTAAACATAACCATATAAGAAGTTGTAAGAAGCAAAAAAAGGTAGATTGTAGATACAATTTCCCCATGCCACCAATGAAATCAATAATGATCATTGAACCAATCATTGTACCAAATAAAAAACTCACAGAGAAATCAATATCAGTTTTCCATTTTTGGAGAAAACAAACTACAATGGTTCAATAACCCATGACAACTTCTTGATAGAAGTAGGACTAATAGAGGGTGAGTACATACAACTATTACAGTGTACAGTAAAGCAACCAACAATTTTTCTAAAACAAAAAACTTCTCACATTTGGAAAAATAGTTTTGCAAAGGATATGTGTGCTATACGTAATGAAAATACATGTGCAGAATTCGTGCTAAATGCATATGCTGCAACATCATATTTTAGTTCATATATGACCAAAATTGATAACTTTATGACAAATGCATTTAGAAGGATATGCAAAGGGCATCAGAGAAATGAAATTGATAATGTGAAAATGATACGTAAACTCGGAAATACATTACTTAATCTCCAACAAATGTCAGCTCAACAAGAAATGCATATAGCATTTTCATTGCCATTGAGTTGTAGTTCAAAATAATGGATATTTATAAAGACATCTCCAGATGATGAACGCACATTTATGCTTAAACCACCTATTCTCTTGAAACAAGAACTTGATGATTCAGAGGATGTGATGTGCCACTTCATTACTGATTACCACATCGGATGCCCATGTTCCATTAGCAAAATATGCCTTGCAGAATTTGTATCAAATTAAAAGAAAGATGGCACACACATATCAAAAAGGAAAAAACAAAATTTCATACGATTTGTCAAATATAACAAATACAATGTTGTTGAAAACTTTTGTAGAGATAAATTATTGTTGTATGTGCCATTTGAAAAATGTGAAAGCACATTGAAACAAGACTTCCCTACATGGCAAGTTGCATATACATTACATGAAAAAACAATTCACACCAATGAAGCTAAATTTACATATAAGATCAATCCAACATGGGGTGATTTAGAGACTGCAACAAATGAACTAAATAGTTCTATGAATATCAATCGGATAAATATGTGAAACCAAGAAAATAATTCCCAATGTGAGAAATATGATTTGCAATCAGACTTTCAATTTCCAAAACAATCTGAGATGAAAAAAGAATCAATCTTGGATTTCAAATAACTGCTCATCCATTTTTAATGGAAAACAATGAATATTACAAACTCAAAAGAAGGTTGAACACAGAGCAACAAGGAATTGTAAAAGGTGTTGGAATAAAAGAATGAAGAAACATCAATGAACCAACTAACCTATTTATTACAGGTGGAGCAGGGGTAGGAAAGACACTCAAAGAAAAAGAAATTTTGAAAATGCTTATATGAATATATGATTCAGAGAACACAACTAATCCTATGAAACCAAAGGGTCTAATATTAGCATATACAGGAAAATTTTCATATAATGCATGTGGAACAATAATCCATTCTACATTGCTAATTCCTTTTAAGTCTCAAGAACTGTCGCTATCTTTCATAGATGAATCCTCTATGATCGGTAGTTGGTTCTTATATTATATTGACAATAGACTCAGAAACATAAAACATGTACAAGAAAAATACTTTGGAATCATTGACATGATATTTTGTGGTGATTTCTATCAAAGCGTAGCCTACTCAAGACTAGTTTTTGAACAACCAAGAATCAACAATCAAACAATAACACATGATTTCTGGAATGATAAAGTCAAGTGCTTCCATTTTCTTATGACTGTGCGACAAAAAAAGAGACATTGATATCAATTTTAAATATAATTCGAACAAATAGTCAAACATGTGATGATATAACATATATTAATACAACTTGCATGTGCCCTATATCAAATGATCCAATAGTTCCCTATTTATTTTACAAAAACAAGAATGATGCAATGCATAACAAGAAAATATTAACGCTCATGCCTATAAGTGAAATTTTAGTCAATGTAATTGAAGAAGATGAAGAGAACAATGGAAATGTTCAAAGACATCAACATACAACTAATTTTCCTTCACAACTTGTGATACATTTGAACATGCTTTTTGAAATGTATGCTTGCAATTATGATGCACAAGATGGGTTGGTAAACGGTGCAGATGGAATGGTTAAGTCACATACCCATACAAATAAGGTTGATTTCTTATTGATTAAGTTCCATGACCGTAATATTGGTCATAAACAATCTAGAAAATTGGCTTATTTATATACTTCAGACATAGCACATGATTGGACAACAATACTACGAATATCAAAAGCAATGCTTATGACACCAATGGTGGCTCATCTGAATATATAGAAACATTTCCCAATTTTACTTGCATGTGCACGCACAATACATGGGTCACAGGTGTAACCTTGGATAGGATTTTCTTCGACCCTACTGGAATAGAAGTGCATTGCTTAGTATACACAACTATATCATGTGTGAGAAACATAGAGTGATTGTATTTTCTAAATGCTCTCACAAGCAATAATTTCAAGGTTAATCAAAAATAAAATTGCGAAATGGAACATTTGCAAAGCACTGCAAAATAGAATATGACTATTCATCAATACAATCATTGTGGTCCATCTCCATTATTTCACTAAACACTTGTAGTATTCATGAACATTTTAGTGACATATGCAGTGATTATGACGTAATGCAATCTAACATCTTATGCTGACAGGAAACATATATGTCACTGTGTATGCAAAATCAGTACTACACTTGAACACATCCATTTTGAAGAGCAACTTATAGAAGCATTGTTGGAAAAAATAATAGTTCACAGGTCACAAATTGCAATAATCAATATATATGCATCACCACATCCAAATTTGAACAATATTTTGAATGCCATTGCGAAAGCTTTATGCCATCTAGATTTAAAGGATATCATAATTATATTGGGAGACATCAATATGGATATGTTACAAAGAAATTAGAAACAAAAGAGCTAGAAAGCTACATGAACAACTACAATCTCCATTGTCTTATCAACAAAACTAACAACATGCATAAATAATTCATTGACCATATGAGGTCAAATGTAACTAATATACAATATAAAATTTTCATATTAGATACATATGGATCTATTCATGACACAATATCTCTTTTCCTTGAACCATGATATACATATGAAACACTTTACAAAATTGCAAATTATGATAGCTTTTGAAATATGTACTAATTGTTTTTGAAATTTTTATGTTACTAAAGCATACTAGCATATTCCTATTTTATTTTACTACAACATACTCGCATATTCCTATCTGTAATAAACCAAATAATAAGACCATATATATTATGCATCCTATTATACATTTACATATATGACTTCATATATTCTTGAATGCAGATTCTACCAATAAAACCCTTTTCAATTAAACAAAAACGGAGGAGAAAAAAGAACAACAACATGGAATACGGAAGAAGAAAGTATATACTTCTTGCTTTTTATTTTATATGGTTTTTATATTCTTGTTTGATTTTTTCTTTTATATGGATTTTGAAATTGAACTAAATATATGCTACTATTATATAACAATAGGGTAGCCCCTAAAAAAGAAAAAGAACAAACAAGTCAAGCAAGTCAAGAACAAGAAAAATTTATTGGCCTCATTGGCCACACCAAAGAACAAGTTTAACAATAATCTACCAAAGATTATGCCCATAATCATCATTATTATTTCTTTTAATTCAATTTTGCTTGTCACAAATTACTTACATTCATGTAGTTAAAAGATTGTGTATAACTAATTAGAATGAAATGTGACAAATATTTTTAAACATGGCATATATTTTTGTGTTTGAAAATCAAAGTAAAAATATGTTATTGTTATGTAATTGCAACAGGGTTGCAACTATTGAAGAATTAGAAAACATAAGTCAAATAGATGATGCAAGCCAACCACAAGTTCTAAAAATGTATTTTTATAACAACTATACAAATATGCTCATTTGTATTTACAATATTAATGCCCACTATATATGCATTCTCTTTTTACAATCAACTAATATGCATATGTATGGCTAAATTTATATAAAGTAGAAAATTTTGAAGAAGTGAGCAAAGCACTAGTAGCCAGTCCCCTTAGAGAACACAACAACAATATATGTACATGTTTTTTATCATAAACTCTTCATTCATTGCTTATACAAAATACATGCGATAATATCCAAATCATATTGAAATATGCAATTACTATTGTTATTGCAAGTGAAATATAAAAAATCAAAAGGTGAATCAACCATTTTACGAAATGATGCATTAAAAAGGTACCCATATTCAATGCGACATTGTAATTCATTTATACATCTATAGTTTATAGAAAAACATAGCATTATAGAAATTTTTATAGAATTATCTAAGTAAGCAATTTATACAGGCAAAAATAGATACCCACAGTTAAAGTATTAAATGAAGACTTGAACAGTCACAGAATTGGACAGTTATTTGTTGGAGACATAACGGTCGTTTATAGCACATATCTCGGCAAAGAAAACAAATATCGTCAAATATTATGTGATTATTTGACATATTATAAAGTAATGATGACTATAACATTAACTATACCTACACACTTAATTAAGTGAACGGAACAATTTTTTTTACAAGGGAGCAGTATATCAATTAGAAATTTCAAAATACTGCCTAAAACTATTTATGATCGTGCGGTCTGTGATAAAATAATTTCCCTCAGTGCATCAAGCATCATATAAATTATGCTTGAAGTTTACAAAGAATATTGTTTCATCCTAGATACAACAATTAAGCATTTTTCAGAAAAAAATGAAATCTACCCAATTAGTACAATCAGTGCAGTTGTTACACTTGCCAAAAGGGTTGGATTGCACTACATATTGCATATCAAAGATGGAGATTCTGAGAATTACAATGCAACAATATGTATTTTCATACCACTTATTTTTAATTTTTAATAGATAATATGCATTAATTCACTATATAACTATTGTAATTTGTTTCTTGTAGTTGAAATTGTTTGATACATATGAAAAATACTTTATTTCAATGGAACAATAATTACAAAAAGGAGAATTCTCCCTGAATGTTTTCAACAATATAACAAAAAGGAAAGATTTCAAATAAAACATATTCCGAACAACAAAGTCAACTTTCATAACTGAACTTAACATGGATGCGGTAAAGAATCACAGAAAACTAACTACATATACTTATGTTGTAAGTATAAAAATAATGATATTTTTTTCTAACTTTGTATTTCATATGTAATATTGTACATTAAATTTTGAATATTTTATAAACAGGTTGAAGGTATGCCAATGGCATCAAATTCATATAAAAACTCCATTTGAACTTGTTTGTGCTATTTGCAACTCTACTATCAGTTCATCCATACTGATCAACAATGGAACAATCTATTGTTCAAAATGAAATAATAATTTCCCTTTCCTATACAAACATTGTGTAAATACTATAATATAATCTATCACAAATAACATTTTGCATTGCACTATCAGGAAGCCTTTACTACATGATGTACTTATTCGTTTAAAACCCATGTCATATGAAGCATGTATTCAACAGAAATCTACCACTACGTACATGTTATGTGATCTAAAAATTCATAGCATGTTCATACTGAATGAAGATAGTGAATTATTACGTGTCAGCTGAAAAATGAAAGGTACATTGACATATGAATTAAAATATTTTCTTTCGAAGATGTCCCGTCTTCAATTAATAATTTTATGA
This sequence comes from Pinus tabuliformis, assembly GCA_031772625.1. Classification (NCBI taxonomy): domain Eukaryota; kingdom Viridiplantae; phylum Streptophyta; class Pinopsida; order Pinales; family Pinaceae; genus Pinus; species Pinus tabuliformis. The sequence goes on from CM062817.1 coordinate 1,447,451,837, forward strand.
TTTTTTTAACTAATTCTTTGTTACACAAATCACAAAAACTAGTGATATGGCAACTATAAGGATCCAATAGCTTGTTCAATGCCATTGAATGCCTTCACTTACACATCCAACAAATGCAAAAGTCATCTAAATCTGTTTCTTTATATTATGGTCTTATTCTAATAGAACTATCTAACTTGTAATTTATGCACATTTGCCAAGAAAATGTACTTGTGACACAATACTCTTGTACAATATTTTTTTATTATCGTAATGTTGCATAATTTATACTCATTATCATTATGCTTGATGAATATTATTAAGGACAATTTTCCTATTTTCTTCTCTAAACTCAATCTGTGTTTCCTCGTTTTCTTTAGTATTTGAAAGTTTCATTTAATCATGGAATAGGTACTTTATTATTGGTATTCCTGAAAACTTTCCTACTTTAACCCATAATTTTTACAAGTGTTTCTCTGAAATTCTGAAATTCATTAGTCTAGTTTTGAGTATTCGGTCCACCTTTCTCAGTATGAAATAAGTGGATATCCTATAGGCTATGAATACTTCTCTTTTATTTCCAAGGATAGCAGGATATGTCACTCATGGTGCAATGCCAATGGATTTTGATAATACTATGGTTGCAAGCATGAATGCATGGGCAGTTGCTATAGCTATGCATGGAGAAAGCCTTATTTGCAATGGTCAACTGTATAAGCTTTAGCCTTAGTAAGTTCCATGCACATGACTCTATCTACTTACTATGTTAAACTTTGTTTTTGAATATTTTTAATCATCAATCATCATGATGCACTAACAAAAGTTGCAATTGACTTTTCAAGAAAATATCTTGTTTTAAATTCCAATAGTTTATATGTTACATAGGCCTCATTATATCAAACTATCTCATGTATTCAGTACTTACTCTCCCCGTTGGTTTTCCAATTACTAACTACTTGAATCTCGATTTTAGGCTGAATGGCCTTGCAGACAAAGTGTTACAGTGATACATGTGTAGAATGGAAGGTTGGTTTGCCACATACATTCATAACATGTCTTGAAGATGTCCAACTAAGGTGAGAAGCAACTTTGTAATGCCATTTTCCATGTTATCTTATTTCTTGAATATTTGATTTCCTATGAGGTTTTTTTCCCTTATTGTTTTTAATCTTTTAATCATTAAGCAATGCAGTGTTACCATGATGATATTTGACAACTCAGATCATAAGTGATGCTCTTCTTCTTTCTCTCATCAGTTAATTTGTAACTCTAGCATGCCGTAACATAAGCATTGTGTATTGACAAGGTTTTATTTTTGGTTTTATGTCTGCACTATCTCTATTGTTTTCATTGGCTAGTTAGTTTTTCTTCAACTTTTAGTAGAGGAGTGATAGGAGTTGCTTTCACACTCCCATTGTGTTCTCAATGACTATACTTTTGAGTTCCACTTAACAAATTTTTGCTAACTCGTTGGACATTAATAAAATTATCCCATATTATCTTATTATTCTCTCTGTTTCTTCTTTGACAGTCGAGGTTTTGAATAAGGCCTTTGTAGGTTTGTCTCCAAATTTGAGCCAATAGAGTGAAATGTGAATTTGTACCCGTTGGGCCTTATGAATTTCCTCGATTTTCAAAAGGTGTCTCATCTTGGTTGCCCTAGCCTAGGTTTGATCATCTCAAGAATTAAATTGAAACTACTCAAATAGTTGTTCGAGTTCTTCATTTATTTCACTCACACTAACATATACACAAAATTGAGTTGCCAAACTTGTGAAGCTTATTTCAGGATAATATCTAGTCACTTTTTCAATTAGATTTTTAAGAGATATTGGTTTTGTATATTGCTCATAGTTTATACGAATGTAAAATAAACAAAAATGATCCTCAACCCTAATTCCAAGCCCTCTTATACCATCCATGGAGGAAGAGTATGTACATATTAATTCGATATTAGCATTTAGTTGTTTCTCATCCTTGTCTTAGCTTTTATAAATAAATACTTGTAGTCTAAAAGTTTCTAGACCCAATCATTGTAAATTCTATATAACTGCTTTAGAATAGCACAAAGACTCAAATATATGAGTAACATTTGAATCCAATGTCGATTCTTCGTGTTAGCAATAGTGTCTACCATATGATATTGAACCACTGGTAAATTTGGAATGGCAGAGTCAATAGGAGTTGGTAAAGAAAATGAGAAGAATTCAAGATTGCATGATCAACTTAATTGTGGGGCAAAAAAACAAAACAATGATAGAAATTTGGCCCTTGATGGGGAACCACAACTTTCTAAAGAAGGAGTTTAGATTGAAAGGAAAAGAAGGGTGGGACAATGTAACTTGAAGAAAAGTCTAGCATGGGATAAAGCCTTCTTCACTGAAGATTGATAGTTTCAACCACCTGATATTGAACTACTGGTCACTTTGGAATGGAAGAGTCAATAGAAGGTGGTAAAGAAAATGAGAAGCATTCAACATTGCATGATGGACTTAATTGTGAGAGAGACAAATAGATCAATGATAAAACTTTGGCCAAATTTGGCCTTCGGTCTAAAAGCAAAAGAAAAGCAAGACAATGTAACTTGAGGAAAAGTCTATCATGGGACAAAGCCTTCTTCACTAAAGGTCGATTAGAAATATTTTTTTTTAATCTTATGTTATACTCTCTACTCTATTTGATCTACTCTCTTTAAATCTTTTCCATTATTAATGGAAGTTTTGTTTTACTTTGCTTGTTTTGTGTTATATTACTATTTCATGTACAATTGTAAATCAATTATCATTTTTAGGGCTTCTCAATCCTGAAAAATTATCTCTCATAAACAATACTTTTAGGAAGTCAAATGATACTCTATTGTCTGTTATTGAAGCATGTTTTATATTTGACTTCTCTATTGCTTTCCTATCTAGAATAGTTTTATGTTCTATAATTACTGTTGTCTAAGATTCTTGATTATTGACATTTGATTCTCTTGTTATTTTTTTGTTTATATGTAGTAAAAACATTTAGATACAGAAGAAAGGCACATTTCCATGAAAGTTGTCGAGACTCCTTTTCATGAAAAGGCTGCACTTGGACCCTGGTTTCCTTCACATATCCTTTTCCATGTTAAAACTTAGAAACTTTTCTGCTAGCTTACAGTACACATCTTAAAGCTCATTTAGTTAGAAAAAATGAGGTATATGTCATTATTATTATACATGTTTTATTGACTCCAACACACTTCAAAAAGGTCAAGTACTAAAGCCACAAAGGAACTACAGAAGGAAAGCCAATCAAATGATGAATATGGAAATAATTGTGTTGTTGCACGTCTAGTAGTTATAAATAATCTGTCTAAATTTCATAAACACAAGAAATATTCACATGGAACTGTTATTCCAAGTTTTCTCTTACAAGCATATCATTTAGTGTGGTATTTCCTAAAGGAACTAGAATATTTGATGAAATATCATTTGTCCTAACAAGCACCAAGTTGTACCAGAAAGGTTTTCCAAGGGGCAGCTTACTGAGAGTGAAACATATAGTGGAGGCCACGTTGAATGTCTTGAATCTGGTGTATTTTATTTAGATCTTCCCACAAAATTTCGTCTTGATCCATTAGCATATCAGATGTCTTCAACAACAAAGGTTTAATTGCAAAACTTATCCAATCAATAATTTTATCCAAAAAATTACAAGCGTTTGAAATATTATTGACTTTGTCTTTGAATTACCACAACAATATGGTCACAAATTTGTTTTTGACTAGTAAAGGTTTATGTTATTTCTCTTGTACTTATACTATTCCCAATTGTAGGAAATTGGTTTTCGTTGTGATCAAGTTCAAGGAGAATTCCATGTTGAATTTGCATGCCATCTAGATTTCTTTGCTTGGGTTAAGTGTGAGATTTATCTACCACAAATAACCCAAGGCCTTAATGTCATAAACTAAGTGCTAGAGCACTATTATTTCAATTGTTCCTTGTGTATGCTAATCCAAACTCTACAAAAACCAGGTATTTTACCTTAAGTATATTATTGAATTGAGGTGCCTAATTTTGCATTTAATTTTGAAGGTCTCTATGCATTTTGAATTCTTGTTGTGTACAAATTATATCCTTGATTATAAATTCCTAGGTGGTCAAGTTTAGCAAACATTTTTGACTGCTTGTTTCCAAGTGAATTGTTTATGTTTTGATATTAACATTCAACATCCTCTAGTATTTTTGTTTCCTAAATATATTTTAGACTTGAAAATTTAAATTGTTCACAATGTGTCTTTGATTCCCTTTTCCACAAAAGTGGCCTCACCACACATGTCAACCACTCCAGTGCTCTCACTTAGTGAAGCATCCAGATTTAATATTTTATGTCCTCCATTCTGCCATCACAAAACCACAGTGGTTAATATGTTCAACCATTAAATATTTTGCATCTTTTTCCTCTATTACAGATTTTTGTCTCTCCTTGCCATTAAATATTTTTCTTCTCCCTCAGTCTAGTTTCGTTTTCCCTAAGAAAAGAAAAATTCTTTAAGGTTTACATTTTTTTCTTAACTGTAATCTTGAATTGTTTCTATGAATAACATCTTTTTTTTCCAATTGTAAATCAACAATTTATACTAAGTGAAACATAAAAACATGACAATTTACGAAGATCCTTATGGGTGAGACCCTTTCCCATGTAGGGATTTTGTCCCCCAAAACAAATTTTATTTCAACTTGCCTCTTTAACATCTGCATTTCTTAGGCCAACTCATGACTTTGATGAGCTTATCTTATTTAGATTAGATAATGCACCTGAAATATTTTCATTTGAAGTTTCTTTGTCTTTTGTGATATTTACATCTCACCAACAAATGAGAACCAGACATTTGAAATTGTTGATGTTGACCAGCATATGCAGCTTGTTTACTCTCAATACACCCCCATGGTTGTCGTGTCATACATGTATGACATTATTGATGTCTTTATAAAATCGTAGGGTTTGCAATTTATACTTGTTATCTTGTTAAATGTTTGACAGGAGTGCCATAAGAATTGACATAGATGTGCCATAAGAGTTCACATTTCATTTTCTATGTACAAACTCAACTCATTCCCTATACTCATTCTGAGCATGCAACTTTTATTTTGCAATCCCCCCCATGCCTATGTTTTCAGTCATTGGGACAATTTTTATGCTTGAAAGATATGTTATTTCAAGCACATTCATTATACTAGGCATGAATCTAACCCAAAGCAGCTTGAAAATTCCACTTCTAAATTACTGGATAAGTGACATCATGTTACTTTGACTAGATGCTTACGTGGTTTTCTTATTTGGAACAATGGATACGTTGTGACATTGTGACCTGAGTATTGTATTCTTTCCCTTGAATTGCTTGCTTGCCAAAAGCAAGCTTCACTTCCGTTATTAGTTGTTCCTTAGGTAGGTATTCCTTTATTTCTTTGACTATGGGGTTAAGCCTAACAAGCCCCAAAAAAGGTTGGTTCCACAAGGTTCTACAAGCTATGCTAACCATCAACAAACTTGAATTCAGGATACCTTTTCTAGTTATCAATAGTTCATCATACCTTCTGCCAGCTAAGCCGTTTTGAACATAAATAAATCTACTACCCATTGACTTTCAATTTTGTCAGCTAATTCCTTATTGCTTATAGCCAATTATTTATTAAAGCCCATTTCCATTCGCACTTAAAACCATCTTGAAAACACCTTGTGATGCAGGAAAGTGTTCCCTCTGTGGATAGAGGCAACCCCTCTAGCCCTAGAGTGGGTCTAGTCACAGCAAGGACATATCAACAATAGATTTCCTTAATCTGTCATAGTTGGAGGCCTACCTCAACCGGTGGTCAATGGAGTTCTGTTGCACTACTCCAGCCTTCGCTTCCTTCTCCTCAATGAGCGATCAACTTGAAACAATGCAAAGGAAATACAACAAAGCACGTAACCGAAAAAGAACAATGATTTATTTACTCACAAAGTCAATAAGTCATGAGCTATCAAGTAAATTACATACAAGACATAGGAAATCATCATTGATTGTATTAATAATGAAACAAGAGTAAGCTTACAATCAGGTCTTGATGTCGAAAGCCTTCTCAGAGGGTCCAACCAGTGTGTTTCTCCAAGCATTCACTCTCAAAGATGGGTCTCCCAAATAGCAATATCTCTCTCTCTCTCTCTCTCTCTCTCTCTCTCTCTCTCTCTCTCTCTCATTCACAAGTTTTACACAAGATTAAGGGCACTCCACACCTTCTTTCAAACTATAAAGCAATCCCACACTTTTCACACTCACACAAACTATCTATCAAACTCAAAAACAATAGCAACACTATGCAACCAAAAAAACTAGCAACTAAGGAACTAGCATATCATAACAATGGTGAGTGATTTTATATGAGGAGGAGCCTCCATGAAATGAGGGAGAGGGAGCTTATCCTCAAGGGAGGTTGCACAAGAGGTGGAACCACCATCCCAGAGGTGGAAAGGCAACCCAAACTGACCCAACAACCAGCTCTAGAAACATCTAGAAGGCCAACTGTTTGAACTAATTCACCAAATCTAGATCGTCTCAGGTCATGAACTAGGGACTAGCGACAATGTCACAATGATACATTGCATGACAGAGAATCGTCACGGATTTTGAGGGTTTACTAGTGAAAATGCAGAAACTTAGTCAAAAAGGGTCAATCTTCAGGATTAGAGAGCATTTGCTTAATCCTCTTACACTGGTGGGAAGATATGAACATGTTTATTTGACACATGACACAGTGGAGGGACTAGGATGAGGACAGTGAAAAATTACTATGTAATAGATGCCCCCTAAAGCATGAAGCCCGAGAGAGTGGGAGGGGTGAAATGCTTTACAAAACTATCTGAACTAGAACACCACCTAGAAGAACCTGCAGGTGCAAGTACAACTGATATCTCTGATAGTGAAATACATGTAGTCTAGGCATGGGCGCATCCATCCAAAAGACATACGAACTAGGTCTATGGTATGGACACAGCCATCCAGCTAGTAAGACCATGATAAAGGTATGGTCGCAGCCATCCATGTAAACTCAGGTATGGTCACAGCCATCCATCAAAGAGTCATGTAATCACAAACCAATCCACACAGCCCGAACATGTGTAATCTTAGTTCGAGGTCTTGAAACCCAACCAATCATAGTACAAATTCTACCATGTGAACAGATGTGCTGAAGTCAAGCATGATAGAAATTCGCTTGATTATTGGTCAATGAGGAAAACCGTTAACAAGCACGCAAGAAACTAACAATAATGCCAATGGCTCTCAAGGTACTATCCAGTACAACCCATGAAGTGTGAAGAATGAGCTAAAGTCGAACACTCATGGAATCACCCAATTGACGACCAATTGATGAAAGCCGACCATCAGGCATGAAGAACTTGCCATTGAGGCATATAAGCTCCAAGGTACTAAAGGGAATCTCTAGATCAATCTCCTGGATAATGAGCTAATGTCGACAGGAGACGATCTGTCGCAGGAGGGCCATAATGTTTCCCCCATTAACGACACGAGATAAGGAACAAGTGGTAGATGGCGAAACAGAGTATTAGAAGAGGAGGCAAGGATGTAAACTGTAGAAGGATTATACTCTTGAACATGTTGGTGACATGACTTTGGATGATGGCAGCATTTAGGTACGAAGAGATCAGAGGCTTGATGGAGACCACATGGATCAGATGGAATGAGGCTAAATTGCAACCCAAACCAGCGGAAGGACAAATGACGATGTATGGATGTCCCAACCCGAGAAGAAGCAAAAGTTTTGATGTTCAAGAGTGACTAGCTGCCACAAGTAACCAATGACAACTTCCAAATTTTCCCCCACCATTGCTGGTGAGTACCCCAATTATTTTTGAAAGCAAGCTTGAAGGAGATAGCATATGCTTGTAATATAAGTTTTACCTTCGATCGAATCCGACGTAGTAATAGTTTAATGAGCCCTAGGGAGGAGAAGCTTGAGTCTCGTCATGATGACGAGTCTAATGTCGTCAGGGTTTAATGAGTCCGACATAGGCAAAACTTGAAGTCTTTTTCATGTTTAGAGAGTTTGAAAAAGACACGGAAAAGAAAACTCCAGGGGGGTCCTTTTTCGTAGATTTGTGTCTCTCGAGCCAAAAAAAGTATAAAACAATACCCGGGAGAACTGCTTGACCATTACGATCAAGGATTACTTTTCATGATTAGTGACCTCGACCCGAAAGAGTAGAAAAGTGATCGAAGACATGTCTCATAACCAATTTCGGACCCGAAATGACAAAATCCCAACAATCTTTTCACGTTTATACGGTCGTAAAAGAGCTTAAAATAAACTGCCTAGTGTTCCATTTAACAAGTTAAAAGGGAAAACTCGACAATCTTTTCATCTTTTACGAGTCAGAAAATAACTTAAAGGTGACTCGTTCTAGAGGAATGAGTGGTATAAAGGGTAGCAATTGGTTCCGACAATGATGGAACTGCTCAAAACATGTAATGGTAAAGAGGCTGGCTAATAAAACCAGTCATCGTTGCAGTTTCTCAGGAAGGAAAAAAAACCAAGTGAAAGCATATGAATGGCCAAAGAGATGGTGGCAATGGAATGAAACAACCAATGCTCATCTAGCAGAATTTAGCAGATAAAAACGGCAATCTCGCGATGTAAATCAGTTATGGGTTCATTTTTACACAAGCTTGAACCATGGAGAAATTTACTTGGATTCGATTTCATGTTTACACAAGCTTGAAATGAAAAACTATGCTTGTTATGAGTTCGCATGCCCCCAGCATAATGACGCAAATTGAGGTGCATGCCCCCCAAGCTTCATTGCATTCAACGAGGTGGATGGAATGAAGGTTCACTTTCAAGGTCTTGGAAAGACTCGACTTGGATTCTACGAGATCTTAAACAAAGACGTGATTTGGAAGAATGAGTTGTTTCATTTTTAATGAGGTTGACATAGTAAAAGAACTATCCTCATAACCCTTGTTTCATTTTTTAACGAGGTTGACACAAGATCAAGAACTTTCCTCAAGACTCCTTGTTTCATTGTTTAATGAGGTTGACACAGGAACAAACTATCCTCGTGAAACCTTGTTTCATTTTTTAACGAGGTTGACACAATATCAAAACAATCCTCAGCACTCCTGCTCATGGGCCATACGAGAACATAGCTCCCAAGAGGTCTTCACGGGATGGAAGAAACACACTCTGGGAGGAATACATGTCATTAGACACCAATGACAGATCAAGTTCCAATGCCCCCAATACATGATGTACGAGACCATTTGCATGATCATCAGCAGAGGTGGATACAAAACGGGTAGCCACATAATTGACCTGTGGTAAGGAAGGTACTGCTTGCGAGCAAGAACCGAGAGGGGATGACAGCTACGCAGGAGGCACCGAGGGACTAAAGAATGATAATTTATCTCTGGTCACTATTCTTCCGTCGTGTGGAAAACAAACCACACAGAAAAGTGAAGAGACAAGGGCCCCCATGGCATAAATATAGTCATAGCCAAGGAGAAGACTGAAATCTAAAGCACCTTGGACAACCATGACATCTATATAGATGGTTTTTCCCCCCAAAGTAACAGGAAACTTTGGGAGGATCCCTAAAGGTTGACTGGTTCCTCTGTCAAATGCCAACATATTCTGTGTGACTGGCACAAGCTATGGGTAGCCCAAAGCTTGCCAAGTAGTGGAAGGCATAAGATTGACAGACACACCCTCATCCAAGACAATGCCAGGTACTACCTTATTATAGGCATGTATTGTAATGTGGAAAGGCACATAGGATGGAAGGCGGAAAGTAGTCAAGTGACTCCACTCGAAGGAAATGACCGAACTACTTGGTGGGGGAATCATATGATTGCCCCTTACTCTACAGGAATTGAAGAAGGAATCACTAAATCAGCAGGGATAGGAGGGTCACTCTCAGACTCAGGAGAATCTGACGAGACGAGAAGCACATGAGCATGATGCTCTTCCGAAACAGAGTGATCAATAGGTGCTGAACCCAGGTTGACACTCTTTCCGACCAACAGTTGGTCAGGAATAGGCTAAGAATAACCAAGTTTGGGAAGAGAAGGACGAACAAGAGAAGGATCTAACTCAATCTGGTTGTCAATGGGGAGAGGGTCTGAAGAGAGCCTTTGATAACCAATGGGAAGTTGGGGTGAAGAAGATGTAAGACTTTCCAAAACGGCGAAAGCTTTATCCATGAGCAGAAAAAGGTGAAGGGGATGGTTGCCTTCACATAGGCTACAGGGGAATCGAATCTTCCCTTTCTTCTTACCGTTTCCAATTGATAGGGTAGCATCGCCATGAGCTTCAGAGGATGACGAGGGACGAGCCAGATCATGAGACCATACTTCTAAGACCCTAGGGATGCCAGGACAATCACGAAGAAGATGGTCACCCTTGCACAATTTACAGGGAAACTTAACCTTCCATGGAGGAGCAGAAGGTGGTCCGACCTGAGATGTACTCAGAGAAATAGTTGCATAGGTGGCCTCGCATTTATCGAACTTCTTCTTCTTCTTCTTCTTAGTCTCCTAGTTACTAGATGTGGACCTTTCACTAGGCGAAGGAGGAGATGAAGGCGAAGAGACAAGGGAAGAAGGCACAGGCTCAACCTTGGAATCGTTGTGTCATGGTTTAGACGAAGGAGATGGTAGAACAGGAGTCATGACACTCGGGACCACCAAGGTTGAAAACAACCAAATAGGTAAACCGATGGTTAACCCAGGCAAGGATAGTGTTGCCATATACAGAGCACCAGTATTTCCGAAAGGAGGAAACAGACCAGGATTTCCATCTGGGGGAACACCTTGACCGGTAGACTCAGGGACTGTTGCCATTGGGAACGAGCCTGAGAAACACTCTTATCACAACTAAGAACTTGAATTGTTACCAGGAATATTTCGTGGGCAGTAAATTTTTATGACACGGGAACAAAACTTGACCTTTTCATGTTTCAAGAGTCGAGAAAAGGACGAGAAGGTGACTCTATCTCTTTCGAGGTTTAATGATCCTGAAAGGATAAGTGCTCAGATGGACCTTTTCTTTTAAGGAGTCTAAAAAGGAACGAAATTGACTGCTCTAGAGAAACTAGGCAAAAGGTTTACGAAACATTCCATAAAACTGCATATACACCTTGGCAATCATATGAAAACCAAGGACTTTCCATACAACAGTCAATCTTCCCGAATGTTGTGTTCGGTGCGTTACGGTTTTCCAGGTGGCAGACACAGCTTCCTAAGGATATAGGATAATAACCTAGTGGGCTCTCCCAACATATACTCGACGGTACTGGGAGCACAATTCCATGCTAGAACACTACTGAGTCACAAAAGGAGGAATCACCCAACCTTGAGTGAAAGAGATAGCGACTAGGTTTAACGACACCGGAGCACGTCTCTAGCCTAGAACTCTAAAAAGTGTGCGTCATGTTCCAATGCATTGTTAGGTTTATTTAGTTCATTTTAGAGTTGATCTTGAATTATGTTTCAATTTCCAAGCCCTACCATATGTATATCTAAAACTCTAGGATGCAACTAGAATGAGTAAATAATCTTTCATTTCGATAAACACCTACTTACAGAAAGGTAGAAAGTTCATTCCCAAACCAAGACAAGCGAATACAAACACTAAGAAACACAATTCATCAATACACTAATCTCACGATGCATCGATACTACTAATGAAAGATTTAAAATTCACTTTTCAATTTCTCAAACATGAAAGTTCGTAATGCAAATGTACTTTCACTTTCGTATGCTAAATGAATGCAAACTTTAGATTTATTTTTTTTGAATTTAAAGAGAAAAACAAGCAAGTGTGAACTGATCAATCCAAACAATTGGTTTCTATGCTTGGTAGTGAAGAAATCGAATCAACATAAAAAAATTGGCTCAATAATCGACACTAAAAATCAACCAGCAAAAAAACAAGCAGCGAAAAAACCTCAAGCAAATCACAAGATGGTTGTGGATGAACCTTGAACAGACAAGTAACCCAAGCAAATGGTTTCTTGATGAAACTTCTAAAGGGCCAGGTCACATGGTCTAGAAACACAAGACTCACTCAATGAAATCAAAGAGATAGTACCCTAACCAAAAGCAATTAAAACAAGCTAATGAGAGACAAGAAACAATAGGGGATAAACAAGATTGATGAATTTAGGAGGTAAAGTTGTAAAAACAACATTACAAGAATCATTGCAAGTGTTACACTAACAACTAGAGACCGTCGCAAGTGTTACACTGACAACTAGAGATGTCATCGCTAGTGTTACACTGACAACTAGAGACGGTCGCGAAAGTACACCTACCTTTTGCGACGGTCTGATTTTGAGAGTCATCACGGGAATTAAACTAGTAATCTAAGATCGTTGCGGGTACAAAGCTACAAAATGGAAATGTCGTCGCGACTGTTAGGTTATCTTCAGTGACGATATTAAAAACAATGATAGATGAACAAGAAACTCCCAAACAAAAACCAGCCAATCGTACAGATAATAAAGGGATTTCCTAGATTGACCCAGGTAATCAAAAAGACTGATAGTTTATCCCCAAAATTCAAAAGACACCAAATCAAAACCAGAACAAGATCAAACAAGAGAAGAAACATGCAAAGGACTCCCCAGTAGAGTCGCCAACTTGTGATGCAGGGAAGTGTTCCCTCTGCAGACAGAGGCAACCCCTCCAGCCCTAGAGTGGGTCTAGTCACAGCAAGGATAGATCAACAATAGATTTCCTTAAATAGTCATAGTTGGAGGCCTACGTCAACTGATGGTAAATGGAGTTCCGTTGCGCTGCTTTAGCCTTCACTTCCTTCTCCTCAATGAGTGATCAACCTGAAACAATGCAAAGGAAATACAACAAAGCACATAACCGGAAAACAACAATGATCTATTTACTCACAAAGTCAAGAAGTCATGAGCTATCAAGTAAATTACATACAAGACATAGGAAATCATCATTGATTGTATTAATAATGAAACAAGAGTAAGCTTACAACCAGGTCTTGACATCACAAGCCTTCTCAGAGGGTCCAACCAGTGTGTTTCTCCAAGCATTCACTCTCAAAGATGGGTCTCCCAAATAGCAATCTCTCTCTCTCTCTCTCTCTCTCTCTCTCTCTCTCTCTCTCTCTCTCTCTCATTAACAAGTTTTACACAAGATTAAGGGCACTCCACACCAAAAGTAAACTATAAATCAATCCCACACTTGTCACACTCACACCAACTATCTATCAAACTCAAAAATAGCAACAACACTATGCAACAAAAAAAACTAGCAATTAATGAACTAGCAGATCATAGCAATGGTGAGTGATTTTATAGGAGGAGGATCCTCCATGAAATGAGGGAGATGGAGCTTATCCTCAAGGGAGGTTGCAAAAGAGGTGGAACCACCATCCCAGAGGTGGAAAGGCGACCCAAACTGACCCAACAACTAGCTCTAGAAACATCCAGAAGGCCGACTGTTTGAACTAATTGGCCAAATTTGGATCATCGTGGGTCATGAACTGGGGACTAGCGATGATGTCGTAATGATACAATGCATGAAAGAGAATCGTCACGGATTTTGAGGGTTTAATAGTGACGATGCAGAAACTTAGTCAAAAAGGGTCAATCTTCAGGATTAGAGATCATTTTCTTAATCCTCTTACACTGGTGGGAAGATATGAACATGTTTATTTGACACATGACACAACAGAGGGACTGAGATGAGGATAGTGACAAATTATTGTGTAACACACCTTGAAATTTTCTATACATTGGAGAGTTGGAAGAAAATCCTATGTAACTTCCATAACTAATGGTAATATGTTTTTTCCCTTGCCAACTAAAGGAGCTTGAAAAACTAGAGACTCTATTGAAATAGCACTAATCTCTCTTTACCAACCTACGCTTTAAATGGATATGCCACCTTCACAAAGAAATACCTAGCTTCTCAATGTCTTCATAAGCCCAAAAGTAATACCCAACTTCTCACTCTCATGAAAGACAAAACTTCCTTTTGCACCTATGTATGGACTGACATCCTTCTGCTTCATATAAAATAGCCTCATACTTAATATCATTTCTGATCAATGAAGTAACAAGTTATAGTCCTTAGATGTTTGTTGCGGATATACTTTAAATATCAGAATTAGCTACATCATTATTAATTGGCATGGAATCCATTAGCATGACGGAACTTACTCAACTAGTGGGGTTTATTCTTATAGCGCTTATTTTAATGACTCTTATCATTATGGACATCCTAAAAGTAGAAGCATAGAGGAAAAGGAAATCAAGAAGAAACCACTAATAATAACATCTTGAGCGGATTTATTGGAAAGAAAGAAGGGACACAAAGGAATAGAATTCATTCGATCTCTTCACGCATGCCAGGTAATAGAAATCCTTAGAAAATTTCTACATAGTCATTAGTTTTTACCTTAACGTAACTAAATTATTTATGATGCATTGCACATGGGGGCCAGAACTGCAAGAAAATCATGAAGAATTAGCTAAAAAATCTGTCAGTTAGAGATGTTATTACTATTGGATTTGGTGTAGTTTATGTTGGCACAAAATTTTTCATTATTGTAATGAATACTTCCTTGAAGGTTATTAAGAAATGTAGTGGATATCTAATTATTAATCATCCCATGTTGTCAAGTGCAACTTCTGATTGATCATATGTCACAAATAACTTAACAATTGGAATGTTGAAAAAATCATGGAGGCCATTGTTGCATCTTACATCCTTCAATATCCCATGGATGAGATTGCTTACTATGACACAACTGAGAAGTTGGAACCTATTGGACTTGACCCTTGAACCTGATAAGCGTTGTGCCTGATTGTAAGTGGTACCTCACCAAAAATCAAATTTTCCCAAGGAGTTAATTGGGTGGATGGAAGTTAGTGAAGGTAGGTGTAACTCTCTAATATAGTCATTTATGATTGGAAGCCAATGGAGCTTGCAATATAACTACATGATTTTATTCATGATTTTCCTCTGATGTTAGATAGATCATTCCTGTAATGATCATCGACATTCCAAAAAAAAATCATTTTTCATCTCAGGTCCTATCTATGCCTATGCCCTAACATCTCCATCTGCCAACTTCTAAAATAGAATGATCCCGCATATGACAACTCTACTAGTTGGTGCATGTATCTAAGTCTTTTCATCTTTTTGAAAAAGATTCTACAGTTGTACTCTACATTTCTTTGAAGCAAATCAGATATAACACTAGATCAAAAAGTGGACATGTAACTTTGTAAGAACAACGATTTATGATTGGTGGCCAATGGAGCTTAGAATCTAGCTACATGCTTTTATTCATGAATTGCTTATGATGTTAGATTGATCATCCCTGAAACAATCATCGACATTCCGAAATTTTGTGAGTGTGCATCCCATGTCCTATTTATGGCTATGCCCTCACATCTCCCTTTGCCAACTTCAAAGACCGAATAACCCCACATCTAAAAACTCTACCAGTTGATGCATGTCAATGGATCTTTTCAGCTTTTTTAAAAATCTTCTATAGTTTTACTCTACGTTTGTTTGAAGCAAATCAGATCTAAAAGTTTAAAAATCCATTGTTTACCACTACGACTTACTTTTATTTTATATTATGGTGTGCTTTTTGGTTTGTCTCTGTTTTAAATTTTGATTTCCATTTGATATTTTCATCTATACTGATTTTCAAATATAATTTCTACGATTTGCCATGGGGTCATTCCCTTAATTGGGGTATTTTTATGTGGATTACTTGGAATTTCTTCGTCTAATGGGGTATTACCACAATCCCCAATGCATACAAAGAGCCTTGAAACTATGGAGAGATAGGTTATTAATTAATAGGAAGTCACCCCCTTTCGATTTACATTGTATAATAGGAACTTTAGGTACTCCTTATTGATTTATGAATACAAACTTATCTTCACCCAGCTTATTGCATATTTGTAGTCCCTTTACAATCATATGTGATTTATGCTTACTTATTAGAATGGTCATGAAGAAATATGTTCTTCCCTTGAATTGTAAATTGAACCTGATATAGATACCTTGGATGCAAATAATGCAAAAATAATTGGTAGAGAATGTTAAGAAATGCAAGCAAAAACAGGCTAGTGTATCAGAGATTTATGAAAATATTCAGCAAGTGTTTACAAAAATGGAGATGAATAATATTCATCACCTTCCAAACCCGATATGTTTAAAATAGCTTGACATTTTTTGGAAAAAAAAGTTGTTCTAGGGTCTTTATCTAAATAATTTGTTATCCCTATCTTTACTAGTCAGGGATATTTCAAAATACGTATATTATATTAAAAATAGATTTTTTCAAGAATGGTGAAATTTAAATACAAATATGTTGCTTTTTTCAAATAATTTATAAAAAATTTCATAAATTGTGGAAATTCTCACGTCAATTCATTATATAAGACCTGTAAATTCTTGCTACTCATATTCTCTATATTTCATGGTGTTGTCGGATCTCTCAATTATTTCTACTCATATTATTTGTATTTCATGGTGCTCTTAGATCTCGATCGTTGTGATTTCTCTCTGATCACCCTGATTTCAAGTAGGTGGAAACCCATTTATTTTAAAATGAGAAACCCATGACATAAGATTGGATAACAAGTTTGAGAGGCCACAGGATCTAATCTGAGTAGAAAGAAATATTAATTGGTAAGCATATGAGAATTGCAAACAAAATGAGTGCATCCATGGAAACTATCTCACCTCTTGCCAAATATAAGCTTGTGTTCTTGGGAGATCAGTATGTTGGCAAGACCATCATTGTCACTCACTTCATGTATGAAAATTTTGACAACATGTATCTGGCACCTGCCCATTTAAAAAAAAAGGTATTGGTTTTCTGTTCCTATTAATTGTCTTGAGCAAATGCCCTGATTGGATCAGGATAACTTAAATTTTGCATGTTTCGGTTTTATTTATTTTAATGTTATCTGTTACTCCTAGACGGATCCAAATGTTTAAATCTTAATTATGTGTTTCTTTGAAAATAATTGTTCTCTTTTTAGTCATTATGCCATTATTGTCCTTACCTAAGAGAACTGCCACAATTGGCCCTTAAAACGGGTCCAGTTCTTTCCCTCTTCCACTTCAAATAAAATTTAGAATAATCCCATTGCATTGTAAAAGTTCTGAACCTTGGAATGTTTTGAATATTATTCTCTAAATTATTGAGAGGGAAGAAAATCAAGAAAGATTTTTGTTTTGTTGGGAAGGGAAAATCTTGTGTCAATTTGCATACATTGATACATCTTACACCACATATTTCAAGGCACAGTATTATGGAAAGTATTTTGGGATTCCCATTACTAAGTGCTTATGTTCAAAACCCTCCATTTTCCATGTCTTAGTTGTGGCTTCAAGTATTTTCCCTTATCTTCTTTGAAATTACAATATTTGAGATTTTATTGGAATAAGATCAATTGCCTCAAAAAACTAGAATACCAATACTCTCTTTTATGTTTTTTCACAAATTTCATTTCAATATATTGGATTTATATCTGGCTATAACTTCGGTCATAGTTGAAAGAACACATTGTGTTGTGTTTACTAGTCTCTACAAGTGTGTTTGATTCAAAAATTACGACAACACTAGATGCAAACTTGCTTGTATTCACATTAGGCTACCACTAGTATCAATTTCTTTTCAAATACAATGTACCTTGAAGATAGAACTATTCATTTGTATCTGTGGTGAGTATCTCTCTCCTTCCTTATGCACAGTTCTAGTATGTTCATCTCACTCAACAATGGGCATAGATATAATAATTTCTTTCAAGTTGATTTTGTGTATGTCTATGTGTAGATACTTATTATGATATAAATTTGAAATATAGGTATTGTTTTCTTTTTTACATGTTATTAAGGGGGTGACATCAAGTGTAGATGGCCTCAATTGTAACCTTCAAGATAAATATAGATAAAAAAGACGGGAGAAAGTCGTGAAAACCCCAGTATATTTTCAAACACTTACTCACATGCACTCACCTTTAGAGAGATCCTTGTGATATGTTTTTATAAAGTATAAATTTCAACTTATATGTTTATAAAACCCTAACTCTTGGCATCTGAAGTTTACCTATCTTAGGTAACTTAGATAAGAAGGTAGAGACCCTGTTGATTATTCTCTTTGGAATTAATGTTGTTACAGTTTTTGAGTTCACACAACATTTGAATTAGTAAGAATGCAACAAATCTATGAAAATATTAAACTCTCTTCAGAAGTTTCCCAGCGAAATGTTTCTTTAATGTACTGGTTCTGGGTATAGTTTCATATTTTAATGGTGCCAACATGCCAAACACGATGTTGTAATGTTAAGTCAGGTCCATACTAATCCTTGAATACATAATGATTTCTTTGAGTATATAATGAATTGTTATAAACTTTAATGTAATCATGTGAAGTACAATGTTTGAAGATTCAAAATTTATGGTGCAATATATGAAACTTTGGTTCTCCTTTGCTTTTGAATATCAATTCTTTCAAGTGATAACAAGAATGAAGATTTTGAATCTAGATGATTTCATCAAAGATAAAAGTTATGTAGCTAGTTATACCTTTGTTTTCCTTTCTTCACTGGTTGGATCTTCAATGATAATGTGATATCCATGAAGGATTGATGGTTGAATCCTGCATTGAAATTTAGGGTCACAAAGGAAAACAAAGTGCTAAGGATTTCTCACTTGGATTAATCAATAATCATTTCATGTCCATAATTTTACTTAGTCCTCTACCTAGGTTTGGAATGGAAAAGTAACAAGTGCCATTTTATTTTTTCAAATTAATTTTCCATCTTTTGCTAAAACATATGCCAAGGGCTAAGATGAGTTAATTCCAAAGTAATCGTTAGTTTTTTGGTATGTTTCTTTTATAATGGTTTGGTTAGGCAAGTCTCAATTGAAGAAGGTCATGCAAAGTCTCTACAATTGGGGTGATATTTATTGAAACCACTGCAAAAGTTGGATTTAACATTAAGGTGCAACTTTTCTCTCTTTTATTACAGGCTTAAATTCTACAAAATGGTTTTTATAATTTTTCAATTTCGGATCCTGCTCAAATTTCAATACATGTTCATTGTATATTTATGTCAATAAGCATTTTCCACTCACATATTTAGTGTGATTGCACGAGAAATGTAGGCTTTGTTTTGTAAGATATTATTTTCATTACCTAGAATGGAAGCTTCTCATCAACCCATAAGGAAGACATGGTTGATGTGAATTTAAAATCCACAGTAACTACAACTGAAACAAAGAACAAGGCGGGAGGATGTTATTGTTAAGTATGTAATATTGCCTTGTCTCTTCTTAGTGGCTGATTTTTCAGCAGTACTTAGTTGCATGTGGAAGCATCTTCAGATCTCATGGATCAAGGATACATTTTTCATGTTTCCCTAACAGTAATGTATATCAAGAATGGCCGAATGGGATATGCAATTTTTATGTAAGAATTATATATTTGGACTTAATGCATTAATGGACTTATTTGGTCTTTGGGATGTTTTCCACTCTTTATTATACAACATTTCCTCTTTATTGTATGACAGTGCTTATTGTATTCTTTGATAGGTAGAGATTTGTTTTAGAAGATTATTGATTACCTGCTTAAAACTAATTGTCTTCGAAGGGTATGGAAAGTGGGAGATTATAATTTCGGATCATTATCTATCCCCACCAGCATGGAATAAAATTATTTTCACATTTTAAGCTTTGTTATTTTAGATATAAAGCTAACTATCCTTTAGAAAATAAAAATAAAAAGTGTGTGTTTAAAGTCTACTAATAGTATCTTTATTTCAAGTCATAAAATATAATTAAATGTTTTTTATTTTCCATGTTACCATGTGCTCACCCTCCATCCATAGGGTGGTGAGAATGAGACAGATTGGTGAGAATGAGATTGCAAGTATCTTGTCAACCAAAAAAAAAAATGGCTCACAAACAATGAACAAGTGTAGGGACCAACCCTATAAAAAAAATTAAATACTAAAAATACAACCATAAGAAAATAGCATTGGGAAATAAAAATTATTAAGCATTATATAAAACTTTCTTTAATTTCACTTCATTGAACATATCATCTAATTACATTTTATTAACTAAAACCATAATGAAGTCATACAACACAATATTATGACAACATAGGTATTTTTCACGAGGAGACGAGATTCAAACTTGACTTGCCGCTATTTTCCCTCTTTTGTTGTCAGTCGCGTCCAAGTGTTGAATGTCAACGTGCTTAATCCGAATGCAATGACCCACCGGTTGACCTCCCAACCTACTCCTTGGGTACTCTCCTTCCCCATAGACCCCAGAGCTGCAATGGGGTTGTATAATGGAGGAATGGATTAGCTAGTAGAGGAGAGCACTGCTTGGCTCAAGATTCCCCTCTCTAAAGTCCTCTACCTCACTAAACTCACAATATCTCGTAGTCACTACTCTGACATAGTCTCATCCATCCAACAATAGGGTAAAAAAAAATTCTCTTCCCCCATGGCCTACCCCTTCTTTTATAGGAGTCCTCATAGGTGACACTTGGCATTTCATGCATAATTAGTTATTTTTTATAATTCAAAAGTTTGATTATTCACCCACCGATGTGTCACTCTCTCATCAAGGGTCTCCAAAACTATTTACTTAAATTTTAGTTTAAAACTAATATTTTTCTTCACCTCAACAAGATTCATATTTCTTCTCCTAGTTGTCTCTTGATCCCCCTTTTTACTCCTTAATTTGTGTTTGTTACTAAAGTCAATTGATAATTCAATATTTGATCCCCTATCTACTCCCTAATTTAACTCAAGTTATCTCTTAGATGGATATTTTTATGTTGGTTGTTGCCACATGGAGGTTCTCTAAATTTCTCTAAAATTTAATTTATTAATCTTATTTGAATTCACCATCCTCTTCTCTTAATTAGGTTTAACTATTTTAGGATTAATATTTATCCTTACATTTATGTCCCTCTTTCCCCTTTTTACCTAATTAAACTACATTATCTACCTAATATTTTCCAACATGGGAAAGATAGAGTTTTTAAGGTAAAATATTTTATTCTTGCTATGATCCTCTTAACCCAATTTTTATTCTTGATTTAATTACCTCAGTTTTTGAGATCATTTACCCTTTACATGAATTTACTTGGTTTTCATATCTTGATTTTATTTATTAATTTATTCATTTTTAATGATTCCAAGGGTGTCAAGTTTGGTCGTTCCCTTTAATAACTTCCCTTGAAGTTCCAAGGGTGTCACGCTTAACAATTTATTTGTGATGCCAAGGGTTCCAAGTTAGTCGTGCCCTTCAATAAATTCCCTTGAAGTTCCAAGGGTGCCACGCCACTTGCCCTTCAAGCATTCAGTGGCTACAAGGAGAAAGTATAGGTGCAACGACAGATACCACTATCATCTCTTGTGTTACCTACTATAGTGATACTAATGGTGTCGGGGACCAAGGAATCCGCCTTGATGTGTGCCCCCCAGTAAAATCCTCATGAGCGACCCAACTTTGGGACCTGCCCTCATGACATCATGATCTTCAAGGAGAAGGTGTTTCAACCTTTCCAACCCAAGTCATGGCGGGGGTGCTATTGGGTGAGATCAGGGACATTGTCCCACCCCTTCCATGTAGTTCCATCCAATTGTACAACCCCATCACCCATATGTGAGTTGTTCGGCCAAGAAACTAATATGTACCTACAACCACTAACATATCATCATAATATAGATAAACATATATATAGAAGGTTTCAAAATTGACTTAGAATTTCAAAGACAAAATATAAATTTTCATCGAACCAGGTGTCATCAACTCATCATATGCGAGTGCCTATAGTGGTTTCCTTCCATACTCAATAATCATCAGTAACAAGGTTCTTATTGTTTGTCATTATCATAATAGCATCAACAACATCACCTAGTCATTCGCACCATTGTTCATTGTGAACTAGAACTAATGCAAGTAGGTAACATAGGGGACACATCCATCATGGCTATCATCATCATAACATAAATTTAAACTTACATATCCATCAAAGCTATCAACATTGTAACATCAATAGAAAACATACCTATCAATAAAAGCTATCATCATCATGATATCAATAGAGAGCTTACATATCCTTTACTGCCATCATCATCATAAATTCAATAGAGACCAAACATAACCATTAATGATACAATCATCATAATACCAATAGATAACATACATAACCATTAATGCTATCTTCATTATAATATCAATGGAGAACATACATAAACATCACAACCATTAATATATCAGCCAATAATAATAGAGTCATGTGCTCGAATCCTCAACCTGTGGTCCTCAAAGAATAATGTTTGGGCCTTAGGGCTAAATAGATGTTCATTTCATATCACTGTCAGTCAACTAGAGCGAGGCACTAGAACAATAACAAGAAGGATTAGAACCTCTTCAATCAACAACGGGCTCACAAACAATGAACAAGAACAAGTGGGATTAGAACCTCTTGAACTACACATCATTGACAAAATTCAATGCTTGTTGTTAGTCTAAATCTATTTTTTGTAGGGTTAATTAAAATATTTTTAATATTTTTCCTATAGAGTTATTGTGCTCCATACCCATTATTAATTGAGAAATATGTGGCTACTAAAAATAGAGTTTGCAATAACTCATGTCCAGACTAGTTCTTATGGATTTTAACCTTTGACAATAATGCATAATGAGTAATTGATTGCTTTCTCTGTTCTTTTTCATGACCACTACCCAACCTCTGGCAGGGAATCTGTTTGTACAAGCTTCAGATGAACATATGTGTGGCGCTTGGGTTCATTAGTACACTTTAGTTTCCTAATTCAATCAAGGCATCTCAGTGTCATCAATAGGCTCTATTTTACCTTTTTAGTGAAGGCGCCTCTTGGCATTAATGGTCCCAAGGGTCTATGCATATTAGGTATTAAGACACAAGATTTTTTGGTTTTTGGTGTACTTCTTTGTATATAAATTCACACAACAACCACTATCAACCAGTGTTTGCCTTATTAACACATGTAGAAGTGACTTCTTGTCATTTGGAGTGACTCTCTTATGCATTAGTAGTTCTAGCACCATAATTTAGCACTTTGTCATTTTTAACCAAAGTACTCAATCCCTCTACCAACAAGGACTACCGCTACGACAATCGCTCCTTTGTTTGTTCAGTATGTAAACAAATGTGGGTTCTATTTATATTTTAGAAATTTATTTTATTCGTGAGCTAACATTATTTTTTCCTTACAATCCTTATGTATTCCCGACATTACTTCTTTTGTGTCAAATTAAAACACAAGCATCCAACTCATAATGTTTACATTTTATTCTACAAACAACTAGCAAGAAATATCTCACTCAAGTTATATGGATTAAACCTATAATAGAGAACAATGAAACTTATAATTTATAATAGTGAACAATGAAACTAAAATTTAAATTCCTTTTGACTTTTAATAAAAAAAATATTTACAAATACATAAAGAAGATCATGATTTGATGTAGGTTTCTTACTCTAACCAAACTTCACAATGACATAAGGAGCTCATGACCTAATATAGGTTTCTTACTTCAACCAAACTCCTTTGTCTCCACCAATAAATACTTAAACAATTTTAAGAATGGTGGTGTTGCAGTGGCTTTGCGAGGAGGGGAAGGATCACAATCAAGAAATGGGGCATTTTCCTTCACCTCATTGTTGATATGTCAATTTCCCTAATGCCTACAAACTATAGATCTTGAGGACACCACAACCATTGGTACTACTTCATGTTGTGGTTATATGCACTTACGAGTTTTGGCTAGTTGAGCAGATCATGCATAGATTTTGTTCACAATGAAATCATTTATTTTAAACTAATATCTCAACATATTCCCCCACATAAAACAAAAAAGCACTTTCATTTAAAATACATAATGAGAATGAGAGTTTTATATGATGTTCCTTGGGAAAAAAAAAATTTATATGATGTTAAAATGTAACATGTGCAATTTAGGATATATAGGACTAGAGCATTGTATTGTCTAATTAGATCATTAAGCAAGGCAAGTAAACAAGAAAAGTTGTGAATCAGTAAGTCCCTTGTGATGTCCCCTAATAATAATAAAAATAATAAATAATATAATATAATATTAAAATATAAGAAAATAAATGATAAACAATAAAGAAAAGATAACAATAATAAATAAATAATAAATAATGAAGAAAATATAATAATAAATAAAATAATAAATAACAATACTAGAGTTCTAAATAAATATAAATAAAAATAAACTGTAAAAATAAGTAAAGGCAACAAAAAATAAAATAAAATAAGAAAGAGTTAAATTAAAAGAACTATAAAAATAGTAAAAATAAGTAAAGGTATCAAAAAGTAAAAACGAATAAAATAAGAAAGAATTATATTAAGAGAATTACTAAATTAAGTTAAACTTAAAATAAAGAAATAAAAGTTGCATGCTCACACATGGAGTGTGTGTATGCGGTTCCCTTTCCAATATTTGGTCTATTTAATAGACGGTGAGGAAGATGAGAGATTCCATCATTCCATCATCCATTTTTGGGAGAAAAGTGTTGTGAGACAAAAGATTCCCAGGTAGTAGTACGTTGATTGAGGGCTCAGGGGTGGTCAATTGTAGAAAGTTTATATGTAGTTGAGCCTACAATTGGGTGGAGAGTCATCCCCAAAACTTTTTTTTGTTTAGTGAGATTCAAATAACATTCAACTCCGAAATTACAAGGAATATCATCTCTACATGTAAGTTGTCCTTGTTCCTATTTTTCAAAAATTCTATGCTAATTAGTTGAATAGAGGTGTGTTGATTGTAAATCACATAGTTGATCTAATTAGTTACATGTTTTAATTTCGGGGTTGTTACATATGGTATCAAAACTTAGGCTCAACCCTTAGGGCCTATAGGAATTTTAATGTAGAAATCACAAAAAAGTTGTTTAATCCAACTCTTAAAAGGTGACCATTAATCTATCCCATGTATTAGAAATAACATCATAATATCATAGAAAATAACATCAATAACGTCATATAGATCTTTTGTTTTATTAAGTTTCTTTATAAAAAAAAAAACTATACTTATTTTTACGGAAATTGCTTCATCCAAAGTAAGAACATTATCCAAACATGCTCTTTATCGAAAACATATTTCGTACATTTTTAAACCAATTAAAAAACTATATAATTAGTTACTTTTAGTATAGAATAGAGATCAAATAATTATACATAATAATTATATTATAAAAATTAAATATTATTATTATTTATTTTCCCTATAAAATATATTAAGAATCTCAAAAATATTGAAAGTCTATGATAAACCATTACGAAAGGATTTATAATCTAAAACTTTGACGTCCTTTTTATTTATTTTTTTCAATACAATGTAATGCTTTATTGACCCGTGCCTCTAATCACGAGTACCTTAGCTTTGCATGCTTAAGTGTAATCCAATTAATATAATTATATATTATATTTTGGTGAATGAATCAATATTTTGTTAAATAACGGTTGGTTTCACTTCCAGCAGAGATACTCAATAATCTATATCTACAAGTTGATAGATTGTAGTTATTACTAAACTTATTAATCGATCTGTTTTACGAGATTTAGTTGTTTAGCATGCATATTATTCTTAATAGATATGTTACATGGAATTCAGTCATTTAGTATGCGTTATGATTTTAAATACAATGGTACACCTGATACAGAATACATGCACAACCAAATTCAAGGTTCTTTTGCTGGATGCAACACAAAATACAAGAATTAGTTGTTCGTTTTATATCACGTTGGGTGTTGGACCAAGCCATTCTCACACATTCTCTTTTATTTTTTACGTAAGTGGTATAAAATTTAGAGGGGAGTATACCGGACCAAAAGAAAACACGAGCATGCATCATTGAAAGCTTAAAAATAAAAATTAATAAGATTTTCTATCTATATATGATAGTAAAATTTAGGTGGTCTATATAAGGAAAATAAATGAGGATAGGAACGTTTAAAATAGGGTGAATTGATTAAATTAGGGAATTTAAGATATTTTTAAAATTTTATTATAGATTTGTATTAGTGTTTTTAGGTAGTTAAAAAAAAAGGGGGTAATATTAGCGTTTTTAGGTAATATTAGGTAATTGTGGAATGTGCTTTAGAAATTTTAAAATTTTAGTGCTTTTAGGTAGTTAGAGTATAATATATAATTTTTTTATGATTTTTGTTTATAAAATTAAAGATTATGTCATAAATTTCAAAATTTTAATTTAATATATTAATGTGTATGGGAAAGTTAATTTAGGCATAATGTATATATTGTATTATAGTTACCTAAGAAATTTAAAGATAAGAGTTTACATTATAGTAGGTTTTTTGTAATTGTTTATTAAGAAAGTTATAATGAAATTTGATCTTTATAAACTTAAAATTGGTTGGGAATGTTATATTGAATTTGCTTTTACTATATAATTCATGGCTTTTTTTTCTACATAAAAATGTTGTGAACTTAATTATTATTAGGACGATGTGGTAGTTCATAACGACTAATAATTTTTTATGATTTTGGAAATGAGGGTTAATTGAAGGAGATTCTCTTGTTAGCATATTTATATGTTAACATGTTTTAATTTATGTTTCATATACTGGAAAAATAATTATCAAGAGATAAGAGTTCTACAAAATGAAGGAACTTTTCTAAGAGGGATGTCCAATGATAGTAGTGTGAAGTTATCTAAGAAGGAAGGACAAAGGAGAAACTTACAAAAAAAAAATTATAACGATAAATGATATCCCTTAGAATCGTGACCAACTTGGAATGATGTTCATGAATAGAAAAGAGTACTAAATAGACACTTAGGGTGATTGAGAAAAAAAAATAAACAAGTTTCAATAGCATAGTCTACAACATGATGGAAGATTTTGGATTTAGGAATTATCATGATTAAATAGCTTGGCACTCTTGATATCATAAGTGAATGATGATTGAGGATGATTAGTGAGGGTCATAGTGATGACCTATACAATTTCAAAAGGCCAAGATAGAAAGTATGAACTAGAAAACTCATATTGGTGTAAGTTGACAAGTGATAGACTAAAAAAAACATCTATAGGAAAATATTAAAGGATAACAACTGTATACCATTAACAAAGAAGATGAATTTTATGATGAGTTGTGGCTTAGAGACTTGATATGGAGTAGCACATTAAGTTTATGATATTGTTGTTGAAAGAAGCTATTTCCAAGCACACTAACCATTTGGAACATTTTGGTGGAGTAAGCATGACAACAAACATAGACATTGATGACCTAATTTTTGAATTTCATTAAGTAGAAGGGTACAAGAACAAATAAAAAAATATGTATAGTGATCATGGAATTTTAATTCGATATTGATGATTTAAAGAGTGATTGTACAATTGGTAACATCTTAACAATGAATTTCACAAATGTCCATGGGGTGATGGCGCAGTTGGTTAGCGTGTAGGTCTCATAGCTTATATTGAGGAATCTTGAGGTCAAAAGTTCGAGCCTTTCTCACCCCAATTTTTATTATTATTAGGAGACATTAATTTTATTGATTTTTTTAATTAAATTAAATTGAACATAGGACTAGGTATATCATGATGACCATTTTATTATTAAACAATTTTATATTTTCATATATTTTTAATAAAATTTGATCACTAATTAGAATCTTGTAAAAAAAAAAAGAAAAAAAAAATTATTACGTAAGATTAGTTATTATGGTATCATGAATTGATTTTTAATACAGTGGTTGCTTGAATTCGGTGTGGGTTATGTGGTCTTCCTCCTTTTGTTTTGTGTCCTTGTTGTTTAATCCAGGTTTGATACCTTGGACAATCTATTGGGCCATTAATATGCCATTATTATTATCACTTTTGAACACTTATTCCACCCATTTCTATTATTCTTCACCGTGTCATTTATTATAATTTATTATATAAATCCATTTTATGATGATTTATGCTTCTATGAATGAATATTATTTATTCTCCTTTATTTCTAATAAATTGATGATTATGCATGATTTTATCAATGATAGTTTTAATAAATCAGTTGTAACATTATTCACCATTTTTAGCCTCCAAGATAATTTCCAGATTGAAGATTTGATCATTAAAAGTGCCAACTCAGAAATTCGTTGGAATAAGAAGTGACGGTTTTGCGGTTGAGATTTTGAGCAAATGAAGCATAATCTGGAAAATCCGGAACATGGGTTTTGTCTAGAACGGACCCAATTAACTTTAGTGAAGAAAGGTCTGCCCAAATTCGGCTTGTACTGAGAGAAACGCAGGGTTCTTTGAGCACAATGTTCTGAGATTTGTTGTTGCGGCCATCCTCCAAATCTCAGCTGCAAAGCCAAATTCGTCTTGCTCTTGTTGACAGCTGGATGGAAATATATCTTCTTGTTGATCAATTGGTTAGAAGCAAACCAATTTTGTAATAGAAATCATGTTGTACTTATCTTTATTGTAACTGCTCTCTAATCTCTCTTTATTTAAATCGGAACAGAGATCAGAGAGGGGGAGGGATTCGAATGATGGAAAAATGATGGAATTGAGGATTTAGAATTAGAGATTTAAAATTAAGAATTCATGATAGGATAGGAGGAAGAAAGGATTGTTTCAGGATGTAAGTCTCAAAGCTGCTTCTGTTGCAATGATTTTACCATTTAATGATTAATACGTGATTTGGGAGTTGTTGTTCCTTCTTTTCATGTGAAATAGCCCAGCAACATCCACTCGCAGCTAAGGGCCTAGCCTATGGTGGAGTACGCTGCTGCTGTGTATCATATCTTTATAATTGTTGTTGTGTGATGGTTTGATTTATTTCCTATTCTTTTGAATTGCATTATTTTACAGTTTCATGTTTTTACAGTGTGTTGTTAGAATATTTTATGGAATTGTTTTATTGCACAAGTTGGGATTGAATCGCGTGGCTGTTCTTTTCCATCATAACAGAGATTATTATCCTTTTCAACTTATATTGTTATGATGTTCATTTCAAATGTAAAGCTTCGCTGTTCATTTCAGGTTGTTGGTTATTCGATTCCACTAATCAAAGTTTTCTTTTAAATAGTTTTTCTTAGTTTACTTTCAATGACAACTTTAGTTCAATTTCGATTCCATTTTGATTGCTTTAAAGCAGGACTGTCAACTGTAGAGAACATTGGTTATTTCTTCCTCGTTCCCAGATTGATTGTCTTGTTCCGGTTTGATTTCAATTGCATCAATATCCAAAGGAATGAGTTATTGCTACTGTATCCTCGATTGATGGTTCTTTGAGTGAATGATTTAGTTTAAGAACATTTCAGTTTCTTGCTATTCCATTTCTTAATTGTTGTTCCATTTATTATCTGTTGTTCCATTTCCTGTTATTCGCATTATCTTTGCTTTGGTGTGAAGAACGATCTGAAACTGTAGTGGGCATTGGCATTTGTTGTCTAGTCCCCAGATTGATGATTTGTTCCTTGATTACATTTGGTTACATCAGTTTCCAAAGGGATGAGTTATTGCTACTGAACCCTTGATTGATACATTGCTTATTTTTCCGAATGCATGACTTAAGTCTTAAAGTGCTTTGTTGTAAGTAGATTTTATTTCCAGCTTTCATTTACTTTCGAATTTTGAGCACTATACTGCAAAACATTACTCTTGAGTAAATAGCCGCCTCAGACTGAGTACACTCTTGAAATAAAAAGTCGTCCCTGGGTTGATAATTAATGTGAAGGTAATTAGGAGTTAAAAAAACACATTTTTATCGCTCCACATTTTGGCATCGTTGCCGGGGAGAGTGTAGCCATTTTTAAAGAGTAGTGTGCATCTAATGAGTGCTTGTTATGAGAGAATTGGGTATTAAAAACGGAAGGTAAGAACCTTCGTACGGAGCATGTAAAAGCCCTGCTCCCCTGCCCGCTTTCCAGTAGGACTGTCAAAGATCCTAGGGTAGAAATAGATGTTTGAATTTTTGTGTGTATGAATTAAAAGAAGAAAAATAGAAATTTTGAAAAACAAATCTCATGATTTCTCTCAAGTGGTGATGTAAGCACCACCCATTTCACTAACCAATTGACAGGAACATTTGAAGAAGGGGCCTCGAAGAAACACATGAAGAACATCTTCTATTATGGTAAGAAATGGATCACATTTTTACTTTTGAATTTCCTATCAAAGATCTAGAGGAGTGACACAAATGCACATAATTCCCGCATTGTCTCTACCAAATTTTCATGGCTTGACAAATGAAGATCCAGATACATTCTTATTTGAGTTCGAAATACTTTGTAGAGGATACGATTATTGTACTAATGATCAAAGATTGAAAGTGTTTCCTCTTACTATAAAAGGAGCAGCTCTCCGATGGTTCATGAGCCTAGGTGGGAATTGCATCCAAACATGGGAGGACATGAAGAACATATTCTTGAAGAAGTATCAAGACTATTGCAAATCCAATGAAGATATTTTCGGTATGATACAAGGGGAAGATGAAAGTTTGGAGGATTATGTAGATCGATTTCATTATAACCTTCAAAAATCAAAGCATAAGCATTTGGAAAAAGAGATCTTAAAAACACTCCTTCTTGAAGGAATCAAAGATGAATTTTTAGAACTCTTAAATCTGATAGGAAAAGGTGATGTTTTTCAGTTATCATATGACAATGTTTGTGAATTGTGCATAAGGTATTCAAGAGGAATCTCTAAGGCTGGTAAGAATTCTAAAGATGTTTGTTCTTTCTTTTCCAAATCTGCTACAAGAATAGGAGACATAAGAGCTAAAATCAATACTTTATTTGAAAATTTTAAAGTTGATTTTATTAGCTCTCTAAGTTCAAAATTGGATGCTTTGTAGGCTCGGAAAAATCAAGAATTTGATGAAGTGTTTTCCACTCATGACCAAAAGGAGCAGTCCATAGATAGTTGTTCTTTCTTATCTAGGATGGAAGTAGCATATCAAAGAGATGAGGAAGATGCAACAAAGTCAAAACCATGGAAATCATGGCCTACAGGTATGGTTCAAAACACTTCCTCTTCATTCTCTTACTTGCATAATCCATTATGGAATACTAATGTGTTAGGGCAGCCATGTCAATTTCAATATAACCGCCAATCTTGTTTACAAGTTGGGCATGGTTCATCTTATGATGGCATGACTACTCTCCCTCATCTTGTAGCACAAGCACATTCTCCATATTCTCCACCAGCTCTTCCACAACATCCTGCTTGCATATCAAATTTATCCACTCAACCCAACCAACCACATCATCACAATGCTCCATTCCTTACACATTTTCCTGCTCAACTAATTCCACACCCTCACCATAATAAACCAGTACAACATGCTTACAATGTTGAACTGCCAAATTTTCCCACCCTTCCCACCCATTCTATCTCACATGCGCCATTAGAGAAAACTTATAATGAGATTCAGAATGTTTTAAATTCAAAAATTGTAGAAGTTATGGAAGAAAATGAGGTTTCTTATAGTATGTATCAACAAGCTATTTGAAAAGCTCAAGAACTTCATGATTTGATGGATATGAGAAATCAAGAAAGTAACGGATACATTGAACATTGGTTTTACTCCATCATTTTTTTGCAACATCACTCTATGCTTCAACAATTTTTTATACCATTTTTTGAAGGGAAGTTGGCTTCTCATACCCTAATATCCATTAACATGCATTTTTCAAATTTGGGTATGTGCATACATGAAGCCCTATTTCGAAAATGGTTCCATTGGAAGTACTCCTATACGTATTCATATTCTTTTTTCAAATCAAAATAGGTTAGTGTAAAAAATAAAATAAATAAGGGAATAAATAAATGCATTTTGTTTTTTTTGTAAAACTAGTTGTTTCTTTTATTACAACGCGCTATTGAAATAAACATCGATGATAAATGTTTCAATTCATTTGGGAATGTAGATGATTTATAATAGAAATAAAATTATACAAACACTTATATTCATCTTTATCATCAATATGAAAAAATGGTTGAATATCATTTTTTTGGCTTGCAGACTTGATGAGATTTCTGGAAAAACAGTCGGGACAGTCATGTCTTGAGGGACCAAAAGTGAATATTTTTAAAACCTATTTCTACCCTAGGTAGCCCTTGATGTATAATTTCTACCCCAATTTGAACCACTCAATTTGGATTTGAAACGAAAGATTTAGAAACAAAATATTGACAGGGTGTCTAGTGGGCAGCTCAGGAACAAAGTTGGGACAGTCCGTTTTTGGAGGCATAAATATTAGAATTTTTAAAACCTTTTACTATGGTAGATTCCCCTATGAATCTAGTTTACAATACAATTGGAATCACTCATTTTTGATATCGTATGGGGAAGTTATGATCAAAATACTGACTGTCTTTCGTAAATCAGCACCCTTAAAACTATGTCTTTCTGGCTGTTCCTTATAGTATTTGACCTATCAATTCTTCTTTTCTTAAAAACTTGTTTCTATTAGAGATAAATAAATTAATATAATTTCATTTTCAATTTGAATCATTTGAATCCGACATCAAAAGAAGAATCTATGCTTGAAATATCAATCATTGGTCTAGATTGGGTAATCGAAAATGACTCTATTATGCAGGTTGTTCTAAACAAATTTGACATATCATATCATTGAATTTTTAAAACCTGTTTCTATTAGAGATACATCTTTGAATTAGCTCTCATTTCACTTTGGAATCACTCAATTTGGACAAAAAACAAAGAAGTTGTGATTAAAACACCGCTGGTTAGTATGGTGGACCACTGCTCTCCCGCAGGTGACAAAAAAATTTTACTTTGTTATTTTCTCTGTGGATTTGTTATATAGAGTAACTACTTGTTAGTTTTTTGTATAATTCTTGGATTAGGGGAGCCCGATCACCTCTCTTTCTCCATGATTTGATGTTTTATTGCAGGTAGATACTCGTTTTTTGCAGGTCTTGGGAAAATAAAGAAGGTCAATTTATGGACAAGTGATTTTTGAAAGAAATTTTAATGAAACAAAGGAATTTCATCCAAGTCATTACCCAATGGATTCATAATATAAGAAATGAAGAATTGATTTCGATTTGAAGATTCATGTCTTGTCACTGCTGCCAAAACATTTTTCAAAAAAATCATTTTTTTTACATAATATCATAGCTGTTGTAACTTAATTTACATATTGTTTTTAAATAAAATGTTGTTTCTTTTCTAATTTCTCTTATATTTTGTGTTTCAGGTATTGCTTCATTCAAAGTGTAACTCATCCTCAGCATCAATGCCATGAACAGCTAATTTGTTTTTTTGCATGTTTGCATTTTATGATTGTCCATTTTGTTGTTCCTTTCTGAATGGAACAGTATTTCTGCATTTTCATGTTTTGCTGCTCCTTTCTGAATAGAACAACACTTCTGCACTTTCACGTTTTGTTGTTCCTTTTCGAATGGAACAACACTTCTGCACTTTTCATTTTTGCTATTCTTTTTCTAAAGGAATGACACTTGCGTTTTTGCTATTCATTTTCCAAAGGAACGACACTTTTCATTTTTGTTGTTCATTTTCCAAAGGAACGACACTTTTCATTTTTGTTGTTCCTTTTCCAAAGGAACGGCACTTGCGTTTTTGTTGTTCCTTTTCCAAAGGAATGACACTTTTGATTTTTGTTGTTCATTTTCCAAAGGAACGACACTTGCATTTTTGTTGTTCCTTTTCTAAAGGAACGACACTTTTAGTTTTTGTTGTTCATTTTTCTAAAGGAATGGCATTTGCATTTTCACATTTTTTTATGTGTGTTTTTGCTTTTTGGTGTGCATTTCCTTTGTTGTTCCCAACACGAAACACCACTTTTTGAGTGTTTTTGTTGTTCCTTCAAAAGAGCAACCCTTTGGGAGCATTTTTTAGAGCAACATTTTCTTCCTCTTATGGGATTATTCCTAGTTCATCTCAACCACATTTTACTGATTCCCCTTCATGGCATGAAGTACACTATTTTTATGAGGACAAGAATTATGGATTCTATTGAAGCGAGTTAATATCATTCACGTTATGATCTTTAATAGGACAACTCCTTGATGATAGATTATTTTCAAAAGGGACACAATTATTTATATACTACTTTACTGCATTGTTTTCTATTGAACATGATATTGATTGATCATCTTAATACCATGTTGGTTCCACCCTTCTTGGTTATAATCTTCTCTGTCTGTAATAAATAAGATTATGGGTATATTTTTTTCTATTGACATGTTCAACTTCTTCCACCATCCCTACTCTTAAGGAGTAATGAGCCTCCCTCTTTTTATCATAAAAATGTGTAATAACAACAAAATTTTGTTCGCAGATGGAGGATAGGGGGTCTCATTACCAGCCAGCCTACCATGTTCATAAGGTTGTAAGAAAGTGACATTCCCATTATGGCCACCACACCAGGGTTATGATCCATTGGATAGCCAAATTATCCTTGGAACATGAGGTCTCATCACGAGCTGGCCTGATCACTTTTGCTACATCCCAGTGAATGGTAGTGTGATTATCTGGTTACCACGCCAGCACACTGATCTCTTCTGTAGAACATCATTGTACCTCTCCATTTATAAATTGAGGATCCTAGCTCATATGGGTTAAAAAGCAACCCTGCCGAGGCTATGGATGCCTGCTGGCAGCAGCGGCTCTGCTTATGGTATTGAAGTTATATCTTATCATCAATTATTATTATAATACCCTTTTCTTATTTTTTCTTTTTATGAAAGAAGTTATTTCCTTAACTTTTTCCCTATTTTGAACCTTTATGCATGAGAAATTGTTTTATGATCAATCACATCATTTTCAGCTAGCATACTATCAGTAAAGCATCTTTTTAGCATATCGTTTTTATTTTTATCTTTTTCATAACTTATCATCAATCCTAAGCATCCTATCTCTTATTCATAACTATCTTTACACACTCTGCTCTCATTATAACCATAACTCTCACCGTCCTATCATTGATATGTGTACTCTACTGTTGTATTGTTCATTCCCTTGCCTTGCCATCAGCATAACACCTTTCATAGGCTTTATGGTTATGAAATCCCTTTTTCAATTGGAGAGGGATATGTATGCATTATGGGCTTGCATGCGCTATGATTACTACACCCTGCCATAACTTATTGGTTTGAAAAAAAAATTTCTGACTTAAAGTTTTGCATGCATCTTATCTATTTTCAAAGCTAACACTATGGATTCAAGAACATTGTATGCAAAATAGTGCTTTGTTTACAGGAGAACAATAAGTATGGGCAGAATTCTATTCACAGCATGATCACACTACTGCAACTAATAGAAGAAGCTCGAGCAACTCGTGAACGTGAACAATTCTTCAGACATGATGTGCTTACCTGGATCCAACCTTTTGCATCACCTTCAGTGCCAACTCTGCCTACATCAGTTTCAACAAATGCTAGTACATATATGTCATTCCACATTTTTCTTTTTGGAGGTAACACTTGAGGTAAAATAGCATAATTTTCTGATTTATTACAAATTTAGGAGAATTTAATGAAATCTATTTTGAGCATTATTTATCATCCTTCATTCTACATCTTTACCACTTCCCCTTTTTCAGCGGCATATTATCTTTCAGTTTAGGGGAGTGTTGCTTTCATTCATTTCTTTCTTATGACCATGTCATTCATATTCTTTATCATCCATTGCTATTTTTATTCCTTCTCAACACCTCCCTTATTCCATGTTGTTTTACACCAAGCATGGACTTCAACAGATAGTAGAAACCACCTCTATTTGTTTTCTAGCATCGCATGAGGGCATGCTAATTTGTCAGAGAGGGGGAGGAATTGCTACGCATGATGGATGTTTTCTATTTTCTTTCTCATTTAAGGCATACAATTTCACTGTAGAAATTGATTTCCATAATATTTTAAAAACTATGAACTCAATTCTTGTGATCTCTAGGAAACATAGACATACTATTAAAATACACATACCTAGATAATTTCAAGATAAATTGGTTCATAAAATTTTGGAAATCACGCACTCTCACCTACAGCCATTTTGTTTATATCTCATGATGCGTGCATCAAAACAGTCTGATTTTTGGATCATAAAGGCATTCATATATTATAAATTTACTTTCCAAATTGCAACAAAAACTGGTTTGTAGTTTTTGAGAAAATGGTTAATGAAGTTTGATGTTACTTATATCATATTTTGTTGCAACTTCATATATACATAGAGTTGAATGTCAATGTAAAAATTGTTATGCCTTCATCAAGATTACTAAAAGTGAATATTCATTAATTAAGGAAAAGTTCATTTGTTCTATCCATTTCATGAGCTGAGATGAACATATTTTTTATTGCTTGGTTAACACATGGGTTTTTATCTTTGGGTTGCATGAGGACATGCAACATATTGAGTGTGGGGGTATGTTGGGCCATTAATATGCCATTATTATTATCACTTTTGAACACTTATTCCACCCATTTCTATTATTCTTCATCATTTCATTTATTATAATTTATTATATAAATCCATTTTATGATGATTTATGCTTCTATGAATGAATATTATTTATTCTCCTTTATTTCTAATAAATTCATGATTATTCATGATTTTATCAATGATAGTTTTAATAAATCAGTTGTAACATTATTCACCATTTTTAGCCTCCAAGATAATTTCTGGATTGAAGACTTGATCATTAAAAGTGTCAACTCAGAAATTCGCTGGAATAAGAAGTGACGGTTTTGCGGTTGATATTTTGAGCAAATGAAGCAGAATCTGGAAAATCTGGAACATGTGTTTTGTCCAGAATGGACCCAATTAACTTTAGGAAAGAAACGTTTGCCCAAATTCGGCTTTTACAAAGAGAAACGGAGGGTTCTTTGAGCACGATTTTCTAAGATTTGTTGTTGCGGCCGTCCTCCAAATCTCAGCTGCAAAGCCAAATTCGTCTTGCTCTTGTTGAAAGCTGGATGTAAATATATCTTCTTGTTGATCAATTGGTTAGAAGAAAACCAATTTTGTAATAGAAATCATGTTGTACTTATCTTTATTGTAACTGCTCTCTAATCTCTCTTTATTTAAATCAGAACAGAGATTAGAGAGGGGGAGGGATTCGAATGATGGAAAAATGATAGAATTGAGGATTTAGAATTAGAGATTTAGAATTAAGAATTCATGATAGGATAGGAGGAAGAAAGGATTGTTTCAGGCTGTAAGTCTCAAAGTTGCTGCTGTTGTAATGATTTTACCATTTAATGATTAATACTTGATTTGGGAGTTGTTGTTCATTCTTTTCATCTGAAGTAGCCCAGCAGCATCCGCTCGCAGCTAAGGGCCTAGCCTTTGGTGGAGTACGTTGGTGCTATGTATCATATCTTTACAATTGCTGCTGTGTGATGGTTTTATTTATTTCCTATTCTTTTGAATTGCATTATTTTACAGTTTCATGTTTTTACAGTGTGCTGTTAGAATATTTTATGGAATTGTTTTATTGCATAAGTTGGGATTGAATCGCATGGCTGTTCTTTTCCATCATAACAGAGATTATTATCCTTTTCAACTTATATTGTTATGTTGTTCATTTCAAATGTGAAGCTTCGCTGTTCATTTCAGATTGTTGGTTATTCGATTCCACTAATCAGAGTTTGCTTTTAAAGAGTTTTTCTTAGTTTACTTTCAATGACAGCTTTAGTTCAATTTTGATTTCCTTTTGCTTGCTTTAAAGCAGGTCTGTCAACTGTAGAGAACATTGGTTATTTCTTCCTCGTTCCCAGATTGATTGTCTTGTTTCGGTTTGATTTCAATTGCATCAATATCCAGAGGAATGAGTTATTGCTACTGTATACTCGATTGATGATTGTTTGAGTGAATGATTTAGTTTAAGAACATTTCAGTTTCTTGCTATTCCATTTCTTAATTGTTGTTCCATTTCTTATCTGTCGTTCCATTTCCTGTTATTCGCATTATCTTTGCTTTGGTGTGAAGAACAATCTGAAACTGTAGTGGGCATTGGCATTTGCTGTCTAGTCCCCAGATTGATGATCTATTCCTTGATTACTTTTGGTTACATCAGTTTCCAAAGGGATGAGTTATTGCTACTGAACCCTTGACTGATACATTGCTTATTTTTCCGAATGCATGATTTAAGTCTTAAAGTGCTTTGTTGTAAGTAGATTTTATTTCCAGCTTTCGTTTACTTTTGGATTTTGAGCACTATACTGCAAAACATTACTCTTCAGTAAATAGCCGCCTCAGACTGAGTACACTCTTGAAATAAAAAGTCGTCCCTAGGTTGATAATTAATGTGAAGGTAATTAGGAGTTAAAAAGACACCTTTTTATCGCTCCACACAATCCATTCTATAAATTGGACCTCCACATTGCCAACATTCTACTTGATCTCGATTCTCACTTTGTACATTTCCTTAGCCACCAAATCCTCTACCCCCACCATTAGTTTTTCTCAAGTAGTGCTAACCCTTACATCCTCCTGCAGGCAGCCTAGAAATTGCACTAACAATCCGGGAAACATTGTTTTGTCTTCCCTGGAATACATATGGGTTCTCCCTTGGTCTATTTACCCTCGTTGTAGGGTGTTCCTTCTCTGTATTTCGATCAAATACCATTCGCTTTTTCATATTTATCATCCTCAGGACTTGTTTTGCTAAACAAGTGATTGCTGCCATAGTGGTGTGTTTTCTCATGGCGAATTCTTCTCGGACCAAGGGATCGAGCCCATGCAAGAATCTTTCAGCTTGACATTTATCATCTTCCATATAGTCCACATGATGGTCCAACACATAGAATTCAGCTTCATAGTCCTCAATAGATCTACCATTCTGTTGCACTACATGGAAAGCCCCTACTTGTTGGTGTTTGTACTCCTCTGATAAATACCTAGTTTGTCGGCTCAGGAATCATGAGTTTGAGCAAGTCAAGGTCCAAGGGGACGAATATAGCCCAAGGTCAGCTACTTGGGAAGATGCAGATCTTATTTTTAATGACTTTCCTTATCTATTTGATTAAAAATGTGTGGTGAACTAAATAGGAGTGCTTAACTTAGCTAAGATAGATACTTTAATGGAGCATCTAAATCATGT
The DNA here is from genome assembly GCA_031772625.1 of Pinus tabuliformis. Taxonomy (NCBI): domain Eukaryota; kingdom Viridiplantae; phylum Streptophyta; class Pinopsida; order Pinales; family Pinaceae; genus Pinus; species Pinus tabuliformis. The sequence continues at coordinate 1,447,490,995 of CM062817.1, forward strand.
TTTATTGTTTAAATTTTATGATACATCTAAATCATACACTATGATTTCAATTATGGTTTATTTAACTCTTATGATGTTGAGTATAATTTTGCATGAGGTTTTGTGATATGATGGTATGAGGATAATGATGCACATGTGGTTCTTATAGTTGTTACAATAGCGATGATGTATGATTATGATCATTATGATATTATGTTGAGGTATATTGACATGTTCATTTACTACGTGATGATAGGTATTTAATGTTGAATGTTGATGTTAACTTAGGGTGGATAGTATGATGTGAAGCACGTGGTAATTGTATGTAGAGTTATGACCTGCATAATTTTGTGATAACAATGATGTTATGTTCTCATGATGATATGTAAGACTTGACATGTAGATTATTTTCTATGATACTATGGTTATTGCTAATACATTGGGCATGTTGAGATGTGGTGATGGAAAGGACATCCACAAATGGACTCAGAGGGCCATTTTATTTGATGATCTCGTAAGAGCCCTACCTGCGATGGAAAATATGTAACACCATATGGGCTGGGGACATACTCAATCAATAGTACATATGTTAGTGGTTCCTTTGTCTTTTATAGCTCTTGATGGATAGCTCTTGAGGGGCTATGGGACCATCTTGAGGAGGCCAAGTGCTTGATGTTGTAGGCTAGGTGCCTGTTATTGGATTGGGATGCCAAAGTCTAGTGGGGGTGTAACGAATTCAATGCATGGGGATGTGCGCCTTAGTAGTTGTGGAGGGAGTGGGCCAGCCTTGCGAGATGCCTGGAGTCATTGAGTACCATACTGGGTGCCTGCCTTGGGACAGATGAGGTCTGAGTCAGGTGCGAGCCTTGGGGCTAGCCTTGGACTAGGATACAGACCGATGAGGCTTATGCCTGGTTCCGAAAGTGGGAAAAAGAATAGAGATTTCTTGATATTTCCCGGGTGTTTTGAAAACTTTCGATGCCTGTTGGTTATACTAGTTCAGCAGAGGGTATAGGGAAAACATGAAGTAATAAACAACTAAATAAATAAAATGTTAAATAATTCAACCTAACTTCAGGAAGAAGTTCCTTAAAGAGGGGGAGTATGTAATGTCCCCTAATAATAATAAAAATAATAAATAATATAATATAATATTAAAATATAACAAAATAAATGATAAACAATAAAGAAAAGATAATAACAGTAAATAAATAATAAATAATGAAGAAAATATAATAATAATAATAATAATAATAATAAATAAAAATACTAGAGTTCTAAATAAATAAAAATAAAAATAACCTGTCAAAATAGTTAAAAAAGTAAAGTTAACAAAAAATAAAATAAAATAAGAAAGAGTTAAATTAAGAGAACTATAAAAATAGTAAAAATAAGTAAAGGTATCAAAAGGTAAAAACGAATAAAATAAGAAAGAATTATATTAAAAGAATTACTAAATTAAGTTAAACTTAAAATAAAGAAATAAAAGTTGCATGTTCACACATGGAGTGTGTGCATGCGATTCCCTTTACAATGTTTGGTCTATTTAATAGACGATGAGGAAGATGAGAGATTCCATCATTCCGTCAACCATTCTCTTGGGAGAAAAGTGCTGTCAGACAAAGGATTCACATGCAGTAGTACGTTTATTAAGGGCTCGGGGGTGGCCAGTTATAGAAAGATTATATGCAGCTAAGCCTATGGTTGGGTGGAGATTCATCCCCAAAACTTTGTTGCGGTTAGCGAGATTCAAATAGCGTTCAACTGCGAAATTACAAGTAAGGAATATCATCTCTATAGGTAAGTTTCCTTTGCTCCTATTTTTCAAAAATTATAGCCAACTATCAAACAAAGAATGAAATTGGTAAAAGATAGCCATGAAGTAAAGAAAGAACGTGCTCTTCAGCTTTAGCTGAGCATGCAGGTAAAACAAACAATCATATATGCCTTGAAGACACTAAGGTCATTGCGAATGAAAAACACCATTTCAAGCAGAAAGTACGTGAGGCTATTGAAATCATTAAACACCCTTGTAACCTCAATAGAGATCGAGGCTTGGAAATTAGTAAAAATTGGAACTCTCTACTTACCCCCATTGAATAAGTTATCCCTTCCTCCTCATACCCCTTCCTCCCCTCTTCTGTCCGTGTCAAGCATTTCCCTCGCTTAACCTAGCATCATAGAGGACTATAAGAAATTTAACCTTTGCATCTTAATATATCTAGGCATTTAATTAATAAATATAAGTATAAAAACTGCTCAGAAGAAATGGGTTACTAGATATTCATGAAATTATGAAAATCAAACCTAATCCTTTAGCTTAAGGCTCTTAAGAACTTTGTATAAAAAATGAAAATTTATAGCTTTTAAATTAATTATATTAATTAAATATAACAATATAAAACTAATCTCACATTTTTAATTTTAATTAATAGTTGAAATAAAAATAAAAATAATTAATTAATTAATTAATTAATTAATGAAAATAAAAATAAAATAAAATATATATATATATATATATATATATATATATATATATATATATATATATATATATATATATATATATATATCTTTTAAATTAATTATATTAATTAAATATTTATTAATTAAAAATAAAATAAAATTAATACAATGATAAGAATTAAACCTTATTGACATTTCACAAGATCAACAAACATTAAAAATAAAAAAATAAGTTATAAATAAAATAAAAGTAGAAAAGAAAATCAGTAACAATAACAATTATTTACTAAGTATATAAAAGTAAATAAATAATAAAAATAATAATGATAATAAATAAATAAATAAATAAAATAAATTAGCGCATAGATAGCAATACATTCAATAAATATAACATGATAATATTATAAGAATTAAATAAAAATAGGAATAAAATTTATTAAAAGGTCGGCTTATCAACTCAACAACCCTCCTACACCATATTTATCACACGATTTTCTCTTCTCTGTATATAAGTCCTGATGATGAGTCTTGTTCTAGGCTCAAAACGTCGACAAATAAAAATGATGAACACTGTGGAATATCCGAATTCAGTCTCTCAAAAACCACTCCACAGAAATCTACAAACCAATATATGTTAATTAGTTGAATAGAGGTGTTGATTGTAAATCACATAGTTGATCTAATTAGTTGCATGTTTTAATTTCAGGGTTGTTACATCCCTCCCCTTAAAAAAAAAGTGAAGCCCCTCATCAATAAGTCCTTCCCTTTAAGGAAAAAAAAGGTGGAATTGGGAATGAAGAAGTGAAAAGTGTTTGTTGTTGTCAAAATAGAGTAAGACAATGATTTGTTATTAAATTGAATTATGCTATGTTTTCTTATATGAAACAATATTTTTTTTTAAATCAATAAATAAAAGAAATTGTTAAATCTACATTGTAAAATTTATGGATTTCAAATATTGGTGTACAGACCTTTGTTCCAAAATTTATTATGACAACCAAATAACTCAATTAACTTAGTACAAAAAAGTATATTAAACAACCAAATAACTCAATAAACTTAGTACATGAACACATATACTTTGCAATATGAAAAATATTGAATTGCAAGTGTAAAAGAATGTCTTGAACTTGAGATACACAAGATGCACAAATTGTACATCAAATAAATAAATAAAAGAAATTGTTAAATCTATTTAATTAAAACAAAAAAATAGTAAATAGTGTAAATTTTATATTAAAAATTTTATGGATTTCAAATATTTGTTAAATATATTTAATTAAAACAAAAAAATAGTAAATAGTGTAAAATTTATATTATAGATTTTATGGATTTCAAGTATTGGCGTGGAGGATTCCAAAATTTCCTATAAGAACCAAATAAAATAAATAAAAAATAGTAAATAACATAAAATTTATATTATAGATTTTATGGATTTCAAGTATTGGTGTAGACACTTTTGTTTCAAAATTTCTTATGACAACCAAATAACTCAATTAACTGAGTACATAAATTTATATTAAACAACCAAATAACTCAATTAACTTTGGACATGAGCAAATGTAATTTTCAATATACAAAATATTAAACTGCAACTATATAATGTTTTCAAAATGTCTTGAACATGAGATAAACAGGATGAAAAAATCATACATCATTCTTTGTACAAGATAACATTTGCATGATCTAGTGTGGAAGTGATCCAGGTTGATATTGGAGGCCACCGCATATTCCACTTGGACCCACAACATAGTCTCTTGTTGTAGCACAATTTACTATTTTTGGCAGTTTTTTAGGTCCTTAACATCCCTTCAAGAACTTTGAATTGAGTTATCATGATAGTAAAATGAAGATCGTATGCCAAAGTTACGACCCTAGGTAGTTTATCTACAAATTTACCCAAACGGGGCCCATAGTTTTGGCGCTTCATCTCCTAGGTTTAGGTTTTTGGATGTTCAGGGTTTTCCATTGTTTCTCAATAATAAATAGGCCTTGGAGCCTCATTGTAATATAGTTTAGAGGTATATAGCTGCCACACCTTTTCTCAGAGATAAGATACCATCGCCCAAGCTAGTTTATTTCCATCGTGTTTGTAAGCATATTTCAGTATTCTGATAATAATGAAATGAAGTGTTATTTCTACTGCATTTTTGTATTTATGGTTATATTTGTAATTTGTTGCCTTCATATTTAAGTTTGGATCAATGGTATCAAATCAATCTACTCTTTCTATGTTTTTCTTTGCATGCCCCCAATGAGGTCAGAGTATAAGGAGTTATGGCTCAATCCGGTTGAACCTTTACAAGACCAGCCTCGCAAACCACGATGGCCTCCCATGGTGGAAGAACAGAAAGATGAGGGGGCAGGAGATCCTTTCAAAATATTGCTCAAGGAAGCATTCGAGCAAAAAAGATATGCGATGATCGATAATACTTCCTAGATCCTATGACAGCTACCCATAGGTGACACATCTTCATCTAGAAGCCACTCTGGAAGTGCCACTCCTTTTAAGGTACAATTTAACGTGGATATTCCCATACTTGAGGTCCAAATAGATGCAGACACCGGAGATAAATGGTTTAATCTATTGGAAGGATGTTTTCAGTTCATGACCTTTCCAATCGGGGAAAGATTACTTTTACACTTCTCAAAGCCACCCCACACGTCAAGGACTAGTGGGAAACCTACCTTGAATGAAAGGACGAGAGGAAATCCTCACTATTTTCAACCACACCCACTTGGGATTCTTTCTGAGACGCGATCAAGGAACAATGTTACTATGTCAAGAGATATGAAGATAAATACATAAATTGCACCATGCTACGACAAGGAAGGGACCAAGATGTGTCGGAGTTCACAAATGTTTTCCAAACCCTCCACATTAAGTTGGGTATCAAGGATTCTGAGCGGCATTTGGTACTGAAGTACCACGACTATCTACATAAGTACATCCAGGATGATATGAAGTTCCTGGACATATCCTTGCTCAACATGACATACCGATATGTTGTCAACATTGAGAAAATTATTAAATAGAAGAAGTAATACTTTGGATCTTTGAATCTGAAGTAAGGAAAAGGCACCCCTAAACGATAGAGAAAAGGCCAAAGCCAAGGCAAGGTGACCTAGGAAAACCCTTCGAAGTTGAAAGCAAAGAAGAACACCATGAAGAAAAAGAATGACATGGTAAAATGGTGTGAGTTCCATAAGAGTTCGAGTCACAACACAAGTGAGTGTAGGGCCAAGCATTCATTGGTGGTGGAGCTGAAGGTTTCTGAATGAGATGCATGTTCTGACTCTGAGTCAGAACCTGACAAGGGAATGACAAATGGAAGCAAATCATTGACGCGGAGTGCAGTTCCACTATTTCCACCACTAAGATCTAGAAGAATGAGCCTTAAGATCCAAAGGAGGGGGGACACCCTTCCACTCACAAATGTGGGTGAAAGGTTCTCTGTTGTTGTTCATTTTCGATAGAAAGAGCCAAATGAACCTCATTTTAGTAAAGGTTGTGAAGCAGTTGGGCCTATCGATGACAACACATCCAAAATTGTACACCATTAGGTGGCTTCACCAAGGACGAGATATTTCTGTCAGCCAGCAATGTTGCCTTCCATATAGAATCAAGCCCTTTATGGATGAGGTACTCTGCGAAGTTGCTCCTCTTGAATTTTGTGATGTATTATTATGAAAACCATACTCATGGAGGCAGCATGTTTTATATGAGTCTAGACCTTACTCTATGATTATTACTTTTGGGAATAAGTTGTACATGATACTAGAGGTGGCCTCGCCTACCGCCATATCTTTGATCACTGCAAAGCAATGCAGTAAGGTCATTTCCCAGCACAGGAAAATAATTTCCTTATCATGCGCCCTCAGGGATAGAAGAAGTTTGTGGTGATGCCTTCTAGACAAGGCTCCTTTGCATGACAATAGAAAATGGACAAGGTCATGGAGGAGTACGGGGACATTTTCACCTCACCTATAGGGTACCTCAACACTTTCTGGTCAAGCACTCCATCAATTTGAACTCGGGCACACCGCTATCCAATGGATCAATCTATCAATGCTCCTTTCTAGAGAACAATGAGATCAACAGGAGGATTCAGTAGTTGTTCCAGAAAGGGCACATAAGGCCAAGATCATCACTCTATGGGAGTGTTATTGTATTGGTACAAAATAAGGATAGGACCTAGAGACTCTGTATTGACTATCGAGTGCTGAACAAGATCACTACCCAGAATAGGTACCCAATCCCACAGATTGATGACCTTCTAGGCCAGCTCGGGGGGGCCAAATATTTCAGAAATATTGACTTGAACTCGGGTTATCACTAGGTTCTTATCAAACCATTCAATGTGTGGAAGACTACATTCAAATCCAAGGAGGGCTATTTCGAATGGTTTGTCATGCCTTTCAAGTTGGAAAATGCCCGTGCAACCTTCATGAGATTGATAGACAACATATTGAAACTATTCACCAATGCATTTGTGGTGGTGTATTTAGATTACATCTTCATCTTCAAGTAGACTTGGGAAGAACACCTCCACCATATTTGACAGTTCCTTCAAACCTTGCGACAATAGAAGTTGTGTGCCAATTTGGTGAAATTCACTTTTTACATGACCCAAGCTCAATATCTAGGGTACACCATTGATGATCAGGGTGTGCATGTGAACTTAGCCAAGATACAAGTCATTCGGGGTTTGCTAGACCAAACCACTCTAACAAAGCTCCATATCTTTCTAGGTCTTGCCAATTTCTACTGCAGGTTCATGGTGGGGCTCTCTCATATCACTTGGCCTTTAAGTCAAGTCACCAAGGGTGGAGCAAAAGAAAAAAAATTGTTCTGAAACCCAACAGAAGTAATTTGCCGAATTGAAGCATCGCCTCTGCTCTACACCAGTGACCACATTACCATACCTACAACAACCATTTGAGATTAAGACAAGATGCCTTTGACTATGTTATTGGTGAAGTTCTTACTTAGCAGGGGCATCCAATGCCTTACCACATCGAGACACTTTCAGACACAGTTCGAAGTATTCCACTTAGGACAAAGAAATGTATTCCATTATGAAAGCATGTCTTCAATGCAAGCATTACATTCTAGGGAATGAAACACTCATTCACACAGACCACCAACCCCTGTAGTTCATACAGACACAAGGGAAGTTGCAGAAAGATCACCATTAGAAATGGTACACATACCTGCAAGAATTCCATTAAACAATAATCACAAGAAGGGAAACACCAATAATGTTGTATACTGCCTTAGTCAGCCACCAATCATGGCGTTGATAATTGTGCTCCACTCCTATGGGCATGAGAGTTCGGGTTGTCCACATATTTACGAGAGTAATCTGTAATTTGGCAGCACATACCAGACACTCTTGGAAGGTAAGCATGTTCTAAATTTTCACCTCCAGATGCACTATCTTTCCACCTAGGACACATAAATGTTACTTCAAGTGAGTGTGCCAAGATGATTTGGGAGGTGCACTACAGTCAGGTCACTAGAAATTTCAGAGTAGAGAAAATAATGGAAATATTGGAGAAGTATTTTTATTGGCCAAAGCTTCATTAGGATGTTGGGAGGTACATTAAATCCCTCATTGCTTATGTCACTGCCAAACCAACCATCAAGAAGCAAGGCCTATATACTCCTCTACCTACTCCTAGTCAACCTTGGGAATCCATCTCTGTGGTTACATGTTGGGCCTTACTTCTACTAAGCATGATGACCACTGTGTTTTCATGGTCGTCGACATATTCTCTAAGATGGCCATTATGGCGGCCTGCTAGAAGAGTATCATAGCAATGCCACTACTAAGCTCTTCTTTGAGCTTGTGTTGGTACACTTTGGGATCCCACAGTCCATTGTCTCTGATCGGGACAACATGTTCCTAGGTAAATTTTAGTTAAGTCTCTAGTCGATGCTGGATACCAAACTCACTAATTCCATGGCTTTCCATCCCCATACTAATCACCAAATAGAAGTCATCAACATGATTATCGTACACATTTTTTGCATGTACAACTCAAAGCATCCATGCACATGGGATGAAATCCTCCCCTATGTCTACCATAGCTACAACAGAGTTCTCCAACGCCCAATGGGCCACAACCCCTTTCAAGTAGGGTTGGGATTTCAACCATTATGTCCCATTAATGTGGCCACACCATTTGCAGCTATTCAAGCTGATTCTGTTCATGTCTAATCTGAAACTCACAAGGCTAACAGCTTCATTGAATGCATTCAACACATTTACCATCAAGTCCATGGTATATTGGACAAATCCAATGCTAAGTACAACCAACGTCATGATCAGCATCAGGTGTCGCATAAGTTCCAAGTGGACGAAAAGGTTTGGGTATATTTAGAGAAGGAGCGTCTCGCTGGAACCCATCACAAGCTTCGCCTACTCCAATATGGGCCATACACCATCACCAAGGCTCTATGGGACAATTATTTTGAGATTAGCATTCCACCATTCCTTGGTCTGCACCTAGTGTTCAATGTAGACTACCTTTGGCCATACTTTCCACCATTTATGGACACGTCTCACATTGCAGAACAACTCACAACAATAGATATAAATTCATACTGCATTGAACATATCACAACTGATCAAATCATGGACACACAGATCAAGAACACTCACTAGTAGAAGATCCAACTATATCGGGCTGTCAAAGTTGGCCAACTCTTACACCAAGGCAAGTGGCTCACCAAGGACCAAGTTTAGTAGAAGTTTCCCCATCTCACGGAGGCACTCAACGCAATGGGGACCATTTCTTCCTAGGGGGGGACTGATCTAGGTGGATATTGGTGGCCACTTGCCTATTCCACTTGGACCCCCAACACTATCTCTTTCAGTTTTTTAGTTTCCTTAATTGTAGCACAGTTTACTATTTTGGCATTTTTTTGGGTCGTGAACTTCTAGAGCCGTTTTGAGGCCGTAAACAATGTTTTTAGGAAAAATGGAGAGACCGAAAAAGACCCAAATTGGATCAACAATTAGTTTTTGGCCTCTTCTTTGAGCTCTTCTAAATGGGGTATTATGATAGCTAAATGAAGATTGTATTCCAAAGTTAAGACCCCGGGAAGTTGATGTGCCAATTTACCTAAAAGGGGCCCACAGTTTTGGTGCTTCCTCTTCTAGGGTTAGGTTTTTGGATGTTTATGGTTTTCCATTGTTTCTCAATAATAAATAGGCCTTTGAGCCTCATTATAACATAGTTCAAATGTATGTAGCCACCACATCTCTTCTCAGAGATAAGATACAATCCCCCGAGCTAGTTTATTTACATTATGTTTGTAAGCGTATGTCAATATTCTGATATTAAAGAAAAGAAGTATTATTCTGCTACATTTATGTATTTATGGTTATATATGTAATTTGTTGCATTCATGTTTAATTTCGGATCAGGAAGTGTCTTGTATATGGAAGTCACATAGATTATAATGTTTTCAGAATCTCTCGAATATGAGATACACATGATGCACAAATTGTACATGACCCTTTGTAACAGATAGTATTTGCATGCTCTCGTGTGAAAGTGTCTTGTATATGGAAGTCATGTAGACTATAGATAACATCAAACATGTCTTCCAAATAATTTTCATGTGTCATTTGATAAGGATGGATAGAGTTGCAGTAACAATTTTTCCTTTAGAATACATTCATTTGTAACATTTATTGTTTGAATGATTCACTTTAGAATACATTCATTTTGAAAATTTGTTGTCGTTTGAATGATGCACTGTGGTTAAAGGGAACACCGACATTTTGTCAACTATTTACACGTAGAACAATGAAGTTTTTCACTATTACTCATGCCAAATGTCTCTTTTGGAAAATTGCAAATGTTACTAATCGCAACAGATGGATTGGCATGGATGTTTGTTATGGTTAACATTCCTTCAACCTCGTTAATATTTCAATATAATTAAATTGTTAGATATTACAGTATAATATGATATAAAAACGTGAAATAATTTAATAGAATCTATATTCTATATTTTATGAAACTACCTTTGTTCTTAAAACAATCAATTTGTTGAGTCTTATGAATGTTGATTTGCAGGTGCACAATAATTTATTTTATTTTTCTCTTCATTTAACAAGATTTCAAATAGCACCAATGGTGTATTGAAATTAAACATGAAATAAATGTAGAGAACAAGTAAACTTGTATTTGAAAAATGCATTATTATGAATAGTATGTGGTCTATTTTTTTTTTTTGTAAATGCACGAAACTATGTATCACTGAGTTTATACATATTTTTGTGTTACCTTCTTCTAATTTCTCGTATTTGACCTCTAATTCATATTGCACACTTGTCTACTTTGCAAATGTTACAAGTGCAACAATGTTTCCAATTTCAAAGGTAGATTTGGTGGTTAGTTGCTTTATTGTTGTGGTTGGCGGGAATTTATATTCTTTACAAACAACTTGTATTGTTTCCAATGTACTTGTAAAATGAAAGACCAATATGAAATTGCAGTATCCATGATCATACTCTATTTTTGGGGAGATTTTAAAATTTGTGATGCAAACTCCTTCACCAAAAGGTCTGGTTTCAATATGTGTGATTAGGTTGTGGGGCATATTTACTGTGATTTTCATCTCTTCTTGTGTGTTAACTAAGTCAACATGCAATAGGTTCACTCCATGTGCTCCATGTGCTCAATCACTTGTTGTTTTATATGTGACCAACACAACTCCATGAAAGAATCTTCCTACTTTTAAGATTTTGAGCTCTTGTATTGTTATTGGATTAAATTCCCTATGTTTGTCCTATATTTGAAGATCTTCTTTGTGTTTGTGTATACAACAATATTTAGTGGGTGCAAGTAAGCATAATTTCTTCTTAATCAAGTTTGTAAGAGTATACAAGAACGTTTACCTCTTTTTAGGTTTCCATAGTATATATTTTGTCTAAATGTCCTCATGTTGCCTTTTCATATTGTTTGTCTATATAAAAAATGCTACAACCTCTTAGGTTTGCAAGAGAAATGTATTGCATTCAATAGTAAATATCAATTAAGGATGAAAATATACAAAAACAAAAAGACGCATGGGATGCATTTATTTGGAGTTTTATGTTTTAAAGCATTGTTTAAAACCTAAAACTACAAGAACAGTATTGAATTTTTTTTTACGTACCTGGACTATTCCAATTAAACCAGAGATGCAAGAAAATTTAGATTTTGTTGTGATCAAAATATTTAGAAAAGTGTATACCATGTTTTTATTAGAGAGGTAGCAAAGAATAAATTATGCTATTATTAGACCAATATGCTTTTGCGACATTGGTTTCACATTGTTCAATAGGTAAATTTTTCCAAATATGATCTATAATTCTTTTTTATCGTGGACATAACCTATTTATTATTTTTCGTAAATTTTTTATTTCCATATATTCTTCCAGAGTTCTACTATGAGGTATTTCTAAAATAATATCAACATTGAAATAACTAATAACGAAGAAAACACAATCATCATATGTAGTATATGACTTTTCATTTCTAATCATTTATATTGTTGTAGATACTTATTCAAATGGTCCTGCATAAACGATGATTAAAAAAATTGACTGTTGAAAGTGAATGTCAATTAATGTTAGTTCAATTTTGTTGTCACTAAATGTTTTTGTTGTTTTGATCAATTATTTTTCTATACAAGTAAGGATGTCGTGTGTGGAATTTTCTATGATAAAGTTGAATGATAGAAATTGTTATTTTTTGGTTGAATGTGCAAGTGAGTTTCTTGAAAATATATTATCGTAATGTCCATTAAGTTTGTGGCATGGACAATGTCACTAATATGTACATGTAAGTTGTGTGTATTTATGGTTCCAATTGATAAAACATTGGTAGGAATTGTTTATTTTATGGTGGAATGTCAAAGTGAGTTTCTTAAAAATATATGATCATAATGTCCATTAAGTTAGTGTCATGAACGATGCCACTAATATGTGCATGTAAATTGTTTATTAATGGTTGCAATTGGTAAAACATTTGTGTTGTCATAATTTTTTTTAGCAAATCCTAGTTTCCATGGAGAATTCTTTCTAGTTGTGTCATATCATTTAATATCTTCTTCTTTATATCAAATTTTTCGGGTGCTCGAGGTGCTACATTGTTAATCAAGTATAATAAGTCAATGGCTTTAACATGTGATAATGCAGTATAAGCTAACCCGTGTTTTGTAAAACCATGCGATAGTGCATTATATGCTAGCGCGTGTTTTGTCACATCAATTGGGTCAAATGCAAGTGCATCCGATGTTAGTTTTTTCATTTGGTATATTGTTCGTGCAGAAGTTAACTGTATTATAAATTATTTTGGTATTGTGATTTGTAATTTGTGATACATTACTAATGGTTTTGCAATTCAAAAGATTGGTGTCCAAGTTGGAAAGATATTCATTTCATATAGCTCACTAAATTTGTTTCTTTAGTGTTTCCCGATGTTTTTGTCTTAAAACTATATCCAAACAATGTCATTTCCATTGTTATTACATGAGTACATCCTGAAAATTCCTCTAACATATTTGACTAATCCATCATTGGCGTTTTAGTTTCCTACATATAGCTCAACTAACATGTTCTATTTGACTATAATTGTTGGCAATGTTATTGTCTTCCCACATGCAAAACTTTTGATCCAACAATATCATACTCATCAACAACACTGAGTGTTATGTATTGATCATGTGCTAGCAAAACCATTTTTGTATTATGATTATGGACATCCTTGTTTCCTTAGAAAATGTATGGGAAAAGTGGACATAAAGGTTGTAGTCTATGGAAATTGTCATCTTTGTATGCATGGAGAGAGCATTCATTGGGTATACATATAGGCTTTGAACAACACTCACCTACTTCTGGAACACTTGATATCTTTATCATTTTGCATATTTAATATCATCCTATTAACACATCAATGAACAATGCGTCTTTTTGACTTGTTGTATGTAATTGATAAAATTGTATTTTATCTTTCCAAAAGTAATATGGAATTATGTTTTTGTTGATTCTTGGGATTTCAATATAGGAGAGTATCTTGCAAGTTTTTCCCGGTATAAATCTCTAAAGAAAAACATGTCAATGTTACCAAAATATGAAGATGGTGTGTGCAGGATTTGGCAGAGTTGCTTATCAAACTTGTAAAATGTTGTTGCACCAAAAAGTGGTAACTCTTATCCATATAGTAAAAAAATTTTACACCAACAAGTAACGCCTCGTATATAAGAACTACACAAAGTTGTCGGAAATTATTTGATAACATATCAATTTTTTCATTATTTAGTGAAGGAAAATCTGTCTTGTTAAATGACATATAGAACGCATCATGCAATGTGACATCACTTGCATTGAATGCATCTTTCCCTGGATATGTAGTGATCATTCCTTTTAGTTGTGATGCATCATAATGAAATGTATCAATATGTATGTGTGGTAAGGACTGGAAAATTGCATTTGCCTTTAATGTTATTCCTATTCCTACACCTCCAGTCAAGAGAAAATGGATTGGTTCATCTATCCTATAGATTTTTCTTGTTAACACATCAATTAATAATTTTTATTGTTCTATGTTTAATTGTCGTATGATGTTATAGTAATCTATTTTTTCCAGTATATGTGGTTATAGAGTTTTCTTGTTAACACATCAATTACTAATTTTTCTTTTTCCATGTTTAATTGTCATATGATGTTATAGTAGTCTATGTTTTCTAGTATACGTGGTTGTTTGAGAATTTCATATGGTCTTGTAGATCGTATATTAAAATTATTTATATGTTTAAAATGTTGTAAATCAATTTGGAAGTCATAGTTTTCATATTTTTCATCCATGAATTTTATTGAATATCGTATTATTTGTTTCATTTGGTTTGAGATTATCTATGTTAAATAATTATCTTGTACTATTTTTTTATTTAGTTTGGGACTATCTATGTTAAGTAATTCTTCAGTTTATGTCTATTGCATTGATTGCATCATTAATGTCACGCAATGTACGTGTCGCAATAAAACTATTTCTATGTCAATTTTGCTTAATTTTTTTTCCAATACCTCATACGTAGATTCCCAAGTTGGGTGATGTTTCTTGATCGTAGCCTCATTGGCTCAATACAGATAATGTAATATTAATTGTTCCCTTCAGTCATTTTCAATGTCATTGTATTTGTTATACCTCACGTAATGAATCGCATATGGATTATTTTCTTTTTTCTGTTTTAGTAATTTTTTATATAACTAGATGAAAACTATGTTAGACATATAACATCAATACCTACAGGTTGTGGAATATAATAGTCGATGATTAAAGGGCACATTATGTCTTCAAAGTCATATGGGTCCTTTTGCAAGTCTTTTTTTCTTTTAAGGACAAATGTTTTTCCATCCATAGGAGATTATTTTTGTGTTTGTTCTTAAATGTTGATGTAAGTGTTTTGTATTGTTTTTTCATGTAACAATTGTAGAGCCATTTACAGTTGCATGTGAATCGAGTATAAATTGTGATTCAATATTTGCAATCCAAATGGCTGAATGTGTCGTGCAAATCTATTTGTCCAAGTCTTAGTTGGATTTCTTTGGAACAATAATTTTTTGTGATTTATCATACATTGGATAGCATGTACGTATTCATCATGTGTTAATCTAGAGAAAATTTGGTGTCAATATTTGTATTTACCATAGATTGGTGCATATGCTATCCATAATAAGCCATGTTCATGCTCAGTTCCTCTATTTTGGAATTTTTCCACATAGGAGTAGTCATTGATTTCTCCATACTACTTTTGATATGAGATTTTAATTGAAATAGTGCATCCATCCTATATCTATAGCAACGTGCAAAAGTTATAGGATCATTTCTTATTAATTGTTGGGGCCCATTTTCTTCTAATTCATTTTCACTTGGACTTGTAGTGTTTTCCCTTGTATGCGTTAATTCACTCATAAGAGGCTCCCAAATATGCTTTGTGCTACTAAAGGAAACAAATAAAGTAAGTGCGTATAGATGTCAAATCATTGCGTATAATTTTTTTACGCATTTTTTGATGGTAGTCTGGTGAAGTGTGAACTATTTTAAAGTACATGTACCAAATGTCGAATTTCATAATGTGATCTGAATTTGGCTTTCATTTGACATCTTTTACAAGTATATTTCTTCCTTTCAACTGACCTTTTCTAATTCTAATCGACATAGTATTCAATACCTGGTTTATGATAATGTGAATTACTTAATATAACATGTTATTTGTATGGTAAGTGAGGTCATGATTTTTATGCAGGGCTTTTCATTTACATATATTTTGATATGTAAAGTTTTTCAACATATCACTTGGGCATTTGTTTCCATAGAATAATGATGGAAAACTCATTTCTTTTGAGTACTTATCTTTGAAAATTTCTAATGCCACATAACCAAAATATCCTACAGCTGGTGAAATATTATTTTTTTATTTAGATGTTCATGGATAGTATGGAGGCTCCTTAAGGAAAAACATTTTTCTTCAGGGAGCCTATGCTTTTTTTTGCATTTGAGGACCCACATATTCCATGATATTATTTTCATGATTTGGGTTTGCTAGAGGCACAAAACGCTTCCTTGATTACTCGATTCATGCCTAATTAATGATAGTTCCTCCTAATTTATCGCAAAGTTCTGAATTACTCTTTCTTCCCCCTTTATTATTATCTTGATGTGGTTTGTTTGATTCTTTTAATGAGTGATTTTGGACCCCAAGTATCCCAATGTTTTCTTCTCTAGGACCCAATCTAGTAACCATATGGTGATACTTAAGATTTAAGCACAACCCAGTGATCAAACTTGGTGTTAGAAAGGGGAAGATGTATCTTTACTTTTCCAGACCCTAGTTAATTCTTAAAAGTTGGTAGCATCTAGTTACATGTCTTTAGCTTGTTCTAGGGTTTTATCTGACCCTTCTGACACAACAAAGAGAATGACCAGTGGTAAAGGCAGTGAGGTAATGGATTCAAGAGGAAGAATGGAAGAAGAGAACGAGTTAATAGGAGGTGGCTATGGGGAAGCATGTGAGGAAGGGGAAGGCTTAGAGGACAAGAGAGGACCCCTAGATTATTTTATCTTGACTTCAAAGGTTTTCTCAATTAAAGGGGGATTAGGGGTTCAAATGAAACAAGTGGCTCATAATGATTAAACTCGACCACTTTCTTCTATGAATACTTCAGTTGTGAATGGGGAGGTTTAGGGTTTATGTGTTTGTTATAAAAGGTGGTGAAGTCATCACTATCCTAGCCCAAAGATAGGGCTAGATTTTCCTTTGAAGCTAACAAAGGACAAATGCAGTATAAATTTCCACATTCATGGCACCACTAATAATGGAAGTGGATATGCTCATAATAAAGAGTATATTTAAATAATTCATATTTGTAAATAAATCCTAACTGAATGAAAGAAATAAGGTTCATTCTCACAAACCCAGTTACAGTCCTTTGAACTAGCAAAGACAATAAGAAACAAACCCTTAGCCCCAAATTCTAGTTTGATGTTACCTTTATGTTTTCATTTATTTTGAACCCATCCTACGATAAGGCCTTTTCTAAGGGATAGATGTCTAGAAATTTTCTAATGAGCACATGATCCTACATATACTATGTATACTCTCTTATGTGATTTGAGCGGACCTCAAATTTGGGGTATATTGCTTCTTTTAGAGAAAAACTTCTTGGTCACCATTTACCAGCTTGAGGAGCATTATGTTGATGGTTTCACTATTTTCAAATAGGGTTTGGACTAGATCAATTGGTAATGGAAGCCAATGACCGATTGAGATTGTTTTCTCCTAAGGTAATCATACCATATGAGGAAGTGTGACTCCCTCCATTTGAATTCGCCATAGAAAGAGTGGTAGGGAAGGGAACCAAGACCACAATAGCTAGGATTTGAAGTTGGAATCAAATATTATTTAAAAATCCTATATTATTTGAAATAAATAATGTTACATGAAGAAACAAAGAATTATTAATTAGTGAATTAAGAAATGGTAAGAAAATAGGAAAATACATCTCAAAATAATTCATTGAGAACATTTTTATATAATATTGAAATTGTAAAATTGTTACTTCAATACTTGGTAATGATCTAAATTTCCTAAATACTTTATAAAATACCATTTAATGTAAATGGATATTAGAATTAAAGAAATTTTGAAGACGACTGATTCAGATTTAAATAGTAACACAACAAATTATAGAGATAACCATAAACATAGAGATGCAGTGGAAATAATACTTCATTTCATTAATGTAAAATACTGAAATATGCTTACAAACAAAAATGGAAATAAACCAGCTAAGGAAATGGTAGCTTATCTCTGAGAAGAGATGTGGCAACTACATGCCTCTGAACTGCCTTACAATGAGGCTCAAAGGCCTTTTTATTATTGAACAATAAGATCAAACCCTAAACAACCAAAACCCTAACCCGAGGAGATGTAACATCAAGAGTTTATGGGCCCCGTTGGGGTGACTTGGATAGCCAACTTCCCGGGGTTGTGAATTGGTCATATTATCTGTGTTTGACGCTCATGATAACTCGCTAGAAATATATCTCCAAGGACTATGATGAAAAAGGTGATTTTAGACAAAAAATCGTTGGGGGTAGATTTCCAAAAAAACGTCGTTTAGGGCCTCAAAATGACTCTAGAAGTTTAGGACTCGAAAAAATACTAAAAATAGTAAACTATGCTATAATAAAGGAAACTGAAAAACTGAAAGATGCAATGGTGGGGGTCCAAGTGGAATTGGTGGGTGGCCACCAATATCCACCTGGATCATTCCTCCCCCGTTAGGAAGCAGTGGTCCCCATTGTTTTGAGTTCCTCCATGAGATGAGGAAACTTCTGTTGAACTTGGTCCCTGGTGAGCCACCTGCCCTAGTGAAGGAGTTGGCCTACTTTGACAACTTGATACAGTTGGATATTCTACTGGCGAGTGTGCTTGATCTGTGTGTCCATGATCTGATCAGTTGCAGCTTGTTCCATGCAATCTAGATTTAACTCTGTGGGTGTGAGTTGTTCTACAATGTCGAATGTGTCTAGTAATGGTGGAAAGTATGGCCGAAGGCGGTCCACATTGAACACTGGGTGTAGGCCAAGGAATGGGGGAATGTTGAGCTCAAATGCATTGTCTCCCATAGCCTTGGTAATGGTGTAAGGACCATATCGAAGTGGTCTAAGTTTCTGATAGGCTCCGGTGAGGTGTTCTTTTTGCAAATGTAACCAGAATTTGTCACCCACCTGAAACTTGTTTAGCACTCAATGTTGATCACGTAATTGCTTATACTTGGCATTTGATTTCTCCAGAATGTCATGGACCTATTGGTGAATACATTGGATGTGCTCAATGAAGTTGTTTGCCTTAACTGTTTCGGACTAGACATGAGTCGAATCTATGTGAGTAGATACAAATGGTATGGCCACATCAATGGGACATAGTGGCTGGAATGCCAAGCCCACCTGAAAAAGGGTTGTGTTCAGTCGAGCTGTGGAGAGCCCGGTTGTATATGTGTTGCACATAGTAGAGGCTGTCGCCTCGTGTGTGTATGCTTTGACTTGTACATGCACAGAATGTGTACGATCATCCTATTGACAACCTCTGTCTAGGCATCAATTTGAGGATGGAAGGCTATGGACTTAGTGAGTTTGGTGTCTAGCATTGACTAGAGACTAGACCAAAATGTACTGAGGAACCTGTTGTCCCAATCTGAGATGATAGACTATGGGATCCCAAAGTGTACCCAGACTCATTCAAAGAAGAGTTTAGTAGCGGCTTCTGCTGTGATATTCTTCTTGCAAGCTACCATAATGGCCATCTTTGAGAACCTGTCGATGACCAAAAAAACATAACCGTTTCCATGCTTAGTGGAAGGAAGGCCTGACATGTAATCCATGGAGATGGATTCCCAAGGTCGACTAGGGGTAGGCAACGGGGTATAGAGGCCTTGCTTGTTGATGGTCGGTTTGGCAATGGCGCAAGCAGTGCATGATCTAATGTACTTCCCGCCATCTTGTCGAAGATTCGACTAATAGAAATACTTATGCAGTACAACCACCATTTTCTCAACCCCAAAATGCCTAGCAGCTCGGCTGTAGTGTGCTTCCCAAATCATCTTGCCACGCTCGCTTGAAGGAACACAAAGGTGACCTAGGTGGCATAATAGGGCATCCTAGAGGTGAAAACCTGGAACATGCTGACCCTCCAAGAGTGTCTAGTATGTGTGGCCAAATTTTGGGTCGCTTTTGTAGAGAAGTGGCCAATTAGAAGTCTCATTCCCACAAGAGTTGATCACAGTGGTTAACGCCATGATCAATGGTCGACTGAGGCAATCTACAACATTATCGGTGTTGCCCTTCTTATACTTGATATTCAAATGGAACTGTTGCACGTATGTGGACCACTTCTAATGGTGATCATTCTGCAATTTCCCTTGGGTCTGTAAGAACTACAAGGGTCGGTCGTCTGCGTGGATGATTGTTTCCTTCCCCAAAATGTAACGCTTCCATTGTCAGCAAGCCTGCACAATGGAATACATATCTTCGTCATAAGTGGGATACTTCTGAACTGTATGTGAGAGTGTCTTATTGTGATATGCTACTGGATGCCCATGTTGAGTAAGGACTGCCCCAATAGCATAGTTAGAGGCATCTGTCTTGACCTCAAATGGTTGTTGCAAGTCTGGTAATGTGAGCACTGGTGTCGATCAGAGGCGATCTTTCAACTTTATGAATTCCTTCTATTGAGATTTAGACCAAAAGAATTTTTCTTTCACTCCTCCCTTGGTGAGTTGACTCAAGGGCCAAGTGATATGAGAAAATCCCAACATGAACGTGTGGTAGAATTTGGCAAGACCTAGAATGTTGCAGAGCTCTGTAAGAGTGGTTGGAGATGGCCAATCCCGAATGACTTGGATCTTGGCTAGATCCACATGTACCCCCTGTTCATCAATAATATATCCCAGATACTAAACTTGGGTCATGCCAAAAGTGCATTTCTCCAAATTGGCACATAACTTGTGTTGCCGCGGTGTTTGGAGAACCTGTCAGATGTGGTGGAGGTGCTCTTCCCAACTCTGGCTGAATATCAGGATGTCATCGAAGTATACCACTACAAATGAGTTGGCGAATATCCATAAGATGTCATCCATTAGCCTCATGAAGGATTTAAGAGAATTCGTCAATCCAAAAGGCATAACCAACCACTTGAAAAGGCCCTCCTTGGCTTTGAAGGTAGTCTTCCACACATCAGAGGGTTCGATTGGTACTTGGTGATATCTCGACTTCAAATCGATCTTGCTGAAATATTTTTCCCCCTTCAGTTGGTCCAAGAGGTCATCAATCCATGGGATTGGGTACCTATTACGGACAATGATCTTGTTCAATGCCCAATAGTTAATACAGAGTCTCCAAGTCCCATCATTCTTCTGTACCAACACAATCAGGATTCCACAGGGTGATGAACTCAGACAGATGTGAAACTTCTGTAGTAGGTCCTGAATCTTCCTCTTGATTTCATCATTCTCTAGAATGGAGTTCCAATAGATTGGTCCATTGGGCAGTGGTGTACCTAGGGTTAGATTAATGGAGTGCTTGACCTGAAAGTGTAGAGGAACCCCTATAGGGGAGGTGAAGACGTCCTCGTAATCCTCCACAACCTTGTCCATCTATAGTTTTCGTGCGGAGGGGCCCTGTCTGGATGTTGTGGCCACCGTCTTCTTCTTTCCTTGAGGGCGTATCATCAGGAAAACAAATTTCTCGATTTTGGAAATGAGCTTACTGCATTGTTTTGCAGTAACCAAAGAGACGGTGGTAGGCAGTGCTACCTTTGGTATCTTCTACAACTTATTTCCCAAAGTAACAATAACAGCACGGAGCCTTGATTCATACACAACGTGTTGCTTCCACAAGTATGGCTATCCTAATAATGCATCACAAACTTCAAGGGGAGCAATGTCACGCAATACCTCATCGGTGAAGGGCTTGATGTAGTATGGAAGGTGACACTATTGGCTCACACGAAGATCCTGTCCTTGGTGAAGCCACCCAATGGTGTACCGTTATGGATGTGTTTTGGTCGGTAAGCCTAGCCGCTTCATGACCTCTACCAAAATGAGGTTCTTTTGGCTCCCGCTGTCGAAAATGAATTGTAGCGGGGAGTCCTTTACCCACATCTAGGAGTGGAAGAGATTATCCTCCTCCTCTAGATCTTCATGTTCCTCTTTCTGGATCTTCATGGTGGCAGTGGTGGCATTGGGCTCCGCATCGATAATCTACCTCCCTTTTTCATTCCCCTTGTTGGGTTTTGACTCACAGTTAGAACATGCATCTGATTCTGAAACCTTTAGCTTGGCCACTAGTGACTACTTGGCTCGACACTCACTTGTGTTGTGAGTGGAGCTCTTATGGAACTCACACCACTTTCCCATGTCCTTTTTTGGATTCGCGAAGTTGTTCTTTGCTTGCAGCTTTGGTGGGTTGTCTTGGGTCGTCCCACCTTGGCTTTGTCCTTTGTTATGTAGTTTGGGGGCACCTTTCCCTTGCTTCGGATTTGCATATCCAAAGTCTCACTTCTCCTGTTTAAACTTTTGTTCGACCTTGACGGCATATCGGTATGTTGTGCCAAGCGAGGAGATGTTGAGGAATCCTATTTCTTCTTGGATGTACTTGTGCAGGTAGCTGCAGTATTTGAGTACTAAATGCTACTCTAAATCCTTGATACCCAACTTTGTGTGAAGGGTATGGAAAATATTGGTAAACTCTGGCATGTCTTGGTCCCTTCCCTACCGCAGCGTGGTCCACTTTATGTATTGATCCTCATAGCTTCCGACAGGGTAGCACTTCTCCTTGATGGCATCCCAAAATGAATTCCAAGGGGGTGCAGCTGAAAATAGTGTGCCTGTACTTTCATCCTTCTGCTCGTAGTAGGTTTCTCACAAATCCTTGATGTGGGGGACTGCTTTGAGAAGAGAGAAAATAACCTTTTCCCGATTGGAAAAATCATGAACAAAAAAATAACCCTCTAGCAGATTTAACCATTTATCGACGACATTTGCGTCTATCTGACCCTTGAATATGGGTATTTCAAAACTAACATGTACCTTAAACGGTGTGGCATTTCCATAGTAGCTGTTGGAAGCCGATGTGTCGCCCCTGGGTAGCTGTTGAAGGATATGGGAAAATTTTTCCATCATCACATTCCTTTGTCACTCGAGGGCTTATTCGAGCAAGATTTTGATAGGATCTCCTGCCCCCTCATCTTTCTTTTCATCCGCTATAGGAGGCCATCGGGATTTACGAGGCTAGTATTGCAAAGGTTCGACCAGTTCAAGCCCTAACTCCTTATATCCTGACCTCGTTGAGGAGGACATGAAAAGAAAAACAAAGAAAAAAAGCAAACCGCTCTAATACCACTAATCTGGATTTAAATAGGGACACAACAAATTACATAGATAACCATAAACACAGAGATGGAGCAGAAATAATACTTCATTTCATTAATGTAAAATACTGAAATATTCTTACAAACAGAAATGGAAATAAACCAGCTAGGGCGATGGTAGCTTATCTCTGAGAAGAGATGTGGCGGTTACATGCCTTCGAACTACCTTACAATGAGGCTCAAGGGCCTTTTATTATTGAACAATAAGATCAAACCCTAAACAACCAAAACCCTAACCGAAGGAGATGTAACACCAAGAGTTCATGGGCCCCGTTGGGGTGAGTTGGACAACCAACTTCCCGGAGTCATAACTTGGTCATATTATCTTCGTTTAACACGCATGATAACCCATTGGAAAGATCTCTCCAAGCACTACTATGGAAAATATGATTTTGGACAGAAAATCGCTAGCGGTAGATTTCAAAAAAAATGTCGTTTATGGCCTCAAAACGGCTCCGGAAGTTTAGGACCCAAAAAACTGCTAGAAATAGTAAATTATGCTACAATTAAGGAAACTGAAAAACTGAAAGAAGCAATAGTGGGGTCCAAGTGGAATTGGTGGGTGGCCACAAATATCCACCTGGATCAATGACTATTACTACTCAACATTCTCCCATAAAAAAAAAATAATCAACATAATTTCATGGTCATATGCAATAGAGTCAAAGGAAATTTATGTTTTCAATACAATATAAATCTATCATAGTTATAAAAAAGAAAAACTCTATGAACATGCATAAGGAAAAGGTCACAATATCTTCATCATAGTCATGCGGAAAGGGATCACAAGACACCCTAAAAAAATCCAATAACTTGTAAGATGAATTGGTCACATTATAAAAGACTTAAAAATGTGTAAAATGAATGGGACATACAGAAGAAAACAAAACAAAAAAATATCTTCTTTTATTATCAACATTAAACTATAATAAAGTCTCTCCTAAAAATAATAATCTTAAATAAGGAATACAACAAGTTTTTTTAAATTCCAAATCTCTCGACTATTTTAAATTGCAACCAGTGGTAGTCCCTACCAGGTCTGGAAACAATTAATAATACATACTAGATTTTAACTATCAAACAATTAGATGAGTTTGAGTCAAGCCAACAACATAGAAACTCTCTCAAATTAAAATAATTATACTACACCCTTCAAAATTTATTGAATTATTAAAATTGATTTAATAGGAAAAAATCATAATTTAAGTAATTGAAATAAATGTAACATCACTGTCTTAGGGAAGAAGTTAAATAAAAAAAAAATTAACTTCTCTAACAAACTTTTTCTCTTTGAATATCTATACAATTAAAGTTAATTAAATCATAATAGAAAAAAGAAAATCAATTAATATATAATCAAAATAAATGCACTGGTGTATTGCCTCCAGAGAATCCATTTGAATCCATATTTCTCAAATGGTCTCACTACATAGGTTTTTGTATTTTCAATGGTGTTACCTTCCCTTTGGATTTCATAGTGATGCAATACTAAAAATAACAAAAAGTATATCTATTATCCAAAATACATTAGAATAGCCTTTGGTGATTCCTTGAGTCATAACTTCTTCTCATGGATATTCAAATATTGTTGGATCATCCCATTGAGCAAGTTATATTCTAAATTCAAAAATTCCATGACATAAATTATCATTTGACGCATTGCCAATGGTGATTATTTGCATTTTCTACCTGATTTTATGTCCATTATACATTCACATATCTAACACTCGTGGAGTAAGTTGAATGTGCTCCATTCCATACCCATTTGATACATATAATCTTAACTTCATGATACTCATATAATGGAATCTATGATTAGAATATCCCTTAGATAAATAAAATCTAAACTCCCTAATACTCATTGAATATAAAAGAATCTGTGATTAAAATAAATATATTAACATTTTTTATATTATAAACACAACCTTTGATAAACCATTTTAAAACTCATATATAACCTGATTGATTTTGCTTTGTAATGAGTTAGGCTATATACATTTAAGAGCCATCTACCATTTAAATCTAACTAAAATCCAAAAATAAATAATTAAAATTTTAAAACGGATTAAAAATAATTAAAAAAAAAATTAAAAACCCAAAATAGATATTTAAAAAAGATAAAGATACAATGCACTTATTTATATAGATCATTTTCTATGTTATAAAATATTCCCTACATAAAATATTCCTTATTTGTTGTATAGCGAAATTAATAACTATAATATATTATCAATAACATTCTAATAGATTTTATACCATAAAATATATATTAAAAAGAAATCTCATATATGTATATATAAACATAAACGTTATTTGTATTATTAATGATGTGAATTTGGAAAAGTTTGGTTGTCTGTTAAGTCTAAATTTAATTTTAACCTTAAGCTTCATCACGTAAACATCTAAAAATTGTGTGGAGTAAGAAAGTTTTAGACAATTTTTTAGTGTATCACAAAATACCTACTTTAGTATGACTATTGATGATATTTCCATGTAAACTTGCATACTAAACAATCAAAATTCCTGAAAGCTTAAAGCCAAGTTATTAAAGGTGTCCTTGTTACGAACAACAGTGAACCTAGAAAAAATGTTATGTCCCTATACTATTAGTGTAATCCCTTATTGTTATTAGTGCAACCCCCTTATTATATTGTTGTGCCCATGTAGTCCCAATATTGTTATTATTATGCACCATAGAAGCCCACTATTGTTATTATTGTGCCCTTACATTATTATTGTTATGTCGGCTCTTATTATATTATGACCTCTTAAACTCCTATATATAGAAAGGAGGTCTTGTCATTTGTATCATCCAAGAATTGTTCATTTGTGTAATGTAAAGGAGGTTTCCCCCTCAAAGACGTTGATTTCTAAGGCATTGATCTTTCTTTTCTATCTTTTTGTGAGTTGGTTTCATAACATTTGGTATCAGAGCTTTGGATTTTATGGTTTCACTGCTCCAAACAGGTCATCATGGAATTTTCACTATAATGTTTTTATGCGATGTTTCAAAAGCTAAAAACAAAACCCATTTCAGTTGAAATCTCACTGAACCTCGGGGTGGACTTTCAAATCTTTTCAAGATATATTTTCGGAGATATGTTCTAAGGAAATTAGCATTGATGCAAGCTCCAAAATTCCATCTACAATAGGTCATCGTGGACTTTTTGCTCTAATTTTTGTTCTATGAAGTTTTAGATTCTGAAATTGAAACCCATTTGACTCGAAATTTTGGTGTAGCGCGGACAAAACTTTCCAATTTTGTTTCGCTATATTTTCAGAGATATGGTCCAAGACATTTAGGGTTTTTTCAGGCTCTCGAATTACAACCCAAATAGGTGACCTTGGGAAAGTCGTCATAACTCTCTCTCTGAGAATTTGATTTAAATTTCATAAAATGTGATAGAAAGCAGATAGACTGTAGTTTTTTGGGTATCATTTGTAGAACCTAATGTCGAAACAATGACACGTGGCACGTCATAGAAGTTCTCTCTACTAAACGAGTCTATAATTAGGTCATCTTGGGAGATTGGACATAACTCTTTCTTCGTGAATCCAATTGCAATCAAGCTTGTGGGGTTAGAAAGAGGACTCCAAGGGTTATTACAAACCAAAATTTCAAAACTTAAAGATTCGAAATTATAGAGTTACAATTGTTTCTAGATCGAGCTCCTAAAAACAAGAATAAGTGATATGAGGAAGTTTGATGGCAAGGATCCGATAAATTGGATACTACAGATGGAGCAATGTTTTTATCTACATGAGGTGAAACTGTTACAAAAGGTATGTATTGCATCTTTATATTTAGAAAAGAATTACTTTTTATGGTATGAAGGGCTTTGTTCTTGTAAACCACTTGTCAAGTGGTCAATTTTCATGGAAGAAATGATAGCACATTATAAGGATACAAAGAGAAACACCTTCTTTAGCCAATTGATAAATCTCAAACAAAAGGGTTCAATGGAAGATAACATTGAGGACTTTCAAAAATTGAATATAAGGGTAAATGATATTCCAAAGAAGCAAAGGATTGATGTCTTCATAGGGACTTTAAAGGATAACATTCAACATGAGGTTCGTCTTTGGGAACCTGATTCATTGGAAAAGGCATTCAGGTTGGAAAGAAAAATTGAGAGTGGAATTATGGAAACAAGGAATCACACCACTCACAACTATAAATATGGAAGTGTTTTTTCTCCTAGCCTTCCACAACCTACAAGTTTGACACCACAACAATTGGAGGAAAAAAAATCAAAAGGGCTTTGTTATAATTCTGATAGAAAATACATTAAAGGTCATAAGTGTGCTGACAAGAAATTATTTTACATAGATTGTGAAGAGGAAGAAGAAAAGGATCAAGAAACATCAAAAGAAGAGGGTATATAGGGGGAACCAACCCTATAGAAAGAACACATGAATCTAATCATATCTTGTACCACATTGGCAGGAATTACCACTCCTCAAACTCTCAAGATAGAAGGACATATCAAGAACAAGAAGGTTCAAGCAGTGAAATATCAGGAAGAAAAGGATCAAGAAACATCAAAAGAAAACCATACTCAGCAAGAACCAATCCCAGAGAAAGAAGAAATGAATCTGACCATATCTTTTAATGCATTGGCTGGAATTACCACTCCTCAAACTATAAAGATAGAAGGGCATATCAAGAAGAAAAAGGTAATAGTGTTGATTGATTCGGGTAGTACCCACAATTTTATTCATTGTAAGATAGCCAAGGAATTGAATTACTTCCTAGATCCAACACTAGAGTGTCAAGTGATGGTTGCAAGTTGAGGAACCATAAATTGCTCTGGAAAGTGCCATAATATTAAGCTATCCATGGAAGAATATGTTTTGAATAATCTAATGCTTTCCATTCCAATGGGTGGTACTAATGTTGTACTGGGAGTCCAATGGCTACAATATTTTGGGAAACCGAGAAAGATAATCAGCTCTAACGGCATGACAAAGCTTCTAAAGGAAGAACAACGTGGCGTAATTTCACAATTATGTTCGCGAGAGGTTCCCACATCGAAATCATCTATTTATCCAGATCTCCAAAAAGTCTTGGAAAATCATTCCAAGCTATTTGATACTCCCAAAGGCCTCCCACCTATTCGTGATCATGATCATTCTAGTCATTTGTTTCTAGGAAGTGTTCCTCCAAACATCAAGCCTTACATATATCTGTATGCCCAAAAGAGTGCAATTGAATGTATGGTTGCAGAAATGCTAGACGCTGGTATAATTAAACCTAATCAAAATTCTTTCTTTGCTCCAGTAGTATTGATGCACAAGAAGGATGGGTCAGGGCACATGTGTCCAAATTATAGATATCTCAACAAACCCACTATTAAAGATAAATTTCCAATTCCTGTCATTGCTGAATTATTGGATGAATTGCATGGATTAATTTACTTCACCAAGTTGGATCTTCATTTAGGATATCATGAAATAAGAATGAATACTTAAGACATTCCGAAAACAACATTATTGAAAAAATATGCATTTTCATGGACTCCAGAAGCAATGAAGGCCTTTGAACATCTTAAAGAGGCAATGTGCCAAGCACCAGCCATAGCTACACTAGAATTCACAAAAACCTTTATTATGGAATATGATGTATCAGGAAATGGAATTAGTGATGTTTTAACACAAGAAGAAAGACCCATTACTTTCGAAATTCTTCCAATCAAAGAAAAGTATTTACACAAAGAT
The DNA here is from genome assembly GCA_031772625.1 of Pinus tabuliformis. Lineage (NCBI taxonomy): Eukaryota > Viridiplantae > Streptophyta > Pinopsida > Pinales > Pinaceae > Pinus > Pinus tabuliformis. The sequence continues at coordinate 1,447,519,655 of CM062817.1, forward strand.
ATTTATGAGAAGGAAATGTTGGCAAGACTACATGCACTCAAGAAATGGCGACCTTACATAATGAGAAGATCCCATTTCAAAAAATATTGCTAGAACATGATGAGGAAGGAAAAATCATATTGGAACATGGAGTAGTCACAGAAACAAGAAGTCGACATGTACGAAATCAATAAATTTCAGAGTATCTCATCAAGCGGAAGAACTTACCCACAGAAGATTCCACATGGGAGGACAAGAATTTTATACAGAAGCATTAAGAACTACTCAAGCGTTGAGGACAACACTTTTTGAAGGAGAGGGGCATGTTAGACCCCTATACTCCTAGTGTAACCCCTTATTGTTATTAGTGCAACCCCCTTATTATATCGTTGTGCCCATGTAGTCCCCATATTGTTATTATTGTGCCCTATAGAAGCCCACTATTGTTATTATTGTGCCCTTGCATTATTATTGTTATGTCGTCTCTGATTATATTATGACCCCTTAGACTCCTATATATACAAAGGAGGTCATGTCATTTGTATCATTCAAGAATTGTTCATTTGTGTAATGTAAAGGAGGTTGCCCCCTCGAAGAGGCTGATTTCTGAGGCATTGATCTTTATTTTCTATCTTTTTGTGAGTTGGTTTCATTACAAAAATCCCATTCAATATCCATATTAATATAGAACTAGAATGACTCCTTACAACATTGAATAGCTCAAAATATGATGTAAGCATCTGTAAAAAAGTTCCATGGGAATGGATAGATTAGTTCAACATATTTCAAAATATGCTTTAACTAATTGAATTTCAAGTAGTGTGCGTTGGTCATGATGAAAAATAAAATTATTTCAATGACCTTACCATGATGCTAACTCATTTTTTATAGAGGTATAGAGTAATAGCCTTGTAATTTTTTATGTCAAGCTAGAAGGGAATTCTTGATCTACATTGTGTGGAAGTTCATGTAAAAGCACAACAGTTGTTAAAGTATTTCTATGGACCACTTGAATGTGAATATTAGGATGCTTCTTGAAAACTTTCTCTCCCCATCCATTCAAGACCTTGTTCTAAACAAAACTTGATCACAAGCAGGAAAGATTTAAAATTTTAAAAATACTTTATAGAAACAATCCAACTGCAAATGGAGCAAGGAAAGAGGCATTGTGCATTGCCTCCTCCCCCCACTATCCATTCTATTTCTCATGTTATATTGCATATGGATGATGATGCTACTATTGCAACAATACTTACCCATTTATTCGCTCTTACTCCCCATGTTATTTCCCCTGTAATATCAACCACCCAATCCAGTCCAAGTAAGCTATCTTGTCACCAAATTTATACTAGTAAATAAATTTTAAAAAAGAATTTAATTGCATGCAAGATTTAGAAAGAAAGGATATACAAATATAAATTAGCACCTAAATTAGTTCCAAATCTTGTATATATTCTATAGTATAATATCACCTACTTTCATCAGTCCAGCAATATATGGTTTTTTCAATTTTGATACCTACCCTCCTTAGCTACAAGAATCCATAAATTCAACAAATATACACACTAAACATAGAAAGAAACACAACATTTACACAGTCTCAGTAATTTCATATGTTGGTGAGTGAGGTCACTGCCATGGTTGATTGAGAGTAGTGGTATCCATAAAATATAACATTTGCACATGACCCTGAGATTTTTCACTTATGTTCATTTCAAAAACCTGAGTTTGTGATAACAAAACGAGTTAAAAAATTGTCATTGTTAGATCCTAAAAATAAATAGAGAGCAATAAAATAACATTATTTTAGAGTTAGAAAAAATTAACACACTGAAAAATAGAGCATAGATATTGAGATGATGATAATACTGAAATGCATAGCTCATATAGGTGTTTGCAAGAAATGAAAGGAATGATCAATGTGTGATTCATGTGGCATTGATGTAGGGTCAGAAAATTCATATGTTCTAACAAACTTCATATAATAAACACTCAAAGGAAGTGCTTGAAGTACCAAAACACCAGAAAGGAAAAGATCGAAAATGCATGGAATAATGTCCCACCATAGAAGTAGATAGATAAACTGGAAAAAATCCTACACTTTCAAACACAATACTTATCTCTCCTGAGGACAAATAAGAGGAAGTGTGACTCAACCAACAAACCTTATATGGAAATACTTTTCAGCATCAATTAATATGGTTGACATGGCTACATGGGGTGCACACTTGGGTTGTGTGCAAGGCCCAAGCATGCCACTAAGGATGCAAGGTTGGTTTATTTTGAATTTAATAATAGTTAAAATTAAAAATTGAAAAATTTAATAACAAATAGAATAAATAATAAATAAAGTAAAATTAAAATTAAAAGAAAGGCTTGTCACATTAACCTTGCATGCATGCCAAGGGTGTAAGCTATTGAACAGAAGCCACAACAATCTTCCCAAGTTCCAATCTTTCACCATGTCAAGCCACCACAACCTTCACAAGTTCCAATTTTTCATCGCTGGAAGTGTTGGTCTTCGGTGCTCAACTCACTACAACTAAGTTAATGCTCTAGTGAAAGGATTTTTTATTTAAGTTGCGACAAGAGAACCTGTTCCATTAATTTCATGGTAGACATGAGCACTGATATGCTATGAACAAAATGTCTAACATTATTTTGTTGCAGGTTGGGATAGGATTACCCATTTCACTAATTTCATGGCAAACATGAGCACTGATTTGATATGAACAAACTCCTAACCTTGGGGTAATTCATACATTCATTATATTGATTCTATGTACAATCCTTTGTTGCTGGACCTTGGATATGTTTTTTTATATTTTCTTATGAAATATGAAAATTGTAAGGCTTTCATTTAGGTGATTATGAAATATGTGAATTGTAGGACTTGTGTATATGTGACATTAGGATATTCGTCATCCTATACCCATAGATTAACATTGGTATATGCATAATCTGGTGAGAAACTATCCTATATGGAGAGAACGGAGATGGTCATGTCACAAGCCTATATTTGAATACAATAGTAAAAAATGTTCATCCTAGATCCTACTCTTAAAGCATGCTAGTCCTCGGAAACAAAGTTGAAATAAATCGCCAAATTAAGTAAGGTGCGGTCTTTCAAACTCTTGAAAAAACTATTGTATGTACTCAAATTAGCTTATATGCTACCTCCTTTGCTATTCATGATTGTCCCATACACCTCTGGTTCCGTAGTCATACTCAAAACAAGCAAGTTACAAGATTCATTTTATCATCAACAAACAGGTGCATGTGAAATTCAACTTATAGAAAGGGTTGAGGAGCTTTTTATTAAGTGGTTTTAGGCTAATTGGTGATGCTTTTTCCCCTATAATTAATGTTTATGTTTCTTTCTGGTATGCGGTATAAAACATAAGAGTCAAAATATATGCCACGCAATGGATTTGGTTTTCAATCTTATCATAACCTATCCACCACCACCCTTTTAACTATTCATACTGAACAAATATTTGACAATGCATATGTTTGCTTCAAGTTTTGATGGCTTTAGAAAAACTATGTACTTCAAATTTCCTTGTATTGGTTTGTATTTTTTCTCTTATTGTACATTGACACAAAAAATATTATAATTTAAAATTTAAAAATATTTTTACTCTAACTCTTTTTTTACTATAGGTTGAATATTTTTTTATGAAATTTGAAAATACCTCCCTTGTATTGATTTTTGTTTTGATTTTTATTTTTGCTCTGAACACTTTTGAGCATTATGGAGCTTCTAGTTTGTACATAATCCACATAATCCCCAGTGATATAGTGGTTGGACAATGGCCATCCACCAAATAAAAGCTATATCGATTGTTCTTCAACTTAGTAAATGGAGGCGGGGAGCATTTGGTATCTTATTTCGAAACAATAGGCCTTCAATTGGTATCTTATTTCCAAACAATATGCTTTCTGTCGTGGAAGATCTCAATATGAAATGTGTTAAATGAAGATCTTAATATGAAGTAGGTGGCAGATGAAATATGAAATAGGTTGAAAGAGGCATTACCATCAAAAAAAATATTTAGGATGCATCTTTGATCATTTAGGATGCAATTTGAAGAGGTAGGAAAATAGCTGGTCGATAGAAAAAGCTAGTGACAGGCGTAGAAGAATGGTTAGCCAATAGAAAAAGAAAGTGGGAGACTTATGCATTAATTTCATTACGAACCTATGGGAAACAAATATTAATTTCATTTCAAACTTATAGGGAAAAAATTACAATAAAACTTACCCTTGCAATGATCACGTTGCAATTTACTTTAAAGTTTGGCAATAAATGTGTTTGTGAATAATATGATAGGTGAATATGTATTTTATTCTTTAGAAAATTTTAAAGCTGATTTTTTTTTGTTAAGTTTAAAATATCGGGGAATTTTAGAAATTCATGTAAAAATGTTTTATGATTTTTTATTTAAATATTTAATTATTTTATAGTTTTATAAATTTTTGGTAATTTTTAAGATATATTTTATCATATAAAATTTGGGTGAATGTACTTTAAAAAAATAATAAATATTTTCTTAAAAATTATGTAATTTCTTTTTTGAGAAATTTAATCTCTAACATTTTTGTTTAATATAAACACCCAATGTTGACTTCAATATTTAAAAAAAAAAATTGCCATGATAAATAAAGCATAAAGAATAAATAAAAAATAACAATGAGAATGATCCTTATTTTATTTATTTTTTACATGATATAAGCATTATGTAAGTTTAGTCTTTATCTAGTTAATTTTGCTTAAAATTTAGGAGAAATTTCTTGGAATTGCACATTTGAGTTATATCATTTCATAATATTAATGCCTCTAAAGTTTTTCATGATGTCAAATTTATTTATATATTTAAAACTACAATTTAAACATGCATTGTTGAGCAACTTAGTTATTAGTCCTACCACTCTACTTAAAAAATATGTTCTCAAGAAATGTGCATGTAATATCATTATATTCAAGTTAACTTAAAATCATTTGATGAGTCCCTGAAATTTGAGGTTGAGTTGTAATTTTTAGGAATTTGCCAAAGTTGAAGGAAATGGATATTGCAGGAAAACTTGAAATATGAAATGGATTGTGTTGAAAAATATTTATTTTAATAAACTGAAAAATAAATATTTGTTTTTCAAAGTTCACCCTTATAAATTGAATTGGTCAATGTTAAAATAACAGTGATCAATATGAAAATATATTTCTATGGTCATGTTATGGTAAGGAGTAATCAATTTTGGTGGATAGTGATCACTAGCAACTCTGAACATTTACCTGTCTACTACTACTTATTAGATGCTAGGGAATGCATATCTAATTGTGGAGAGCAACTTCGAGTAAGTATATTTATTTACATCTTATTCTTATCTATTTTTTGGGTAAAGACTTGCTTAAATTATGGTGGGTAGTAATTGATGTGAAATATGTTATTTACTTAAATATGAGCTATTTTCAAGGATTTTAATTTTGGGTGTTTTCCTTCAAAGCTTAACAATTACAATCACTCCACAAATATCTTAAAATCACGGCATAAATATTTCAAGACTTTTAAATTATTTTCCAATGAAATATTTGAAAAAATATATAATAATCTAGAATTTGTGCTGAGTGCTCGTGGAGATTTTGTAGGAATTTGGAAGTACCGCAATTTTTTTGGTCCCATGAATGAGGAGGCTCGGTAGTTGGAACCCTAGCCACATAACCCTCCCCTAGCCACATAACCCTCTCTTCCTTTCTACACCTTACTAGTCTGACGTTGCCTCACTTACTATCGTTGTTTCTTGATGGTTGATGTCGCCTTAAGCGGCGAGACGCACATTTTATGCACCTTACTAGTCTGACGATGCCTCACTTACAATCATTGTTTCTTGATGGTTGATGTCGCCTTAAGCGGCGAGACGGACATTTTATGTTTGTTGCCCCTTGCAGTTGTGCTCATGGTTCATTTTTTGGGGTTTCGTGGCTTCGTCCACCTGCTTGTTTCGTTTCCTCTTGTGGCTATGGGTGGTGAATTAGGGGAGCGGGTTAGTTGGCCTACTTGTTTTGTTTCCTCTTGTGGCTATGTGTGGTGAATTCAAGGAGCGGGTTAGTTGGTTGCTTCCTTGCCTATATGAGCTTTTGTTTGTGCCTTTTCAAGTTAAGGAATGTGGATGTCATTAATTGTTGCATTTTTGGTAGTGGGCTTGGTTGTTTGTGCCTAGAGTGTGGTTTATTACTCCAATGTCATTATATTTGGGGTTTATCGTGGTTTTTGTGGAGCCGGTCTATTTTTGTTATGAAAGCCTCCTCCAATGTCATTCTATTTGGGGTTTGTCGTGCTTTTTGTGGAGCCTCTATCTGTTTTTGTTATGAAAGCCTACTCTTAGCATGTTTGTTTTAGGCCATCTAGATGAAGGCCTACTCTGGGCATGTTTGTTTTGGGCCATCTAGGCAGCCTGTGCCCAATTTTTAGCTAGTATATATTTTTTGGCTTTTCATTTTACACCCTTGGGGTTTTTTTGGCCATTTAGGCAACCTATGCCCAATTTTTGGCTAGTATAAATTTTTTGGCTTTTTCTTTTACACCCTTTGGGTTTGTTTAGACAGATTGCACACCCTTTTTTACTTGATACTATAGGATCTCGGTAGATCCTAGTGAAATATGCATATACAAAATGTATTTCTCTTTCATTTTTGAATGAAAATACAGTTTTTTTGGGGAAATAAATTAACAAATATTGTATAATGCTACTTGATGAAAATTAATAATAAAAAATTATAATCTTCCAAAAAATTATATACCTTATTAAAAATAAATAAATAAAAATTACGCGTTTTATATATATTATAAATAGTTTAAAAACATAACAAATAGACATAAAACCAAAAATAAATATATTCTATACAAATGTTTAAGCATCATCAGCGTTCTAAGCAGTTCTTATAAACCCACTCACAACTCAGCTAGGTCCATGCAATTCGTATAGTCCAATCTGAATTTTGCTAGTTCAAGTTCCGAGCAGTAAGTACACTCTAATTATGAAGTTTATTATGAATGGTTGAGGTTTTCTATTTAATATTATTCGAACATATGATTTTCAAAGTGAAGGAAAATGATAAAAAACACTTACAGATTCAATCCAAATTCTTTGTAAAGGGTTCGCTAATAACCCAATATTGTAACAGGATTTTCTTGTCAGCCGAGTTGAGAGACGTGTCGAATCATGAAGCATATGTATTAACAGTAGAGATGTGCATGCAAGCAATGTGTCACTTTTCAGCATGTTACGTCCGAAAATATGCATTGAGGCTCCTGGAGTTTCAATTAACTCTCCATCAAAACCCACCGCAAAATCCCGGTACTCTATACATCTCATTATCTGGTGCGTTTCGGATTTTGAATTTCTGAAGGCTATTACTGTTTGCATTATTTTCTTCGGAACTCCGTGGCAGTTTGAACTAGGGAATGCCGAAGTTATTAGTAGAACAAAATTGGCCTTATTTTGGTTTTCTCCATGCTCAGAATCATTTTAGTTTCTTTGTACAGTGGGTGAAGGCAAAGGTGTTGGATAATGGATTTTTCCACAAAATTATTTCAGTTTTTCTATATGGATGGTGGAGGCAAAGCTATGGATATTGATGCAGAGCAAGGTTTTATGTATGGAATGGGTAGAATTGGAAAGAAAGATATGGTATTTGAAAGAAAAAAATGGTATGTGTGCATATTAAACTTTCAACTTTCTCAGTTTAGTACAAGTTATTTCTAAGTTTAGTACAAGTTGTTTTAGAAATGAAGCCAATGAATTTTTGTCATAATTTGTTCATAATTTTAATGTTTGCAGTGGATCTAGATTCTCAAAATAACACGTTCTATAGGAGAAGATTAATTTTGCAAACCATGTAAAAAAGTAGTATAAATCAACCATTATAATTTTAATGTTTGCAGTGGATCTAGCTTCTCAAAATAACACGTTCTATAGGAGAAGATTAATTTTGCAAACCATGTAAAAAAGTAGTATAAATCAACCATTATGTGAATAGTTATGCTGTGTTATGCTTTATAGACAAATTAAAACTCCAGGCATCAACATCTTCAGAGTTCTGAAATTGTATTTATACCAAAATGAAAAAAGTAATGTAATTGTCATTTCAAAACTGTAGGAGTGTCATATACCAGCATGGTATGTGGGCATATAATCAACATCTTCAGAGTTCTGAAATTGTATTTATACCAAAATGAAAAAATAATTTAATTGTCATTTCAAAACTGTAGGAGTGTCATATACCAGCATGGCATGTGGGCATATATTCCCATTGCATGTTTCAGATTTCATTGATGTCACAGACGGCTTTGTAAGTTGGCCATATCTAGAAACCCCAGATATGAAACCCCCTTCCTGTCTATTGACATAATCTGCGGGTTGGCCATATCTAGAAAGCCCCTTCCTCTCTGTTAACATAATCTGGGGTTTAGAGCATTTTTTTTATTTTGGCAGCTTGTTTGACTAATCTGTCCAAATTTTCACCGCCAACTTGCCGTCATCTACTCCGCATATATGTGAAATGCGCGCAGAAGACCTAGCCAAGCTTGGAGCTAGCAGGGAAGTGACCATAAGATCATCAAAAAATATTCATACTATTTGATCCCCAATACTCTTCGTAGACTCGGCCGAATCCATTAAATCACCCTGCAAGACTTTTAACGGTCACGAAGTTCTACTGCTATTATGTCATTTTTCACCTTTTCCATGGTTGGGAATTAACCTTGTCCACTTTTTCATTTTTCATTGTGAGGCTTTAACCTTAACCACATTTTTTTGGTTGGGATTTAAATTTAACCAAATATTATGATAATACCAAATATTCTATCATAAGAATATTTGGTTATTATTATTTTTTTTTCTCTTTTTCAATTAAATAATGCTTCTTCTCACGTCGTGTATCCTTAAGTGTTCATTTTTAAGGACATTCTAATATGGCTTTTAGATTAACGATTAAATCATAAAAAAATATTAAAAAAAGTAATGTCATTTTTTACCAATAATTTTTCACCTTTTACCTTTTTATGGTTGGGATTTAATTTAATGAAATATTTTTTTTCTTTAATTTTTTATTAAACTTTTCATTTTTCACTTTTTTTTTTATGGTTTGGATTTAACTTTACCCAAATATTCTCTTTTCTTTCTCAATTAAATTGGTCTCTTAGTCTCTTAGTGAGAATTAGTCTCTCTTTCTCTTCCTTAAAGAACACCTTAAATTAATCTCTTATGCTCTTTCTCTTTTTTTTTCAATAAAATTAGTCTTTATTTTTATTTTTCAATAAATTTAGTCTCTTACGCTTTTCCTAAAAATGCTTTTCCTAAAAATTAGTCTTTTACTCTCTTCCTTGAAGAACACATTAAATTAGTCTCTTATGCTCTTTCTCCTTTTCCTCTTTTTATTTTTCAATTAAAATACTCCTTTTTATTTTTCAATTAAATTAGTCTCTTACGTTTTTCCTAAAAATTAGTCTTTTACCATTAAATTAGTGGCTTACGCTCTTCCTAAAATTAGTAACTATTAACCCCATTCTTACCTCGGACTGTTAGCTTTAATGCTTATGCCTTTCTGTTTGTCAACAATCACTCATTTTACTGGTATGTCTCGCAGGCTTCATTACTTGCTTCATTCATTTTTGGAATTCTCTTTTCTGCTTCGGCTTCTTTCTCACCGTCTCAGCTATCGCTTGCTTACATTTCTATAAGTATCTAGTGTTTGTCTTCCTTTCTTTCCTTCGTTTGGTTCTTTCTTCCATTCTGGACTGTCTTGGTTGTTCTTGCGGGGGTGGAGCTTTCAATGTGCGAAGTTAGTTTGACCAATCTAGAGGCTGTAGCAACATAGGTACTTAGAAAATTTTGACTCATGCAACACTATCCAGTGCTCTTAGTATGATCATAGAGAGAGGCCTATCACTAACCGTCAGGTTTAACTATATACAAATAGTAGTACTTACCGGCATTCTCAACATTCAGCTCATTTAAACACAGTTGGCCGAATGACAGAATCACGTTCTTAACCTTCTAGCAAGTTGCAACCTCTTAACTAGGTTAAGGTTTACCTTAAATCACTGACTAATCTCTGATCATCAGTAAATACTCAAGCAACTCCACAGTATCAATTTAAAATAAGCCAACAACAACTTATTCTAAAAACTCTTTAACAAAGAGACCTAATCTCGGTCATCACTTCCGGAAGCTCCCTAACATTTTACCTTTTCAATGTGTTTAGCAAAAAATAGTTTTTTACTATTGTAATGCCTTTCTAACAAAATAACAACATATGTATTCCCATTAGGTAATTACTATTTATTCTGAAAACTCCTTAACAGAGAGATCTAATCTCGGTCATGAATTCCATAGGCTCCCCTAACATTTTATCTTTTCAATGTTTTTAACAAAAAATAGTTTTTTACTTTTGTAATGCCTTTCTAACAAAATAACAACATATGTATTCCCATTAGGTAATTACTATTTAATGAGTATGCTTTCAATCAAAGGATTTGGAAGTTCTTCTGAAACAGTAGCCATAGTAGCCATATTCCCAACAATGGATTATCTTCAGAGGCACATTATTTCCCTTGATCAAATCCCCTAATCAAATCAATTCCAGGCTCACTGCTGAAAGTCCTGTAATTCGTTTTTCGTAAATGCGCAGAGATACAACCATCCTTGGTGATAATATCTTATCAGGTCCTGGGAGCTCTGATTCCAGAACTCAAAGACCAACCAACAAAGACCCTTTTTAAATCGGTGAATCTTTCTATAACCAGAAAAGTCTAAGACCAACCAACAAAGACCCTTTTTAAATCGGTGAATCTTTCTATAACCAGAAAAGTCTAATAAATATGTTTGTTAATGGTCCAATATCTATCTAATGCTTCTTCTTCCAATGTCTCTGTAATAAGATGTCAACCGATAGCATTGGTAGTGACCTTTGGGTGTTTTGAGTTCGAACAAATGACTAGTATTTATGACATCTAGTATTTCTTGATATTGCTTGATATGTCTCCAGAAAAAAGGTCATTGGTTGATATGTCTCCAGAAACAAGGTCATGAGCTCGATAACATTTAGGTCAAAGTCAAGTGTGCATCCCATATTGTTAAGGCTAGGCACATGGAAGCCTAGCCAACATTCCCATTTGAAATCGCTATCATGAATACCAAAAACATAAAGCACTCTTAACTTAAATGCTCTGAAGTATATGATATGACCATTGCTCCAATACCGTCCAATATCTTTACTTGAGTGCTCTGAAGTATATGATATGATTGTTACTCCAATACCTTTCCTTGATGGTTATATTAATTACAGTTTATTGTCCCAAAAGATATCTAACTTATTTGGACAAAGCAAGCAGCTTGTAGATGATGTCCATAACCCATCATTCAATGGTGCAACCCTCCATTATCTTTACTTGAGTGCTCTGAAGTATATGATATGATCATTACTCCAATACCTTCCCTTGATAGTTATATTAATTACAGTTTATTGTCCCGTCTTATTTGGACAAAGCAGGCAGGTTGTAGATGATGTCCATAACCAATCATTCAATGGTGCAACTGATCAACAGCTGAGTATGGTTGACAAAAACTCCACATCTCATTGTCTTTTCAAAGCAGCATGCACCAAAAATGAATACAAAATCTATATTTGTCATGGTTGGCATCGTTCATACTAATTCATGAACCATCTGATTATCACCTAAGTCACTGGTTGGATTGAATGTCAAGTATAAATGAACCATTTGATTATCACCTAAGTCACTGGCTAGATTGAATGCAAAATCTACATTTGGCATGGTTGGAATCGTTGATACTAATTCATGAACCGTTTGATTATCAAGTAACTCACTGGCTGGATTGGAGTCAGTGATGACTGAAAGTTTCAACCCATCCAACATCATTATAGAATCTGGTTTGTCCTCCAATAAATGTACCTTTTAACATCGTGATAGCATAATAAACTTTTCTTTAAGTATTAGGAATTTCATCTTGCCATAACTTCTAAAGAATCCATTCTTGTCCATTCCAGATCCTACAAGTGGACTCTACTACTCTTTACATTCATTTTTCTACCCCACTAATAAACTGAATTCAACGGTTGTCCTAACTAAATTCCATGGTTGTCCTGGATATTTAACATCGTGATAGCATAATAAACTTTTGTTTAAGTAGTAGGAATTTCATCTTGCCATAACTTCTAAAGAATCCATTCTTTTCCATTCCACATCCTACAAGTGGACTCTACTACTCTTTACATTCATTTTTCTACCCCACTAATAAACTGAATTCAACTCTTGTCCTAACTAAATTCCATGGTTGTCTTGGATACTTCCTGCTTTGCTGCTGCAGAAGTAACTTTTCTTTCACCCTCGAGGAGGACTTCCCCTTTTCATTTTCTATATGCCCATTCTCCTCTTAGTTGAGGAAGGTCTTGCAATGCCATATCCTACAAGGTGTTGTAATACATGTTCTGATTTCCAAACTGGTGCTGCTATGAGCTTGCCTCGGAACATTTTTCCACCACTTCATTCTTGTGCTCTTCATGTACACTCAAATCTTGTAGTCTTGAATGTCCTTAGACCTGCACATTCCTACCACAAAACTTATCTGACTTTTCAGCCTCAATAACTGGTATAAACGAATTTCAGATTATATTTTGGATCTGAATCACATTGAAAAATCCTTTTCAGCCTCAATAACTAGTATAAACGAATTTCATATTATGTTTTGGATCTGAATCACATTGAAAAATCCTTGCACTTTCATACATTGAAAAATCCTTGCACTTTCATTTACAATGACGTGACAATTGATTGTTTTCTTGTTAGTAGCCATATCTAACCAGCCTTATTAGTCACTATAACTAACAAACATAAACATGAAATAGTCACTATAACTAACAAACATAAACATGAATTTCCTTGGCTCTCAAGGTTGGGAGCTTGTCAGTGATAGATAGAGAGAGATGTCAATTGCAATTGCACTCAAATTCACCCAGAATTGTGAGCATATTCAGGTTCAAGACAATCAGACCCATGAATTCTAGAGCATTGTACGAGCGAGCTTGGGTGGACACTTGAAACACCCACCTTTGTTTGTTCAGCATACCTAATTACTTTCAGCAGCAAATTAATCACCTGTCGTGGAGTGTTTAGTTATTGAGACTCCTCCCTTTAGTTAGACATCCATGTGCCTTTCAGTTACTGTTCTAGTACATAGGCACCATTACAGTTCTGGTACATAGGCACCATTACGCCTGCTTGAAATTCAAAGACTGGAATATTATCCTAGTAATAAGTTATGCCTCCTTGAAATTCAAATAGTAATAAGCTGACTGCAGATGCGAATTAAAATTCCCTACCAAATGGCATAGAAAGAAAACTTTAACATGAGAAGAAATGGTAGTAGTAATATTAAGGCATTCAGTGAGAGGGAAATTCCCTACCAAATGGCATAGAAAGAAAACTTTAACATGAGAAGAAATGGTAGTGGTAATATTAAGGCATTCAGTGAGAGCAGCAGCATTGTGAATTGGTGAAATCTCAAGGCTAGTTACTTAAAATTGCTTCCAAGCAGTATCAAAAAGTGGAGGACACTAGTACACTATATTTGTATTTACAATATTAATACTCACAATATATGCATTCTCTTTTTACAATCGACTAATATACATATATGTATAACTAAATTTATATAAAATAGAAAATGTTGGAGAAGTGAGCAAAGCACTAATATACATATGTATAACTAAATGTCTATAAAATAGAAAATGTTGGAGAAGTGAGAAAAGCACTAATATACATATATGTATAACTAAATTTATATAAAATAGAAAATGTTCGAGAAGTGAGCAAAGCACTAATATACATATGTATAACTAAATGTCTATAAAATAGAAAATGTTGGAGAAGTGAGAAAAGCACTAGTAGCCAGTCCCCTCAAACAACACAACAATAATATAAGTCCCCTCAAACAACACAACAATAATATAAGTCCCCTCACACAACACAACACTAAAATAAATGTACATTTAACAATAATATAAGTCCCCTCAGACAACACAACACTAAAATAAATGTAACACTAAAATAAATGTACAGGTTAGTTATATAAACTCTACATTAATTGCTTATGCAAAATACATACAATAATATCCAAATCATATTGAAATATGCAATTATTATTAGTCCCTCCCTACTACAAAGCAGGGACTATTAGCGATCACTATGCATTGAATTCATATTAGTTTTTGTTGATTGCACTGTTCACCAAAATTTAAGCCAAGGTTTGGGCATACCAAGTTCGCCCAACGAAATTTTAACCAAACTTTTCACTTACACCTCTTATTCGAAACCTCACTTTCGAAGCAGATTACGATGGACATCGTTATGTTATCCAAAGTTTATTTGCTCTGCTGCTCAAAGTTTTTCTTTCATGCATGTTCAGGGTCCCTGTTTTCCTTTCAAAAAGCTAGAAGGGTGGGTTATCCTTGCCCCCGGAGGGACAAGCGGCTTCGCACCTTACCTTTCGCCTTTCCCTTAGTTGATTCGTTTAAGGAAATAAATCCCTTGCCCTCAGAAGCGCAAGCCCTCCGAACCTTAGATATACATTCTGACAATAGAAATAGAACCGGACCTATACCACGAATTGACTTATTCCCTTAGGAGGATATGAGGTACTGCTATTCAAAACCCTTCTCTTATCAGGACAGGATGAACCAATGAACGGTGGTGTGGTGGGATCGTTGGAACTGCCAGATTGAGGAACTAAAGCCAGAACTTCAGAAACATGAATGGAGGAGAATTCTCAATTAGAGAAGAGAGAGCCTTGTTTGACGGGTGGACATACCGCATTCACCAGCCTTACCATTACACTTGATAAATGATTATGAGTACCACCTATTACCTATTGGTTCCAGTTGAGCCTTGACGATACGATTCATCAATTAGAACCCACTCCATCGCCAGGAATAGACGGACCTACGTGCCTTTCATTTGTCCCTGCTACCTACCCACCAATAGACTCTTACCCAACCTTACTTCTCACCTATCGCTTGTAGCTATATTCTCGGTTGGTTTCAGCCGCCTCTGTGCTTCTCGGTTTCGACACGATTTACTCTTTTTCTCGCCATACTTTTCATGTGCCTTACGTGCCTATTGGTTCATACGGGCTTGTTTCTAATAGGTGACTTAGGGCGGATCGTCGCGATGGTGGATTATGGATTCGCGTGGCCGGTGTTCCGCTTCTTACATGATGAGCAGAGTGGTATACAATTTTCCCGCATGTGGATGATCGAAGGTGTGGAATTTGATATGCAATCGGTGCAGTTAAGTGAGAAATTGGTGCAATTAAGTGATCTATCTGACATCGGAGGCAGATGGAATATGAAATGAAATGATGTATGTGACGGAAAAAGTAAATGGAAAATTAGGTGATATATCTGACATCAGGGGCAAATCTCAAATGAAATCTTGGTGTTAGATTGCAAGTGAGGTTTTGGCAATTGAGTGTGACAGGCTCGGAGCTGTGGTTATATGTGTTTATTTTATGGTATAGATCATGTGTTTGGAAACTCTGCAGACCTGGGAGCATGAACCTAATCAAAATGATGTCGCGTTTTACAAAAGGGTTGTGGGCAATAGATTATATTACACTCACTTTCTGGCGGGTCCAAGCCATTCTAATAAACAATTGGCTAGACAGGACAAGTAATCAATGTATGAAAGACATGTTCAGACAACAGGTTATCATGCCTTAAGGGGCAATTTACAGCGTTTGTTCATTTTATTCCTCTAAATATTGATTTAGATAGAACATAGGAATAATTGGGGGAAGCATATAATATATTACAATAATGCACAACCCAACTGGAAAAAAAAAACACAAGCACAGACCATGGTAGAGAAAAAGCACAAGAAACTGCCTCAATGTTTCAAAATGACCCAATTTAAAAGACACCAACCATGGTAGAGCAAAAGCACAAGAAACTGCCTCAATGTTTCAAAATGACCCAATTTAAAAGACACCATGCCTCCTTATATCCTACAATGTAAGGATGTTTAATGCGTGAAATGAAAGCCATCTCTGAGTCTGTAATGGTGTAATTAAATCCATTTCTTATAAAGCACACTACGTAATACTAGCTATATTCTATTTTATTGTGCCTCCATGTATAAGACTCTAATTATGCCCTTAGTACCATAATAGTCCAAGCTAAGCTGGTGAAATAAGCTTACAACACGTGATGACATACAGGATAATGCATTAATTGGTTCAAGGAGTAATATGGTAACAATGATTGGGTCATTTGGTTGCCCTGGTTAACTGGAAAGCTATACTTTATTTCCTACTTTACCTTCAACTTCAAAAAAAATGCCAATTAATCAATATAAAACCCTGAATAACATAGCAGTCATATGAATAGATTGTTAAACATAGGATGCAGATGACTGAACTACTTACTTATGCAGGTATCATGGTCTCTAATATACAGAAGGTCACCTTTGCAGCTACAATCATAGCTGCCCCATGTATTTTTGCAACTGCACTCTGAGCACTGGCAAGCTACCTTTTCTTTGCATTCATTTATATCTGAGCCGCAAGTTATTAAAACAAAAAGAGAATTAGTAATTGCACTAACAAAATTTGTTTTCATCACTTGGCGAGGTATCTGCCTCAACATACCTTCACACTTATCAACACCATCTCCCCTAAATCCAGGAGGACACTTGCATCCACTTGTCTGTGTGTCCTGTAGTAGTGGAAAGAGTAAATATTATTTTCCATTGAAGTCTATATGGTTAACTTCCAGTTGAGTAGGATAAGAGCTCTACCAGACAAGCAGAGAACATCTGTCCATCCTGGGTACTATGCCAGCAACCCCAATTATTGATTTTGCACCATCCTGGCCCGGCAGCTGGTCAAATAGTTATTTGGGAAAAATATTAGATCATTAAAGCATCTCACTCGAAATGGTTATTAGGAAAAAGTAACTAGACACATTACCTAAAGATGATGGAAAAATGATAATTCTCTCGAGCTGAATGAAGGGGAAGGTGAAGAAATGCTTTTAATGTTACAACTTAGAACTGAAGAGACAGATGGATATGTGCTTCACATAAGCTTCAGTAAGAGCACTAACATGTGCTACCACATTGGCTTGTGCTTCACAATCTAATTTTGGCCCTTGTGACCACAAGAACAGCATTTTAACCAGCCAAATTTATTGAAGATAGGATATCTACCTGAGGGTGAACACTACAGAAAGGCTGGGTCTAAATTAGTCACTGCATTCAGTGATTTCAAGCTTGAAATTTGAAATTTGCAGACCTTCAACTCTAAACAAATGTCAAGTTGAACTTTATGCCTAAGTTATTCAAATTCAATTTTTAATAGAAGTAAAAAATCTAATTCAAAAAACCAAACCTACATCCCGTACCTTTATTAATTTTGAAAATTTTATACGTTGAGCTTCTAAAATTTAATGCTGAATTTATTACATGTTTTTCACTGCAAACTTCATGTTATAGTTTTGCGCTGCTGAACTTGGTCTTTGAACTCAAACAAAAACTCAAACCATGTGATATAGGGACCTAATGCATTTGCATTATAGTTGACTTAATGCATAAAAGCTCGCATAACCCTTAACCAACGGAAACATGTAATTGAAGAAAAAATTGTTGAAGATATTTAAGAATTTATGTCAGTATTAGTTAATTGGAATCGTGTGGTTGAATGCACCCCATCCGTAAGAAAAGCACCTATTTAGAATTGCACACCTTATTTCATGTATAAGTTGCATTTTAGTTATATAGGAACTGCTTAAAAACTTAACCCATTGATCAGCAGAATAAGTATTCAAATTTTAGTGCAACACAATTATTTTCTTATTTGGCATAAAAAGGCACTCCTTCACTAAACATTTGGAAATTTACTACTAAAAGAAATCTTCTGGCAAAACGGGGAAGAAGGCTTCTTCTACAGAAGCTGCCACAACATTCATGGTACTCACTTTAAGAGCCCTTATTAAAGCAGCTATGTTCAAGAAGGTCCTAGCCTTCCAACTGTCAATTGACCTTTTAGGAAGCTAGCACATTGCCTAGGTAACTTTTAATTGATAGGTTGCATTAGGTTGGGGGCTCCAGACAGGATTCAGATTGCCATCATGTCACTCTACAAGAATCACAGTGCAAAATCAAAAAATGAGAGGGTTCACAGAAAGCATTTTTGGCACCACTGAAATAGAACAGGGGTGTTCCCTCTCCCCTCTTCAATTTATCTTATACACAAATCAGCATGAGGATTACCTTCACGCAAATATAGGACCAAATTATGGTCGTTGCCTTCTTTTCATATAACATATTTGCTTTGAACTCTGCTCCATAATCAAAGGCTTATGGCCCAAACAATTCACCACCATAGATCTTAATATGCAAAATAATAATAATTGTAGAGCCTTAATACAGTAACCTATGCATTGACAATGCATGTTTTCTTTAACAATCCTATGCTAATAGAATTACCAATACAATTACACATACACACATAACATTATCCATGGGAATAAATCAATAGCTAGAGTTGAAATCGTAACAGTCCAGTGAATATTTTCGGAAAAATGGTAAACCTATAAGCAATAAACCTAGATATAAGCATAGAAACAAATATTTCAGAAGACAAGGACTTGGATACAGACGGTCTTGCTTTGATAGACTAACTGGCCCACAAGGGAAGCACTTTGATACACAGACATAAACAAACCAGAGACCAAAACATAACATAGATATATGTAGTTTTGCTGCTAGTTTTAGATAAAACAAAAATATTTAGAAAAGCTATCTATTTGGATGGTGAGTCGACCTGAATGGTACCAAGATAAACATCATTTTCTTTAGAAATTGTGAAATCTAGGTCGGCAAGTATTTTGGCCAAAATGTTGACCTGTCCTTAAGCTTCCTAGTCTGTTTTTGCATCTCATAGATACATAGTGGTATCTCTTACTGAGTTTTTGAGCGTTCCACATACATGCTTGTGCCATATAATCTAAAGTACTAATTAAAACCTTCATTTTCTTTAATAATAATTTTACATCGGTTAGAAAACGCACTGCAAACAAATTAAATGAAATCTAGGTTGACAAGTATTTTGGCCAAAATGTTGACCTGTCCTTAAGCTTCCTAGTCTGTTTTTGCATCTCATAGATACATAGTGGTATCTCTTACTGAGTTTTTGAGCGTTCCACATACATGCTTGTGCCATATAATCTAAAGTACTAATTAAAACCTTATTTTTCTTTAATAATAATTTTACATCGGTTAGCTTGTGCCATATAATCTAAAGTACTAATTAAAACCTTATTTTTCTTTAATAATAATTTTACATCGGTTAGAAAATGCACTGCAAACAAATTAAATGATAGAAGATTGGTCCAAGAAATTGCAAGTGTGAAAAAATGCAGGGCTACCAGTAGATTATGTACTTGCCGATTATGAACATAATCCAGGAATGAAGGAACATCTGGAAATCGATGTATATGCTCTTCATATGTAGCTAGAGATATCTGAAAACAAATGATGTCCCCATCTTCAAGCTGCATGAGGCACACAAGTCGCATTCAAAGGCACTCTTTATGACTTGCACATTGGTTGAGTTGAAGGAAATCATGTCCACCCATTAAGTACTATGATGAATAAAGAGAAGTATTCAAGCCTAATTACTTATATTGCTCAGATCTTAGCTATAGAGAATTCCATAATATGTACAGGTATCAACAGGTGGCCATAAACAGGTGTAAATGACTAAACACACTTACTCTAATAGGTATAGATATAAAGTACATAAGCTTAGCTCATTACATAGGTTAAGCTTAGTTAGCTTCATTACCTTGGATTCATAGAACCAGGCTACCAGTAACACGGACAAGATATAAGTGTTTTTCAGATATAAGAGAGCTTTGATGTTGCATTAAAACACTTTCAAAAAGGTAATGTGGCTATCTAAGCTATGAAAAGGACCATTGGTTCATATACTCTTACTTCTCCTGCTTTTTTGTCGAATCAATTAATTAACTACTAAGTCATTCAAGCAAATGGTGACTATATGCTTGTGATTTCTTGTTTACCTATCCCTTATGGTTTCAGCTACAGGAATCAAAACGAAAACATGCAAGTGTAACAAGGGAATTTTACCATGACCCTCACAGCATGATATCTCAACAATGCAACAATCAAGTCATTGCTACCATTCACCTCGTTTGTCTTTTGATAGTGCAAACAAAGTTGCTGCGAGTAAAACATCTTTACAAGAGAGCCTAATTATTACAAGAACAAGAACATTAGTTGTAACCCTTAAATGTGCATCTGAAAGTGACTATAGTGACTATATACATCAACTGTGTTTATGAAGCCATCTAGGAGATGAGGCACTCCTAGCATGTGCTTCTGATTAGAGAGAAATACACCATGAAAACTAAAAAAGTCAAATCCTACAGAGGGTAAAATATGTCAATATGTACGGATAATGACATCTGAACTATCCAATAGAAAGTTGCTATGTACGTGGAAATCTCGTAAATTGTATGTAACATCAGCAACATCTTCTAGATATTTTCATATGTCAGACCTGTTAAAGATGGACAAAGTTCTAGCAACAAACTGTCTTTTAGAATGCACTTGTACTGAAAAATTGCCTTTGTTTGGATAATGCAATGCAATTGTAAACTGCGTCGATATGTGGTTAACTTTCTACATGTGGAACAATTAAGCTGATCCATGAAAACTGTTCCAAATGTATCCGTGGGCAGAGAGAAATTGTCGCAGAGTGTAACAAAAGGTTATGCATGTATGTTTGTTATCGTCAACATTCCTTTAACTTGGTCCATGTTTCAGTACAGTTTTAGTGTTAGATATTGTGATAAAAAATGCTAGGAGGACGTTAATGAACGAGCATAATTTAGGAGAACAACAAATAAAAAATTATAATTTATATTTTGTGCACTATGAAAGAACCTTTGTTGTTGACACAGTTAGTTTACTCAGGTTTGCAAGTACTCTATTCGAAGTGATGGTTGTAATGAAGGTGGATCTGCAATTGCGTAGTGATCCATGTTCTTTTTCTCTGACGAGATTTCGAAATAGCACCATTGCTGCTTCTTGTTTCAAAATTTGTTGTTGTATGGATTTGAAAATTGCGTGAAATGTACTGAAAAGATAAACCTGAGTTGCAAAATGTACCAGTGTTAAATGTAATTGCTTTTAAGTAAATGTTAAAAAGTATAAATGATTCAAATGTTAAAAAGTATAAATGATTGAATTTGTATATACCATAGCTTTTTCTTTTTGAGATGGGCCATCCTTGATATTTAGCACTTATTGACCGCCTATTTCTTTTGCAGTTGTTACAAGACCATCTATTGTGCCGATTGCGAATGCAGTTGTTGTGATTGTGAGTTGGCTAATAGTGGCTGTCGGTACAAATGTGTATTGGGTACAGATGGCTGGGATTGTTTCTACAATGCTTTTCTCATGTAGAACAAGTATGCACGTACATTCTCCATGGTCATAAACTGTTTTGGGAGAGATCTTGAAATCTCTGATACAAATTCCCTGGCCGACTACAAGTTTGGCTTCAATAGTAGCAATGAGGTTATGTGTCACATTCAGTGTAATTGCCATATTCCCTTTGCTATCCACTAGGTCAGCACGTAACAATTGAATTCTGTGTACTTGATCGACCATTGTTTTGTATATTACAAGAATCTAATCGTGAAAGATTGTTCCCAGTTTCAGGCCTTTCAACTCCTGTATTGTGATCGGTGTGCATAGTTGATGCTTAGCTCTTATTTTAGATTTATTTTCCTGTTTCTGCCTGTAGAACAATATTAAAAGAATCTAAATTAACATTATGTTTGAACTACAAAACTTGTAAGAATATATTTAAAGGTTATTTAGTTACTTTTTATCAGTTTCTGAGATGTTGCAAGTCTCTGAGAGAGAGCAAGCCTCTGGAGCAGTTACTTCTTTGTGTTGTCTTTTCATATTAGTTATCTGTACAACACGAGTACAAGATATTAGGTTTACAAGCAAAATGTGTTCCATGTAATAATAAATTTGTGCATAATGTTATTCTATGTGTCGTTACATACCTTGCGCAAAGTGTTGCAAGGAAGCTACAAGAAATAGACTTTTAGTATGGCCATGCGAGATTGATATTGCTCGCATAACACAACATTTGTTCGAATATGAAGTTTAGCAAATTGTAGAGAAACTTGTATATCAATGCTACATTGATTTTGCTACAGGCTAAAATTGGTTTGTACTAAGGGTCGTTAGAGCTGTAGCACATAGAATATGTTGTGATCAGACCAATATGCCCATGTTACATTTATTTCACACTGTTTTATAGGAAAAGTTGTCCAGATATGGTCTATTATTGTTTTTCGTGTGGAGATAGTTTGCTTGTTATTTCATGTAAGTTTTCCATTTCCATAAATTGTACAAAGAGTTTGCTACGAGCTGTTTACGAGCTGTTTCTTATTGTACGTCAATGTTGAAATCACCAATAACTGAAAAAACACAATTAATATATGTAGTTTGCAATTTTGCTTCCTTAATTATTTGCATTATTGTGGATACTTTTTCAAATGGTGTTGCATAAATGTTCATTAAACAAATTGGCTATTGAAAGTACATGTCGTACATGTCAATTAGGGTAAGCTCTGTTTTGTTTTTGCAAAATGTCTTTGTTGCTCTAATAGATATTTTTTTGTTTATGCAAGTAAGAATTTCATGTGTAGAATGTGCAATGGCAAAATTGAATGATAAGAATTCTTTGTCTATTTGTGGAGTGTACAAATGAGTTTCTTCAAAACAGAGAATCATATTGTCCATTAAGTCATTGTGATGAATCATGTCACTAAGATGTGCACGTAGACTACGTGTGTTTAGGCTTGCAATTGATAAAACATCCTTGTTAACAGATTTTGTCTTTGAGAATTCTAGTTTCCATGCACCAATTGTTTCTAGCCA
The DNA here is from genome assembly GCA_031772625.1 of Pinus tabuliformis. Taxonomy (NCBI): domain Eukaryota; kingdom Viridiplantae; phylum Streptophyta; class Pinopsida; order Pinales; family Pinaceae; genus Pinus; species Pinus tabuliformis. The sequence continues at coordinate 1,447,542,697 of CM062817.1, forward strand.
TGCCATCTCATTGATTATTTTGTTTTTGACATGGAAGTTTTGTTGTGTCAATTTGTTAATCAAGTATAGTGAGTCAATAGTTCTAACACGTGATAATGCAGTGTAGACTAGACCATGTAATGGGAAATTTAGATAATGGTGGATCAGAGTATGAGGCAGAAGACCCAGGGGGATGCAGAGGACCAAGCGTAGGCTCCAGCATCCGGGTTGGGCAACAGAGACATCACACGGGGTTCGGATCCAGCATTCGGGGCTAGCGAGCCAGCATACAGGCAACCGATACATCATCCTGGGCGAGGGTTCATCATCCTGCAAATCACCTCCATCTTCTCACCGTTCCAGCAACCTTCAAATACATCATCCTGGGCGAGGCTACGGGAAATGCTTCCTGGGGCTCCATCATCCCCGGATACCGCTCCCTCAGACATGGCGGCAGAATCCTAAACTAAGGCTACGCATCAAGCATCTAGCTCAGACCTAGCCTCCTGATTCTACGACTTTTCCCATTTCCCTTTCTATCCATGTGTGATGAGCCCTGATTCTACTCTCTTTGAGACTTTTCCACCTCTAGCAGAGGAGAGGGAGGTTCGCCCACTCATTTAGGCTGATTTGGGACACACCTTTCCCAGAAACAACGCATCTCCCATTTACAACCTTACCCCACTTGGCTTTCATGAGTGAGCACTGATTCCAAAACTTAAGCATGAAGGAAGTATCGCACACCGCATTTTATTTGGAACACTTTGCCGAAACCTACTACTGCCTCAGCCCTCACTGGGATTGAATGAAACCCCGCATGGGACTCCAGAAAGCCCAGAAACTAGCCGAATTCAACACTCCCGCCAGGGTATTACCCTCGATCCAGCCTACCTGCCTACCCCCAATGAACTGGACCTGGAAACTCCGATTTGAAACAACTTATCACCTAGGCAACTGCGGAACTGCCTTAGCTTACTCCCCTGCTACTTACCCAATGAAGCACCCTCCACACCTCCAAACCGCTAAATCCACAAGCTACACTCCCAATGCTGAGACAACACACATTTCCGCAAGCACACCCAGCATTCTACACTTCCTCCAGATTACACCAAGCATGCTTGATAACATGAATACAAACATGCTTCCAGAACCAAGCATCCTCGAAGTACTTCAAGGTCCAAAAGTGATGTTTGAATGCCTGAAACATGCCCGTATAATTTATTTGTGATAAACTATTCATGGTGGCTTTATTTCTTGCTTGCTAGCTTTGTCTGGCTGGCTGAATGGGCTTTGTCCGGTTGGCGGCTTTATGGCTCCCCAATGAATGAGTAAGTAGCGGCTGACTTTACGTATCCCCAGAAGTAGCTCGCTCATCCACTCACCCAACCTGAAACGGCTACAGCAGTATGGCTTTTCACTCGTCCAGGTAAGTACAGTCTTGCGCTTATCCAAAGAAAGTCTGGTGCTTAAAAGTAAATGTTTAAGCATCAAAGACATCATTCGATGTGTCTCACAAAGACACGAACAAGATGCCTCTTCCAATCCACCATCCAGTAGAAGCGTTAGTAGAGCTGCTGCCTATCCCTTGTTGCCAAACAAACCAACTACTTTACAAGATGCCTTTCGGAAATCCATCAACCAGAAGGGCGTGTCTGACAGACAGAAGTGGTTGTCCTGCATAAGTTTACGTGTAGAGCTGCTTCCTCTTCCCCATTAGGGAGTTACCCATAAGTTAGTAGTTTTTTGCTTTATTACGTATCCCCCAGATATATTTAACCTGATTTACTGACCCAGATGTATGGAGTAGCTTATTTATTTAACCAGAAGTAGTCACCCAGTCCACTTGAGTAGCTGAAGTATGAAACCAGTCCAGTATGAGGGTGCTGCTGCTAGGTGCTACGAAAGAATCCCCTATAATAAGGGAGTATAAAGGTAATCATTCATGGATGGTTTCCTGCATGCTGTTAAGGCAGGTCATTCTGTTTCTTCTCTTTGCCGGGATGCCTTCATTCCCAGGTGTTGGCTGGCAGTGCTGGTTTGACAATAGAGGTATTGAGTAGAGATAGAGAGATCTGGAGAGATATAGATAGATATAGATTGGTATAGAATATCGAGTAGAGATGGAGGGTAGGAATAGAAGGTAAGGCTGAGAGATGAGGATGTAGGTAAGGTAGAGAGTAGAGGAGGTAATTGAATGAGTGGGACTGAAAGCGTACGTGAGTCCAGGCCTCTAGTGAAGGGACTCGGCTTGGTGAGAGTTAATGTATGTCGGTAGATAATTGTTTGGTGAATCAATCTCGTTGCTGGTTTGATGGGAAGGCAGGTGTGGGCAGTGTTGGTTCGGGCAGTGTTGGTTCAACGGGTGAGCTTTGATAGATGGGTGCAAGGGGTAGTAGGATGGCCGCTCATTAGGTAGATCGAGGAGGAAGAGAGAATATATAAGTAGGTGGAGAGAGGGAAGGCAGCAGGCTACCGGATCAATCACCAATATGAAGGCAGGTGGGGAGATAGATCAATCACAGGCAGGCAGGTAGGCGGTAGGATCAATCACCAATAAGGAGGAAGGTGGTAGCTATAATTACCCAATATGGAGGCAAGCGGTCTCTTTCTTTTTTGTTATTATTAGAAAATATTCTGGCAGGTGGTAAGGTTGATAGCAGCAGTTAGGTTGACTGGTTGTGAAGATGACTAACTGGATTATAGACCAGGTTGAATAGTGACCCATGACCAGTAGGTAAATGAATTTGGGAACAGGTGAAATAGAGTCCCGTGGGCAATTTGTGCCCTCTACATTAAGCCGTTATAGTCGTACGCGACAGTCTCCAAAGATAAGTAACTACAAGTCCTCCGGGTTCACCGGAGCTCTGCCTTATTACATCTATGTAAGTGCTGCTCCTTTTGCGAGAAGCCTTTTGATAGTTAACGCTCAGTTGGCAGTGTGGGCTAGGAGGTTTAGTTCATATTAGGCAAACCGTACGCCTCAGGGGAGCGGTGCCCAAGGGGAAGCACACCGGGCCAGGAAGGATGGCGAACCTTACTTAGGAAGCTTAGGAGGGAAACACCAACCATCGGGGCCTGCAGATCCACCGTGAGGCTAGGTCGAGTAGACGTTTGTAAGGCCATACACAAATGACCTAGTCTCAGTTTACATCTCACCCAATAACCACCTATTGGAGGTGCCATCCCAACAATACCTTCCTTCCTTAGGCTATTCACCCTCCTAGCCTAGGCCTTCAATCAGTGTCTCCCCTCCTAGTAGTCCTTATAGCGGGCCCTCCCTATTAGAACCTAGTAGGTGCAATAAACCTTATGAAGTTTGGGCTATGAGCCCGAAAATTGATAAAGTAGATTAGCCCTTCCCCTCCTATGTCGGGAAAGCGAGTCCCTTCCTTTGGAAAAGCTATCTTTGACTTTTCTCTTCTGGGTTAGCGCTCTATTCTAAGGGGAGGTAGGCCTTTCTCTTTATATAGGGCTCTTATATAGAGGTTATTTTCAGGGAGGTAGGTGGTAAGCTTACCGAGAACCTTATTGCTCTTGATATTGACTGTATGCATTAAGGAAAGATAGCTATAGAGCCATTTCATGCTTAGTTCTACTTGGTGTTGAACGCTTCTTGGTCTCTGTGGCTTAACGCTCCCTGATCTCTACGCTTAATGCTTTCTGGTCTTCGCGGCTTAACGCTCCCTGATCTCTATGCTCCTTGTCTTCACGCTTAATGCTGGCTGGTCTCTATGCTTACCATTTTATATCACTTCATTGATAAGGCCTTTTCATTAAGGCTTTTCATTCATGTTTATTACATATATAAGAGCCTAATGGAATGAGCATAGAAGATTGTTTAAGCAGGCATCAAAGATGGAACCATTATAACATAAATAAGGATCTGAATTATAAGCTCCTCATTAGAGATGGTTTTCTATCTGGGCGGAGGGCTAATTCCCCCTCCCTATGGGGATTCGGGGAAATTGATTTGCCCTTTCCCGCCGGAGCTCTAACTGGGCTATAAACCTGTCTCGCCAGAACTAACCGAGCCAATATAGGCCTAAGGGTCTTAATCCAAACCAGTAGATCCATCCCCTACCCATAAGGCCCCTATTCATAAGGCAAGTAATGGGGAGGTGAGTAATGGGGCAGTTACCCTAATCAATGATGATATGCACGAAATTAACAAGTCTCCGTAACACAAACTCTTTTCGGAGCAATTTCCTCTCCTTATCAGTCGAGCCCCCTGTCGGGTCCTTCATAAAGAACTCCGTAAGCTTGGAGCTATTTCTCTTTATCAAACCTCCGTAACTTCTCCGTAATTCTCCAAGTAGAATGGTAGAATGTTTCAAATATAGTGATGAGGGGGTTCATGGATGAATGGTAAACCGCCTGAAAGGCCATTTTAGCGCGTATTAAAGCCACTTTCTTATTTCTGTACCACTCTGTTATAATTGTTATTCTACGCGGTATATAAAGGTTTTATTCTGATTTAATGCATTCTACATCTTCCGATTCTATGTGTCCTATAAGGTTAGCTGGTCTATGTTCGCTTCTGAGTGAAGCCTATACCAATTCGTTGTTTCGGGTTTGAAACCTATACTTTGAAGCCTATACTTTGAAGCCTATACTACCATGGGGATCTCTTGAAGCCTATGCTATTATGTTGGAGATTTCATAGTATATTGCCTATACTGTGTAGATTGCCTATACTACGGGACTTCTTGAAGCCTATACTATGTGATCTCTTTAAGCCTACTCATTGTGCAGGTATAAAGTGTGCACTATGGGGACTTCTTTTAAGGGGACTTCTTTTCCGATTGTGTATATAAAGCCTATACTATGGGGGATTTATCCTATACCATGGGGACTTTATAGATCCATTCATTATTTGAGGTTTTAAAGCGTGTACTGTGAGATCTCCTAAACCATGGGACAATGCTCTGCCTTTTAGTTGTTAGTAGAAGACTGTAAGCTGTTAGTAGGATAGGCGTGATAACCCTATTAAAGGTATGGTAAGTAGGTGTACAGTAATTCTACTGGCTGGTAAAGAGGTATAGTCACTTTATAAAGATGACACAGTAGCTTTATTTATTAATTCTTTCTCTATCTATCTATCTATCTTCCTAGCTATAGGGGGCTGAGTATATAATAGAAAAGGATGCCCTTTCAAGGCCCTTTCTGTGATGTCATTTCTGTGATGTCATTTCAAGGCTTCGTTAAAGGATTCAAAGGTCCTTGCCTTTGGTTGAGCTAGGTCGTCGACGGGGGGCCTCGGGTGAGCCATCCTTCCTTCTAGCTAATGAGAGGGTTTATCAGGACTGGGTTGACTAGTTACCGCCTGCCTTTCAGGACCTTACCTGAGCGATCTCCTTGAGGGGAACATATATAGGAATAACCTTACTAAATTGAACCAGTAGTATTTACTATATATTCGTCCGCGGAAAATGCAAGAAACAGCTCCGAAAGGTACGTCATGTCATGTCCGGTTGTCACTTCATACGGATGATTAGAATCTCTATCACGAAACTCAAAAACTTTCACTCTCTATATGTAATGTATAAAAGTGGATATTTTATATAACCGATCTGCTGGAGTAAATGCGACTGGATATGGAACAGAGCGAAGGAAAGCTGAGGAGCCATAGCTATATTCCACTCGTTGGGATTGCCCTAGGAGTTGAGTAACCGTGTCTGCTGGTCCTGCTACGAGCGGAGATTCATGGGAGTTTATCCTTTTCCATGTGCTTTATGAGGGCATAAGAGTGGCCCCGGTCCATACATGAAGGACCTATAGGTGGTTCCCTCGGTAAGGTACGGATTCAGGGTGAAGTACGGGACGTGGCGGGCAGCGTATAGTCCAGTCCCGGGTATTGCAGCGTGAAGTCCAGGTTGGTCCCCCGACCTAAGGTGCACGCACTATGAAGGCAATTCGGCCCTGGTGTGACTCCAGGTGTTTTTGTCGTCGGACTGGACTAAGCTTATTGTAGCATCTCAGCCAGCAGTGGAGGTGGGAGCCACACCCGTAGCAGATTGGGATTTAGAATTCAACGTCAGGTCCAGATTATCCAGCTTATTATTAGGAGGCTCCGGATTATCATTCTGATTTCTTGGATCTAGATGGAGCGGCTCGTGTGTACGCGACCGACCGTACGTGGCATGGACTGAACCAGAACGGATCAGAAAATGCAAGATCGATCACGAAAGTGAATCATATATATAGAGCAACGAAGTGAAGAGCGGAGTGAAGCGCAGCGTGCCTCACTTTTCTTTTCTTTTCTTGCTGGAATACAGTCTTGGTCAGCCTCCTACAGGACTACCTTTCTTTTGGACAGCAACCGTCTTTAATAATTTCATCGAACTTACCTCTTGAATTGAGGAACTACCTACCTACAGCCAGCGGATATTGGATGGAATAGGAGCGGCTTGCTTGCTTGCTTGGGTGCGTGGGCTATTGATTGTTTTCCTTTCTGAAGACTCTTGGACTTTACTTATGTGCATGCTATACACCTGTTCTGTTTACCGGACTTTACCGCTTCACCTTACTTAGAATATGGATGGAGGAGGGATTGAGGGAGTGCTGCCAACCAATTGATTCAGCCAGGAATACTTTGTAGGTACGGCACTATTCGATTTCACTTTACCCAACCTTCACTTTTTGACACTCTTCTTACCCACCCCCAACTTACAGCCTAGGAAGGGAAGGGTTTCCATAGATATAGAGAGAGGGAGGAGGACCTTTTCAACGGACTTCCAGACGCCATTGCACAGGCTCACACTTGCTATTATTTTGTCTGAAGTTGGGTCTATTTTCCACCGTACCATACCCTTTACCTTGACAATATACCATTTAAAGGGACCCTTTTCTACCAGACCCTTGACTTACTGTCTTCACCCAACGAACGGAGTGCTGCCTTACCCAACAACAAACACTTGCCTTCAGCCAGGAAGAGGAGGGATACCCCCTACCTTGTTTACACACAACCACCCAACAGAATAACTAGACCTGCCCTATACCACTTGCTTCATGAATCACTTAGTGGGGACTGACTGCTAGAGACTTCTCTTTCCAGCCGGGATAAACCAACTTACCCTTACTTTTTCTATTACTGCCCACCACACAGACAGAACCACCATCACTAGATACACTGCGGAACCCTTCCTTAGATTAGCTTCGATGCAGCAGCATTGCACAGGTGTTAAATCAAATAGAAAGAAGAGCATTGGTGCATGGGCTTCAGATACAGCATGAACAGGACTTCGAGAAACTTCCTGCTTCAAGATTCCTACTTGGGGGTACCACTAGTACTACCGCTACGCCCCTGCCTACCGATACCTTTACTTAAGTGCATGCTATCCGCCTACCTTACTTTCTTACTACCTTCACCCTAGTCAATGGAGTGATGCCCTACCCATGACCTTCTCTTCTCAGGAACGGATGGATCAACCAACCTTAACCTTTCTTTCTTACTGCCCGCAATACCTCCTGACTCACCATAATACCTAGACCTTTCTCCATATACCACTTGCTCAATGAAAATTGCTTAGTCGGGAGGAGGGACTGCCCTTCTAACGATAACGAAGGAAGGTCCTTCATAGAAAATATCGTATACCAAGCAAAGATCTCATTAGAGAAGTAATTATGCTTGCTTGCCTTATGACTTGCCTTCAAGAAAAAGTCACGTCTGGTCTGGTGAGTTGTTAGACACAAAAGCTGTAAGAGCATTACTCGAGCAAGAGTCCGGAGCTTCTACTAGCAACAGACTACCACAAAAAGGAGTTCAGAAAGGAGAAGTGAAAATGGTGTCAGCTTCTAAGGTGAATCATACGCAAAAGCAAGCAACCTATGCTCAACCAGCTGTGACTCAGCCTTTTTCCTCATACCATCACAGGTACAACCGGTTTGGTTCCCCAAGCAAGCACAGTGGTACCAACAGCCGGAGAACAGCTTGTCGCAGCAAGGAGTGCGAAAGTTCGACCCTGTCACAACTTCTGCCGCAATTGAGAGCATTAAGGTCCATCCCTCCAAGGACAAGGCCTAATCCTTTACCAAGATGGTACAACTCGAGGTGTGAGTTTCATTCCGGCGGAGTTGGTCATGACACGGACAACTGCTACAATTTGAAACATCGGGTCCAGGACCTCATTGATCAAAAGCTCCTGATATTCCCGAGGACAAGCCTTATCCAAAATCCTCTTCCCATTCATGAAGTTGGAAGCAGTAGTACCACTCCTGCCGTCAACATGATGTTCTCTCTTCTATGCAATTAGAAGAGCGAAGCGAGTCAGTCTATTAATGAGTATGAATAGTAGGGGGTGCAGAGTGAACCTTCCTATTCCAACGGCGATGTAAAGAAATCTTCTTCACCAGAGACTCTCGCACCGGGATATGAGTTGATAGGAATCGCATAATAGAGAGAGAGTGCATTTTGCGCTCGACCAACTGCACTCGGCCATGCAGCGCCCTACATGCAGCCAATGCCAGATGTCTAATGGTTGTGCACAGGCGTCCACGTTTGTCCACAAATCCTTCCTCTGCAGAGAGTGAGCTTTAGTTTCAAGCTAGTTTCAGGAGCAGAGCAGTAGAGCAGAGAGTGAGTTTTAGTTTCAAGCTAGTTTCAGGAGCAGAGCAGAGAGTGTCAGGAGCAAAGCAAAGAGTGAGTTTTAGATCAAAGCAGAGAGTTTCAGTTTTAGGTGTCAAGGGGGAGAGCTTCAATTTCAACCAAGGAAGAGAGGAGGAGTTTCAGTCAAGGAGGGGCTTTCCAAGGAGGGTGGAGGTAATTTCTGCTTGTTTACCTCTAGTTTTGTGCATGTGGAGGTAATTTCTGCTTGTTTACCTCTTGTTTTGTGCATAAATTATTAGCTGAGGCAAAACCCTAGTTTGTTCCTCATCTTCCTAGCTATCCATTCTTGTTAATAAGGGGCTAGGTTTTAACCCATGCAGGTATAGGAGTTCTCTGTTTACTGTAGCTTAAATGGACAACCCACCTCTTTCTCTTAAGCTGTATTTTGTTGCCATGTCCATCATCCATTTATGGCTATCCTATCACTGTAGTGGCTATACTTCTAGCTTACTAGCTTACTGGCTTCGAGTCGTTGCCATGCCCATCGTCCATTTACGGCTATATTGTCCCTGTAGTAGCTATACAGTATCGGCTATAGTGTAAGGGCTATCCTATCTATACTGGCCTGGCTTTCGTAAAGCCTGGCTATCAAGCTAGTTTGCTGTAGCTTAAAAAAGGTCGGGTTCTCCTTCACAATTTCCTTCATAATCGTAACCCTAAATGCCTTTTATTGTTGACGATTCGACTCCTTTTTCTTGGTTGCCTCCTAATCTATGAGACAGCTTAACATTCAGGCTCATAACATCCTTGTATTCTTCAATTGCCGTGCGTGACAATCTCTCCTCATGGAGAGATGGAATTGTAGGCACGCCATGGCTAAAGCCTGACAAATCTGAGCTGAGGTAATCCGAGTTCGATTCCACATCTTTGCGGAAATCCGAGCTTTCTTCTGTACGAAGATTCTGATAAGGAGGTTTACGAGGTTTAGGCTCGTGCCCATACTGACGAGTGAGGGCTTTATGCATGTACGGAAGAATGCCCTCCATTTTTCTGTGGGTTTCATCTTGGGCTAAACCAATCCATGTAACGGTGGGTTCGCGAGGAAACCTTAGGCACACGATCAATTGGTTTCAATACTTCTAATGGGCAGCTGTCTCCTAGCCTTGGGTGAACCCGGCACATAGATTTCTCCATTTCACATTGATAGGGCTCGGTCGAAAGAAGCTATGCCGCTACAGGGAGAAATGCTGCTAATTCTGTCTTTGAATCCCCTATCAGTCTTTAGTCGACTAAACCAATCGGGACTAAACCAATCTGGGTAATGGTGGATTTTTTATTCTCAACAAAGTAAGTGTGGGTTTCTTTTCTTCTAAGGCCGTATTCATCAAGGGCCTTTCAAATCTAAGATACTTCTCTGGAGTTAGCCGATCTGAGGTTTTTCTTAATGCGTTGGTTAGCTAGGAGGTGGACACGTTGGACATCCAAAAGAGACAGAGGTAAAGACGTTGGGTATGCAAGAAGGACGAGAGGCAGGCGGGTGGTAAAATTGTGGGCCCACGGGATTTTACGTGTTTGAAATGTATTTTTGTATTATACATTTTTTTTGCATGTGTTACAGGTGTCTTTTAAAAGCTCTGTCTTTAGCTTGATATGTTACAGTTTGCTCTGAACTGCTACAGCATTTGAGGTCTAGTTTAATTTGACAGCCTTTGAGGTCCATCCTTATTTGACAGGTATTTTTGGGCTTGCCTAGACAATATTATGGTTTAGCATTGTTTAGGATTTCTCTGCATCGCTTTCGCACCGTTTTGGCAGTAATCCTTGAAATGTATATGCATTTCATCTCTGTTAGGTACTGATTTCATTAGTGATGTAATGTTTTGGCAGTAATCCTTGAAATGTATATGCATTTCATCTCTGTTAGGTACTGATTTCATTAGTGATGTAATGTTTTGCATATATAAGCTACTTGCAAGTTACTATTCCAAAAGGTTTCCATTGCGCAATTTTTATTAAAAATAAAAAAATTTGAAGGCTTATAACTATGTATTTTGTTATTTGCTATATGGCTATTTTGGTTGCAGTGTCAAATGTTGTGGGTGCAGCTTGTTTGCTTTGTATACCACCTATGTATGGTCCAACTGCAATAGGAATGGGTCACCCAGCTTCATTATAATGCAACAATGTTTATTATATTCAATTATATCATATTTTGGCTGACACAGAACGACTTGAGATTGACTGTCATTAGAAGTTAGTTTGGAAAATTGTACATTTTCCACATCAAACTGGCATACGTTGCATACATTTATTCAAGGAAGGATTGAAGTACTTTAAAATACACAGCACTGCGATTGTGCATACTCCTTCATTTGTAGCTACATCTGTAGTACATATTCTCAATTATATGGTTGTGTGGTGTGGCTGTATAGAAGACCAACTTCAACATTTATTGGGGCCACCTTTACCTTTATATAGGGATGGATATAGGAATCATTTATTTGGCTTTTATGTAGAATTATAGTGATTTTTTCAAAGATTCTGCCAAGAGTAACTTTGTTAATATTACTGTGGTTTTTATCTCTCTCTTAAGATTGAGATACTTTAAAGTTACTATAAGATTCTGATCTTTTTCAATGTCAGCTACTTAACTATTTGCTGCACTTTAACAAATTAAGATCACTTTGCACTTCAATATCTCTTGCAAACCCCAGCACTGTTGTGGTATGTGTGATTCTTTCACAATATTCACCTAACAACAGGCAGGGTATCTAATATTTTTAGGAATGTTAGCTCGGCATGAATGACCATTCAATCAATTATTTAACATCCATGTATTAGTTGACTGCCATTGTCAAATGGAAAATTTGCAAAGGTGCTGAAAATAACATAGCATGAGGTATCGGAAGACAGACAGTAGTCATAAAGAGGGATATGTTTAGGGATTGTTGGGGTTTTTTGTGTGATTACAACTACTTTTAAAAGTTCTTATCAAGCGTTTTTTACCTTTTTCTGGATTAATGAGGTTCCCATTGCTTTCCACCTTTTATTTTATTAATTACTCTAGCCTTATATTCATATGATATCCAAGTTAGTTAGGTTTGAGACTAACTTCTGTTATGTTTGAAAGTACTGTTTTCAATCTCTATAGAAAGAAAGTGGTCTAGTATTCTGGGAAAAATGGCACTCAAGAGGCAAACCATTGAACTTATGGCACTCAAGAGGCAAACCATTGAACATAGGCACTTTTGTCTAGCTAGGCTGCCCTGATAGGAGTACCCTTCCATCAAAATCAGCCAGGATTTAACGTGGCCCTTACTTCTTTTTCATCAAAATCAGTCAGGATTTAACGTGGCCCTTACTTCTTTTTCATTTCTCTCGCAGAAATGAACCTTGATAGGTGACTCAACCTCCTCTATCTTCACTCCTGAATCAGGACCCCATTACAAGTGGGGACCAACTTTTGGAGTTACCTACTATGAGCAAATGCCAAATGGAGTAAGCTAATCATGTAGCAAATGGACTTTCTTTCTGGTCACAAATCTGATAAGTCTGGAAGATATTTTAGGCATGAGCAGAGTTCTGCTATGATCCATGGGCATGCATGGGCATGCATGGTGGCACGTGGCCCTTAGACGTTTTCCCCAATTGTGAATAGGCCCAGATGCTCAAAAATTTGATTAGAGTTCCAGATCCATGGGAACTATAATTTTCTGTATAAGGAATTCTTTGGATTTCATCTGTAAAATCTTGTTAATGAAACTCTATTTTGCTTACAGTCATATACATCATTCTCATTATGAAATTGTTCTTAATTTAAAATTTTGTTCCTTATTCCTTTCCATACAAATTTTGAAACTGTATTCACTTACAAAGCATGTATGGCTAAGCTTACTTTCCTTTTATAACTTAGAGTCATATTTTTTATTATGACAGACATGAGAGCCACCTCGCCATATTCGATGAATTGGTCCAGTCGTTTTTATGATCTAATCCTATTTCTAGCTATAATCATTGCATTCTCAGTTGCCACTCCTGTATACTAGGATACTAGTGATTGGTGGATTGCTATGTGTGATTCTTTCACAATATTCACCTTATCATTGCATTCTCAGTTGCCACTGCTGTATACTAGGCTACTAGTGATGGGTGGATTGCTATGTGTGATTCTTTCACAATATTCACCTATCTCTGGCCTTCTATGCATATGATATGCAAGTTATCTAATCCTATTTCTAGCTATAATCATTGCATTCTCAGTTGCCACTGCTGTATACTAGGCTACTAGTGATGGGTGGATTGCTATGTGTGAGTCTTTCACAATATTCACCTTATCATTGCATTCACAATATTCACCTTATCATTGAATTCTCAGTTGCCACTGCTGTATACTAGGCTGCTGTATACTAGGCTACTAGTGATGGGTGGATTGCTATGTGTGTTTCTTTCACAATATTCACCTATCTCTGGCCTTCTATGCATATGATATGCAAGTTAGTTTGGTTTGAGACCAACTTCTGTTATTTTTTAAAGTACTGTTTTCAATCTCTATAGAAAGTGGTCTAGCTTTCTGGGCAAAAGGGCACTCAAGAGGCAAACCATTGAACATAGGCACTTTTTTCCAGCTAGGCTGCCCTGATAGGGAGTACCCTTCCATCAAAGTCAGCCGGGATTTAATGTGGCCCCTATTGCTTTTTCATTTCTCTCGCAGAAATGAACCTTGATGGTTGACTCAACCTACCTCCATCTTCACTGCTGAATCAAGACCCCATTGCAAGTGGGGACCAGCTTTTGGAGTTGCCTACTATGAGCAAATGCCAAATGGAGTAAGCTAATCATGTAGCAAATGGACTTTCTTTTTGGTCAAAAATCTGTTAAGAATCTGACAGATATTTTAGGCATGAGCAGAGTTCTACTTTCTACTATGATCCATGGGCATGCATGGTGGTACGTGGCCTTTAGAGGTTTTGCCCAATTCTGAATAGGCCCAGATGCTCAAAAATTTGATCAGAGATCCATGGGAACTATAACTTTCTGTATAAGGTCCAGATCCATGGGAACTATAACTTTCTGTATAAGGAATTCTTTGGATTTCATCTGTAAAATCTTGTTAATGAAACTCTATTTTTCTTATAGCCTCTTCATACACATTACTCTCATTATGAAATTGTTCTTGATTTAAAATTTTGTTCCTTATTCCTTTCCATACTAATATTTAAAACTATATTCACTTACAAAGAATGCATGCTTACTGTTACTTTCCTAATATTTAAAACTATATTCACTTACAAAGAATGCATGCTTACTGTTACTTTCCTTTTATAACTTAGAGTCATATCTTTTATTACGATAGAGATGAGAGCCACCTTGCCATATTCGATGAATTGGTCGTTTTTATGATCTAATCCTATTAGTGGAAGGAGCAAATGGAGTTCCGCATAATAGGCCCCAAGATATCCCGTACATAGATGGCTTCTAATTTTCTGTTATTATTAGAAATTTATGAAGGTTTTAAAGGTTTTAAATGGTATATGATTAACTCAAAGTTTGTACATGTAATAACACCGTGGGGAAAATGCATGAAGATGCAACTTCCATAATGATCATTATCACATCAGTTATAGCATTTTTCACAAGCCTAGATGTCCTCGCCAACCTTCTATCCATCAACAAAGGACTCGGTTGCAACTTTTCTATCCCAGTTATTTTCATTATGTCCTTCCATTGCTTCCTTTATCAAGTTATATTATCGCTTTCCAGAACGATTTTTTCATTTCCAATTCCTTTGTCATTTCTAAATATGACTTGTTAGAAATTTGACTTGTTGCTAGAAATTTGCTATAAATTCCTTTGTCATTTATCATTTCTAAATATGACTTGTTGCTAGAAATTCGCTATAAATTCCTTTGTCATTTATCATTTCTAAATATGATTTGTTAGAAATTTGACTTGTTGCTAGAAATTTGCTATAAATTTGATATTTGTCTTGCAACATAATGCAAGATCAACAACTGGTACGTATGCTGGTAAAGCTGGACCAACTTATGCTGCTGGGTCTACGTATGCTTAATCTACTTCTGCTTGACCTGGTTCTGCTGCTAGATATGCTGCTGCTGGGTATGGATATGGATCTGCTACTTGTGCTGGTGGTTTTAGGTAAACAACATATGCTAGTGCTGGATCAATGGCTTAATCAACGACATCAACTTCTGTGGCTATATATACTGGCTCTGCTTCTGGTGCATCTCGAGCCTATTGTATATATATATATATATATATATATATATATAGTTAGAAACAATCATCTTTAGTTTTTGCTAACCTGATCAATATTTTTTGCACATCTATAGAGAACAGCAATAGTAAAAATTGGTAAAGTAATTGAGTTTCTGTGAAGACAATTGCACAAAGCAACTCTAATAAGCAATTGGAAATGACAAAAGAAATAATGTTGACAGTTACAAATTCAGATTACGATTACAAGCAATTGGAAATGACAAAACATTAAAGTAATTGAGTTTCTGTGAAGACAATTGCACAAAGCAACTCTAATAAGCAATTGGAAATGACAAAAGAAATAATGTTGACAGTTACAAATTCAGATTACGATTACAATGCATTGTGCCTGACAACATTGATTTTGTATTGAAAAGAAATGGTCTCTTTAGACTGGATGCATTTCATATACTGTAGGAGATTGTCTATTTGACTCATTCGAAATGGTTCTACATTTTCGTTATACTTCATTTCAACTATGAAATGGGCTCCTATTTGACTCATTCGAAATGGTTCTAAATTTTCGTTATACTTCATTTTGACTCATTCGAAATGGTTCTACATTTTCGTTATACTTCATTTCAACTATGAAATGGGCTCCTATTTGACTCATTCGAAATGGTTCTAAATTTTCGTTATACTTCATTTTGACTCATTCGAAATGGTTCTACATTTTCGTTATACTTCATTTCAAGTATGAAATGGGCTCCTATTTGACTCATTCGAAATGGTTCTAAATTTTCGTTATACTTCATTTTGACTCATTCGAAATGGTTCTACATTTTCGTTATACTTCATTTCAACTATGAAATGGGTTAATGGGTTAATAGAACATTTTCTTTTTTGCTTAAACAATAATGATGTTGAAGCAATAGAGTCATATGAATATGAGCTTCCTATACGAGATGGAATTAATGATATTGGTACATATTTTATGAATATGAACTAGCTTCCTATACGAGGTACATGGAATTAATGATATTGGTACATATTTTGAGAAAATGCGTTGTTCTGCATCTACAAATATCTACAAATATAAAGGAGTCTAGAAGGAGTCTGAACGAGGGCTACGGGGCATACCTTTTGTATACGTTGGTTATCTAAATCGTTAGATATATCAATGTATACGTTGGTTATCTAAATCGTTAGATATATCAATTGGAAAACAAGATAAATAAGATATTTGATTTTTAATTAACATGAAAATACAATTCTATATTTCATTCTCTTCCATTCTCTTCCATAATGAAAATCCTATTAGTGGTTTGAACCATTGCTTTACCAAAAGTTTCCAATATGCATTTCTAAACAATCTAATATCTAATATCGATGCAAATCTTATTAGTGGTCATTATGAACCATTGCTTTACCAAAAGTTTCCAATATGCATTTCTAAACAATCTAATATCGATGCAAATCTTATTAGTGGTCATTATGAACCATTGCTTTACCAAAAGTTTCCAATATGCATTTTTAGCTTTACCAAAAGTTTCCAATATGCATTTCTAAACCTATTATTATGAACCATTGCTTTACCAAAAAGTTTCCATTATGAACCATTGCTTTACCAAAAAGTTTCCAGTATGCATTTCTAAACCTATTAGTGTTCATTATGAACCATTGCTTTACCAAAAGTTTCCAGTATGCATTTCTAAACAATCAATCTAATATCGATGCAAATCCTATTAATCTAATATCGATGCAAATCCTATTAGTGTTCATTATGAACCATTGCTTTAATATCGATGCAAATCCTATTAGTGGTCGTTATGAACTTTAATATCGATGCAAATCCTATTAGTGGTCGTCGTTATGAACCATTGCTCATCGATGCAAATCCTATTAGTGGTCGTTATGAACTTTAATATCGATGCAAATCCTATTAGTGGTCGTCGTTATGAACCATTGCTTTAATATCGATGCAAATCCTAGGTCGTTATGAACCATTACTTTACCAAATATCGATGCAAATCCTATTAGTGGTCGTCGTTATGAACCATTGCTTTAATATCGATGCAAATCCTATTAGTGGTCGTTATGAACCATTACTTTACCAAATATCGATGCAAATCCTATTAGTGGTCGTTATGAACCATTACTTTACCAAATATCGATGCAAATCCTATTAGTGTTCGTTATGAACCATTACTTTACCAAATATCGATGCAAATCCTATTAGTGGTCGTCGTTATGAACCATTGCTTTAATATCGATGCAAATCCTATTAGTGGTCGTTATGAACCATTGCTTTACCCAAAGTTTCCAATATGCATTTCTAAACAATCTAATATCGATGCATCTTATTAGTGGTCATTATGAACTATTGCTTTACGAACCATTGCTTTACCAAATATCGATGCAAATCCTATTAGTGGTCGTTATGAACCATTGCTTTACCCAAAGTTTCCAATATGCATTTCTAAACAATCTAATATCGATGCATCCTATTAGTGGTCATTATGAATTATTGCTTTACGAACCATTGCTTTACCAAAAGTTTCCAGTATGCATTTCTAAACAATCTAATATCGATGCAAATCCTATTAGTGGTCATTATGAACCATTGCTTTACGAACCATTGCTTTACCAAAAGTATCCAGTATGCATTTCTAAAAAATCTAATATCGATGCAAATCCTATTAGTGGTCATTATGAACCATTGCTTTCCAATATGCATTTCTAAACCATCTAATATCTACCTGGCATCTATTTTCAAAGATATTGAAAGCCAGTGCATCCTATGCTTTTAAATGAATTAAACCAGCTAATATCTACATGTCATCTATTTTCAAAGATATTGAAAGCCATTGGATGCATAGTGCACATAATATGGTTTTAAATAAATTAACAATGGCAAAACAAATGACATAATATGCTTTTAAATGAATTAACAATGGCAAAACAAATGATATAATATGCTTTTAAATGAATAACAATGGCAAAACAAATGACGTAAGATATTGAAAGCCATTGGATGCATAGTGCACATAATATGCTTTTAAATGAATTAAACCATCTAATATCTACCTGTCATCTATTTTCAAAGATTTGTCATCTATTTTCATTGAAAGCCATTGGATGCATAGTGCACATAATATGCTTTTAAATGAATTAAACCATCTAATATCTACCTGTCATCTATTTTCAAAGATATTGAAAGCCATTGGATGCATAGTGCACATAATATGATTTTAAATGAATTAAAAATGGAAAAACAAATGACATAATATGCTTTTAAATGAATTAACAATGGAAAAACAAATGACATCTAATTGTAGTGAGAGTCTCTTTAATGCAATTTGCTATTTAGTAGCAATAGAATTTGATAGAATTCGATGCACGGTGTTTGCAACTTTACATTGTCCAATTTTTTTGCAATGCACTTATGCATAAGAATCAAAACAAATGACATCTAATTCAAATGACATCTAATTGCGGTGAGTCTTTTTAATGCAATTTACTATTTAGTAGCAACAGAATTCGATGCACGGTGTTTGCAACTTTACATTATCCAATCTTTTTGCAATGCACTTATGCGTAAGAATGCTATTTAGTAGCAACAGAATTCGATGCACAATGTTTGCAACTTTACATTGTCCAATCTTTTCGATGCACAATGTTTGCAACTTTACATTGTCCAATCTTTTTGCAATGGACTTATGCGTAAGAATAAAAATGCATTGCCAAATGACATCTAATTCAAATGACATCTAATTGCGGTGAGTCTCTTTAATGAAATTTGCTATTTAGTAGCAACAGAATTCGATGCACGGTGTTTGCAACTTTACATTATCCAATCTTTTTACAAAGCACTTATGTGTAAGAATGCTATTTAGTAGCAACAGAATTCGATGCACAGTGTTTGCAACTTTACATTGTCGAATATTTTTGCAATGCACTTATGCGTAAGAATAAAAATGCATTGCATTGTTTAGAACAATACCTGATAGTTGATGTGATGCACTATGCATTGAATAACAACGACCAATAATATCTCATAAATATGGAAATGCCATATGGGAAAGGGCAGGTAGAGGGTGGACCATTCTGTTTGCAATGAATATTTGTCATATTCAAAGTCAATATCCAAGTAAGTATGGTCCTCTGTTGCTAATAACTTTGTCAGTTACAATTCTACTTATTCAAGATGTGATCGTGTTGTTAACATCATGTCATTCAAATCAGATACATTACATATTCATTACCACGCAATGATTAAAAAATATGATTGCAATTCTCAACAAGTGTTACCACGCACATATTCATTACCACGCAATGATACAAAAATATGATCACAATTCTCAACAAGTGTACATGGAAGCAAAAGAGGATTGTAATCAATTGCGTCATAAGCATATACTGAAAAACAACAATGTCTATCTTAAGTAAATTTTAACAATAATATTCAATTTGAGATAATAGCTCATTTAAAACATATACTGAAAAACAACAATGTATATCTTAAGTAAATTTTAACAATAATATTCAATTTGAGATAATAGCTATGTTACCAGAAACGAGAAACCTGAAACGAAACGAAAAACGACAACGAGACGAGAAACGAAGTTTGGAGGTTTCGCATTCAAGAAACGAGGAGAGAGAGAGAAAAAACAAGAAAAATGTGAAAAACATAAAACAAAGCACACATCATCCGCACTCTCCAATAATGTGGTTCATAAGTAGTTGCTCATAGGCTTTCACTGCTCACAAAGACCATTCTAGAATATTCATAGTGAGAAACAAAGTTTGTGTTGCTTACATAGTTCATTCTCAAATACCCATGTTTGATCCTCTAATAGTGAAGAAACCTTTGGCATTGAACTCAAGTTTGATTTGACCTTTCCATTGCCACTTGATTTGGACCTATTGAGAGTGGGAATTTTTTGAAGGCCATATCCCTAGAGATTTCGTGATGAGTACACGATCTCACATATCATGTGTATATTCTCCCATATTATTTGAGCAGACCTCAAATTTGGGCTATTTTGTAGTATTTGGTAAGCAACTTCTAGGATGTAGTTTCCCTAGTGGGTAATAGGATGGTGAAGATTAAATTGAGCTCCATTGGGATTGGGGAATTGAACCAAAAGTAGAGGGTTGTTTAGAACTATTACTACCTTCAACTATCTTACTATAGGAATAAGTGTTACTCTCTTTGCATAGTAAAAAAGGAAGAGTTGAGAATCCAACTAGACAAAACCTAATAAAAATTACCATCAAAATTTATGGTTAACTCATTATAATAACAATTAATCCTTATAATAATAAAAATAATATATAATGTAACTTTGTACATTTAAATTTATAGTTTTGTATAAAAAGATAATTTTAAAATATTAAATACAATAAAACTATATAAAAAACTCTACACTACATACACTTTTAAATAAACTAACACAAAAATTAAGAAAAAATAATTAGAACATTAAAAAACATAACATAACAAAAACATAACATAACAATAAACAACACATCCCAATAATATAATTTTCACAAAGAGAATCCGTAAATAGACCATTTTGTTTAAGAAATTTTAGACTAAGTACAATAGACCATGAAATTGCCTCTAAAAACTATCCACAAAATCAACCTTCAATTTTTTTAGATTGGGCTCAACGTTACACTAAAACCAACATTAGCAACATTTCTAGGAAAACCAATCTTCCCTTTTTTATTCTGCTCAAACGTCCAATTGAAATGAGACCAGCATTACAAAAATGAGATCAGCATTACGAAGGAACCA
Source organism: Pinus tabuliformis (assembly GCA_031772625.1). Lineage (NCBI taxonomy): Eukaryota > Viridiplantae > Streptophyta > Pinopsida > Pinales > Pinaceae > Pinus > Pinus tabuliformis. Next base: position 1,447,563,240 of record CM062817.1, read on the forward strand.
GAACAACGTTTCTCAGAAAACAGTGTCAAAAAACAATTCGTTTATGGAGAAACTGGTTTCTGTATTGAAAAACGAAAATGACCGTACAAAACGGCGTTTTCCGTACCGTTCCGTTTTTTTTGCTTTTTTTTTTCGGAAACGAATGCTCCCGTAGCATTTATGGTAACATAGGATAACAACTCATTTAAAACAAATGCGACCAACTAATAGGCTCAATTATCAAAATGAAGCAATTCATACATACAAAAAATCAAATTCAGTGATGTACATAACAATGATACATCATGTCATTCAAATCAGATTCTATCACATATTCATTACCATGTAATGATACAAAAATATGACCGCAATTCTCAGCAAGTGTACATGGAAGCAAAAGAGGATTGTAATCAATTGCGTCATAAGCATATACTGAAAAACAACAATGTCTATCTTAAGTAAATTTTAACAATAATATTCAATTTGAGATAACAGCTCATTTAAAACAAATGTGACGCGTCGTAGGCTAATTATCACAAAATGAAGCAATTCATACCTACAAAAAGCAAATGTAGTGATGTACATAACAATGATAAAATCTAACAATGATAAAATCTTTTGTCATAAGCATGTCCTAGAAAATCAACAATCTAGTTCTCGCATACATCTCAAGAACAACATACATAACAATGATAAAATCTTTTGTCATAAGCATGTACTAGAAAATCAACAATCTAGTTCTTGCATACATCTCAATAACAACATTGAATTTGAAATAACATCTCGCTTACAAAAATTGGCCAAAGTGTCGTAAGCTTACTTATCACTCATACGTACAAGAAGCAAATGCAATGACAGATGCAAAAAATGATAACATATTGCCAAATAAGTAGCTACTAGAAGCAAAAAATATTGTTTCCTAGATACACATATTGCCAAATAAGTAGCGACTAGAAGCAAAAAATATTGTTTCCCAGATACACATATTGCTAAATAAGTAGCTACCAGAAGCAAAAAATATTGTTTCCCATATACATTTGAAGAACAACATTGCCAAATAAGTAGCTACTAGAAGCAAAAAATATTGTTTCCCAGTTTCGCAGCTACATTTGAAGAACAACTTTGAATCTAAGATAGCATATGATTCACAAAAACCAGAAGCAAAAAATACTGTTTCCCAGATACATTTGAAGAACAACATTGCCAAATAAGTATCTACTAGAAGCAAAAAAATACTGTTTCCCAATTTGAAGAACAACATTGAATCTAAGATAGCATATGATTCACAAAAATGGCTATGACACAAAAATGGCTATGACTAAATGTCCCAGGCTTAGTTATCACAAAATAATACAATTCATGCACAATGAAATATCCAATAATGATTTCAAAACAATCAAACATGCCCATGATGGAACTATGCACATTGCATATAAAAAAGCATCTTCTAATAAGAAGACAAGAATGACATTTCTTGGATTAAAACAAACATGCCCATGATGGAACTATGCAAATTGCATATAAAAAAGCATCTTCTAATAAGAAGACAAGAATGATATTTCTTGGATTAAAACAAATATTGCGCAGCATTAGAAACAATAATAAAAATACAATAAGGAAACAAATCCATCCAAGCAAGAAAAATGCAAAATACATTTATATGAAACAGGTCGAAGACACGCCTAGGAATACATGTGCAGTTTGTACCAGATTGCATTTTGCAAAAAATATCAGATGCTTCACTATAAAATTGCAAGAAAAGCATATGAATTTGACATTGAACAATAGGACCTTCAGCAATGAAAACATATGTGTTGCTTGCAAAAAGAACTTCAAAATGGAAAGCTTCTACAATTTGCAACACCTGAACAAATAAGATGTAACATTCCATTACCAACTCTAAATACACTTTCATATCTAGAAGAAAGACTTGTGTCACTGAGAATTGCATTTGCACAAATCAGACAATGGGGATATAAGCGATCACAGATTGCCCTAACAGGAAAAATTATCAATGTATCAGTTCATATGGACGTTGTGCAAAAAGCATTGCCGCAATATCTAAGTGATACAATGAAAATTGCAGTTGCATTGAAAAGACTATTGCAATACAAAAATGCATACCAAATAGGTAAAGTACGTCCAATTATTTTCAAGAAAGCATTGAATGAACTATGTTCTAGAAGTCTTTAAAAAGCTGAGAACATTTGTATAAATGAGAATTGGACCCATGTTTTACAAGAGATAATTAATACATCATCCAAAATGAAAACAGTGACGATGAAAGTGATACAAACAGTGATGCAAATAATGAAGCACCTACTGAAACATTGGTGCATGGATTAATAGAGTCACAACACATCTACAAAATGCAAGACAAGATTATTGAACTGGCACCTGCTGAAGCACAACGACCACTGGGTATTTTCACGGACAAATATGCAGAAGAAATGAAATTTCCAACATTATTCTATGGTGATGCGCGTGATGATGACATCACAAATAGGTTTAGCTACCAAAAAATTGTACAAAGGGAATTGTTACAAGCAAGTGGTGACTTCTCATATCATACAATAAATTTGTTTGTCAAGACAATGCGAATAATTATTGATAAAGTGCTTTCTTGCATATGGGTACGAATAAGAAAAGGACAACTAAGAGGGAGAAAAATATTAGCAAGAGATGTCAAGTATCGAGCAAATTTGGAAAAGTTATTGAAATCTGATATTGGATACATAGATTTCAGAAACATCCACATATCTCCTGATCATTTGGAACAAATTAAAAAAAACATATTTGCAATGATACGACAATTGGGACCTCCAACTTTCTTTGTGACATTTACAAGTGTAGAACATCGATGGAAACCATTAGTAGATACACTGGTCACATTGTTTAGAAATAAAGCAAGTAAAAATGATACTAATACATTAGAAGATGATGACATTGACTACCTTATAAGAAAATATCCAATCACATGATTGTAGCCAGTACTATAGACATAGAATTAATGTTGTAAAGCGAATGATATGTCAGGATACTACATTCTTTGGAAAAATATCTGATTACTGTTTCATAACAGAATTTCAAAATAGAGGAATTGAACATGAACAAGGACTTTTATGGATAGAAAATGCTCCAATGTATGGAAAACAAAGCAATTCAGAAATTGAGAAGTTTCTTGACAATTACATAACTTGTGATACAGATCATTTGGAGCCACATGTTGCTAAATTGCATAAACATCACCATACAAGAAGTTGTAAGAAGCAAAAAAAATTCAAGCTGTAGATACAATTTCCCCATGCCACCAATGAAATCAACAATGGTGATTGAGCCAACCAAAAAAAAAAAAACTCGCAGGGAAATCAATATAAATTTTGGCATTTTTGGAGCAAACAAACTACACTGATTCAATAACCCATCACAATTTCTTGGTAGAAATGGGAGTAATAGAAAGTGAGTACATACAAATATTACAATGTACAATAAAGCAACCAACAATTTTCCTGAAACGAAAACCGTCTTCATTTGGAATAACAGTTTTGCAAAGGCTATGCCTACTCTATGGAATGCAAATACAGATGCACAATTTGTGTTAAATGCATATGCCACAGCATCATATTTTAGTTCATATATGAACAAAATTGACAAGTCTATGACAAATGCATTTAGAAGAATACGCAAAGAGCATGAGAAAAATGAAATTGATGCACGTAAACTCGGAAATACATTACTCAATCTCCAATAAATGTCAACTCAACAAGCAGTGCATATAGCACTTTCATTTCCTTTGAGTTGTAGTTCAAGAGAATGTATATTCATAAACACATCTCCAGTTGATGAACACACATTTATGCTTAAACTACTTATTCTCTTGAAACAAGAACCTGATGATTCAGAGGATGTGATGTGCCATTCCATTATTGACTACTACATCGGACGCCCAAGTTCCATTAGCAAAATCTGCCTTGCAGAATTTGTATCAAATTACAAGAAAGACAGCACATACATATCAAAAAGGAAAAAAACCAAATGTTATACGATTTGTCGAATATAACAAATACAATGATATTGAAAACTTTTGTAGAGAGAAATTATTATTATATATGCCATTTGAAAATTTTGAAAATACATTGAAACAAGAGTTTCCTACATGGCTATCTACATATACATTACATGAAAAAACAGTTCAGACCAATGATGCTAAATTTACATATAAAATCAATCCAACATGGGGTGATTTAGAGACTGCAACAAATGAAAAAATTAGTTCTTTGAATACTAACCAAATAAATATGCAAAACCAAGAGAACAGTTCCCATTATGAGGAATATGATTTGCAATTGGACTTGCAATTTGCAAAACAGTTTGAGATGAAGAAAAAAATCAATCTTGGATTTCAAATAACTACTCATCCATTTTTAATGGAGAACAATGAGTATTACAAACTCAGAAGAATGTTGAACAAAGAGCAACAAGCAATTGTAAAAGACATTGGAATTAAAAAAAAAAAAAATTAACTTCAAGGAACCAATTTACCTATTTATTATAGGTGGAGCAGGGGTAGGCAAAACACTGACAGCAAAAGCAATTTTCCAAATGCCTATACGAATTTATGATTCATAGAACACAACTGATCCTATGAAACCAAAGGGTCTAATATTAGCATATACAGGAAAAGCCACATATAATGCAGGTGGAACAACAATCCATTCTGCATTGCTAATGCCTTTTAACAAGTCTCAATTGTTACCACTTAGCAAAGAAGTATTAGACAACTTATAAAAGCTATATCAAGAATTGCAGCTAGCTTTCATAGATGAGGCCTCTATGATTGGTAGTCGGTTCTTATATTCTATTGACAATAGATTCAGAAACATAAAACATGTCTAAACCAAATACTTTGGAAACGTTGACATCATATTTTGTAATGATTTCTATCAAGTGCAACCTATTCAAGACTCTCTTATTTTTGAACAACCAAGAATAAAAAATCAAACAATAACACATGATTTCTGGAAGGATAGTGTCAAGTGCTTCCAATTGCATATGACTATGCGACAAACAGATGAGAGATTCATATAAGGTTTAAATAAAATGCGAAAAAATTGTCAAATATCTGATGATATAACATATATTAATACAATTTGCATGCGCCCTGTACCATATAACATATATTAATACAATTTGCATGCGCCCTGTACTACATGATCCAACATTTCCCTATTTATTTTACAAAAAAAAAGGATGTTTCAATGCATAACAAGAAAATGTTAATTCTCATGCCTGGCAATGAAATTTTAATTAATGCAATTGATGAAAATGTGGAGAATAATGACAATTTTCCAACACATCAACATACAGCGAATTTGCCTTCACAACTTGTGATAAAGTTGAACATGTTAGTTGAAATGTATGCATGCAATTATGATGCACCAAATGGGCTAGTAAATGGCGCAGATGGAATAGTTAAATCATATACCCATATAGATAAGGTCGATGTTCTATTGATTAAGAACCATGACCCTAATATTGGTTATCGACAATCTAGAAAACTAGCTCATTTGTATACTTTAGACATAGCACATAATTGGACACCAATATTTCGAATATCAAAAGCAATGCCTATCACACCGAAGATGGCTCATTTGAAAATACGGAAACAATTTCCAATTCAACTTGCATGTGCACGCACAATACATAGATCACAAGGCTTAACCTTGGATAGGCTTGCATTCGACTCTACTGGAGTACAAGTGCATGTCCTAGTATACACAAGACTATCATGTGTCAGAAACATAGAATCATTGTATTTGCTTAATGCTCTTAAAGTCAATAATTTTAAGGTTAAGAAAAAAGTAAATTGTGAAATGCAACATTTGCAAACCACTGCAAGATGGCAATTAGAATATGACTATTCATCAATGCAAGCATTGTGATCCATCTTTATTCTTTCATTGAACACTCGTAATCTTCATGCACATCTTAATGACATATGTAATGATTATGACACAATGCAACCTGATATCTTATGCTTATAAAAAAACACATATGTCATTGTGTATGCAAAATGAGTACTTCAAAAATTTCAATTGCTTCTCAAGTTGCATTAACCATGGACTAATGATACTGATAAAAGAAATATCATTATCCTTGAACATATCCATTTTGAAGAGCAACTTGTAGAAGCATTGCTCACAAAAATAAAAGTTCACAGATTACAAATTGTAGTACTCAATATATTTGCATCACCACATGCAAATGTGAACAATATTTTGAATGTCATTGCAAAAGCTTTATGCCACTTAGATCTAAACAATATCATAATTATATTGGGGGACTTCAATATTGATATGGTGCATTGCAATAAAAAAACAAAGCAGCTAGAAATCTACATGGAAAACTACAATATTCATTTCCTTATTGAAAAAACTAATAACATGCATAAATCATTCATTGACCATGTTTGGGCAAATCTAGCTAATATAAAATATAGAATTTTCATATTAGATGCATATTGGTCTGATCATGATACAATATCTCTTGTGCTTCAGCTATGATATACACATGAAACACTTTACAAAATTGCAAATTTTGATACTTTTGCAATATGTCATTATTTTTACCATTTCTATTTTACTAAAGCATATTAGCATATTCTTTCTGTACTAAGCCAAATAATAACACCATGTATATTATGCATTCTATTGTACATTTACATATATGACCTCATATATTCATCAATGTAAATTGTGCCAATGAAACACTTTTCAATTAATCAAAACAAGCATCCTATTGTAAATTTACACATATGGCCTCATTTATTTTTGAATGCAGATTGTACCAGTAAAACCCTTTTCAATTAAACAAAACGAATGAGAAAAAAGAACAACATGGAACATGAACAAAGAGAGTTCTTCTTGCCTTTCCTTTTCTATGGTTTTTATGTTCTTGTTCACTTTTTACTTTTATATGCTCTTTTATATTGAACTAAATATATGTTACTATTCTATAACATAGCATAAATCTTGAAAAAGGTAAAGAGAAAACATGTCAACAAGAACAAAAATTGTTCACTGACACCAAAGAACAGGCTGAACAAGAACCTACCAAAGAGTATGCCCATAAGTATCTCCATCATTTCTTTTATTTCAATTCAAGTTGTCACAAATTACTTACATTGATGCAATTAAAATATTTTGTATAACTAATTATATACAAATAATTTTTAAACATGACATATGTTTTTGTATTTGGAAAATCAAACTTAAAATATGTTTTTTTTCTCTAATTGCAATATAATAGAAACCATTGAAGAGATGGAGGGCATAAGCCAAATAGAAAATGTAAGCCAACCACTTGTTTTAAAAAGATATGTCTATGACAACTATACAAATATGCTAATTCGTATTTAGAATATTAATGTTTACTATATATGCATTCTGTTTTTACATATGTATAATTAAATGTATATAAATTAGAAAATGTTGGACGAGTGGAGAAAGAACTAGTAAAATGATTTCAAGAAAATTTTCCATCCACTTGACTAGTAGTAAGTTCCCCCACACAATGCAGCGACAATACATGTACATGTACAGGTTAGATATCATAAACTTTTTATTGATTGCTTATGCAAAATACATGGGATAATACCCACATCATATTGAAATATGCAATTACTTTTTTAGTCCAAGTGAGAAAAACACAACAAAACTTGATTCAACAAATCTACGAAATCTTTTCTTTGAGGTTTCTGCGAGTCTCATGATTATTTAGATTATTTTCTAGATACATTACATTAGGTTTATTTTTTTATTTCATATAGTTGGGAAAATGAGACCAGTGTTTCAATAATCTTTCACATCCTGAAGATGAACCACCGTTGCTGGTTCGAAACGTTGATAGAAAAGAAACCTAATGCGATGTATCTAGAAAATAATCTAAAAAATCTACGAAATGATACATCAAAAAGGTATGCATATGAAATACAACATTATAATCTATTTATACTTCTACAATTTATAGAAAAAATATAGCATTGTAGAGATGTTTATAGCAATATCTAACTAAGAAATTTTTATAGGCAAAAACAGATACTCCCAATTAAAGTATCAGTTGAAGACTTGAATAGTCGTAGAATTGGACAGCTATTTGTTGGAGACATAATGGTTGTGTATAGTGCATTTCTTGATAAATTAAACAAATGACGTCAAATATTACAGGCCGATTTGATAGATGCTAAAGGAATGATGACTATAACATTAACTGTACCTGCATATTTAGTTGAACGACATGAACAAAAAATTTCACAAGGAAACAACACATCAATTACAAATTTCAGGATATTGCCTAAAATTATTTATGATCACAGTGATTATGACAAAATAATTTTGCTCAATGAATCAAGTATCATAGAAACTGTACCTGAGATTTGCAAATAATATTGCTTCATTCCCGATACAACCATTAGGCAATTTGCAAACAAAAAAGAAATGTACCCAATTGGTACAATCAGTGTAGCCGTTACACTTGCCAAATAGGTCGGATTGCATTACATACTCCATATCAAAGGTGGAGATTCTGAAAATGAAAATGTAACAGTATGTATTTGCATATTACTTATTCCTAATTTTCAATAGATAACATTCATTACTTCAATATATAATTATTGTAATTTGTCTCTTGCACTTGCAATTGTTCGACACATACGAACAAAGTATTTGCATATTACTTATTCATAATTTTCAATAGATAACATGCATTACTTCATTATATAATTATTGTAATTTGTCTCTTGCACTTGCAATTGTTTGACACGTATGAACAATATTTTATCTCAATGGAAGAACAATGGCAAAAAGGAGAGTTCCTCCTGATTCTTTTCAAGAATATAACAAAAAGATAGACACAAAAGAAAAAATATTCAGAGCAACAAATTCAACATTCATAACTGAACTTAACACAGATGCAATAAAGAATCTCATAAAACTAACTATATCTACCTATGTTGTAAGTATAACAATAATGATCTTTTTACTAACAATAATGATCTTTTTACTAGATTAACATTTGAATATTTTATAAATAGGTCAAAGGTATTATGATGCAGAAAATTCATATTCAACTCCTTTCGAACCTATTTGTGCTATTTGTAACTCTCCAATCATTTCATCCATACTGATAACCAATGGAACAATCTACTATTCACAATGCAATAATAATTGCCCTTTCATCTACAAGCATTGTATAAATGCTGTAATAAAATCTATTACAAATAACATTGTGCATTGCATTATCAGACAGCCTTTACTACATGAATTATTTCTTGATTTAAAACCAATGCCATATGAAGAATATTTGGAACAGAAAGCTACCACTGTATACATGTTACGTGACCTCAAAATTCACAGCAAGTTCACACTCAATGAAGATAGTGAACTATTATATGTCAGCTAACAAATGGAAGGTACATCAACATATGCCTTAACATCTTTTCTTTCAAATATGTCCTCTGTTCAATTCACAATGTTATCATTTTATTATAACTAATTATTTGTTATACAGCTCACAAAATCCAGCAACATGGCAACTATTGGAATCCAATATCTTGTTCAATGCGATTGACTGCCTTCACGTACACAGAAAATGCAAAAGTGATATGAATATGTTTCTTCATATTATGGTGTTATTGTAATATAACTATTTAACTTGCAGTTTCCACTCATTTACCAAGAAAATGTACTTATGGCACAATATTGTTGTACAATATTTTTTGATTATCATAATGTTCCATAATTCCTATTGATTATCTAAAAAAAATTGTTCTTTTTTTGTCCTACTTCCACTCAAAGTTTTTACAAAAGTCTCTCTGAAATTCTCAAATTCATTACTCTAGTTTTGAGCATTCACTGCTTTTTTCTTAGTATGCAATAAGTAGATATCCTATATGCTATAATATGTCTAGAAAATTTCCAACTAAGGAGTTCACATGGGATAATCCATTTAGTTTTTCAATATCAAAATGTGTTTTCTTCTTTCTGGTAAATGTTTTAGTGATTTATGGTTATTTTTTAAGTATAAAAATAAAGATATTTTAAATTTTATTTTGAGAATATGTATAAGTTAATAAAAATATGTTTTAGGTTTTATTTTGAAAATAGATACAAGGCAATTACTTTTTGGAAGTAAAAATTTCTCAAATCAAAAAGCAGCTGAATATTGTATTGATATTCAAACGAGTCATCTGTTGTTGTTGGTTCTATGTATCATAGCTTGCTTATTTCTTGCCATTTCTAAATACTATATTCTCTACAATAGTTGAGCTTACGATCAATATAATGAAAAACTTGAGATCTTTCTTATCCCACCTTATAGCTCCATAGCGCAGATAATTGTTTCTTATGTCAGCTTACAGCTCCATAGTACAAAGAATTTTCATTCATGCTACACATATGGTAAGTGATTTTGACAATCATGCTTCATAGAACAGAGAACTGTCATGCTCTCTAGGCATTTGCGGAGTGATTTTGATGGTCATGCCCTCTTGGTACTTGAGGATTGATTTTGATTTCTTTCAAGATCATACCCAATTTTCATGACCTCCATGCACTTGCAGAGCGATATTTTAAGAGAAAAACGAGCAATGACTCTACAAATGGAAGAAGTTGTGATTATTTTTGGAAAAAAGGTTGTGATTATTTTTAGAAAAAGATTCCAGAGAAGATGAGCATCATTATTTTTGGTAGAAGATGCGACCGAAGCCTCTACATATAGAAGCAAAGAAACTAGCAAAAAACAACTCTACATATGGTTATTATGTTCTGGTTCACAAGTTTTGCAATCCTTATTTATATGGAGGAATTATTCATAATACTTGCACAGCCATATATGAATACCAGACTACCACCCTTCCTGCACTATCACCCTAGCCTATCAATAAAATTGAAAATCAGTACTGATTTGCAGTGTTATTATTAATGATAAAAAACTCTAGGTTTACTGAAGTCTGATTACAATTACATGCAAATTGATTTTATTTTTTTGCAGCTAAAATTTCCCAAAAAAGTGCACTGGTGAATCGAGTTTTGAAATCTATTGTGTAGCCATAAGTCCAGTTGTGAGTTTGAAGGTGTATGTATGACAAGTTCATGTAGATATTCTGTACGATGGATCTCTTGGTTGGGAAGGGTTAGAAGGTCGGTAAGAGTATGAAGGTTGGGAGGGGAGAGGTTGGTGCCCCCCCTCCTGTTGGTTAGTTACTACCCTTTGCTAACAGAAGACGAGGTTGGAGGATCGATTCGCAGTGCAACAGGGTACATTGGATGGTATTGGTGAGGACAGGAAACCTTGTAATGTTATCTTATTTCTTGAGTATTTTATTTCCTATCTTGTAATAACTGATTCTTACTCCTAGTATTGCCATTTACTTCATGATGTTTATTTTTCATCTTATAATTTATTATTTGCATTTTATGGGAAATTGTAACTCATGAACTCAGGAGTTCTATGCTATCAGAAATTATTGTCCTCTATCTAAGTCAGTGGACACACTATTGGCATATCATGACACAAATTTAGTTAGAGTTTCCATGTTCAGATCTTTGTTTGCATCAACAATGTAATTGATTCAAATATTAAAATCTAGTTGGATGGGCGAACAATAACTCCTTGCCCTCACCATTGCAATTAACTTAAACTCTTTTGTTTTCTTCATGAACGAGGTCATATGGTTGACTGTCATTTCCTTTCTTCTGTGCAAGTCTTTGTGAAGACAGGGTCGGAAGATCCATTGGCAATGCAACAAGGTACATTGAGTGCTATTGGTCAGGACAAGTTTAGTGGCAGAGATGAAGACAAATGCAAAGGCCACTAAAATACATGTAACTCCCATTATCTTCTGTCTTGTTCATTTCTATTTCCTTTTACTTTCATTTGGCCAAAATTTACATCAACACTCCGTTTTTCCTAAAATCATGGGCCAATATGAATGATGGTTAGTTGTGTACATTCCGAGATATCCTTTACATAGATGGCTTCTAGTTTTCTGTTATTATTAGAAATTTATGAAGGTTTTAAATTGAATATGATTAACTCAAAGTTTACATTTTGTTCTTATTCAGTCTAGTAACCATAGAACTACTTGTGAGGAGATACTATGTTTCTGGAGAAACAAGTATTAAATATCAGCAAATGCTAATCATATTTCTAGCTATAATCATTGCATATGTTTCATACATTTATTCAAGGAAGGATTGAAGTACTTTAAAATAACTACTAGACAGAGCACTGTGATTGTGCATACTCCTTCATTTGTAGCTACATCTGTAGCACACATTCTCAATTATATGGTTGTGTGGTGTGGCTGTATAGAAAACCAACTTCAACATTTATTGGGGCCACCTTCACCTTTATATATCAGGTCAAAAGAGATGGATATAGGAATCATTTATTTAGATTTTATGTAGAATTATAGTGCTTTTTTCAAAGATTCTACCAAGAGTAACTTTGTTAATATTACTGTGGTTTTCATCTCTCTCCTAAGATTGAGATACTTTAAAGTTACTATAAGATTTTGATCTTTTCCAATGTCATCTACTTAACTATTTGCTACACTTTAACAAATTAAGATCACTTTGCACTTCAATTGGTGATCTCTTGCAAACCCCAGCATTGTGGTATGTGTGATTCTTTCACAATATTCACCTATCAATAGGCAGGGTATCTAATATTTTTAGGAATGCTAGCTGGGCATGAATGACCATTCAATCAATTATTTAACATCCATGTATTATTTGACTGCCATTGTCAAATGGAAAATTTGCAAAGGTGTTGAAAATAACATAGCATGAGGTATCGGAAAACAGTCATTAGTCATAAAGATGGGATATGTTTAGGGATTGCTAGGGTTTTCCTGTGATTACAACTACTTTTAAAAGTTCTTATCAAGCATTTTTTACCTTTTTTTGGATTAATGAGGTTCCCATTGCTTTCCACCTTTCATTTTATTAATTACTCTGGCCTTCTATTCATATGATATCCAAGTTAGTTAGGTTTGAGACCAACTTCTGTTATTTTTGAAAGTACTGCTTTCAATCTCTATTGAAAGTGGTCTAGTTTCCTGGGCAAAATGGCACTCAAGAGGCAAGCCATTGAACATAGGCACTTTTGTCCAGCTAGGCTGCCCTGATAGGGAGTACCCTTCCATCAAAGTAAGCCAGGATTTAATGTGGCCCCTGTTGCTTTTTCATGTCTCTCGTAGAAATGAACATTGATGGGTGACTCAACCTTCCTCCATCTTTACTGCTGAATCAAGACCCCATTGCAAGTGGGGACTAGCTTTTGGAGTTACCTACTATGAGAAAATGAAAAATAAAAATTCTTATCCAACTTTTTTTACCTTTTTTTGGATTAATGAGGTTCCCATTGCTTTCCACCTTTCATTTTATTAATTACTCTAGCCTTCTATTCATATGATATCCAAGTTAGTTAGGTTTGAGACCAACTTCTATTATTTTTGAAAGTACTACTTTCAATCTTTATAGAAAGTGGTCTAGTTTTCTGGGCAAAATGGAACTCAAGAGGCAAACCATTGAACATAGGCAGTTTTTTCCAGCTAGGCTGCCTTGATAGGGAGTACCCTTCCATCAAAGTCAGCCAAGATTTAACGTGGCCCTTGCTTTTTCATGTCTCTCGCAGAAATGAACCTTGATTGGTGACTCAACCTTCCTCCATCTTCACTACTGAATCAGGACTCCATTGCAAGTGGGGACCAACTTTTGAAGTTACCTACTATGAGCAAACGCCAAATGAAGTAAGCTAATCATGTAGCAAATGGACTTTCTTTCTGGTCTCAAATCTGATAAGAATCTAGCAGATATTTTAGGCATGACCAGATTTCTACTACGATCCATGGGCATGCATGGTGGTGCGTGGCCCTTAGAGGTTTCCCCCAATTCTGAATAGGCCCGGATGCTCAAAAATTTGATTAGAGTTCCAGATCCATGGGAACTATAACTTTCTGTATAAGGAATTCTTTGGATTTCATCTGTAAAATCTTGTTGATGTTAATGAAACTCTATTTTTCTTACAACCTCTTCATGCACATCATTCTCATTATGAAATTGTTCTTGATTTCAAATTTTGTTCCTTATTCCATTCCATACAAATTTTGAAATTGTGTTCAATTACAGAGCATGTATGGCTACTCTTACTTTCATTTTATAACTTAGAGTCATATTTTTTATTATGACAGACATGAGAGCCACCTTGCCATATTCGATGAATTGGTCCAGTGGTTTTTATGATCTAATCTTATTTCTAGCTATAATCATTTCATTCTCAGTTGCCACTGTTGTATACTAGGCTACAGTGATGGGTGGATTGGTATGTGTGATTCTTTCACAATATTCACCTATCTCTGGCCTTCTATTCATATGATATCCAAGTTAGTTAGGTTTGAGACCAACTTCTGTTATTTTTTAAAGTACTACTTTCAATCTCTATAGAAAGTGGTCTAGTTTTCTGGGAAAAATTGCACTCGAGAGGCAAACCATTGAACATAGGAACTTTTGTCTAGCTAAGATGCCCTGATAGGGAGTACCCTTCCATAAAAGTCAGCCAGGATTTAACGTGGCCCCTATTGCTTTTTCATGTCTCTCGCAAAAATGAACCTTGATGGGTGACCTAACCTGCCTCCATCTTCACTACTGAATCAGGACCCCATTGCAAGTGGGGACCAGCTTTTGGAGTTACCTACTATGAGCAAATGCCAAATGGAGTAAGCTAATCATGTAACAAATGGACTTTCTTTCTGGTCACAAATCTGATAAGAATCTGGTAGATATTTTAGGCATGAGCAGAGTTCTGCTATGATCCATGGGCATGCATGGTGGTACATGGCCCTTAGAGTTTTGCCCAATTCTGAATAGGCCCAGATGCTCAAAAATTTGATCAGAGTTCCAAATCCATGGGAGCTATAACTTTCTGTATAAGGAAATCTTTGGATTTCATATATAAAATCTTGTTGATGAATCTCTATTTTGCTTACAACCTCTTCATACACATCTCTCATTATGAAATTGTTCTTGATTTAAAATTTTGTTCCTTACTCCTTTCCATACTAATATTTAAAATTGTATTCACTTACAGAGCATGTATGGTTACTTTTACTTTCCTTTAATAACTTAGAGTCATATTTTTTGTTACAACAGAGATGAGAGCCACCTTGCCATATTTGATGAATTGGTCCAGTCATTTTTATGATCTAATCCTATTTCTAGCTATAATCATTGCATCCTCAATTGCCACTGTTGTATACTGGGCTACTAGTGGTCGGTGGATTGGTTATCTAATATGAGTGCCTGCATTGTTTCTAGGTACATTAACATTAAGGTCGTATGAATCAGTACCCCATATGAGATTCAGTCCCCAGCAATAACATAGTGGTAGTGAGCTACTTTGTGTAGCGTATGCTTTGACCATCTATGTAGCACAAACAAAATGCGATGGGCGCATCCTATATATAGAAAACCAAAGGAAGGCCCATGAGATATCTATTCGTTTCTTTATTCATGGGTGGCCGGCCTGGCCCGGTAAGGGAGACCCGCAGCTATAGATCACTCCAATACCGCAAGTGTCTGTAGTGGAAGGAGCAAATGGAGTTCTACATAATAGGCCCCAAGATATCTTGTACATTTTCATTATGTCCTTCCACTGCTTCCTTTATCAAGTTATATTACTTTCCAAAGCGATTTTTTCATTTCCAATTCCTTTGTCATTTCTAAATATGACTTGTTTCTAGAAATTTCATATTTGTTTGGCAACATAATGCAAAAGCCTATTGTTTTAATATATCTATTTTGTTGGAAACAACCATCTTCAATTTTTGCTGGTCTGATCAATATTTTTTTCAAATCTATAGATAACAGCAATATTAAAAATTGCTAAAGTAATTGAGTTTATGCGAAGACAATTGCACAAGGCAACTCTAGTAAGAAATTGGAAATGACGGAAGAAATAATAGATGTTGACAGTTACAAATTCAGATTACAATGCATTGTGCCTGACAACATTGATTGTGTATTAAAAAGAAATGGTCTCTTTAGACTAGATGCACTAAAACTGGAAGTATAGGACTTTTTTGTTGCATCTCTTTTAGCACATATTGTACTTACCTAGATAATTGCGCACTAATCCTTTGGAAGGTAACATCCTCAACCTCATAATATTTTGCTTTAGCAACACGACCTTCTTCATCAATATCAATTTCACTTGTATTTCTCTTTAAGCAACTCTTTTTGAGGCTAGTACCAATTGCATAATCCTTAAATAGATTGTTCTGAAATAATGTCTCTCCCTACCCATTTGGAATCATGTTCAACTTGTCTTTCAATAAAAGACAATATAGCCTCCACTCTAACAAGCTCCAAAAAGGCTCGTTCCACGAGGTTGAACAAGCCTATACAAACATCCATTACCCACTGTTTTTCAATCTTTTCAAGTAATTACCTCTTGCTTACAATTAAATATTCCCAAAAACTTAGTTCCATTCACACTTAAAACTAGCTTACAAACACCTTGAACTCTTCTATAAATTAGCAAAAGAAATGCCCAATTTCTCACCTGCAAAACATAGCTTCTTTATGCACCTATATATTGACATACATCTTTCTACTTCACATAACATCGCCTCAATCTGAATACCATTTCTGATCAATGTAGTAACAAGCTACATGGAATCCATTAGCATAAGCGAACTTACTCAACTGGCAGCATTGTTTCTTTTAGCACTTGTTCTCATGACTCTTCTGATTATGGACATCCTAAAAGTAGAAGCAAAAAG
Organism: Pinus tabuliformis; assembly: GCA_031772625.1. NCBI lineage: Eukaryota > Viridiplantae > Streptophyta > Pinopsida > Pinales > Pinaceae > Pinus > Pinus tabuliformis. Next base: position 1,447,580,062 of record CM062817.1, read on the forward strand.
AAAAAGGAAACCAAGAAACAACCACTAACAATAACATCTCAAACGGGGAGCATAGGAATCTATGAGAAGTCCTCGGCTATTAGACTATCCATCTAGTGCTTCTGCCTCTACAACATCCATGCCAGGTAATAGAAATACTCAGAACATTTCTGCATAGTCAACAACTTTTACCTTAACACAGGTAAATTTATCATGAATTGCACATGGGGGCCAGAACTACCACAAAATCATGTAGAATTAGCTAAATGATATATAGGCTGGAGATGCTATTACTGTTGGATTTGGTGTAGTTTATGGTGGTGCAAAATTTGTCATTGATGTAATGAATATTTCCTTGAAGCCTATTAGAAAAAAATTCCTATGCAACTGTTAATCATATTATGCTGTCCACTGCAACTTCTAATTGATATTATATCACAATCAACTTCTTCTTTGTAGCTACCTACTTGTTCTATGGCTCTACTTGTCACGAACTAACAACATTTGCAAATTTGTCGATATTTCTTTGGGAATAACTTCCTTAATGTTATTAAAATCAACAATATCTCGGATCTTAGATTAACATTATTGATAGAACTCTAGTGTGATGGGTTGGTAGCTGTACATTTTGGCTAGCCATAAGAAATTGCTTCTTGGATCTTAGATTGGAATTCTTCATACAACCCCAACATGATGGGTTGCTAGTTGTACCTTTTGGGTCGTTTTAAGAAATTCCTACTCGAGGTGATGAATGAGTCATTGTAAGCAATTCCTACAGACAACTACTTGAACTAAGCAAGCCCATGGATCATATTGTTTACAACAACAGAACCAAGAAGTTGAGAGCTATTGGACTGAACCACTAAACCTGAATCAAAGGCACTACTGTGTCTTACACTCTAAAATTTTCCACAGAAGAAATTGCCAACTACAACAAAACCAAGAAGTTGGATCCTATCGCACATAATTGCTAAACCTAACAACCAATCTCCTTTATTGTTTTTCCAAGAACTTAATTGGGTAGATGAAAGTTTATGAGGCTAGTTGTAACTTTGAAAAAACATCTAATCTTGTCATTTATGATTGCCAGCCAATGAAACTCTTGCAATCTAACACCAGGATTTTATTTGCGATTTGCCTCTGATGTCAGATACATCACTTAATTCCTGATTTGCTTTTGGTGTCACATACATCATTTTATTTGTGATTTGCCTCTAATGTCAGATAGATCACTTAATTCCTGATTTTCTTTTCGTGTCACGTACATCATTCCTGCACTGATTGCTGACATTCCAAAATTCTGTCAATTTGCATATCGAATTTCTCAAATCTTCAAATCTAATCTTAAAAAATAGTCATTTATAAAGAACCACCCCCAATCTGACAACTCTACCAATTGGTAGATGTCTCTAGACCAACTTTTCAAGAAAGCTTCTGCATCACCCAACTTCTAAAATGGAAACACCGTCGATTTGATGGCTCTACCAGTTAGTAAATGTCTCTGGAGCTTTTCATCTTTTCGAGAAAGCTTTTGCAATTGTACAACTATGGTATGTCTTCTGATTTGTCTGTAAAAGCAAATTCTATTTCCTTTGGATATTTGCATCTATACTGATGTTCAAATTTAGTTTTGTACGATTCGGGTCTGCTACATCTGCTTTCTTCCTTTATCAATATGTCAACATCAGAAAGAGAATTAATATGTCAACATCAAAAAAGAAATTTTTCTTTGCAAATAAAAGCTCTCTGCAATTGTATGACAAAATTAAATTACGTTTTCTTTTGATATTTGCATCTATACTGATGTTCAAATTTAATTGCTTCATCTGCTTTCCTCCTTTATCAATATGTCAACATCAGAAAGAGAACTATTATGTCAACATCAGAAAAAGAGTTCTACTTTGCAAATGAACAGTTCCATCTTCACGTACGTTTCCTTTCAAAATAATTGTCTCTATCTCAACTTAATGCAGTGCATAAATGTTCATCTGCCACTGCTTCTTCCATGATCTCATCTAGGTGTAAGTTGCTGCAGAGTGTAAGGATTTTCTTATGTTTCCTTTCCTTACACGCAGAGCCCAAGCACTGCTGCCAAGGTCATTGTGGCAACTCAAAGAACTGGAGTTTCTCAATTTGATTTCGATCAAAATAGAACATGTACCTGAAGCCATCAGTAATCTTTCTCGGCTATAGGTTTTGGATCTTTCATTATGTACAAAGCTAAAATCATTGCCAAGTGAGACAGGAGGGCTTGTAAATCTGAAGCACCTCCATCTAGATTCTTGTGACAGTTTATCCAAAATTCCAGATAAGCTTTCAAGCCTCTCTAATAGTGACTGCAACTTTACAAGGTTTAGCTCTACCAGAATTGATGTGGATTTGATTAATGTATAGAGTGGAGGATTATTCCTGTAAACAACGAGTGGCAGTGTAGTGAGTTCACTACCTCACTGCTGTGAGTTTGGTTCTCTCCACCTTTGAGGTGCTAAATACTCTTTGCAACTTGAACAGTCTGAAGACAACTTCCAATTCAACCTTGTGAAGCATTTCATTGTTACAATTTTGTCAGAGTTTCTCACTTTTTTTCCATCGCTATTGTTCTGTCGCAATTGCTCTGATTATTATTACAGCTTTTCAAGACACCGTGTTCAACTTGATGCCATGTAATATTATGTTTGGTTGAATATTATACGCATATTTTTTACCTTCTCCTTGGAGTTTTTTTTATCAATTTTCTCTTTGAAATTGGTTGCGGTTCATCGTTTACCTTCAAGAAACTCTTACTTGCAAATTTGTCGGTATTTCTTTGGGAATAACTTCCTTAGTGTTATTAAAATCAACAATATCTCGGATCTTAGAAATTAACATTATTCATAGAACCCCAATGTGATGGGTTAGTAGTTGTACAATTTCGTTAACCATAAGAATTTTCATCTTGGATCTTAGATTAGCACTCTTCATAAGAACATGTACCTGAAACTATCAGTAATCTTTCTCAGCTGCAGGTTTTGGATCTTTCAGTATGTACAAACTAAAATCATTGCCAAGTGAGATAGGAGGGTTTGTAAATCTAAAGCACCAGATAAGCTTTCAAGGCTCTCTAATGGTGACTGCAACTTTACAAGCTTTAGCTCTGCCGGAATTGAGGTGCTAAATACTATCTGCAACTTGAACAGTCTGAAGGAAACTTCCAATTCAACCTTGTGAAGCATTTCATTGTTATAAGTTTGTCAAAGTTTCTCACTTTTTTGCCATGGCTATTGTTTTGTCCTAGTTAAGAGGAGAACTCTGTCTTTAAAGATGAATGCTCACGAATATTGCAAAAGAATCTCAGTTTTTCACAATAAAATTACAAGTATGCCAAGGGAACTGAGATGCCCAAGACTGATCAGTGTAATCCTGACTGAAAGTGTAAAATTGGAACATGTTAAAATTACTGCCAAAGTCATTGTGGCAACTCAAAGAACTGGAGTTTCTCAATTTGAGTTCCACCGAAATAGAACATGTACCTAAAACCTAAATCATTTCCACTTGAAATAGGAGGGCTTGTAAATCTGAAACACCTCTATTGAGATTCTTGTGACAGTGTATCTTTGCAAATCAACAATTTCCACCTGATTTATTTCATGCTACTAGCACCCCGGCAGGGACTACCGCTACGACAGCGGCTCCCTTGTTATATGTACAGGTTTAATTATATAAACTCTACATTCATTGCTTATGCAAAATACATACAATAATATCCAAATCATATTGAAATATGCAATTATTATTTTTAGTGCAAGTGAAATAGAAACAACAAAAAGTGAATCAGTCATTTTACGAAATGATGCATTAAAAAAAGATATGCATATGCAATGCGACATTGTAATTTATTTATATTTCTACAGTTTATAGAAAAAACATAACATTATATAAATTTTTATATAAGTATCTAAGTAAACAATTTACACAAGCAAAAACAGATACCTCCAGTTAAAGTATCAATTGTTTAGTGCAAGTGAAATAGAAACAACAAAAAGCGAATCAGCCATTTTACGAAATGATGCATTAAAGAAAGGGATGCATATGCAATGCGGCATTGTAATTTATTTATATTTCTACATTTTATAGAAATGTTTACATAACATTATAGAAATGTTTACATAACATTATAGAAATGTTTATATAAGTATCTAGGTAAACAATTTACACAGGCAAAAACAGATACCTCCAATGAAAGTATCAATTGTTTAGTGCAAGTCAAATAGAAACAACAAAAAGGGAATCAACCATTTTACGAAATGATGCATTAAAGAAAGGTATGCATATGAATTTTACGAAATGATGCATTAAAGAAAGGTATGCATATGAAATGCGACATTGTAATTTATTTATATTTCTACACTTTATAGAAAAACCATAACATTATAGAAATGTTTATATAAGTATCTAAGTAAACAATTTACACACGCAAAAATAGAGACCTCCAGTTAAAGTACCAATTGTTTAGTGCAAGTGAAATCGAAACAACAAAAAGTGAATCAACCATTTTACAAAATGATGCATTAAAGAAAGGTATGCATATGCAATGCGGCATTGTAATTTATTTATATTTCTACAGTTTATAGAAAAAACATAACATTATAGAAATGTTTATAAGTATCTAAGTAAACAAATTGCACAGGCAAAAACAGATACCTACAAACAATGTAAACTTTGAAACGGGAACTATAAACTCAAAACGGGAACTCTGGCCAAAAAACCCCAAAAAAACATCAAAAACAGTGCTAAAAACGAAAAGTGTGTATACTGGAACGATGTTTTTTTTTTTAGGTGTCAATTTTGAACGTGTTTTAAAAATTCCAGTGACTACGAAATTTACTACGAAATTTTCGTGCAAAATATAGCTTCAAAACGAAAGTGTTGATACTGGAATAATGATTTTTTTTTTTAGGGTCAATTTTCAAACTTTTTAAAAAATGCTAATAAAACCGATTTTTTATGTCTCAAACAAAGTTAAATTTTAAGGAAAAAACACATTAATGTTTCTGGTAGAATATCATTTTTATTTCCTAAGTATAAATTTAACAGGTTTTCAACCACAACATGCTAGATACAAAAGAAATTGAAATTTTTTCAACTATAAAACTAAAAAAACATGACATTATGAACAAATTATATCACTGAATGAATTCAAAAGTCTTTATTTGTTTACTGAATAAAACATACATTATATCTCTAATTTGATATTGCATTGTAGATATTTAAACAATAAAATTTATCATACTTAAGACATAATCCAACAACATAAAAATGCTTCATAACTTCTCATTTAACAAAATATGGAAAACATTAATTTTATTTGAAGATACAATGCATACATCAGTTATATAAACTATCTTAAACAATTATTCAAACTCAATAACCCAATAACCGTGGGTAGGTCGTCGTCGTGCCCCCTTCCCCCAACCCATTACCGATCTTTCCCGTTCACCCATGCCCTCTTCCCCCTTCTGCCCTACCCATGCGCCAACCCTTGCTACCCCCAACTCACCCACCCATGCACCATTTCCCCAACTCTTCCTTCCCTACCCCACAACTCTCCTCCCCATAAGCCCACCCCCTAACTCCCATTCCCCTCCAATCTCAACTACTCCCCCCCTTCTTTAACGTCGGCCCCATGGGCCTCGCGCCCTACCCCCTTCCACACTACCCCCTACCTTCCCCCACCCCCCACCCTTACCTTACCCCCCCCCCCCCCACCCCCCTACCCTTACCCCCCCCCCCCCCCCCCCCCCCCCCCCCCCCCCCCCCCCAACCCCCTACCCCACCCCCCAAACCCTCCCCCCCCCTCCCCCCCCCGCTTCCCAACCCCCTACCCTACCCCCCTCCCCCCCCACCCCCCCTGCACCCCCCTTACCCATGTTTGACATCATATTCTAGTGTAAAAATGTTGTTTCTACATTGATACATAGCTTAATCTCAAGTCTTTTACAAGTAGTTAAAGTGTCAGAAGGCACATGCAAGGGAGGTTGTGGGCTATTAGCTATAGAGCAATGAATACTACCATAGAGGGACACAACAATCACAAAAGGAGTCATTTGTGAGGAGATAATTGAGACTTAAATAAATATGGATAAGTAGGTGGCAATCTAAAACAACTTAACATATCTTCCTTATTGTGTAGAAATCAATTTTAGTAATGTGATTGCGTGCATAAAATGAGTAAATATTTCCTTCAAACTTAAATCATTTAAACATCAAGCTTTGCATATATGGTTTGTTTATTGAGTTATCAACATGAATAGTACATGGTTTATTACCTTTTGCAAAGATTGGCCTTTGAAGAAATTTTGTATGAAATGTTTTGACAACATTTATCCTTCTATTAAAAATGTAAATATTAGAAGATATACTTCCATTATTTTGGAGTTCCACCCAGGTTTCCATTGTGTCTTTTCTAAGCCATTTTTCCTTCAGTGTAAGCATGTGTACAAATTTATTTATTTATTTATTAGAAAAAGTCAGAACAACAATTAGAAGCCCCGCTTCACTCTAACAGTGATAATCGTAATAATTAGAAAATATGATGGTATTCAACCTTGATTGAGGAATCCCCATGTATTAGATATAAAATATGGATATGCAAGCATTGAGAAACATTTCTTAGAATTTGAATACCATGACCTTTTTTTTTAATTTTTTCAAATGCACTTAGGAATGCTAAAGTAACAGTGTTTTCTCAAATTTCAAATATAAAATGTTATCCTTTGCTAGACATTCATATGCATACATCAAATTCACATACTAACAAATAAATGCATTTTTTCCAACACATAAATGTAAAGACCTTATCTTTAAACATGTGTTTTATTTAATATTATCCTCACATTGATGAGTAGGGAGCCATGTAACATTAATTCCGATGTGATTATTCAACAAGAGTAAACACATCATTTGCTTTATAAATCGTTATTAAAAGAAAAATGGCATAATGTCACTACTTTTGGGATTGTGTTAATCGATGAGACACAACTCTATAGTATTGTTTCAAGGTTTCAGATAGAGTATATAAATAATTGCTTCTCCAATCCACTAATAAGTATGCCTTTCTTATTTATGTAATGCTATGATTTTCATATATGAATGTTCAACTATGTTCCTCTCCCTGCCATGTTGCTTTTAGAAACCACCTCTCATGGCATGGTATAAACCAAGAGATTTCATACTTATGAGCTCATGCCACAAATGGCCCATTTTATTTGAGAGAGCAGATTAACCATGTTATCATATCACTGTTAGACATACAAATTGGAAAACAACTCAACTGTGTATTAAGAATGATGTACATAGTGTACATATTAATATAGTAGGTAAACCATTTCTTAAGTTTCTTGGACTCCAATAACTACTCACCATAACACACTAACCCAAACTTAATCATGAAGACATCTATCATTGTTGAGAAAGATTAATGTCAATCTATCTTATTTAGTTTTTAGTATAATTACACAATATGCATATCATCAAAAATATATATATGTATATTATGAGATAGATTTGATCATTTTCACTCATTTTTCTCATATCTTCCAAAACATAAATAATATTATTCAAAAGTATATTTCAAAAGTTACATGAGGAATAAGTTGACCAAAAATAAAGTAACAATTTTCAATGATGAAAAATGCATATTGAATTCAATACATATACATTTATTTGAATACATATTTCAATTTTTAAATGTTTTGATTTCAATGTATATATCAATTTTTCATGCATTAATTCCATTGTATATCAATTTCTATTCATATATTATTCAATGTAAAATTTATTTCTATTTCTATTTTTAGTCAACTTTTAACACATTGATTTTAGTGTGCCTTAAAAAATAAATGATAGAAAATATACATTCAAATAATTGTTTTGATTTTAGTGTACATTCCAATTTCTATGTTAATTTGTGTTTTAATTTTTATATCAATTGTTTTCTTATATGTGTGTGTATTCTAACTTATAGACAAAATAGACTTTTTACTGGAATTGAGTAAAATGATTTTTTTTTAAATGTGATTTTTTATTGTTTAGAATACCTTTGTAATAACCCTAAAACACTCCAATTCTGAAAATTAAATAAATTAAACTCAGTTTCATATATATATAACCCTAAAACACTCCAATTCTGAAAATTAAATAAATTAATCTCAAATTTTTAAAATTATATATATATATATATATATATATATATATATATATATATATATATAATCACATTATTTATTTCGCATTACAATTATATCATTTATAAATCACATTATTTATTTCACATGGCAATTATATCATTTTTATTAATAACTCTAAAACACTCCAATTTTGACAATCAAATAAATTAAACTCAAAATTTTAAAATCATATAATTATATATATAATCACATTATTTATTTCACATTGCAATTATATCATTTTTATACCATATATCTTTTATCAATAAATAAATTCCTTTGGGACACCTAATGATTGATTTTTTATTCACTTTGAATTACCATAAAATGTGAATCAACGTTTTCAATTACCTGAATGAAATATTTTCTTTATATTTTCACATTTAATTAGTGTATTATTTAAATTTTAAATTCATGTTAAATGAAATATTCAATTCAAATTGGAAGAGTTCATGACCAATCGAAAAGAAATAAAGAAAATGAAGCACGATTGTGGCCAGTTAACAATGAGACTGGATGGTTTACTTCTTAAATGAATATGGATTGTTTGATGTAATATATGTCCTTCAACTCTCGTCCCTTTCTTTGCATTCCCATGGCATGGGATTATTCCTTCCCATGTTAAAAAAGAATACGAGACTAATAATACAATCTTATTAGCGTTTTTAGCATGTAAAACATTGCATTATCACACAGGAACTATCACTGAGTTTTTGCGGGTATTATTTTGTGACAATGCTAAAGAAATCTATAAATTTAAGTAACATTAAAAGAACGATGGCATGGAATGACTAATAAATGTTATTAGGCTCGATGTTAATGCGGATGAATTTAATTTGAAAGTAGAATATTTAAGTTGAATTTTGTAAATGTTAGTTTTTTCTAAGTAAAATATAATTCATAGGATTAAATCTATTTTAAATTTCTAAAGTTTTTTTTGTTAAAATCAATAGAATTATTAAAATAAAATAAATTTTAGTTTAGTTATATGATTTACTAGTAAATAAGATATTTTAGATTAAAACTCTGTTCAAACCTTACTGCAACTCGATATCTTTTGCTCACTTCTTGAAGTTTTATATAACACTGTATGACTTCTGACGGGTCGATTCCGGGAATCGACCCCCGCCTGTCAGGGGGGCGGGGCGGTCGATTCCGGGAATCGACGGGTGAGTAGTAGTTCCAAATGTAAAGCAAGTAGTTCCTTATTTTACTTCTTCATACGATTGCCAGCCGAAATTTGATTCAAACATTCTTGATATACGACATCCTCCAATATCATAATCGCATGGTCCTGGCTAATGTGAAACAAAACACAAGTGGAGATTTGTGGAGCATTTAGCATCTTCTCTGTTCAACGGTACAGTAATCTGTGTGATGTTAAATTTGTTGTCTTTTCCTTAGTAGCATTAAAAGGGCCGATGATTTTACTTTTCCAGATGTAGACTTCACACATTAATACAAAACTTCGGACCATTCATCAAAATAATTGGCAACCCTATCCTCCTATGGCCACAGAAACGACCCACATGCGTCCACGATTTCACCAATACGAAGCCAAAAATGGATCGCGTCGGCTCCAACAATGCCAACTGCTAGTTAGGGTTTCAATAAAAGTCAGTGCTGGAAATGGCTGAACGTCATATAGACATGATGCCAGTAATGACATGAACCCTATTACAGTATTCTCCATAGGCGCCTGTCACCGACTGGATTTCGGAACAGCAACGAGTTGTATTATTGTTGTGACATGCCGTCTCTTCGATAACTTGTGAGATAATAAATAAATGGATGATGGATCTAGTTATCATGTTTAAATTAGAATTCTGATTTGAATTTGATATCGGGTGAAAAAATTTCAATTCAAGATAAAATATATTTTAAACATTTAAATATATACATATTTTTTTAGTATGTAACTATTTTTTTTAGTATGTAACTTAAATAGTTTAGTTTCTGTTAAATAGTATGCCACCCGACCCGTCGATTCCCGAAATCGAGAAGTGAGCAAAAGATATCGAGTGATACAGTTTTATATAAAATTTCAAGAAGTGAGCAAAAGATATCGAGTTGCAGTAAGGTTTGAACAGAGTTCTAACCTAAAATATCTTATTTTATCTTAATAATTCTATTGATCTTAACAAAAAAAATAAAAAAAAATTATAAATTTAAAATAGATTTAATCCTATGAATTATATTTTACTTAGAAAAAATTAACATTTACAAAATTCAACTTAAATATTTTACTTTCAAATTAAATTCATCCGCATTAACATAGAACCTAATAACATTTATTAGTCATTCCATGCCATCGTTCCTTTAATGTTACTTAAATTTATAGATTTCTTTAGCATTGTCACAAAATAATACCCCCAAAAACTCAGTGATAGTTCCTGTGTGATAATGCAATGTTTTACATGCTAAAAACGCTAATAAGATTGTATTATTAATCTCATATTCTTTTTTAACATGGGAAGGAATAATCCCATGCCATGGGAATGCAAAGAAAGGGACGAGAGTTGAAGGACATATATTACATCAAACAATCCATATTCATTTAAGAAGTAAAACCATCGAGTCTCATTGTTAACTGGCCACAATCGTGCTTCATTTTCTTTATTTTTTTTGGATTGGTCATGAACTCTTCTGATTTGAATTGAATATTTCATTTAACATGAATTTAAAATTTAAATATTTCATTCAACATGAATTTAAAATTTAAATAATACACTAATTAAATGTGAAAATATAAAGAAAAGATTTCATTTATGTAATTGAAAACGTTGATTCACATTTTTATGGTAATTCAAAGTGAATAAAAAATCATTCATTAGGTGTCCCAAAGGAATTTATTTATTGATAAAAGATATATGGTATAAAAATGATATAATTGCAATGTGAAATAAATAATGTGATTATATGATTTTAAAATTTTGAGTTTAATTTATTTGATTTTCAAAATTGGAGTGTTTTAGAGTTATTAATAAAAATGATATAATTGCCATGTGAAATAAATAATGTGATTTATAAATGATATAATTGTAATGCGAAATAAATAATGTGATATATATATATATATATATATATATATATATATATATATATATATATATATAATTTTAAAAATTTGAGATTAATTTATTTAATTTTCAGAATTGGAGTGTTTTAGGGTTATTAAAAACGTATTCTAAACAATAAAAAATCACATTTAAAAAAAAATCATTTTACTCAATTCCAGTAAAAAGTCTATTTTGTCTATAAGTTAGACTACACACACATATAAGAAAACAATTGATATAAAAATTAAAACACAAATTAACATAGAAATTGGAATGTACACTAAAATCAAAACAATTATTTGAATGTATATTTTCTATCATTTATTTTTTAAGGCACACTAAAATCAATGTGTTAAAAGTTGACTAAAAATAGAAATAGAAATAAATTTTACATTGAATAATATATGAATATAAATTGATATACAATGGAATTAATGCATGAAAAATTGATATATACATTGAAATCAAAACATTTAAAAATTGAAATATGTATTCAAATAAATGTATATGTATTGAATTCAATATGCATTTTTCATCATTGAAAATTGTTACTTTATTTTTGGTCAACTTATTCCTCATGTAACTTTTGAAATATACTTTTGAATAATATTATTTATGTTTTGAAAGATATGAGAAAAATGAGTGAAAATGATAAAATCTATCTCATATATATACATATATATATATATATATATATATATATATATATATTTGATGATATGCATATTGTGTAATTATACTAAAAACTAAATAAGATAGATTGACATTAATCTTTCTCAACAATGATAGATGTTTTCATGATTAAGTTTGGGTTAGTGTGTTATGGTGAGTAGTTATTGGAGTCCAAGAAACTTAAGAAATGGTTTACCTACTATATTAATATGTACACTATGTACATCATTCTTAATACACAGTTGAGTTGTTTTCCAATTTGTATGTCTAACATTGATATGATAACATGGTTAATCTGCTCTCTCAAATAAAATGAGCCATTTGTGGCATGAGCTCATGAGTATGAAATCTCTTGGTTTATACCATGCCATGAGAGGTGGTTTCTAAAAGCAACATGGCAGGGAGAGGAACATAGTTGAACATTCATATATGAAAATCATAGCATTACATAAATAAGAAAGGCATACTTATTAGTGGATTGGAGAAGCAATTATTTATATACTCTATCTGAAACCTTGAAACAATACTATAGAGTTGTGTCTCATCGATTAACACAATCCCAAAAGTAGTGACATTATGCCATTTTTCTTTTAATAACGATTTATAAAGCAAATGATGTGTTTACTCTTGTTGAATAACCACATCGGAATTAATGTTACATTGCTCCCTACTCATCAATGTGAGGATAATATTAAATAAAACACATGTTTAAAGATAAGGTCTTTACATTTATGTGTTGGAAAAAATGCATTTATTTGTTAGTATGTGAATTTGATGTATGCATATGAATGTCTAGCAAAGGATAACATTTTATATTTGAAATTTGAGAAAACACTGTTACTTTAGCATTCCTAAGTGCATTTGAAAAAAATTAAAAAAAGAAGGTCATGCTCAAAAGGAATGAAAAGTTGAGAAATTCAAATTCCAAGAAATGTTTCTCAATGCTTGCATATCCATATTCTATATCTAATACATGGACCATACATGGGGATTCCTCAATCAAGGTTGAATACCATCATATTTTCTAATTATTACGATTATCACTGTTAGAGTGAAGCGGGGCTTCTAATTGTTGTTCTGACTTTTTCTAATAAATAAATAAATAAATTTGTACACGTGCTTACACTGAAGGAAAAATGGCTTAGAAAAGACACAATGGAAACCTAGGTGGAACTCCAAAATAATGGAAGTATATCTTCTAATATTTACATTTTTAATAGAAGGATAAATGTTGTCAAAACATTTCATACAAAATTTCTTCAAAGGCCAATGTTTGCAAAAGGTAATAAACCATGCACTATTCATGTTGATAACTCAATAAACAAACCATCTATACAAAGCTTGATGTTTAAATGATTTAAGTTTGAAGGAAATATTTACTCATTTTATGCACGCAATCACATTACTAAAATTGATTTCTACACAATAAGGAAGATATGTTAAGTTGTTTTAGATTGCCACCTACTTATCCATATTTATTTAAGTCTCAATTATCTCCTCACAAATGACTCCTTTTGTGATTGTTGTGTCCCTCTATGGTAGTATTCATTGCTCTATAGCTAATAGCCCACAACCTCCCTTGCATGTGCCTTTTGACACTTTAACTACTTGTAAAAGACTTGAGATTAAGCTATGTATCAATGTAGAAACAACATTTTTACACTAGAATATGATGTCAAACATGTGTGTTCTTATCACAACGGAAGACCTAAAGATTAAGTTGAAATTCAATCATAAACAAAATATCATTAATTAAATATCAACAACAAATCACTCTCTATCCATGCATTGAAAAAACCAAACACCTTTTCTATTGTTATTCAAACAAGTTTACTCCCTCAGGGAGGGGTTGGGGGGTGTAGGGGGATGGGGGGGGGGGGGGGGGGGGGGGGTGTAGGGGGATGGGGGGGGGGGGGGGGTGTAGGGGGGGGGGGGGGGGGGGGGGTTTATGGGGATGGAGGGGGGCGGCGGTGGGGGGCGAGGGGGGATGGGGCACGGGAGTGTGGGGGGACGGTAGGGGGTAGGGTGAGGGAAGGGGAGGGGGGGCGGGGAAGGGGGGAAGCTTAGGAAGCTTCATTCAAATAGAAAATTCAGTTGAAAACAAACATCTAGCGTGGCATGCAAAAGACGGACCACGAAGAAATACAGAGTTGGCGAGCGAAACAAAGAGAAAACACAGATTTGATGGATGCAAGGAGTACAATAAATTGGTAATCATATCGAGGGATTTGCCATCATCATCATTTTCAGAGATTGGATCAGGAGTGTTACTTTAATTATGAATGTGTAGTGAATCTAGACAAGAGATCTCTCGTGAGAGGAATAAGTTAATGGGGCCAGGGCTTCAATGTAGTCGTTAGGGGGTTGTGGGGGGCGCATGGGTAGGGGCTCGCCCATACTTGCCTAATTGTGCACTTAGTCTTATTATCCCTCACCTGACTTCCCCTCGCCCATCGACCCGCCTTCCCGTTAGAGGTGGCTGGGCAATTCTAATTATACAAATAAAAAATTTATGGTATATTTTTGTTGTTAATTTAAGTTAATATGTTTTTTTATTTAGTAATTTATGTGTTTTTTTTTAGGAAAATGGAATCAAGGAAAATTTCTGTGAATCTTTCTGGACCAAAGAGTCTTAAAGGTGTATCTTCAAAAAACATTGGTGAACGAACTCCTCCTGAGCTCATGCCTACAAATATTTCAAGTGCTTTAAGTGATAAGAAGCTAATCTCAGATTGGAAAAGTTCAAAAGAGGTGAAATTTCCATCAAGAGTCTGGTATGTGAAAGAAAGAGAGAGCACAACTGTGATTTTTGCATTGATTTTTAAGTTAATTATTATTTTTTGAAAAAAAAGTTGTTATTATTATTTTTTTGACATGAAATTCATAAAAAAAACTATTATTTGACCATTTTTAGTTAATATTTTTGTATAAAAATTTTGATTTTGACATGTTAATTCTAGCAAAAAATTATCAAAACGTTTATTTTTTTGTTATATTTATGTTAAAAATGGTTATTTTTATGTCCATTGTTAAAAAATGTTGTTTTTTAGAAACAATTATTTCATGTGGATTGAAAAATTAATTAAGGATGTATAAATATGTAGATTATCTAAAATTCAAACTATCGACTTTCTAATTTAAAAACGCAAAACAATAAAAACCCCCCTAAAAAAAAAAAATAAGATAGAGAACAAGAAAATATGAATAAAATGACGACTTCAAAAACTATCAAATTTAGAAAATAATTTTTTACATTTCACACACTAGAAAATTAAAAGTCAAAAAATAGGTCTTTTAAAAAAAGGGTGTGATGCAGAATACTCACTTTTTAAAATCAGCATGAAAATCACTACCATTCTAAAACTTGATTTCATCCTTGGACATGAAAAAAAATTGAAGTTCCAAAAACCATGTTCTAAAAAAAACATGTGTATTCTGCATCACCACTTTTGAAAATCGGGTCATTTTTTTGTTATCTCTACGAAACGGGTAACAGTATCAGTCCGTTTCAAAGTTTACATTGTTTACAGTTAAAGTATCAATTGTTTAGTGCAAGTGAATAGAAACAAAAAAAAAGAGAATCAGCCATTTTAAAGGATCAATTGAAGTATCAATTGAAGACTTGAATGGTTGCAAAATTGGACAATTATTTGGCGGAGACATAATGGTTATCTATAGAATATATCTCGACAGAGAAAAAAAAGAACGTCAAATATTACGTGCTGATTTGACAGATGATAAAGGGATGATAAAGGAATGACGACTAAAATTGTTTATGACCGTGGTCACTGTGATAAAATAATTCCCCTCAATGAATCAAGCATAATTGAAATTGTGACTGAAGTTTGCAAAGAATATTGTTTCATTCCAGATACAAAAATTAAGCATTTTGCAGACAAAAACAAAATGAGAAATGTACCCAATTGGTACTTTCTGTGCAGTTGTTACACTTTCCAAAACCATATTTCATATCAAAGATGGAGATTCTAATAATGACAACACATAATTATGTATTTGTGTATCACTTATTTTTAATTTTTAATAGATAATATGCATTAATTCACTATATAACTATTGTAACAATATGTATTTGTGTATCACTTATTTTTAATCTTTAATAGATAATATGCATTAATTCACTATATAACTATTGTAATTTTTCTCTTGCAGTTGCAATTATTAGACACATATGAACAACTTTATTTCAATGGAACAACAATTTTAGAAAGGAGAGTTTCCCTTATTCTTTTCAAGAATATAACAAAAAGGACAGATGCCAAAGAAAAAATATTATGAGCAACAAAGTCAACTTTCATAACTGACCTTAACATGAATGGGGTAAAGAATCTCAGAAAACTAACTACAGCTATTTATTTGTAAGTATAACAATAATGATCTTTTTGCTAACTTTGTATTTCATATGTAATTACGTACATTAACATCTGAATATTTTATAAACAGGTCGAAGGTATTTTGATGTCATCAAATTCTTATTCAACTCCATTTGAACCTATTTGTGCTATTTGTAACAATGCTATTAGTTCATCCATACTTAGTCAACAATGGAATAATCTATTGTTCAAAAATGCAATAATAATTTATCTTTCGTATACCAACATTGTATAAATGCTGCTATAATATAATCTATCACAAATGACAGTGTGAAATTCAATATCAGGGAGCCTTTACTACATAATTTACTTCCTCATTTAAAACCCATGTCATATGAAGCATATCTCAGAAAGCTACCAATGTGTACATGTTATGTGATCTCAAAATTCACAACAGGTTTATACTGAAGGAAGATAAATGCTATAATATAATCTATCACAAATAACAGTGTGCATTGCAATATTAGGGGCCTTTACTACATGATTTATTTCCTCATTCTAAACCCATGTCGTATGAAGCATATCTCAGAAAGCTACCAATGTGTACATGTTATGTGATCTCAAAATTCATAGCAGGTTGTTACATGTTGGTTGACAAATGAAAGGTACGTTAACATATGACTTAACATCATTGTATAAATGCTACTATGATATAATCTATCACAAATAACAGTGTGTATTACAATATCAGGGAGCCTTTACTACATGATTTACTTCCTCATTTAAAACCCATGTCGTATGAAGCATATCTTAGAAAGCTACCAATGTGTACATGTTATGTGATCTCAAAATTCACTTTAGGTTTATACTGAATGAAGATAAATGCTATAATATAATCTATCACAAATAACAGTGTGCATTGCAATATCAAGGGCCTTTACTACATGATTTACTTCCTTATTTAAAACCCATGTCATATGAAGCATATCTCATAAAGCTACCAATGTGTACATGTTATGTGATTTCAAAATTCACAGTAGGTTTATACTGAATGAAGAAATGAAGATAGAGAACTGTTATATGTTGTATACTGAATGAAGAAATGAAGATAGCGAATTGTTACATGTTGGCTCACAAATGAAAAGTACATTAACATATGACTTAACATCTTTTCTTTTGAATATGTCCTATATTCAATTAATAATGTTATGAATTTTTTTTAACTAATTCTTTATTACACAAATCACAAAAACCAAAATGCAATAGCTTGTTCATTATTGGAATCGAATAGCTTGTTCAATGGCATTGAATGCATTCACTTACACATCCAACAAATGCAAACGTCATTTGAATCTGTTTTTTTATATTATGGTCTTATTCTAATAAAACTATTATACTTGCCATCTCCACACATTTACCGAGAAAATATACTAATGACACAATACTCTTGTACATTATTTTTTTTTATTATCGTAATGTTTCATAATTTCTACTCATTATCATTATGCTTGATGAAATGGATTAAGAATAGTTTTCCTATTTTCTTTCTAAGCTCAATTCTTGTTTCCTCATTTTCTTTAATATTTGAAAGTTGCATTTACTTATGAACTAGATACTTTATCATTGGTATTCCCAACTTACTTGCAGATGAGTTTGATCTCTAACAATGCTCTGAAAACTTGCCAGTTTTTCCCATTTGTAAATGAAATTGTTCTATCTTTATCCTACTTTTACCCAGAATTCTAACAAGTGTTTCTCTCAAATTCATTAGTCTAGTAAATTCATTAGTCTAGTTTTGAGCATTTAGTCCTCCTGTCTCAAAACTTGCCAATTTTTCCCATCTGTAAATGAAATTGTTCTATCTTCATCCTACTTTTACCCAAAATTTTTACAAGTGTTTCTCTGAAATTCTTAAATTCATTAGTTGACTAAATTCATTAGTCTAGTTTTGAGCATTCAGTCCCCCTGTCTCAGTATATAATAAGTGGATATCCTATACACTATAAATACTTCTATTTATTTCCAAGGATAGCAATTTATTCCATTCATGGTGCAATACAATGTCTTTTGATAATACTATGGCCCCAATCATGAACACATGGGCAGTTGCTATAGCTATGCATGGAGAAAGCCTTATTTGCAATGATCAACTGCATAATATTTAGCCTTAAAGTACATGACTATGTGTACTTATTGTGTTAACCTTTGTTTTTGAATATTTTTAATGATCAATCATCATGATGCACTAACCAAAGTTGCAAATTACTTTTCCAAAAAATATCTTGTTTTAAATTCCAATAGTTTATATGTTATATAGGCCTCATTATGTCAAACTATCTAATGTATTCAATACTTGCCCCATTGGTTTTCCAATTACTAACTATTTGAATCCTCAATTTAGGCTGACTGTTGGTTTTCCAATTACTAACTGTTTGAATCCTCATTTTAGACTGAATGGTCTTGCAGACAAAGTGTTGCATTGATAAATGTGTAGAATGGAAGGTTGGTTTGCGACATGCATTCATAATGTGTAGAATGGAAGGTTGGTTTTCCACATGCATTCATAACATGTCTAGCAGATGTCCAACTAAGGTGAGAAGCGACTTTGTAATTCCATTTTCCATGTTATCTTATTTTTTAAGTATTTGATTTCTTATGAGTTTTTTTCCTTATGGTTTTTAATCTTTTAATAATTAAGCAATGCATATTCTCCCAACATGATAATTGACGACTCATATTAGGAGTGATTCTCTTCTTCTTTCTCTCATCAGTTGATTTCTAACTCTAGCTCTAGCACCCCCTCTAGCTCTAGCACCCCCTGACATAAGCATTGTAGCTTGAAAAGGATTTATTTCTGGTTTTATGTCTACACTATCTCTATTGTTTTCATTGAATAGTTATTTTTTCTTCAACTTTTAGTAGAGGAGTGACGAGAGTTGCTTTCACACTCCCATTGAGTTCTCATTGGTTGCACTTTTGAGTTCCTCTTAACAGCTTTGTGCTAACTCGTTGGACATCAATAAAATTATCATATCTTATCTTATTGTTCTCTCTACTTCTTCTTTGGAAGTGGGGGTTTTGAATAAGGCCTTTGTAGGTTTGTCTCCAAATTTGAGCCAAGAGAGCAAAATGTGAATTTGCAACCCTTGAGCCTTAGTGAATTTCCTCGATTTTCAAAAAGTGTGTCTGCTCATATCAAGAAGTAAATTGCATGGGTCTACTCATCTCAAGAAGTAAATTGCAAGGGCTACTCATCTCAAGAAGTAAATTGCAACTACTCAGATAGTTTTTCAAGCTCCTCTTTTACTACGCTCGCAATAAGATATACACAAAATTGTGTTGCAAAACTTGTGAAAACTTGTGAAGCTTATTTCAGATAATCTCTAGTCACTTTTTCAATTTTATTTTTAGGAGATATTGGTTTTTTATATTGATCATAGTTTGCATTGAGTGTCAAATACACATAACTGCTCCTCATCCCCAGTTTCCAAGCCCTCTTCCTCTTACACCATCCATGGAGGAAGAGTATGTACATCTTAATTTGATACCAGCATTTAGTTGTTTATCATCCTTGTATTAGATTTTATAATTAAATATTTGTAGTCTAAAATTTTCTAGACTCAATCGTTGTAAAGTCTATATAATTTCACAAGAATCAAATATGTTAATATTTGAATACAATGTCGATTCTTCATGTTAGCAATAGTGTCAACCATCTGATATTGAACTACTAGTAACTTTGGAATGGTAGAGTCAACAGAAGGTAGTAAAGAAAATGAGAAGCATTCAATATTACATGATGGACTTAATTGTGGGGTAGAAAAATAGATCAACGATACAACTTTGGCCATGGATGGGGAACCACAACTTTATAAAGAAGCAGTTCGGTCTATAAAAGGAAAAGGAGGGTAGGACAATTTAACTTGAGGAAAAGTCTAGCATGGGACAAAACCTTCTTCACTGAAGGTCAATAGTGTCAACCATTTGATATTGCAATACTGGCAACCTTGAAATGGTAGAGTCAACAAAAGGTGGTAAATCAAATGATAAGCATTCATCATTGCATAATGGACTTAATTGTGGGGAAAAAAAATAGATCAATGATAAAACTTCGGCCATGGATGGGGAACCACAACTATATAAATACGTAGTTCAGTCTAAAGGAAAAGAAGAGTATGACAATGTAACTTGAGGAAAAGTCTAGCATGGGACAAATCCTTCTTCACTGAAGGTCGATTAAACATATTTCTATTGTAGCTTATGTCATTCTCTCTGCTCTATTTAATATGCTCTTTTTACAAAATTACCATTATTAAATGGGTTTTTGTTTTATTTTGTTTGTTTTGTGCTATATTGCTTTTTTATGTATAGATCTCAATCAATTATCATTTGCAGGGATTCTCAATCCTGAAAAATTCTCTCTCATAAACAATACCTTTAAGTCAAATGAGACTCTATTTCTTGTTATTGAAGCATGTTTTTTATTTGACTTCTCTATTTCTTTCTTGTCTAGAATAGTTTTTATGTTCTATAATTACTGTTGTCTTAGATTCTTGATCATGGACATTTGATTCTCTTGTTATTTTTTTGTTTATATGCAGGAAATACATTTATATGCAGAAAAAGGCATATTGCATTGAAAGTTTTCCAAACTCCTTTTCATAATAAGGTTGCTCTTGGACTCCAGGCTTCCTTCACATATCATTTTTCCATGTTAAAACTCGGAAATTGTCCTCCTAGGAACTGTAGAAGGCAAGCTAGTCAAATGATGCATATGGAAAGAATTTTGTTGGTGCACCTCCATTAGATACAAAGAATATGTCTAAAGGTTATAAATGCATGAAATATACACATGGAAATGCTTTTCCAAGTTTTCTATTACAATCATATCATTCAATTTGGTATTTCCTTAAGGACCTAGAATATGTGTTGAAATATCATTTGTCCTAACAAGCACTAGGTTAAACCATAATGGTTTTCCAAGGGACACCTTCTTGAGAGTGACACATATATTGGAGGCAACATTAAATGTCTTGAATCTGGTTCCCTTCTTAAGAGTGACACATATATTGGAGGCAACGTTGAATGTATTGAATCTGGTGTCTTTCGTTCAGATCTTCCCACAACATTCTGTCTTGACCCCTTAGCATATCATATATCTTCAACCGTAAATGTGTAATGGAGAAACCTATCCAATCAAGAATTTTATCAGAAAAATGAAAGCGTTTGAAATATTATTGACTTTTACTTTAAATGACCACAACAATCTAGTCACAAATTTGTTTCTGAATAGTATAGATTTCTGCTATTTCTCTTCTATTAATAATGTTCCCAATTGCAGGAAATTGGTTTTCGTTGTGATCAAGTTCAAGGAGAAGTCATGCTAAATTTGCATGCCATTTGGATTTCTTTGCTTGGGCTAAGCATGAGAGTTATCTACCACAGAGCAACCAAGACCTTAAGGTCATAAACTAAGATGCTAGAGCACTATTGTTTTAATTGTTCCTTGTGTATGTTGATCCAAACTCAGCAGAAACTAGGTGTTTAACCTGATGTATAATAATGAATTGACATACCTGATTTTGAGTTTAATTTTGAAGGTCTCTATTCCTTCTAAATCCCTGCTATGTACAAATGATATCCTTGATTATAAATTCCCAGGTGGTCAATTTTAGCAAACATTTGTGATTGCTTGTTAGCAAGTGAACTATTTACGTTTTCATATTAACATTCAACATCCTCCAGTATCTTTATTTCCTAAATATATTTTAAACTTGAGTATTTAAATTGTTCACCATGTGTCTCTGATTCGCTTTTCCACAAAAGTGGCCTCACCATGCATGGCAACCACTCTAGTTCTCTCACTTAGTGAATCCATCTTGATTTAATATTTTTTGTTCTCCATTATGCCATAATAAAACCATAGTGGTTAATATGTTGAACAATTAAATATTTTACATCTTTTTCCTCTATTACAGATCTCACTTAGTGAATCCATCCTGATTTAATATTTTTTTTCATCCATTCTGCCATCATAAAACCACAGTGCTTATAATATGTTCAGCCATTAAAGTTTTTTCATCATTTTCCTCTATTACATATTTTCGTTTCTCCTTGCCACTAAATATTTTTCTTCTCCCTTAGTCTAGTTTCCTTTGCCCTAAGAAAATAAAAATTCCTTAAGGTTTACATTTTTTTCTTAACTGTAATCTTGAATTGTTTCTATGAATAACTTTTTTTTCCATTTGTAAATCATAAATTTATACTAAGTGAAACATTAAAAAATGACAATTTACAAACATCCTTATGGGTGATACCCTTTCCCATGTAGGTATTTTATCCCCCAAAATGGATTTTATTTCAACTTGGCTCTTTAACATCTTCATTTCTTGGACCAACTCATGGCTTTGATGAGCATATCTAATTTATATTAGATAATGCACATTCATGATTTTCATTTGAATGTTTCTTTGTCTTTTGCGATATTTTCATCTCACCAACCAATGAGAACCAGAAATTTGAAATTGTTGATGTAGACCAGGAGATGCAACTCGTTCCCTCTCAATACACCCCCATGGTTGTCATGTCATACATGTATGACATTATTGATGTCTTTATAAAATCATAGGGTTTGCAATTCATACTTGTTATCATGTTAAATTTTTGATATTGTTGATGTAGACCTGCAACTCGTTTCCTCTCAATATACCCCCATGGTTGTCGTGTCATACCTGTATGACATTATTGATGTCTTTATAAAATCATAGGGTTTGCAATTCATACTTGTTATCATGTTAAATGTTTGATATGAGTGCCATAAGAATTGACATAGGAGTGCCATAAGAATTCACACTGCATTTGCTATATACCAACTCAACTCATTCCCTATACTCATTCTGAGAATGCACCTTTTATTTTTCAACTCCACCATGCCGCACCTTTTATTTTGAAACCCCACCATGCCTCATTTTCTTTGTCGTTGGGACAAATTTTATGCCTGAAAGATATGTTATTTCAAGCAAATTCATTATATTAGGCATGAATCTAACCGAAAGCAGCTTGAAAATTCCACTTTGAACTTAATGGACAACTAACAACATGTTACTTTGACTAGATGTTAATGTGGCTTTCTTGTTTGGAACAATGGAGACATTTGTGACATTGTGACATGAGTACTATATTCTTTCACTTGAAGTGCTTGCTTGCCAAATGTAAGCTTCCCTCTTGTTATTAGTTGTGCCTTAGGTAGGTCTTCCTTGCTTTCTTTTCCTATGGGGCCAAGCCTAACAAGCCCCAAAAAGGCTCGTTCTACGAGGTTCTACGAGCTACGCCAGGGATCAACAAACTCGAATCAAGGAGACCTTTGCTAGTTGTCAACAGTTCATCATGCCTTTTTCCAGCTAAGCCATTTTCAACATAAAGACATCCATTACCCATTGTATTTCAATTTTGTCAACTAATTTCTTCTTTCTTATAGCCATTTCTTCCCTAAAATCCAATGCCATTCACACTTAAAACCATCTTGCAAACACCTTGAACTTTTCTATTAATTGGAGACTTTGGAAGAAAATCATGTACAACTTGCATAACTGACGGTAATATGCTTTTTCCCTTGCCAACTAAAGG
Organism: Pinus tabuliformis; assembly: GCA_031772625.1. NCBI lineage: Eukaryota > Viridiplantae > Streptophyta > Pinopsida > Pinales > Pinaceae > Pinus > Pinus tabuliformis. The sequence continues at coordinate 1,447,603,933 of CM062817.1, forward strand.
AGCTCAACAATCTAAAGAGTCTGTCAAAACAACTCTAAGCTCTCTTTACTTACCTACCCTTTAAACTAATACGCCACCTTCGCTAATAAATATCCAGCTTACTTCATAAAGCCCAAAAGTAATACCCAGCTTCTCACTCTCTTGAAAGACAAAACTTCCTTCTCCACCTATGTATGGACATACGTCCTTCTGCTTCATATAACATAGCCTCAAACTGAATATAATTTCTAATCAATGTAGTAACAAGCTATATTCCTTAGATGTTTGTTGCAGATGTACTTTAAATTTCCACATTATCTACATCATTATTGACAGGCGTGGAATCCATTAGCATGACCGAACTTACTCAACTGGTGGGGCTACTTCTTTTAGTGCTTGTTCTCATGGCTCTTATCATTATGGACATCCTAAAAGTAGAATCGTAGAGGAAAATTGAGAAGAAACCACTAACAATAGCATCTCGAGCGGATTTATTGGAACGAAAGAAGGGACAAAAAGGAAAAGAATTCAGTCAATCTCGATAAGAATTCAGTCAATCTCTTAACCCATTCAAGGTAATAGAAATCCTTAGAAAATTTCTACATAGTCATCAGCTTTTACCTTAATGGAAGTAAATTATTTGCAATGCATTGCACATGGGGGCCAGAACTGCAAGAAAATCATACAGAATTAGCTAAAGAGTGTATCGGTTGGAGATGTTATACTGTTGTATTTGGTGTATTTTATGTTGGTGAAAAAATTGTCATCAAGGTAATGAATACTACCTTGAAGGTTATTTGAGGTTATTAAGAAATATAATGGATATCCAACTGTTAATCATCCCATGTAATGAATACTACCTTGAAAAATACTGCCTTGAAGGTTATTTGAGGTTATTAAGAAATATAGTAGATATCCAACTATTAATCATCCCATGAATTAAGAAATGTAGTGGATATACAACTATTAATCATCCCATGTTGTTGACTGCAACTTCGGATTAATCATATGTCACAAACAACTTAACAATTGGAATGCTGAAAAAATCATGGAGGTCATTTTTGCATCTTACATTCTCCAATAGCCCATGGATGATGAGATTGTTTACTATGACACAACTGAGAAGTTGTAGCCTATTAGACTCAACCCAAGAACCTGATAAGCAATGTCCCTAATTGGAAGTGGTACCTCACCAAAACTCAAATTTTCCCAAGGAGAATTGGTTGGATGGAAGTTAGTGAAGGTAGGTGTAACTTTGAAAAAACATCTAATCTATGATTGGCAGCCAATGGATCTTGCAATCTAACTGCAGTATTTTATTCGTGATTTTCTTTTGATGTCTGAGAGATCATCCCTGCAACAATCATTAACATTCCAAAATTAAATTTTCTCAGTTTGCATCTCAGGTCCTATCTATGCCTATGCCCAAAGATCTCCATCTTCCAACTTCTAAAACATAACGACCTTGCATCTGACAACTCTACTAGTTGGTGCATGTCTCTCGGTATTTTCAGCTTTTTGAAAAACTTTCTATAGTTGTGCCCTATGTTGGTTTGAAGAAAATCATATCCAAAACTGGAAAAAGCCATCGGCTCATCACTATGACTTACTTTTATTCAGTATTATGGTGTGTGTTATGGTCTGTCTCTAGGATTAAATTTTGATTTCCATTTAATATTTTCATCTATACTGATGTTTAAATTGAATTTTCTACATTTTTTTTATGGGTTCAATTCCCTTAATTCAGGTCTTTTGATTTCCATATAATATTTTCATCTATACTCATGTTTAAATTGAATTTTCTACATTTTTTATGGGTTTGATTCCCTTAATTCAGGTCTTTATGTGTGGATTACTTGGAATTCCGACTTACTTTTATTTAGTATTATGGTGTGTGTTATGGTCTGTCTCTAGGATTAAATTTTGATTTCCATTTAATATTGTCATCTATACTGATGTTTAAATTGAATTTTCTACCTTTTTTTATGTGTTTGATTCCCTTATTTCAAGTCTTTATATGTGGATTACTTGGAATTCCAACGTCTAATGGGGTATTACCGCAATCCCCAATGCATAGAAAGAGCCTTTATATGCGGATTACTTGGAATTCCTCTATCTAATGGGGTATTACCGCAATCCCCAATGCATACAAAGAGCCTTGCAATGCTAAAGAGACAGGTTGGTAATGTACTTATTAAGCATTAATAATAAGAAGTCTTCCCCTTCCCATTTACATCGTATAATAAGAACTTTAGACACTCCTTACTAATTTATGAATACACGCTCATCTTCACCCAGTTTATTGCATACTTGCAGTCCCTTTAAAATCATATGTGGTTGTTGCTTATTTATTACATATGTCATGAAGACATATGTTCTTCCTTTGAATAGTAAATAGAACCTGATCTAGATACTTTAGATGTAGATAGTGCAGAAAGAATTGGTAGAGAGTGCTAAGAAATACATGCAGAAATACGCTAGTGTGTCAGAGATTTATGAAAATATTCAACAAGTGTTTACAAAAATGGAGATGAATAATATCCATCACCTTACAACCCCATTTTATTAAAAGGAGCTTGACATTTTTCTAAAAGAAAGTTCTTCTAGTGTCTTAATCTAAATAATTTGTTATCCCTATCTTTACTAGTCAAGGATATTTCGTTCACCGAATTAATATTTCCTTATATTTTACCGAACTACATTCCCTTATATTTAACGGCACATGTAGTTCGAAGGAATAGTTCCAAATAAGTATATTATATTAAAACAACGTTTTGGAAGAATGGTGCAATTTAAATACAAATATGTTGTTTTTTTCAAATCATTTCTAAAAAAATTGCTTAAATTGCGGCAATTCTCACGTCAGTTCATTGTATAAGACTTGTCAATTCTTGTTGCTCATATTCTCTGTATTTCATGGTGTTGTCAAATCTCTCAATTCTTGCTGCTCATATTCGTTGTATTTCATGGTGCTGTCAGATCTCGGTCGTTGTGGTTTCTATCTGATCACCCTGATTTCAATTGGGTGGACACCCATTTATTTTAAAAAGAAAAATCACCTACATAAGATTGGATATCAAGTTTGAGAGGTCATGGGATCGAATCTAAGTAGAAAGAAATCTTAATTGGTGAGCGTCTGAGTATTGCAAACAGAATGAGGACAACCATGGCAACTCTCTCGGCTCTTACCCAATATAAGCTTGTGTTCTTTGGAGATTAGTCTGTTGGCAAGACCAGCATTATCACTCGCTTCTACTATGACAAGTTTGACAACACGTATCAGGCACCTGCCCATTTTAAAAAAAAGTATTGAGCAAATTCCTTGATTGGATCAGGATAACTTAATTTTTTCTTGTTTCGGGTTTATTTCTTTTTAATGTTATTTGTTAGTACTGGCCATATGCAAATGTTTAAATCTTAATTCTGTATTTCTTTGAAAAAAGTTGTTCTCTTTTTGGTCATTACGCCATTCTTGTCCTTACCTAACAGATCTTCCCACAATTGGCCATTAAAATGAGTCCAGTTCTTTCCCTTTTCCACTTCAAATAAAATTTAAAAGAATCCCACTTTATTCTAGAACTTTTGAAACTTGGAACGTTTTGAAGATTATTCTCTAAATTGTTGAGAGGGAACAAAATCAAGCAACTTTGTTGTTTTGTTGGGAAGGGAAAATATTGTGCCAATTCGCAGACACTGATACATCTTGCACCACATATTTGAAGGCACTTGGGATGCGCATTACTAAGTGCTTATATTCAAAACCCTCTATTTTCCCGTTTTAGTTGTGGTTTCAAGTATTTTCCCTTTCAAATTTGTGAAGGGCCTCAAAACCATAGTCAGGTTAGCGGTTTCCCCTTTTTCTTGGCCCTGATTGCAATCTATGTTCCACTTATATATTTTCTTATTTTTCATAAAACTACATCTCTTTGTTTAAAAAACGTTCCATGTTACACATATGAAGGTGAGGAAAATTTGATATTCCAATTTTTCAACTAAATGGGAGATCGATAATGGACACAAGTTTGGGAGATCGGTAATGGACACAAGTTTTTCTTTTGATATTCCCATTTTTCAACTAAATGGGAGATTGGTAATGGACACATGTTGTTTTTCTTTATCTAATGATATGTGAATTTTTTTTGCCTAGAAAATTTAATGCAAGGACAAGTGGATTTTTTTGAATTTATTCCGAATACAATGTGATACATACGGTGTGCATATCTGCTTTCTTCCTTTATCAATATGTGAAGATGAGAAAGAGGATTTTGCTTTGCAATTATAATCTTTAAAAGTTTACTGAAATAAGATCAATATGTGAATATGAGAAAAAGGATTTTGCTTTGCAATTATAATCTTTGAGATTTTATTGAAATAAGATCAGTCGCTTCAAAAAACGAGAATACCAATATTCTCTTTTATGTTTTGCAAAAATTTCATTTCAATATATTGGAGTGATATTTGATTATAATTTTGCTGATAGTTGGAACAACACATTGTGTTGTTTACTAGTCTCTGCAAGTTTGGTTTTTTCAAAAATTACTCCAACACTAGATGCTAACTTGCTTGTACTCACACTAGGCTACCATTGGTATCGATTTCTTGTCAAATACAATGTACCTTGAAGATCGAACTATTCATTTACAAGTGTGGTGAGTATCTTGCTCCTTCCATACGCATAGTTCTATTCGTTTGTCATTGTGGTGAGTAGCTTGCTCCTTCCATATGCATAGTTTTATTCGTTTGTCGCTATAGTGAGTAGCTTGCTCCTTCCATATGCATAGTTCTAGTATGTTCATCGCTCTCAACAATTGGGATAGATATACTAATTTCTTTCAAGTTGATTGTGTGTGTATGTGTGTAGATACCTATTATGATATAAATTTTACTTCTAGGTATCATTTTCTTTTTTGCATAAATTTGAATTCTAGGTATCATTTTCTTTTTTGCATGTTATTAAGGGGGTGAGATCGATCGTAGATGGACCCAAATTTAACCCTCAAGATAAATATAAATAAAAAGGACAGGATAAAGTTGTGAAATCGCCCCATATATTTTCAGACACTTACTCATATGCACTCACCTTTAGAGAGATCCTTGTGATATTTTTTTTTATAAAATATAAATTTAAACTTATATGCTTACCCTGACTCTTGGCCTCTGAATTTTACCTATATGAGGTAACTAAGATAAGAAGATGGAGACATTGTTTATTATTCTCTTTGGAATTAATGTTGTTACAGTTTTTTAGTTCGCACGACATATGAATTAGTAAGAATGCAACAAATCTATGAAAATATTAAACTCACTTCAGAAGCTGCCCAACGACAGGTTTCTTCTAGTGGCTATGGGTATAGTTGCATATTTTAATGGTCCCAACATGCAGAACATGATGTTGTAATGTTAAGTCAGGTCCATATTGATCCTTTAGTATATAATTAATTGTGATAAACTTTAGTGTCATCATGTGAAGTACAACGTTTAAAGATTTAAAATTTATGGTGCAATATATGAACCTTTGGTTCTCCTTTGCTTTTGAATATCAATGCTTTCAAGTGATAACAACAATGCAGATTTTGAATATAGATGATGTCATCAATGATAATAGTTATGAAGCTAGTTATACCTTTGTTGTCCTTTTTTCACTGGTTGGATCTTCAACAATAATGTGATATTCATGAAGGATTGTTGGTTGAATCCTACATTGACATTTAGGGTGACAAAGGAAAAGGAAAGTGATAAGGTTATATCACTTGGATTAATCAATAATTGTTTCATGTGCATAACTTTACTCAGTCCTCTCCCTTGGTTTAGAATGGGAAAGTAACCCCGTGCCATTTTATTTTTTCAATTTACTTCTCCATCTGTCGTTAAAACTTATGCTAGAGGCTAAGATAAATGAATTCCAGAGTAACAATTTTTTGTTGGTCTGCTTCTTTTATAATGGTTTGGTAATGCACTTCTAAATTGAAGAAGGCCATGGGAAGTCTCTCCAACGTTGGATTTAACTTTTCTCTCTTTTATTACAGGCTTAAATTCTACAAAATGGTTTTCTGAAATTTTTGGATTTAAAATTAATGTGCAACTTTTCTCTCCTTTATTACAAATGGTTTTCTGAAATTTTTGGATTTAAAATTAAGGTGCAACTTTTCTCTCTTTTATTACAGGTTTAAATTCTACAAAATGGTTTTTTGAAATTTTAATTTTTTGATGTGAATTTAAAATCCACAGTGGCAATGTGATTGTGTTTCTTAAAATAGCAACTACATTACCTAGAATCGAAGCTCTCTCATCACCCATAAGGAATACATGGTTGACCATAAGGAATACATGGTTGATGTGAATTTGAAACCCACAGTGGCAATGTGATTGTGTTTCGTAAAATAGCAACTACATTATCTGGAATGGAAGCTCTCTCATCACCCATAAGGAATACATGGTTGACCATAAGGAATACATGGTTGATGTGAATTTGAAATCCACAATGGAAATGTGATTGTGTTTCATAAAATAGCAACTAAAATATGGAATGGAAGCTCTCTCATCACCCATTAGGAATACATGGTTGATGTGAATTTGAAATCCATAGTGGCTGCAACTAGCTCTCTCATCACCCATTAGGAATACATGGTTGGTGTGAATTTGAAATCCACAGTGGCTGAAACTGAAATAGAGAACAAGGCTACAACTGAAACAGAGAACAAGGTAGGGGGATGATATTGCTAATTATGTAATATTGCTTTAAAATTTCACATCCTGCTCAAATTTTGATACATTTTCATTGCATTTTTATGTTAGTAAGCATCTACCATTGCCATATTTAATGTGATTGTGTTTTGTAAAATAGCTATGGTGCATGAGTTTCTAGAACGTGGGAACATTGGGAACTTGGGTACGGGTGTTGGCAATGGCTGGATATTTTTCGAACAGTTAATCAGGAGCGGTAATATTATATAATAAAGAAAAAAAATCTAAAATCTAATTATATAATTTATATAGTAATTAAAATTAATATTGAATCAAAATATTCAAATATTAAAATCAATTTAAATATATAAATAATAAATATATAATCTCACTTATATATAAATATATTTTATGGGTGTCTCTCTCCTCAAGACTCTCCCTCTTATATATATTAAATATTAAATATTAAAATGTCAAGTTTATTATCAATTTTCTGACACATGATCGGTCTTTGAAACAATCTCGCTTAAAATACAAAGGAACAATTTTAGATATGTTTTTCTAGTTATTCTTAAGAGAAAAAGTAAAGCAACTATAATGTTTAAGCATTCATTTCCACATACAATATGCACACACAATCTTTTGCGATATATATATACATAAACAGAAAGAAATGCTCATTAGCATGACATCCCAGATATCGCCCTTACGTCGAGGTGCCACACACTTCCTTAACCCATCAAGATATTTCTCCAAGTTCTCAATTAAGGATATCAGTGTTAAGGATGTCTTTGGCCTTTCCTCCTGCGAAGGTTTCAACATAGGCTCATGTATTGTGGGAAGTTCAACATATTTCTTTACAAGCTTTGTATTCCCTAACCCCACAGAATGTTGAACTCCAAAAAAAAGTCTTCAAAGCTCTTGGAAATTTCCCTAGCTCCCATTGCAACTCCTATAGATAAAGAAATGTTTTCATACAGTTCCAAATCTCCCGGGAGCTCATATAGTTCCAAAGCTCTAAGGAGTGCGGGAACCATTAAAACAGATTCCCCACCTCTCGGGAGTAGTTCTTGTGTAACAGAGTAAAATAAAAAATACATTACCTAGAATGGAAGCTCTCTCATCACCCATAAGGATTACATGATTGATGTGAATTTAAAATCCACAGTGGCTGCAACGGAAACAGAGAACAAGGCAGGAGGATGATATTGCTAAGTATGTAATATTGTGTTGTCTCTTCTTGGTGGATAACTGTTTTTTTGGAAGTATTTAGTTGGATTTGTAACCATCTTCAGATCTCATGGAGCGTCATTGGAGTAGGATACATTTCCTAGATCTCATGGAATATCATTGGAGTAGGTTACATTTCTCATGTTTCCCTAACAGTAATGTATATCAAGATTTGGAGACTAAAAGTAGTGTATATCAATATTAGGAGACTGGTACAGTAATGTATATCAAGAATGGGAGACTGGGATATGCATTTTTTATAAAATAATTATATATTTGGTTGAAGATTGCAAAATGCAATTTTTATATAAGAATTATATATTTGGTTGAAGATTGCAAAATGAAATCTTTTCATTAAGCAACTAACTAACTACGTTTTTTTTTTTTTTTGAAATGGATAATCAAGAATTTAATGCCTCAATGGATTAATGGAATTATTTGATCTTTGGGATGATTTCCACTCTTTATTATATGCCATTTCCTCTTTATTGTATGACGGTGCTTACTATACTCTTTGATAGATAGAAATTTTTTTGAGAAGATTATTGATTACCTACTTAAAACTAACTGTCTTCGAAGGGTGTGGAAAGTGGGAGCTTATACTTTCAGGATCATTGTCTATCCCTAGCAGCAAGGGATAAAATTATTTTCACATTTTAAACCTTGTTATTTCAAATATAAAGCTATTTTCACATTTTAAACTTTTCTTATTTCAGATATAATCTAAAGGATAGCTAACTATCCTTTAGAAAATAATTATTTTCACATTTTCAACTTTGTTATTTCATATATAAAGCTAACTATATTTTAGAAAATAAAAAATTCTACGTGTTTAAAGTCTACTGATAGTAGACTTATTTTAATTCATAAAATATAATTAAATCTTTTTTCTTTTCCATGTTGCCATGTGCTAACTCTCCATCCGTACCTAGTGAGAATGAGATTGCAGGTACCTAGTGAGAATGATATTGCAAGTACCTTGTAAGCCCCAACCAATGATTGGCTCACAAATAGTGAACAAGAACCAGTGGGATTAGAACCTCTTCCATGCTGCCATGTGCTCACTCTCCATCCGTACTTGGTGAGAATGAGATTGTAGATACCTGGTGAGAATGATATTGTAAGTTACTTGTACGCCCCAATCAACGATTGGCTCACAAATAGTGAACAAGAACCAATGGGATTAGAACCTCTTCAATCAACAATTGCCTCACAAATAGTGAACAAGAACAAGTGGGATTAGCACCTCTTGAACTACACCTCATTGACAGAATTCAATGTTTGTTGTTAGTCTAAATATATTTTTTGTACAGTTAGATAAAATATTTTCAATATTTTTCCTATAGAGTTACTTTGCTCTAGACCCCATTATTAATTGAGCAATATGTGGCTATTAAAAATAGTCATTGATAGAATTCAATGTTTGTTATTAGTCTAAATCTTTTTTTTTGGTAGGGTTAAATAAAATATTTTCAATATTTTTCTTATAGAGTTATTGTGCTCCAAACCCCATTATTAATTGAGCAATACGTGGCTATTGAAAATAGAGTTTGTAATAACTCATGTGGCCACTAAAAATAGAGTTTGCAATAACTCATATCCAGAGTAGTTCTAATTGCAATATCTGGCTACTAAAAATAGAGTTTGCGATAACTCATATCCAATAGAGTTTGCAATAACTCATATCCAGATATCCAATAGAGTTTGCAATAACTCATATCCAGACTAGTTCTAATTGTTAGGATATTCCGACACATAGGAAATAGTTAAGTACAACTTGGTCTAGTATAGAGTTAGGTATAGAGTTAGGTAAAGTGTGTTTCTTTACTATGTGCATTTTGTAACTTACAATCCGACGGTCACGATATGTAGTGATCCGACGGTTCATTCTCTCCTCGGTATTACCGACACTTGATCTGTGGCTTAACACCCGATTGGTCCATGATCTCTATTTAAAGAGCATGGAGGGTCATTTGTAGGGTAATCCATCTATGAGAGAAGCATATGTAAATTTTCATTCTTTTATTAATAAATTGCCTGAAGTGGCCGCGTTGGCTCAGGCCATGGACTGTTTCCCTCTTTGAGGGTTTTAACCACGTCAAAAGTACTGGTGTATTGATCTGCGATCTGTTTGTGAGCGGTGTCCTTTGGTGTTTTGTCTGAGGAACTTACCCTATAAATTCCTACATGGTATCAGAGCTATTTGAGGGCTGCGTCCGTTGGTGATCCAAATCTGAAGCCGGTAGAACTGCATCCGACTATCGTTTCCTAGATCTACTATTTCTGACTTCTTTCAGGCCGAGAGGACTGCTCTGTTGTGTTGGGAGCATCTATTCCAGTGAGAAACCCCTTTCATTTCACGCGAAAAGGTTTCTGGTAGCTCTAGCTGCGTCATTTTTAAGATATGGAGGTATACAGTGTTTATTTGCAGTTTATAGTTATTTTCTCTCTGTTTATTTCGGTTTTCAGTTTATTTAGCTTTTTTTTATTACCGGATCTATACCTTTCATTTTTGCATATGCTCTTTGCCCTGCGACTCTGTGCGATCTGAGCAAATCAGAAACAAAAAGGAAGGATTTTTCTCATGCGTATGCTCTTTTCCGCTGCGCCTTAGTGTGATCTCGAAAAATTAGAAACATTGAGGAAAATATTTAGTTTCAGCTAAAGCTAACTCCGAGCCGCAAGGTTCATTTTTTGAAATTATTTAGTTTCCGGCTAAAGCTAACTTCGAGCCGTAAGGTTCGTTTTTTTGTATGTCCGTGTTGGGTTTTTTGTTTTTTGTTTTGTAGGGAAAAAGAGCTTTCTCAAAGCAAGCACACAACCCAAAGCATCAACCCCCCCCCCCCCTCTCTCTCTCTCTCAAAATTTTTGGAGTAGAGGTCTTGGGTTCAAGTCTCCATTTTGTGGGGTCGGATTTTTTTTCCGTACATTCCCGCACTTCGTCAGCGACTTCATCAAAGTTTTTTTAAAAAGCCATAACTTCTTCATCTAGAAGCCGTTTTCAGAACCGTTTTTTTTGTACCAACCTAATTTTTCGAGATCTTTCCATTGGTACACTTAGTTTTGGCATCTACAACTTCAGTTTCTGTTAAAAATGGAAAGTCCATGCCAAGTCATTCTTGATAGCACTAACTACTTCAAATGGTGGTCCTACATTGTGGATTTACTTAGAAGTAAAGGACTTTACAGAATATCCACAGGCCAAGAGACCAAACCGAAAGATGAAGACAAGGCAGCTAAATGGGAAAATAGACAAGACCAAGCACGTGGGTTGATAGGGATGTCTATTTCTCTAGATCTTAGATTCCATATTGAAAAACTTGATACTCCTGATGAAGCAATGAAATAGATTACTAAAGTCTTTGGAATTAAAAATGAACTTAAAGCCCTTCAACTTGAAAATGAATTGCTTACATTGGACCCCAATAATTTTTTTTGCATTGAAGATTTTTTGTCCAGGTTCAAGACCCTTAGACTTCTCTTGGAAGGTGTTAAGGTTAAGAAAGAACATAGTAGCCTTATCTACTCCATTCTTACTAAGTTGGGACCAGCCTATTCTGTGTTTGTTTCCACCTTCCATTCTACAATAGAAGCCTTCATTTCTCAAGGACAAACCTACAAGTCCCCTTCCTTTGATTCCTTTTGTGATTCTTTAATAAGAGAACAAGAAAAACTCTTACACCTTGGTCTTCTTCATCTTGGAAACTCTTCTAAGAAAGCGTTAGCCGCCCAGCAACAACCAAATCCAAAGAATCCTAAGAAGTTGTATCCTAAAAACAATGGTCCTAAACCAAACAAGGGTCCTAAGCAATTTCAGCCTCAAAATGAAAAATCATTTCAACAAAATGATAAGACAAATAAAAACAAAGGGAAGAAGACTGATAGACATTGTAACTTTTGTAATTGAGATGGCCACTTAGAATCCAAATGCTTTAAGAAGATGGAAGCCTTGGAAGCAGCAATGAAGAAGCATAACATCGATTTGGAGCACTCTTCAACTTCAACTTCATCTTCAGGAATGACACTTTCTACATGTGGTTGTCAAGCATCTCGGTCTGGCTATGCACTAAATGTATCTTCTTCTTCTCATTCTCATGAGTGGCTCATTGATTTTGGAGCTTCTTATCACATGGCCAAAAACAAAGCCATGTTTTCTTCTTTAAATGATTGTAACACCAAAAATATATATGTTGGTGATGATAGATATCTTAGTGTTGTAGGGACTGGAACTGTTCATCTAGACAATGGTCAGTTTAATGATGTATTATGTGTTCCAACCTTATCCTACAACCTTCTATCTGTATATCAGATAACCCATTTAGGTGAAGGTAAAATCGTTGAATTTTCACCTCACGATGTTGTAATTAAGGACCTAAGAGATCCTAGACAGATTTTAGCTACTGGCATTGCTGATGATTCTACAAGGTTGTATAAGTTTCACAACTTTGGGTCATCAAATCTTCCCTCAGTATTTGTTGCTCATAATGATGAAGTGAGCAAACTTTGGCATGAGCGATTTGGTCACTTAAACTATCACTCTCTTCAGAATCTATGTAAAGAAAATATAGTGACAGGTCTTCCAATGGTATCTTGCAAAGATGGTGCTTGTTCCAGATGTGTACTCAGAAAACATCATCGGGACAGTTTTGAAAAACGTGCCTCTTGGAACGCCTCAGCCCCTTTACAGCTCGTGCATAGTGATTTATGTGGTCCACTTCCAGTTGCTTCATTCTCTGGCTACAAGTATTTCTTAACTTTCATTGATGATTTCTCCAGAAGCACTTGGGTATACTTCTTAAAACTCAAGAGTGAAGTATTTAACATGTTCTTGGCCTTTAAGGCCTTTGTTGAAAAACAATCTGGACATCAAATTCTTAAGCTAAGATCTGATAATGGCGGAGAATATGTTAAAAACACATTCATCAACTTTTGCACTGAGAATGGAATTCAAATGCAACATACTGTTCCATATACTCCACAACAAAATGGTGTAGCTGAAAGGAAGAATCGCACCTTAAAGGAAATGGCTAATTGTATGCTTCAATATAAAGGACTTAGTCTTAATTATTGGGCAGAAGCAATTAACTGTGCAAATTACATAATAAATCGCACTCCTACTAAGGTTTTACAGAATATCACTCCAGAAGAAGCATGGAGCTTAATCAAACTAGATGTAAGTCACTTTCGTGTTTTTGGAAGTGAAGCATGGGCCCATATTCCAGATGAGAAACATAAAGCTTTAGAACCTAAGAGTGAAAAATGTATTTTTGTTGGATATTCTGAAGATGTCAAAGGATATAGACTTATTCCACTTAAGTCCAAAAATGTTATGATTAGAAGGGATGTAAAGTTTGCTGAAAATATATCGGCCTGCGAGCCTAGTTCGGCGGATGTGCCACCTCTCCCTATCTCTTCTACTTTTGAAAATATTTCTTCTTCAGATGATGAAAGCGAGGATGAAAATCCTCCCCCACCTTCTCAGGATCCTCCTTCAGCTCCTCAGCTTCAAAAATGGGTTCTTGCTACTCGGGATGCAGCAAGTGATCTTTTCGGTGATCCTACAGATCAGCGACGTACACGTTCTCAGTTCGAGAGAGCCTCTTCTTTTCTGGCTCAAGCGTCAGTGAATTATGATCCTGACACCTTTGCAGAAGCTTCAGGCCATCTAGATTGGGAAGTAGCTATGAATGAAGAATATCATTCATTATTGGCAAATGACACATGGGATCTTGCTCCTCTACCAAAGGGACGAAAACTTGTTAGATGCAAATGGGTTTACAAAACCAAGTATGGACCAGATGGGAAAGTTGATAAACATAAAGCTCGTCTTCTTGCTAAGGGTTTTTCACAAGTTGAAGGCATTGACTACACTGAAACCTTCTCCCCTGCTGCCAAAATGAACTCTATCCGCCCTGTTCTTTCCCTTGCTACTTCTTTCAAATGGGAAGTCCATCAGATGGATGTTAAATCTGCCTTCTTGCATGGGGACTTGCATGAAGAAATCTATATGGAACAACCTATTGGCTTTATACAAACAGACTCCAGCCTTGTATGTCGGCTTAAGAAATCCCTTTATGGTCTCAAGCAAGCTCCTCGAGCTTGGTATGCCAAAATGGATAACTTTCTTTTAGAATCTGGCTTCTCTAGGTGTCATTCTGACAATACTGTCTACACCAAGAAAGTGGTCAAGTCTCTTATCATTCTTGTTCTTTATGTTGATGATCTTATCCTGACTGGTAGTGATCCCAACCTTATAAACCATGTGAAATCTATCCTTAAAAGGAAGTTTGAAATGATAGACTTAGGACACTGACATTATTTTCTCAGTCTTCAAGTCTTGCAATCCAAGGAAGGTATTTCCCTTTCTCAGTCCAAGTATGCCTGTGATATTCTATGTCATTTTCACATGGAAGACTGTAATCCAGACCCTTCTCCCTTCAGTCTGGAGTCAAACTTTCAGTCACTTTACTTCTCCTGAAGTTGATGCTACCTTATACCGTCAAATTGTAGGAAAACTTTTGTATCTAACCCATACTCGTCCTAACCTTTCCTTTGTTGTTGGCCTTGTTGCTCGGTTTATGAAAAACCCACGTGAAAGTCATTGGAAAGAAGCTAAAAGAATACTTCGTTATGTTCGAGGTACAGTTCAGTTTGGGATTCATTACAGTGTTGAAGCAGCTCCCCTATTGGTTGGTTTCACTGATTCCGATTGGGCTAGTGACCCTGATGATCGGAAGTCTACTGGAGGTTATGTGTTCACTCTTGGGTCATGACCTATTACATGGGCTTGCAAGAAAGAAGGTGCCATTTCTCTTTCTTCAGCAGAAGCAGAGTATCGTGGTGGCATAGAAGCTAGTAAGGAAGCCTTGTGGCTTCGTCAGATCCTGTCAGAGTTTGTCTTTCAGCAGCAGCATCCGACTACACTTTGGTGTGATAATCAAAGTGCCATTCAACTATGCAAAGATTCAGTCCAACATCAGTGTAGCAAACACATTGAATTGCACATGCACTTCATCAGAAAGCTCATTCACAACCATGTTCTTGAAGTACAATATTGTTCAACAGATGATCAAGTTGCAGACATCTTTACAAAGGCTCTCACAGAGGCGAAGTTCACTAAACTTCGATTTATGGTTGGAGTTTACGAAGTTGTCACTAAGGGGGGATAGGCTCTATTGCCTCCTTCCTTATCCTATTGTGTCATATTTGTAAATCCTTCAATCCTATCCCAAGTTGTTCTTAAGGGGGGATGTTAGGATATTCCGACACATAGGAAATAGTTAAGTACAACTTGGCCTAGTATAGAGTTAGGTAAAGTGTGTTCCTTTACTATGTACATTTTGTAACTTACAATCCGACGGTCACAGTACATAGTGATCCGACGGTTCATTCTCTCCTCGGTATTACCGACACTTGATCCGTGGCTTAACACATGATTGGTCCATGATCTCTATTTATAGAGCATGGAGGGTCATTTGTAGGGTAATCCGTCTATGAGAGAAGCATATGTAAATTTTCATTCTTTTATTAATAAATTGCCTGAAGTGGCCGCGTTGGCTCAGGCCGTGGATTGTTTCCCTCTTTGATGGTTTTAACCACGTCAAAAGTACCGGTGTATTGATCTGAGATCTGTTTGTGAGCGGTGTCCTTTGGTGTTCTGTCTAAGGAAATTACCCTGTAAATTCCTACACTAATGGCTTTTAGCCTTTGACACTAATGCATAGTGAGTGATTGATTGCTTCCTATGTTATTCGTCATGACCACTACCCAACTTCTAACAAGGGATCTATTTTGCACAATCTTTACATGAACATATGCATGGCCCTTGAGATCACTATTAGAATTAACACATAACTTTTAGTGAATAATAAATATAACAATATACCATTTATCTTACCTTGTTGTGCCAAGCACATTTCTTGCAACTGAACACATCCACATCATCTCTCAAGGGACTCCAATTCCCTTGAAAGATCCACCTGCAACTAGAGACTGGCTAATATACTTGTCAAGTACATATTCATGACTATAGCACATATCCACATAATGTCAAGCAAAATCAAGGTTAAGAAGAATTCTTGTATGCGAGGTACTCATTCATTTGGAATTAGGGTTTCCAAACATAGCCAAAGAAATTATTGTCCAATTTCTTTTTGTTTACCATTTTTACCTTGTTGCAATCAAGGCTTACTATGTATTGTCACATCAACCAACTGTTAGTTATATAAAAATATCAATTATTACCTTGTCATGCCAGTACCTAGCATGTTACCCTGCGACTGCTCACACATGTTAACCACATGTTCCAAATACCAAGACAATCATATCTATCAATTTGAAATCAACCTTTACAGACAATCATGTCATTATGCATAGTCAAATCATAGTCATTATACATAATGCTACAACTCTCAACTACGTTCAAGTACATATCAACTGTCTCAACACATATATGTTAGTACAATAATCTTAAAACAAAATCATTTGAATACATAATCATATTATGCAATTCATCAAACATTCAACCAACTTGTAACATACCATGTTAAATAAATTAACTAGATGACATAATGAAATAGTCAAGCACCAAATATATGACATAAGAAAACTCGTACCTTACTGTATCTCAGGGGGCTATCTTGTTTGCAGAATCGATCTAGTTAGCATGATATAACTTCTCAACATATTAGATTAAACATAAATAAGATCATGATATCCATAACTCATAAACAATTATCATTCATACATAACAATCACATCCGCACAGTCAATCTAGATTAGTATGACATAATATCTCAACATATTAACCCATACATGAATGTCATAACCCTATCCATCTGCAAAGGCCAATCCAATTTAACGATATACACATAACATCAAGATATTAATGCTATAACCCTAATAATCAAGTTAACTAACATATAACAACAATAAGATATATATCATGGTCATCAAAAACATATAACTTAATCATCAAGCTAACTATCCTTAAAATACTCATCAACAATATATAACATAATCATCAATTTATCTAACATAAACAACAAAATAAATGCATATAACCACATGTTACTATCATGCATGACTATCTGACACATGTGCATATAACTACACCAATCAAATAGAATCTATCATGTATGCTACCATAACATCAAAAGACATGTACATAAACCTAAGGTATATAAACCTAATGCATACAACAATCCTTAACTTACATACTTGCATGCCAAACATACAATACCTGTATGACGATCTGCTCTTACCTTGAGGTCCAATGCTGCAACTTCACTTTAAAGATATGCATCTCATGTTCTATCTCAACCAACACATTAGCATCATCACAACCAATAGCACCTTGATGACCTAAATTTCATACCATGACTTCACAAGGCATGCTTGGCTTACTATTCATGCATAACTATGACCAAGACTATACATGCATAACAACTGAATAATCAACCATACACACAGGAAGACATACTCCATGACAACACCTTCAACCTTCCCATGGTGACATTACTACAAAAATTATCGATGCCATGAAAATGCAAGAAGCACATGGAATATATGCATAAGGAAAACATATGCAACCAACATGAATGCATGACCAACACACAACCCAAGGAGAGCGCAACCACACTCTCATACCACTTTGTAACACCCTCCTCCCACATATACCCAAGCAACTGACCAGCGAGGGTAAACATGCAACAAGAGACTATTATGATATGACCCCCAGGAGCTAATCCACCACTCCAGGTGCCAAACCCCTGAGTTAACCTAGAATTTACATGAATTAAACCCAAAGTTTATCCCATGAAAAGGAATTCATGTGACTATAACCCTATAGTCGCTCCCACAATTCCTGCAAGGGAGAGACTATAGTCTCTTTCATCTAGTTCTGTGCCATAGACTACAAGATTTAAGGCACCTTTTTAGGGCTAGTCTCCAAACCAATGACTAGAACTTGATGAGACTCTCCAAGACATTAAATGACATCAAGGAAAAGCCTCGAACACAAAACTTGATCAAGGGCTTGACCTAAGCAAGCCTAACCATGACAAACTTTTTTCCAAACACTCAGTAAATATGCAACCTACAGGTGTAAATAACATATATGAGCATAGGGGTCTCGTGCTTATCTGAGATTTGCCATGAAGAATTATTTCCTTATCACTTTAACTGCCATTCCATCCATTAGGTCATAGATACATTGATCATTAAATTAAAAGTAAAAACATGATGAAATCCATACATGGCTGCTGTCATAAAACACATACATAACCAACATAATAGCAGTAGAAATACCTATGAAAGTACAACCATATAGACCACATTTGATCCATCAAAATGCTCATAGAAATACAAGGAGAAAAAACATTTCATTAATGATGCAAAATCCGAACCCGATATGGGGCTTCCACGTTCCACCCGGCTGTAGAATGGCTTAGTCAAATATCTCTTCATCCATTCAACCCCGTATCATATTCCAAGCATGAATGTGGGATCTCATAGAACGCATCAATCAAAACTAATCCAAGGCTTCCAGATGCCATCCACCTTAACCCATCAAACAGTGATTCGACCTCATGGTTAGACATCACCAAAACCATCATCAAATCAGTTTCTATCCCATCCATCCAGGGCTCCAGAGTGTTTTTTCCAACCCAGCTCCCAAGACTAATAACTTAACCCACAACTTGCACCGGGCTCTAGAGCGTTTTTCCAACCAGGTCTCCAAGACTAGTAACTCAACCCATAACTTTTACTGGGCTCTAGAGCGTTTGTCCAAGCAAGGCTACGGGTTTAGTAACTCAACCCACCAAGGGCTCGAGAGCATTTTTTCAACGAAGGTTACCGGACTAGTAACTCAACCCAAGTTGTTATAAGGATCCATAGCATTTTTCCAACCAAGGCTACGAGACTAGTAAGTCAACCCAAGATGTTAGAGGGCTCTAGAGTGTTTGTCCAACCAAGGTTACATGACTAATAAATGAGCCCAAGCTAAAGAAACATTAGAACCAACTAAAACACAACAATGAAAATAAACCCGCAATCACCATGGATATCTAGGAATTGCAAGGTTAGGCAAATCCACTGACAATCCAGGAAATCCTCCATATTAGGGACATATCATGACCAAAACTAGTGAAGAAATCGTACATGCAACTCGATACCTGCAAGCAAATATGATGTAGTTGATGATCCTGATGCCCTCTTGTACTTTCCTGATATTCCTTGTTCTTCTTTCTCCAAGAATCCAAGTATGCCACACCCACCAAGAGTGCTCCAAGAAAACTCTAAGTCTCCAAGCGTATGAGAGAGAGAGATAGAATAATGAGAGAGCTCCAATAATGAACTAACCAAGTCTTGGCCACTGATCCTCAGAAGCCTTTTTATCAATGAGGCCTCTATTTTCTTCATTTTCCATTATTTTCCTTCATTTTCCTCCTCACATGCAACCTGTGACCTTTCACCTTCCTTTTCTCTTAATTTACATTATTTTCATAAATAAAATTCCAATTAATGACCATTTGCCTTTCTAATGCCTTTTCCATTGCCTTTGCCAATTTCCGTAGCCATTAAACCGAATAAACACCCATTAGGATGTTTCCCCCACCATTCATTTTGGAATATGTTTCCCATCACTCTGGCCTTATATATTTTTACATGGATTTTTAAGCAGGGTTGTTACAATGGTGCTCTCTTGAGAGGGAGCTTCATATTCCACCGAGTGAGGAGATTTTATCTGCAAAGGAGGAACCTCAAGAAGTTTTGGAGCAAACTCAAATTGAGGAGCAGAGACTGGAGACCACCACTCAAGCATAACCATCTAGAGAAGGTAGAAAAAGAACCATGGAAGCTAAGATACTATTGCATGATGCTATAGAGAATGTGGGAGCACTTGCTTCACAGGGCGGGCAGAGAAGGTCACCTGATTAGTACATAGGCTACATGGCTCTAATGACTGAGCTTATAGAGACTAAGCCATCCTCTTTCAAAGAAGCAGTATAGAAACCTGTATGAGTTTATGCAATGGTGGAGGAATATGAAACCATTGTAAAGAACAATGTTTTGGAAGTGGTCCCAAGATCAATAGATATATAAATTGTGGGTTCAAGATGGATCTTCAGGGTAAAGAATGCAATAAATGGAAGCGTAGAGAAGTATAAGGCCAAATTCATGGCCATAGGATTCTCTTAAGTTGATGGAATTGACTATGAGGAGACCTTTTTCCTGTAGCAAGGTACACATCCATTAGATCAATTATTGCACTGACTATGTAGATGAGGTGGAAGATTCACCAGATGGATGTAAAAGCAACATTCCTCAATGGATTTATTGAGGAGGAGATGTACATCGAGAAACCATAAGATTTTTATACCTTTTATTTAGAGTCGCATGTGTGCAAACTCAAGCGAGAATTTTACAAGTCTCAAGAAAGCATCCCGTGCATCGTACACCAGGATTGACAACTATCTCACCAATTTGGATTCATCAAACGTGAAGCAGATGTAAACCTTTATCATATCTTAGTATAAGGTAAATTGTTTATTATTGTCTTATATGTGATGATTTGATTTTAACCGGTGACGAAAATTTTATCAGATCTTGCAAGGAGGACCTTGCAAGAGAATTTGAAATGAAGGACATGGGACTCATGCACTACTTCCTCGGATTGGAAGTATGGCAGGGAGATGGAGAATTGTTTGTGTCTCAAGGAAAATATGCAAATGAGATATTGAATAAGTTCTGAGATATTGATATGTCTTCAAAAGTCATTTTCTCCTCCATTACCTGCATATGAAATTTATTATGAATTGGCCTCTTTATTCTTAAACTAATGATTAAACTGTTACTGCAGAGTTAGATTGGTTGCAGAACAGGATTAACTACGGAACTAGAATAGCTGTGGAATGTAAAACAGAGAATAAAATGTGATTTCATGAATGAATGAAATGGAGATGACTATGTGGATGAAAATATGACAAAATGGAAAATGAAGAATGGACATGGAAGAAATGTTGGAGAAGAAAAATTTATTGGTGAAATATGGTAGTGGAGTGAAGTGAAACTTGCAGAAGTAAATTAAAATGAAATGAAATAAAACAATGAATTTTTCAGAATGCATAATGAGTCACCATTTTTTTGGAGTCCTCTAATTTTCACCCTGTATTTTCTGTATAAGCAGGCCAATTAGTGATTGGTTTTCAACCTTATACAATTATTTTTTTTAGATATAATGAAAAGAACAAAGACTAAGTTGGTGGAGAAGAAGGATTCTTCTTCACCAACTTGATTTCAGAATTATTTTGAAAGATCTTGATGAACTCGTCCTTTGAGATTGGTTTTTGATAAATTTTCAACTTATGACCATTCACAAGGAGAGGAGTTTGATTCTCATCTATTGTTTTGATTCTTACTACTCCATTACTAAAAAAAAATTCAATTTCATATGGCCCAAGCCAATGAGTTTGAAACTTTCCTTGAAAATCCTTAAACCTTGAATCAAATAACATTTCCCAATCTCCCTCTTGAAACCTTTTTTCCTTGATGTATTTGTCATGCCACTTAGCCTTCTGTCGCTGAACTAGACCAGTTCTTTGAACAACCTCTTGTCTGATTTCATCAAGTTCATTCAAGTGCTCCAGTCTATGCTTTTGAGCTTCTGATAAATCCATCCCCAACTGGACTGCCATCTTGAAAGTTTTGACTTGGAACTCTATGGGGAATAGGGCTTGCTTTCCATAAACAAGTTCATAGGGTGTATGTCCTGTTGTGTTCTTCCATGTAGTTTTATAGGCCCACAAGGCTTCAGGAAGCCTTTCTGCCCAATCTCTTCTATGTAGATTCACAATCTTGGTGAGGATTCCTTCGATCACTTTATTTGTAGACTCCAATTGACCATTTGCTTGTGGATGATAGGGAGTGGATTTCCTATGCTTGATCTTGTACTCTTCCATAAGCCTCTTCATCATGTTGGATGTGAATTGAGCTCCCTGATCTGTCACAATTTCTCTTGGAACACCAAAGCGAGTAAAAAGATCCTCAAAAAGAAAACTAACTATAGATTTTTTGTTAACAAAAAGTAATGCTTGGCTTCTACCCATTTGATGACATAACCAGTGCATACCAATATATATTTTTTCTGCTTGGATGGAGGATTAATAGGTCCAATAAAGTCTAAAGCCCATTTTTAAAAGGGTTTTATAAGTACCTGAGGTTGTAATGGCATTTCATTTGAGGGAGCAGGTTTCCCTACCCTTTGGCAGCTATCATACCTTTTGACATATTCTTTAGCATCTTTGAAGATGGAGGACAATAATATCCTAAAGAAAGGATTTTATAGGTTGTCCTTTTGTCAGCAAGGTGTCCACCACATGGCTCATCATGACATGCTTTGAGAATATCAGGAATTTCATCTTCCCTAACACACCTTTTGATCATAAGATCTGGCCCTGTTTTATACAATTCGTTAGTGATCCATGAATATCTTGCACTATCTTGAATAATCTTTCTTTTCTCTCTAGGAAATAAATGTGAAAGTAACTTCCCTGTAACCAAGTATTTAGCAACATCTGCAAACCAAGGAGTTTGAGTAGTTACTGCAAATAGATATTCATCAGGAAACTTATCCTCAACCGGAGAGTCTTCTTTGATATTCTGAATCATGGACTGTAAGAAATCAGCAACTGTGTTTTGTTTTCCAGGTCTATCTAGCACAGTAATGTTGATTTCTTGCAAAAGTAAAAGCTATCTTGTAACTCTGCCATTAGTAATAGGTTTATTCATCAAATATCTAATTGCAAAGTGATCTGTATGAAAAAACATTTCATAGCCTGTTATGTAGTGTCTAAACTTGTTAATTGCATGAACAACAACTAAGAATTCTTTTTCAGACATAGCGTAATTCAACTCAGTGGGAGTCAAATTTTTACTTGTGTAGTAAATGGCATAAGGAATCAAATCTTTTTGTCCCAGTACAGCTCCTAGAGCTGTATCTAAAGCATCTGTAGAAATATGGAAAGGAAGTTTCCAATTTGGTCCTCTTAAGATAGGTGCTTTAGATATTTTTGCTTTTAAGGTTTCAAATGCTAATTGGCAATCAAGATTCCACTTGAATTCACAATCTTTTGTAAGCAATTTGAAGAGTGGAGATGCTACTTTGGTAAAGTTTTCTATAAACCTTCTATAATATCCTGCAAATCCTAGAAAACTTCTAACATATTTTTGGCAATTTGGAATTGGTAACTTAGAGATGACTTCAACTTTTGATTTTTCCACTTTAATCCCATCCCCTGAAATGTGATGTCCTAAAACAATACCTCCTGTAAACATCATAAAGCATTTTTCATGGCTTAGTGAAATGTTTGTTTCTTTACATCTTTTAAGGACTTTTTCCAATTTTTCCAAAGCTTCTTCAAATGTGTTACCATAGACTATAAAATCATCCATATATACCTCTACACAATCATGTATTAGATCAGAAAAAATTCCTAGTAGTGCTCTTTGGAATGTTGTTGGTGCATTACATAACCCAAAAGGAAGCACTCAGTAGGCATGTTGGGTCCCTATAATACTAGTGATTACCCCATTACTATTGTAGTTATACCCATTATTAATATTGTTGTGCCCCTATTGCCCCCATATTGTTATTACTGTGCCCCCATAGAATCCTTCTATTGTTATTTTTGGTGGCTTTATATTATTATTTGTAGGTCGGCTGGGTTATATTGTGACTCCTTAGACTCCTATATATAGAAAGGAGGTTTTGTCATTTGTATCATCCAAGAATTGCTCATTTATGTAATGTAAAGGAGGTTACCCCCTCGAAGAGGCTGAATTCTAAGGCGTGGATCTCTCTTTTCTATCTTTTTGTGAGTTGGTTTCATAACATTTGGTTTCAGAGCTTTGGATTCTAGGGTTTCGCTGCTCCAAACAGGTCATCGTGGCATTTTTGCTATAACTTTTTTTATACGATGTTTCAAAAGCTAAAAAAAACCCATTTGAGAATACCTCGCACTAAATCTCGGGTCCAACTTTCAGGGATTTTTGCACTATATTTGCAGAGATATGATCTGAGGAAGTTGGTCTTCTTGCAGACTCCTGAATTACATTCCAAACAGGTGACCTGGGGAAAATCATCATAACTTTTTCCCTGAGAATTGGATTGAAATTTCGTAAGAAGGTGCAGAAAGAGGACAGGCTATAGTTTCTTGTATATATTTTCAGAGCCAAAGGACGAAACAGTGACTCGTGGCACATCGTACAAGTTCGCTCTACTGAACTAGTCTATAATCAGGTCACTATGGGAGATTTCGCATAACTCTTACTTGGAGAATCCAAATTGGATCAGACTAGTGGCATTGGAAAGAGGACACAGAGGGCTACCACAGGTTGAAATTTCAGAACTGGATGATCTGAAAGTACATAGATACATTAGAGGCAATATCGAGCTCCTACAAAGTGAAAAGAAGGTGTGTAGATTCTTTTAAATTTTTGTTTAAGAGTGGTTTGAAAATTTATTTTGAAGGAATTCAAAGGGCTATTAGAGAATTATTATCGGTAATTGATGCCTCGAGGAAAGAAAATGCAAACAACCAATAAGGAACCTGAAAGCTCTAGCATGACTCATGAAGAAGAAGAAGAAATGCTATATGATATATCAAAATTACAAGAACAAGTGCAATAAGTGTCACTTGCACAAAAAGCAACAAAACCTAAGATGGATGGTTTAAGGAAAGATGTAGAAGCTAAGATGGATGGTTTAAAGAAAGGTGTAGAAGCTAAGATGGATTTTTTAAAGAAAGGCGTAGAACCTAAGATGGATGGCATGGAAGCTAAGGTGAATGGCATGGACGCTAAAATTGATGGCATGGATGACAAGATGGAAGAATTGAAGATAAATATGAATAAGTTGCTAGAAGAAATGGTCACTAATGGTGAAAGGGTACTAAAGGAAACTCATGATGAGGACAAAAGAAATGTTAATCATGATTCCATAGACTCTAATGTTGGATCGAAGACTCACCATATTCCAAAAATCGATATGAGGAAGTTTGATGGCAAGGATCCCGCCACATGGA
The DNA here is from genome assembly GCA_031772625.1 of Pinus tabuliformis. Classification (NCBI taxonomy): domain Eukaryota; kingdom Viridiplantae; phylum Streptophyta; class Pinopsida; order Pinales; family Pinaceae; genus Pinus; species Pinus tabuliformis. The sequence continues at coordinate 1,447,628,913 of CM062817.1, forward strand.
TATTACAGATGGAGCAATTCTTCGATCTCAATAATGTGCAAAACACACAAAAGGTATGTATGGAAACTTTATATTTGGAACCACATCAGTATGTATGGTATCAATGGATTTGCTCTCGTAAACAATTTATCACTTGGGAAATTTTTACGGAAGAATTGATAGCACATTATGAGGATACAAAAAGCAACACTTTTTTTAGCCAATTGATAAGTCTCAAACAAAAGGGTTCAATAATGGAGCACATTGAGGAGTTCCAAAAATTGAACATAAGGGTAAAAGATATTCCAAAGGAGCATAGGATTGTTGTTTTCATAGGGTCTTTAAAGGATAATATTCAACATGATGTTCGCCTTTGGGAACCTGATTCATTAGAGAAGGCATTCAGGTTAGCAAGAAAAATGGAAAGCAAAATTATGGAAACCGGGAAGCATACCACTCACAACTATAAAGACGAAAGTGTTGTTGCCCCTAGTCTTCCACAACCTATAAGGTTTACACCTCAACAATTGGAAGAAAAAAGAGCAAAAGGGCTTTGTTACAATTGTGATAGAAAATACACTAAAGGTCATAAGTGTGCTGAGAAGAAATTATTCTACATAGATTGTGAAGAGGAAGAAGAAAAGGAGAAATAAATGTCAAAAGAAGAGGATATACTCCAGGAACAAAGCCTAGATGAAGAACAAATAAATCCGACCATATCTTGTAATGCATTGGCGGGAATTACCACTCCTCAAACCATCAAGATAGAAGGACAAATCAAGAAGAAAAAGGTAATAGTGTTGATTGATTCAGGAAGCACCCACAATTTTATTCATTGTAAGGTAGCAAAAGAATTGAATTTCTTCCTATATCCAACACCAAAGTGTCAAGTGATGATTGCAAATGGAGGAATAATAAATTGCTCTGGAAAGTGCCATAATATCAAGCTATCCATGGGAGAATATGTATTGACTAGCCCAATGCTTTCCATTCCAATGGGAGGTGCTGATGTTGTACTAGGAGTCCAATGGTTACAATCCTTGGGTACAATAGCTTTTAATTTTCAAGAACTTTTCATCAAATTTACTACGGAAGGAAAGGAAGTTGAATTAAGGGGTATTGCACGGAAACCAGGAAAGATAATCAGCTCTAATGGTATGACAAAGCTTCTAAAAAGGAACAAAGAGGTGTAATTGCACAATTATGTTCGTTAGATGTTTCCACATCGGAATCATCTATTTCTCCAGATCTCCAAAAAGTCCTGGACAATCATTCCAAGGTATTTGAGACTCCCAAAGGTCTCCCAGCTATGCGTGATCATGATCATGCTATTCATCTGATTCCAGGAAGTGTTCCTCCAAACATCAAGCCATATAGATATCCCTATGTCCAAAAGAGTGAAATTGAACGTATGGTTACAGAAATGCTAGAGGCTGGTATAATTCAACCGAGTCAAAGTTCTTTCTCTGCTACAGTACTATTGGTGCACAAGAAGGATGGATCATGGCGCATGTGTCCGGATTATAGGGAGCTCAACAAGCTCACTATTAAAGATAAGTTCCCCATTCTTGTCATTGATGAATTACTGGATGTATTGCATGGATCAATTTACTTCACCAAGTTGGATCTTCGTTCAGGATATCATCAAATCAGAATGAAGACTGAAGACATTCCGAAAACAACATTTAGAACTCATGAGGGTCATTATGAATTTTTGGCCATGCCTTTTGGCCTTACCAATGCACCTTCAACATTTCAAGGTTTGATGAATTCAATTTTCAAACCATTCCTTAGAAAATTTGTGTTAGTATTTTTTGATGATATACTAATCTACAACAAGTCTTGGAAGGATCATGTTGAACATGTTGACAAGGTGCTACAACTATTGGAGGAGAAACAATTATATGCAAAAAGATCCAAATGTTTCTTTGGAGTCCAGGAGGTGGAATATCTGGGTCATATTGTATCTCATGAAGGAGTTAAGGTAGACCCTAGCAAAATTAAAGCCATTAAGGAATGGAAAATCCCCACATCCATAAAGCATCTGCGAGGATTTCTCGGGTTGACAGGGTATTATCGCAAGTTTGTTAAGAATTATGGGAAAATAGCAGCACCTCTAACAACATTATTGAAGAAAGATGCATTTTCATGGACTCTAGAAGCAACAAAGGCCTTTGAACATCTTAAAGAGGCAATGTGCCAAGCACCGGTCTTAGCTACACCAGACTTCACAAAAACCTTTATTGTGGAATGTGATGCTTCAAGAAATGGAATTGGTGTTGTTCTAATGCAAGATGAAAGACCCATTGCTTTTGAAAGTCGTCCAATCAAGGGAAAGTTTTTAAGCAAAGCTATTTATGAGAAGGAAATGTTGGCAATACTCCATGCACTTAAGAAATGGCGACCCTACCTAATGGGAAGACACTTCAAGGTAAAAAAAGATCATGATAGCCTTAAATAATTTTTAGAACAAATATTATCCTCTGAAGAGAAACAAAAGTGGGTCACAAAGATCTTGGGTTATGACTTTGAAATCATCTACAAAAAAGGGAAGAAAAATGTGGTGGCAGATGCACTCTCAAGAAAGGATGAGGATGTGGAAGCATTGTTGTGCGCCATTTCTATTTTCCAACCACATTGGATAAACGAAGCAATGGAGGAATGGAAGAATAACGAAGAAGTGTGGGCACTTATTTGAAAGTTACAACAATATTCTAGTACGTTTGATACACTTAGCTGGAAAAATGATTTTTTATGGTACAAAGATCACTTATACCTCTGTAATAATTCCGAGCTAAAACAAAAGATTCTTATGGAATTGCACACTTCTCCCTTAGGAGGGCACTCAGGATTTTTAAAAACTTACCACAGGGTTAAGAAGGAATTTTTTTGGGATGGCCTTAAATTAGATATTCAAAATTTTGTGGTGGAATATTTGGTTTGCCAACAAAATATAGTTGAAACAATTAAGACACCAGGTTTATTACAACCTTTATCCATTCCAAGCCAACGTTGGGAGGAGGTTTGAATGGATTTTATCATAGGTTTACCCAAGTCTGAGGGAAGGAGTGTCATCATGGTGGTAGTTGACAGACTTACCAAGTATGCAGACTTTTGTGCATTATCACATCCATTTAAGGCCAGTACAGTTTCTACTACATTTATGGAAACAATTAAAAAGCTACATGGAAACCCAAAGATTATTGTAAGTGACAAAGATCCCATTTTCACTAGAAATTTTTGGAAAGAATTATTTTATTGTCTTGGTACTCAGTTAGCTCATAGCTCATCTTATCATCCTCAATCTGATGGGAAAACTGAGATAGTAAACAAATTTTTGGAAGGATATCTCCGTTGCTTTGTATCTGATAAATAGACACAATGGGTCAAATGGTTGCCTCTGGCTGAATGGCGGTATAACACTTCCTTTCATACAACAACAAAAATGACCCCATTTATGGCACTTTATGGGTATCAACCACCATCCATCACATCATATTTAAGAGAAAATTCTAAGGTTCAGGCAATGGAAAATCACATCGAACATCAACAACAAGTCCTCCAACTCTTAAAGGATAACCTCATGTTGGCACATAATAGAATGAAACAACAAGCAGATCAACATCGCAGTGAAAGAAGTTTTAATGTAGGTGATTGGGTATTCCTACGACTACAACCATATAAGAAAATGTCCCTCAAGCAAGCTAAGAAGGATAATAAATTATCACCAAGGTATTATGGTCCGTACAAGGTGTTGCAAAAGATTGGTACTATGGCATACAAATTGGAGCTTCCTGCAGCTTCTCGATTGCACCAAGTTTTCCATGTTTCATGTTTAAAGAAGGTTATAGGCGAAAAGCTCCCAGTTCAAACAATATTGCCAGAACTTGACGAGGAAGGAAAAACTATATTGGAACCGGAAGCAGTCACAAAAACAAGAACTCGACAGCTACAAAATCAATCAATTTCAGAGTATCTTATCAAGTGGAAGAACTTATCTGCTGAAGATTCCACATGGGAGGATGAGAATTTTATACAAAAGTATCCAGAACTACTCAAGCGTTGAGGACAACACTTTTTTGAAGGAGAGGGGAATGTTGGGTCCCTATAATACTAGTGATTACCCCATTACTATTGTAGTTATACCCCTTATTAATATTGTTGTGCCCCTATTGCCCCCATATTGTTATTGCTATGCCCCCATAGAATCCCTCTATTGTTATTTTTGGTGGCTTTATATTATTATTGTTAGGTTGGTTGGGTTATATTGTGACTCCTTAGACTCCTATATATAGAAAGGAGGTTTTTTCATTTGTATCATCCAAGAATTGCTCATTTATGTAATGTAAAGGAGGTTGCCCCCTCGAAGAGGCTGAATTATAAGGCGTGGATCTCTCTTTTCTATCTTTTTGTGAGCTGGTTTGATAACAAGGCAAAATTTCCCCATGGACAAGTAAACGTGGTTTTGTCCTGATCTTCAGGTGCTACCTGTATTTGATTATAACCACTAAAACCATCCAAGAATGAGAAATACTTTTTACCTACTAATGTATCTAATACTTGATCTATAAAGGGCAAAGGAAAGTGATCTTTCAAGGTTTCTTTATTCAATTCTCGGTAATCAATGTACACCCTCCATTTCCCATTCTTTTTAGGCACAATTACCAAAGGAGAAACCCATTGGCTATCTGAAATTGGGTAAATGAAGTTTACATTGAGTAATTTTTGGAGCTCTTCTTTCAAAATCTCCCTAAGATTTGGATTCATTCTTCTTTGAGCTTGTCTGATTGGTCTATTGTTTTCCTCAATATAGATATGATGGATGCAAGTCTTAGGATCAATACCTTTCATGTCAGTATACTCCCACGCAAATGCAGCGGAATGCTTTTGTAATATTTTGGTTAGCTCTTCTTGTTGTAGTTTCTCTAAGTTTTTGTTTATATTCAATACCCTACCTGGAAAAATTTCAATTGTAGAGCTACCAAACTCTTCCATAGAATAGAGAGACATCTACCTAGATGACAAGTATTCAGCATTAGATTTTTCCTGGAATTGTGCATGATCATATTCTGAAGATGTTTCAAAATTTTCCAGTGTGTTCAAAATTTGACTATCTTCACTTATTTCTGATATGGTAAAGATAGGTTGAATACCATCTTCATTATCGATCCATTCCTTGTCATCTATTTCTGTGATTTCTTTTGCTAGAGGATACAAAGTAAATTTCTTTGTTGAATTACCATCAGAAATGTACATGTCACCAGATCTACAACTAATAAAAGCATCAGCTGTGGCCAACCAAGGTCTTCCTAATATGAGTGGGTGTCCTCCTAGATTATTCTTGGGAGTTAAAATCATGAAATCAACAGGATATTCCCAAGAATCTAAGGAGACTGAAATGTCTTCTAGCACACCATCTGGTTTGATTACTAATCTATCTACAAGTTGCAGTAAGGTAGGTGTGTAAAGAAGGTTAGGAATTTTAAGTTACTCCATAGTTTGTCTATTCATAATGTTTATTGTTTCCCCTAAGTCAATCAATGTGTTTGGAATTTCAATCCCATTTATATGTGTCTTGACAATTAGACTTCCTGGATCCACATATTTCTACATGGAAATCTTCCCCATCATGATATCTACTATCTTTCCTACCAGGTGAATTCTTTTTGTTTCTCTTCGTTTTCTTCCTGGTCTTTTGATGATCAACTCCTTTATTGTCTTATCTAGAATTGGAATTTCTCTTATGGCTTGTAACAAAGGAATTTTGATAAAAACATTCTTCAATTCATCTAGAAAGTCATAATTGGGTAACAAGATCTGTTTTTTTACTCCTCTATCAATTTGTAATCTCTCAGGAAAAGGAGGTGTAGAAGTAGATGCTGGTTGCTCAATGATAGGAGTTGTGTTTATTGATTCTTTTTGTTTTCCTTTTTCAATGTTTTGGTTTTGGAGGGATGTTCCCTCAAAACTTTTATTGACTTTTAGAGAATCCTCCTCAGAAACATCTTGTTCTCGAATGACTATAAAAGGTTTTTCCTTTTCTAATATCCTACCAGATCTAAGTTGAACATCATTAAGTTTGGTGGGGGCTGAAAATACCTTAGATTATTAAATCCTTGATTTTGTTGTCCGTGCCAAGATCTTCTTGCAACAAAACAAAGAGGTTCTACAGAATTTGGGATTGTTTCTTCTTGAAAGACAACCTTAAGACCTGGTATTGAAGGACAACCCTTGCTCTCATGACTTTCTGAAGAAATCATACAAGTTTCTACAATTTTTGCATCTAAAGGGCATTCCCTCAGAGCATGTTTCTTTCTGCATTTTGGAAAAAAGATGGCTAAAGCATCAGCCTCTGTTTTCTGCTTGTTTTGGATTTTGAGGGTGTCTATCTACTCACTAAGGCTCCCTAAAATATCAGCTTTAAACTCATCAAGCATATTACCAATTTCTGCCCTACTTAAAGATCCGGTTGCAGATTTGTTTGCTCTAATAAGAGAAGGATCTCTCAGTCCTTTCCCGATTTTAGATTTCCCTCTTGAGAGATGAACACATAGTTCTGCTATGTCATTCAATGGAAGTTGAGAGATATCTCCCTTCCCCATCATGTTAAGGATATCTATCCTTTCATTTCTAATGGCCTTTAACAAAAGAGCTTTCAAAGTTTCTTCATCTAAATTGTTCATTTTTTCTCTTTTCAAATTGTAGTTGAATCTCTCAAGAAAATCCTCTAAGTTTTCATCTTCCTTTTGCATCATTTTGAATACCTCATCCTTATGATTAGTAGGTATACAATAATCCAAGTATCTATCCAAAAATGCCTGTTTCATGTCATTCCAAGTTCTAATGGATTGAGTGACTAACCCCATAAACCATTTCAAAGCAACCCCTTTTAGTGTTGAAGGGAACAATTTGAGTTTTTGAGAGTCTTCTAGATAGTCATAGGTTCTGCACAAGACTTCAAACTTAAACAAAAATGTTTCAGGGTCCTCACTTCTCAACCCATAAAAGTTTGGGAGGACAGATGGTGAGATGTTTTTCATTGTGGTATGTGTTTCCTCATCTACTATAGGGAATCCAAATGAGTTATCTATTTCCCTATTTCCTTTGCCTCCTCCATTGTTACCTCTACCTCCTCCATTGTTTCCTCTACCTCCTCCATTGTTTCCTCTACCTCTCCCTCTACCTCCTCCTCCAAACAGTGAGAATTCTCCATCTTGTTCTTCTTCTGCCATTATAGTTTCTTCAGAGTCCTCTAGTTCTTCTATTAATGGATTATGGGAGAGAGTTTCTACTTCTTCTTCTTCTTCTTCACTAGGTATTCCTACTTCCTCAACTACAATAGGCTCCCCTATAGAAGTGAAAAAGGTCTTCTCTCTTAGGTCTATTTTAGTGGATGAAGTAGGAGAAACTTCTAACTGAGTTGCTACCCCTTGAATTCTAGGAATCCTAAGGCTGGGAGTATGAGTCTGGAATGGAGGTGTATCTTTTCTAACTCTTGGTGGAGTAGGTGGAGTTGTGGAAATCAAACTTCTGCCCCTAGCTATAAATCTACCCCTACAGTCTCTTTCTCTATGCATGTCATTGCTTTGTTTTGTTGTTTTTTTCATGAATGTAAGAGATAAGGCTACCTAGTTACACTTCCCCGGAAATGGCGCCAAAATGTTCAGTCAATTTAGTGTCCTAAATTTCTACATAAATTATCAATCCGGGTATCGTAAACTGATGAAGTATAGGGAACTATATGTACTAGATGACCTCTTACCTCATGGTTTTTGAGTTTTATGTTTGTTTTTGGGTTTTGTTCTTTTGATTCCTAATGTTCTGCAATGTAATCTACAAAATCTTAATCTACTGCCACTAAGAATCCAGATAAATGAAATGAGAGCTAAAAGTGCTTTAAACCATATTTGGAAATAATGTTTTAACCAAGAAAATGAAAACAAATCTTCTCTTCTTGCTTTTATGATTGTTTCCAAAACATGAACTAAAAGGACTTAAAACTACTATCTACTTAATTACAAAACCAAAGCTTAAATGAGAAAAGGAGATTGCAGCTATCTATGATAGACCAAAAATGAAATACTGGAAATAAGATTACTACTACTCTCTAATCTATTGCAAAATCAAAACTTAATGAACAACTGATGATGGAATTGCAGCTAAACTAAGTGAAAAACTATAATTGAAAAAGAAGTTGCAACTATTCTATTATGAAAACAAGGCTAAATGAAGTATTTTTGTCACTCTGCTACTCAATTTAGGGAGAACTACCTCCTTGTGATAGCATTTTAAGAGATTTCATTCTTCATTATTCTAAGAAAAGTAAACATGAAAACGCAGAGAAAGACTCATTCACAAATGAAACATTTCACCACTTAGTTTGAAGATTAACCATCAACTGAAAGGGCTTTTGGAAATATTCATTTATAACATGAGTTACTTAAACTAATAAGGAAATGGCATTGAAAATCTTAATTCAAAATCTAAAAACTAATGAACATCAAATAAAATGAACCAATTTATGCTACTGACATCAACTTAAAGCTACGGATAAGAAACTAGAGAGCAGTGAATAACCAAAGAACTATTCTGCGCTGAAATAAAACTACTATGAGTTAGTGAAAAGATGACACAAGCTGCATTATAAATAGAGTTAGAAAACGATTATAAACATAATAAAAAAAACACAGTGAATTTACAATTCAAACTATGAAAGACAAAACAGAAATAAAATGTACCCTTGACCATGCAGGGGCCCTCTGCAAAGGTCTCGGATTATAAGCACTCAATCAATACACCAATCAACGCTTTAGGTATCCATTGAAAACTGAGTCTTCATATTAAAATAGAGAACTGAGTTCTTCAAACTACAAAGCGGAAATTTGAACTATTACATAAGAAAAAACTTGAACTTGTTCTACATTCTACACGCTGGTATTTATAGAAAAGTACACAACTATTTTGAAGAGAGAAATTAGCGACAGCAAAACACATAGACACGCCAGTATGAGGAATTCTTGTCCCTGGTTGCTTGGAAACATAAATCTATGGTAGTGGCTTGTTAGATTCTATTTTCGTAGGTGGCATATGAAGTCGGTGGCTTTATGAGACTGCTTTGTTTCCCATCACTGAGAAACGTGTGCAAAACAGAGTCTTGTTTGCCATAGGTTTCTATGGTTGACTTCTCTTTGACCGGAGTCCTCCTCATCGATCTAGGTTAGATGGATAAGATACGATCCATGCTTTGATGTTTTCCAAGCTACCCATGTGGTCCTTTTCCTCTCTTGACACATGTAACCTACAAAAGCGTGGAGATGGTTGCGGAACAGCCGATTAGCTGCGGAATGTGGCTGCGTTCCGTAGAAAAAAGACAAAAACCTATTCAAATAGCAAACATAACAGTATAACTTGTAAATCATTGAAATATACTCCTTGAGGCAATGTGTAATGGTTTTTGATGCTTAAGGATGCATTTTTCATGGAAAAGCAAAGAAAGAAGGATGAGAAAGTTGCTTAAGGGAAAGGCAGTTTTGGAACTCAACAGTTGCCAAGCCTATGAAGCCAAAATCCCTAGCCAATAAGATTGCATCTAAGCCCAAGGCGATGCCTAGGCTCAAGAAAGTTCAAAAGCATGTTAAAACCCCTACCAAAGTAACCGAGGTTCTTAAGGTTTCTGAGCCGAAGCCTACAACGTCCACTGAAAAGGTAAAGAAGGTAGCAACGCCTATTAATAAGGGGGCAACTATGAAGAAAGAAGCTCTTGCCAAGAAGCTTGCTACTGCCAAGAAGCTTGCCAAGGCTATAAAGAGGGTGGCTCCTCCAAAGCCCAAGAAAGCGGTGCCTGCTGCAAAGAAGGCCAAGAAATAAGATCAGACGGTTATATTTCTAACTGTGAATTAATGTGATATTTGGCATCTTGCATGGCATGTTGTTTCCATAGATGTCCTACTCATTGTTATGATTAGTGCTTTTTCATTTTACAGAGGGGAATCAGTAGTCATGTATTTTAGTAGGAAATTCAGGGTTTAACTTCTTCGGAATACAATTCTTTCTGGTCTTCGGATGTATCAACCTGTTTTTGGATTTTGGTCTACCTTTTTGGGATAGATTATGGAATGCATAGGATGTATCTACAAGATGTAACTATTTTCATTTACAAAAAGTTATATGGGAAAAGAATCTTTTATATGAATATGAAATAGAAGGTTGATGTACAAAAAGAAGTTTAAGTAAATGTGATGTGTTAGATGGAGAAAGTCATTTATATAATGTTAATACATGGAAAATGTTTTGTTGTGATATGATGCATTGTGTTGGATTTTAACCTTTATTCTTATATATTGGAGAGAATAATTTTTGTACCATCTAAAAAGGTTGTCACAATGATTTCTCTGCCACCACCTCTCTTAAAAAAGTTGTTTGCCCCCATCATCAGTTTTACTAGAGTTTTCATATTAACAATGAGCTATTTGCCATAGAGATTGCATGACCCAAGTAGTTCTATATTTGGCCTTCCTTATTGATGAATTTTTTGTGCATGCAAATCCAAATGAGGCCAAAGTTCTGAAGGATTGGCTTGTCCCAAACAAAATTTCATATCTCAAAAGTGTTATGAGTGGCACAAATTTCTATTTATTGGAAACTCATATCCCACTACTCACATATATCTTGCTCGCTAAATTTGCGTGACAAATAAAAAAGGCTCTCATGGAGCCTGGATGCTGACTAATCTTTTTAGAAGCTTAAGGATGCCCTTTGTTAAGCTTTTGTGCTTGCCCTTCCTGATTTGCAACAGTATTTTGAGATAGATACTAATGATTCATAGTACATAGTTGTTGTCGTAGTTAAAGCTAGGAGGAGACCTTGTTGTAGTTCAATGTCGAAGCACACTACATTGTCACACAACCAGACTAGAATGAAACGTGTTAAACATAAAACAATAGAGAAAATAGATTACAACTACATTCTACGCATAGTTAGAAGGCATTAGGGAAGTTCACCACTATAATGAAACTCCCTATTCTGGAACCTAAGTTTGCAAGCTAAAATATGAGTGAGAATAAGCATAAGAATAAGAAAATAGTCCACAGTTTCTATGCTTATATCCATAGGCACCAATAAATCTATGCTCATATCCACAGGAACCAATAAAGCTAAGAATCCATGGGCACCAATAAATCTATGCTCATATCCACAAGCACCAATAAAGCTAAGAAAGAGAGGATAGTTCACACAGTTACATTTTGCAAGAGTATAACAACAACTAGCTAACAGTAGTTTGCATTAATCACCAAGATAGCTTACAATGATCAAAAGAACCCCCCTTTTCTTGAAGAGAAAGGTTCTATTTATAACAAGAATTCATTGCTCTTGGCCTTCTTATTTCCTATCCTTTCATTTACCCAATAAGCCTCTTCATCTTTTCAAAGCTCTAGACTCACAAAAGATTTTGAAGTTTCAAGCAATCTTGAGACTTGTGAATAATAAGTGTTTAATTAACTTTTATAATAACTCACTCATGTGAGTGAAACTTATCCAATTGAAAAGTCAAATACAACTTTGCCTTCATCCTTGACTTTTGGTTTCAAATTTGAGCACTTGTTTGACAAATGAAATGTGAGTTTTTCATTTCATTTGCACTTTTCTCGGCAATCCTTGCACTTGCATTTTGACATGGCTGGAAATTATAATTGCACCTCATTCCATTCTCCATTGGAATCAAATCATGTAATGGTTTGATGATTTTGACTTGGCTAGAAATTACAGTCGCACCTCATTCCATTCTCCATTGGAATCAAATCATGTAATGGTTTGATGATGGCTCATTCTTACTTGCATTTTGACTTGGATGGAATTTACAGTCGCACCTCATTCCATTCTCCATTGGAATCAAATCATGTAATGGTTTGAAGATGGCTCATTCTTACTTGAATTTTGACTTGGCTGGTATTTACAGTCGCACCTCATTCCATTCTCCATTGGAATCAAATCATGTAATGGTTTGATGATGGCTCATTCTTTCTTTGATGAAGGATGGGTTCTAAATCTCATATTTTCATCATTCTCATTGATTCATTCCTATTTCATTCAACTCCTTTTGATATCTTTGCATATGCACAACTCTTTTTATCATTCGCATTCCCTCATTCCTATTTCATTCTTTGATATTTTCGCATCCAAAAAACTCTTTATTAAAAAACAATAGTAACATTCTTGAACAATGACAAGCAATCTAACAATAGGAGGGTAAAACACAATACTTTGGCTACCATATGAAACAAGGAAGCAAATCTCATCCTCAAATAAGAGCAAGCAAATAAATGCGCTATAGTTTTAACTTTTCTATAAATTCATTTGTTCCCTTTAAATGGGAGGAAATACAAATTCCATGGCAAATAGGAGCAATGATATGCCCTCTTCTTTGTATTATGCAATGAGAATCCAATCAAGGTTTCATATGCCCCTCATTATCGTTTAAAACAATCTTTGTCATTCGATTAAAAGACATATGTTTATCCATGAGATAAACCATATCAGAAATATAACAGATAATATGACTAGAATCAAAATCTTGGACTCGATAAACCATATCAGAAATATAATAGATAATACGACTGGAATCAAAATCCTAGACTCGATAAACCATATCAGAAATATAACAGATAATACAGCTGGGATCAAAATCCTAGACTCAAGCAAATAATGCTAACAAATTTCAAGCAAGAGAATTTCCGCTGACCCCATTCATATGACACAATGCTTTTCAAAGCTCTTTGTGTGTGCATGTCAATAAAATAGATATGAATGAGCGCATCACACACAAATGATTGCCTAGAACCAAAAGTATCATTTCTAAATACCTAGAGGCATTTCCAAGCCTTTTGGATTGATATGAGAAGCACCGAGCTGCGAGGAATCCTTAAACAAGTGAAAAAAACTAAATTTCCCAGAATTCGCAGAAATTTGTTGAGCCAATAGACCTTATCATCCAAACATTTTCCCTTCTAGAGTACTACAAGATTCTATGGTTGTACGGCTCGAAATTGTTGCAATGGGTTTCTTTCCAAAATGAAAGTATTCGTAATTTGTTGAAATTTGGTGAGGAACGATATCTTTACCTTGATACGTGTTTGTTGCATTTTGGGAAAAATACCAAGAGCATCTTCACTTTTCTCATGCATACCATATCCTTCTATCATTGTATTCCATGAAACAACATGGGTTTGTTCTCTTGAAATGCAAATAATGTTGTTCCAAAGAGTCTTCATCCTTTGCTACTGCTTCCTCTTGTCCAAAGGAACCAAAGAAGATTGATGGTGAGGCACAAGGGACCTGGGTTTGTTCTCGTGAAATGCAAAGAATGTTGTTCCACAGAGTCTTCGTCCTTTGCTACTGCTTCCTCTTGTCCAAAGGAACCAAAGAAGATTGATGGTGAGGCACAAGGGACCTCAGATCTACAAACCTAGGATGTTGCTCCAGCTCCAAATGTCGAACTCTCTCCTGGAATTCTTGTATTAAGTCTTCTTGATCTTGCAATTTCTACCTAATGCGCTCTTCCCCTACTTCCACAATGATTATTTTCTTTTTATGCTTGTCTAGCTAGGTATCATCCTAAGCATTTGTTTTCTTGTTGGTTTTAGTTCTTTTTCATAATTGTGCTTCCAATCCCTTCAAAATGTCTCCATTCTCCCCATCGCTTGTGCTAGAATTTATCATCCTAAGCATTTGTTTTCTTCTTGGTTTTAGTTCTTTTTCATAATTGTGCTTCCAATCCCTTCAAAATGTCTCCATTCTCCCCATCTCTTGTGCTAGAATTTGTTGACTATTGTCACAAAGGAACTCACAACATATACTTGAATAAAAAATGTGGCCTTGGTGATTTTCCTTTCGCTTCATCCAAAGTAAATAATCTAATTGAATAAAAAATGTGGCCTTGGTGATTTTCCTTTTCGCTTGATCCAAAGTAAATAATTTGAGTATTACCCCAGAATTCTATCATATTAGAATGTGAAAAACAAGTATACCCATACAAGATCTAATGGAAGCATCTATTCAGACTTTGTAAACACCTGAAGGACCAACCCAAGGGAGAGTAGTGCTAGGCTAGATTGTATTGTCTAAGAAAACATCCCTCTGAAAAACTCCACAAGGGAATATGCCTAAAGTTAGGAATTTCTTGAATCTTGTGAAAAAGATGGCTTGAGTTCTACATCCAAATTGAAACCAATCCTATATTGCATGCTCCTAAAGTTGAGCTTTCAGGTTCTCATAGCAAATCCCCACTAAAAATGTTCCAAATCCAGCCTTCCAACTAGAACAAGACCTTCCAAATGGAAAAGAAAAGCGCTGAATTGTAAGTCTCTAATCTCTCCTACTAAACCAGAATTGATACTTCCAGATGTCCATAAAAAGGTGAAGAAAAATCCTACATGCTTTGCGCCATCCCATCTGGATATTTTTCCAGGGATAATAAAGAGTGTCTCACGCTTTGTGCCATCCCATCTGGACATTTTACTAGGGATAATAAAGAGTGTCTCAGCCACCCTTATGTCCAATGCAAATCAAATCCTTGTTGTAATTGAATTGCCACTTGTTAGCATTGTTATTGTGATCATTCAACAAGAAGAGTGGGTAAAAATCTTGGGGCATTGTGCCACCCATCTTTCCAAATTTGACCAAAAGGAAAGGAGCAGGCCTTATTGGCTATCACATCTATTGGTTGACTGAAATTTGAGTCCTCTAGAGAGCCAAATATGGGCATGGTTATTTGAAGTATCTCCAATTAACGAGGCGTATGATGTTTCTTGTTTTCCTTTTGGTAAAGGAAACCCCCTTGTCGCCCTCCTCCCACTTGCTGCCCCAACAAGTGAAAAGTTATGGTTATGTCAGACTTCCATTTTTTGGAAAACTCAACTTCTTACACATATCACTTCTTGATTTGAAGTAGTTGTATAACAAAAAACAGGTTAATTATTTAAAGTTTGATTTGAAGTAGTTGTATGAAACACCTTAGCTGCACCATTCTTTTCTTTGTAAAGTAACTGGGAGCTTCAAATTTCTAATGGACTTTAGTTTACACGCTACAACCATTCATATATAATTTTGTATAACTATTTTGTATAATGCTTAAGGTCCCTTTGTTTAGTCTATGATAATGGCCCTATGTGTGTATGCTACAACCATTCATATGTTCCTTTGTTTAGTCTATGATAATGGCCCTATGTGTGTATGCTATAACCATTTAGATGTAACTGTGTATAACTATTTTCTTATGTTACATTTATTGAGTATTAAAGCCATGTTTACCTCTAAAAGATATAGGGTTTGAGTTTTCTAATGAAAAATAAATTTGGGATTTCTTAGTATTTATATTTTTATTAATTTTTCATCAAGATTTCTTAATTTTTAATGTTTATTTATTTACATAAAGCCATTTTTCATTACATGAGACAAGAAATGTGTGAGATTTGTTTCTTCATTATTGAAATACATTTCATTTTCCTTGTCTTTACATATAAACCACTCTTCATTATTTTCACTTTGAACTAGTGTACAAAGTGGATCCATTTAACAAATTTGTGTAGACAACTTTCTTTCTTCTTGGTAGAGTATTTGGATTTTTCTTTATGTATGTGCATAATTCTTTCCAAAGGAAATTTGTTCGTGCAATTGGCTTGCTTATCCCTCCCTAAGTATTGAATGGGGTTGGCTAGAGAAGCATTGTCAAATGGTAGGGGATAGTCATGGTGGTTATTGCCTTGGTCAATAGCCAGCTTTGTAGATTATTGGCCATCTATAGAGGTTTCTTGATTTTGGGTAATTAACTTACTCTAAAATGAAATAAAGCATTAAATGTGTTTCGTGTAATATAGATATAAACAAAACGTCTAAAGGAAAGTAACCAATTAAGACTTTCAACCTTTTCAGATTATTTCCTTATATCAAACATTTGTGCATGGTTTCAACCAATTAAAATTTAATTGAGTATGTATTTACAAATCAATGATTTTGGGATCAAATCCCACAAATTAATTCTAATTGTATATTTGCTCTTCAAATTCCTTCAAGCTTTTGAAAGTAAAACCAATGAATTATCAATATAATTTTATCATAATAAAAAAATTAGAAAGACTTTAGCTGCAATTCACTTAGTTTAATTGCAATTCCATCATCAGTTGTTCATCAAGTTTTGATTTTGCAATAGATTAGATAGTAGTAGTAATCTTATTTCCAGTATTTCATTCTTGGTCCCAAGGACCTATGCATATCCCTTATTGAAACAAGGGATTTTTTGGTTTTTGGTGTGTTGCTCTATATATAAATTCACACATGAGCCACTATCAAGAAACTCTTTGGCTTATAAATTCACACAGGGGCTACTATCAACCAGTCCTTTGGCTTATTGACACGTGTAGAAGTGACTACTTGTCATTTAGAGTGACTCACTTATGCATTAATAGTTCAAGCACCATAATTCAACACTTTGTCAATTTTAACCAAGGAACTTAGCCCCTGTACTGGCAGGGACTACCACTATGACAGTCGCTCCCTTGTTTGTTCAGTCTTTAAAAAAAATGTGGGTTTTATCTATATTTTAGAAATTTCTTTTATTCGTGAGCTAGCATTTTTTTTGCCTTACAATGCTTATTTATTCTAACATTGTTTCTCTTTTGTCGAATTAAAACACAAGCATCCAATTCATGATGTTTACATTTTATTCTAAAAACAACTAGAAAGAAATATATCACAAGAAAGATATCACTCAAGTTATATTGCTTAAAACTATAATAGAGAACAATGAAACTAAAATTTTGATAATTTATAGTAGTGAACAATATGACTAAAATTTAAATACCTTTTGACTTTTAATAAAAAAAATATTTACAAATAAATAAAGAAGCCGATGATCTAATGTAGGTTTCTTACTCCATGGGGTTTCATTCAATGAACCTTTGACCTATCAGGTGCGTTCGTGGCATATTAAATAATACCCCTAATTTGACGACATATTGGAAAATACCCTTAACAATCGAATTATTTAACCCCTGCCAATACAAACCCAATACGCCTTCCAAATTTAAAAAACGCCTACTTCCACTAAATATTGTGGGTATCCATTTTTTCATTAACATTTTTTATACCCTTTTATATTTTTTCTTTGAATTTGAGCTCCATTTTTTATACCTACCAACATAAAAAACCTTTACCCCTATATATTCCCCAATATATTATGTCTTTTTCTCCTCAATGTATATCCCCCAATATGAACCCACGTGATATGGTATTGCACCCCCAATGAAGCCCCCGTGTCTTACTATAACCAAAATTCATAAGGAAATAAAGAGCTCATGACGTGATATGGATTTTTTACTTCAACCAAACTCCTTGTCACCAATAAATACTTAAACATGATTAAGGATGGTGGTGTTGCAATGGCTTTACAAGCAGGGGCAGAATCACAATCAAGAATTGGGGCATCTCCCTTTGTCTAGTTGTTGATATGCCAATTCCTTAACAACTGCAGACTATAAATCTTGAAGACACCATGACCATTGGTACTACTCCATGTTGTGGTTATGCGTACTTGCGAGTTTTGGCTAGTTGAAAAGATAATGGATAGATTTTATTCAGAATGAAATCAGTGATTTTTAACTAATATCTCAACATATTCCCCACATAACACCAAAAATCAATTTCATTTAAAATAAATAATGAGAATGTGAGTTTTATACGATGTTCACTAAATATAATAATGAAATGTAACATGTGCAACTTAGGATATATATATATATATATATATATATATATATATATATATATATATATATATATATATATATATATATATATATATAATTATAATTATAATTATAATTATAATGTTAACTAAATATAATAATGTATTAAGGTACATAATGAGAAATGAGAATGTGAGTTTTAGACGATGTTAATTAAATATAAGAATAAATGTGATAATGTGAGTTTTATACTAAATATAATAATAAATGTGATAATGTGAGTTTTATACGATGTTAACTAAATATAATAACATGTGCAATTTAGGATATATATGTTAACTAAATATAATAATGTAACATGTGTAATTTAGGATATATAAGACTATTTAAGGTACATAATAAGAGTTTTATATGATGTTAACTAAATATAACAAGGTCACATAGTTGTAGCTTAGTTTAATAAAATATTTTAATGTTATGATGTGTTGTATTTGCTTCAAACAATAATAAAATTGTAAAATGAGTTATATGAATATTTGTTTAACTTTTTTTTATAAATTTTTTTAATATAATTAAATAATTTTTTTGTAGAAAAAGGTATATATATATATATATATATATAAAATTGACATTGACCAGAATGATAACAAGTTAATAATTATTTATTTAATATTGAATGATAGCAAATTTTTTATATAATGCTCATATTATAGTACACATGTCATGTCATTAGAGTGTAGATTGATATAATGAGAGTTGTACAAATGTACACATGTTATTTTTTCATATTTTTTTCAAATGCATATTTTTTAAATATGTTTTTTGTAAATTAAAATATAAAAACCATAAAAATTGTCTATTCAATACTTTACATCAATGAGAAAATGAAATTTTTTAATTTAATTACAAACCATTTGTGTTTATGGTACATAGTAATTAATATATAATGTTATTTTTCAAATTATTTATATTTATCGTACATAGTAATTAGTGATATAATACATAGTAATTAATAATAGAGTACACAAAAGCCACTTCTAGTCATCATTACACAATCATATTTGAGATAAATAGAAATAAATTTTATTTAAAAATAACAAATTTAATTTCATAATGTTAAACTTTGGATAGATTTTAAATTTTTTTAGTCAAAGAAAAACTAATAGCAAGTCAATGAAAAGCCGAATACCTTTATATCTTGCCAGCAGGTATAATAATATAATATGTGCAATTTAGGATATATAGGACTAGTGTATTGTATTTTCTAATTAGATCATTAATCAAGGAAAGTAAACAACAAGTTGTGAATCACTAAGTCCCTTTCCTTTAAAAAAAAAAAAATGAAGTTCCTCATTCAGTAAGTCTCTCCCTTTAAGGAAAAAAAAGTGGAATTGAAGAAGTGAAAAGTGTTTGATGTTGTCAAAATATAGTAATATAATGATTTGTTTGAAAAAATAATTTTTTTTAAATAAATTTTAAAATAAATAAATAAAATAAATTGTTAAATTTACTGTGTAAAATTTATGGATTTCAAATATTAGTATACATTTTGTTACAAAATTCCTTATAAGAACCAAATAGCTCCATTAACTTGATACATAAATTGATATTAAACAACCAAATAACTCAATAAACTTAGTACATGAACAAATATACTTTTTGCAATATACAATTTATTGAATTGCAAATGTGATGCATTTATTTTGAGTTTTATGTTTTAAAACATGGTTTAAAACCTAAAACTATAAGAATGGTATTGGATCTATTGTTACGTACCTGGATTGTTCCAAGTAAACGAGAGATGTATTTATCATTTGTTGTAATCAAAATATTTATCAAAGTGTAACCATGTTTTTATTAGAGAGGTAGCAAAGCATAAATACAATACCTGGATTGTTCCAAGTAAACGAGAGATGTAGGCAAATTTATCATTTGTTGTAATCAAAATATTTATCAAAGTGTAACCATGTTTTTATTAGAGAGGTAGCAAAGCATAAATACAATACCTGGATTGTTCCAAGTAAACGAGAGATGTAGGCAAATTTATCATTTGTTGTAATCAAAATATTTATCAAAGTGTAACCATGTTTTTATTAGAGAGGTAGCAAAGCATAAATTATTCTATGTTTTTATGACATTGATTTCAAATTTTTCAATAGGTAAATTTGTCCAGATATGATCTATTATTCTTTTTATCGTGGATATAATCTAGTTGTTATTTCTTGTAACTTTTCTGTTTCCAATATTTTTCCAAAATTCTATTGCGAGGCATTTCTAATTGAATATCAATGTTGAAATCGCTAATAACTAAGAAACACAATCAACATGTGTAGTATATGACTTTTCTTTTCTAATCATTTATATTATTGTAGATACTTATTCAAATGGTCCTACATAAATGTTGATTAAGAAAATTGTTTGTTGAAAGTAAATGTCAATTAATGTGAGTTCAATTTTGTTGTCACAAAATTCTTTTGTTGCCACAAAATGTTTTTGTTGCTTTGATCAATTTTTTTTCTATACAAGGATGCCATGTGTGGAATTTGCTATGAAAGAATTGAATGATAGAAATTGTTTATTTTTTGTTAGAATGTGCATTTGAGTTTATTGAAAAGATATGATCATAATGTCCATCAAGTTTGTGGCATGGATGAAGTCACTAATATGTACATGTAAGTTGTGTGTATTTATGGTTGCAATTGATAAATTGATAAAACATTGGTAGGAATTGTTTATTTTATGGTGGAATGTGCAAGTGATTTTCTTGAAAATATATGATCATAATGTCCATTAAGTAGGTGTCATGGACGAAATCACTAATATGTGCATGTAAATTGTGTATTTATGGTTGCAATTGGTAAAACATTTGTGTTTTCAGATTTATTTAATTTTGGAAAATCCTAGTTTCCATGGAGAATTCTTTCTAGTTGTGTCATATGATTTAATATCTTGTTCTTTTATATGAATTTTTTGGAGTGCTTTTGGTGCTAAATTTTTAATCAAGTATAATAATTCAATGGTTTTAACATGCGATAATGTAGTATGCTAGCCCATGTTTTGTAAAACCATACGATAGTGCAATATATGCTATCCCATGTTTTGTCACACCAGTTGGGTCAAATGCAGGCACATCCGATGTTAGTTTTTTCGTTTGGTATATTGTTCGTGCACAAGTTAATTGTATTAGAAATTATTTTGGTATTGTGATTTGTAACTTGTGAGACATTACTAATGGTTTTGCAATTCGAAAGATTGGTGTCCAAGTTGGCAAGATATTTATTTCATATAGCTCACTGAATTTGTTTCTTTGGCATTTCCCAATGTGTATTTGAAAATTATATCCAAACAATGTCAATTTCATTTTTATTACATGAGCACATCCTAAAAATCCATTTATCATATTTGACTAGTTCATCATTAGTGTTATAATTTAGTGCATAAAGCTCAACTAGCATGTTTTGTTTGACGATAATTGTTGGCAATGTTATTGTCTTCCCACATGCAAAACATTTGATCCAACAATATCATGTTCATCAACAACACTGAGTGTTATTTATTGATCATATGCTAGCAAAAGCATTTTTGTATTATGGTTATGGACATCCTTGTTTCAATAGAAAATGTATGGGAAAAGTGGACTTAAAGGTTAAGGTGTATGGAAATTGTCATATTTTTATGCACTGAGAGAGCATCTGGTGGGTCTACATACAAGCTTCAGACAACATTCACCTAGTTCCATAACACTTGGTATCTTTATCAATTTTCATATTTAATCTCATCCTACTAACACATAGATGCACAATGGGAACACATTGATGAACAATGGGTCTTTTTGACTTGTTGTATGTAATTGATAACATTATATTTTATCTTTCCAAAATTAATATGGAATTATGTTTTTGTTGATTCTTTGGATTTCAAATATAAGAGAGTCTCTTGCAAGTTTTTCCCATTAGAAATATCTGGAGAAAAACATGTCAATGTTACCAAAATATGAATTTGGTGTGTGCAGGATTTGATGGAGTCACTTATCAATCTAGTAAAATGTTGTTGCACCAACAAGTGATTCCTCTTATCAACATAGTAAAATGTTGTTGCACCAACAAGTGATGCCTCCTCTATAAGAAGTACACAAACTTGTTGGAAATTCTTTGATAATGTATCTAATTTTTCATTGTTTAGTGAAGGACAATCTATCTTGTTAAATGGCATATGAAACACATAATGCAATGTGACACTGCCTACATTGAATGCATATTTTTTTCGATATGCAGTGATCAGTCTTTTTAGTTGTGATTCATCATAAGGCAATGTATCAATATGTATGTGTACTAAGGACTGGAAAATTTCCATAGCCTTTAATGTTATTTATATTCCTACAACTCATGTTAAGAAAAATGGATTGGTTCATCTATCCTATAGAGTTTTCTTATTAACACATCAATTACTAATTTTCTTGTTTCGTGTTTAATTGTCGTATGATGTTATATTATTTTATGTTTTCTAGTATACATGGTTGTTTGAAAACTTCATATGGTCTTGTAGATTGTAGATTAAAATTTTTTATATATTGAAAATGTTGTAAAGCAATTTGGAAGTCACAGTTTTCATATTTTTCATCCATGAATTTTATCGAATCTTGTATTCTTTGTTTCATCTGGTTTGAGATTATCTATGTTAAATAATTATCTTGTACTCTTTGTTGCATTTTCTTTCTTTCATTTAGTTTGAGACTATCTATGTTAAATAATTGTTCAGTTTGTGTCTATTGCATTGATTGCATCATCAACGTCACCCCATGTACATGTCGTAATAAATCTATTTTTTTATTAATGTTTCTTAATTGTTTTTTCCAACACAACATACACATATTCCCATGTTGGTCGATGTTGATTGACCATAGCCTCATTGGCTCAATACAGATAGCATAACATTAATTGTTCTCGTCAATAATTTTCAATGTCATTGTATTTGTTAAACCTCACGTATGGAATATAATAGTAGATGATTAATGGGCACATTATGTATTCAAAGTCATATGGTTCCTTTTGCAAGTCTTTTTTCCGTTTAAGAACAAATGTTTTTTCCTCCATAGGAGATTATTTTTGTGTTTGTTCTTAAATGTTGATGTAATTGTTTTGTATTCTTTTGTCATGTAAGAATTGTAGTAATGTTTAAAGTTGCATATGAATCGAGTATAAATCGTGATTCAATGTTTGCAATCCAAATGGCTGGAATGTGTCGTGCAAAGCTATCTGTCTAGGCGTTAGTTGGAATTCTTTGGAACAATAATGTTTTGTGATTTAGTGTACATTGGATAGCATGCATGTATTCATCAAGTGTTAATTTATAAAAATTTCGATGTCAATGTTTGTCTTTACCATAGTTTGGTGCATATTTATCCATAATAAGCCATGTTCATTCACAATTCTTCTATTTTGGAATTTTTTCACATAGGAGTAGTCATTGATTTCTCCATAGTAATTTTATATGAGCTTTTAATGGGCATAGTTCATCTATCATATATCTATATCAACGTGCACAAGTTGTAGGATAACTTCTTATTAATAAGTGGGGCCCATTTTCTTCTAATTCATTTTCACTTGGGCTTGTAATGTTTTCCCTTATATGCCTTAATGCACTCATAAGAGGCTCACAAAGATGCTTTGTGTTGCTAAAGGAAAAAATAAAGTAAGTGGGTCTAGATGTTAAATCATTGCATATAGTTTTTTATGCATTTATTGATGGTAGTTTGGTGAAGTGTGAACTATTTTCAAGTCCATGTACCAAATGTCAAATATCATAATGTGATACAAATTTGGCTTTCGTCTAACATCTTTTACAAGTAGTTTTATTCCTTTCAACTGGCCTTTTATAATTCTAATCCACATAGTATTTAATACCTCGTTTATGATAATGTGAATTACTTTATAGAACATGTTATTTGTATGGTAAGTGAGGTCATGATTTTTATGCACGACTTTCCATTGACAAATCTTTTGATATGTAAATTTTTTTCAACATATCACTTGGGAGTTTGTTTTGATAGAATAATGATGGAATACTCATTTCTTCTCAATACTTATCTTTGAAAATTTCTAATGGCACATATCCCATAGTCAGTGCAATTTTAATTTGTTTATTTAGATGGTCATGGATATTATGAAGGCTCCTTAAGGAAAAAACAGTTTTCTTCAAGGAGCCCATGTTTTTCTTTGCCTTTAAGTACCCACATACTCCATGATATTATTTTCATGATTTGGGTTTTCTAGAGGCACAGAAATCTTTAGTGATTACTTGATGCATCCCTAATTAACCATTGTTCCTCCTAATTCGTCCCAGAGTTGCAAATTACTCTTTCTTCCCCATTTATTATTATCTTAATATGGTTTGTTTTATTCTTCTAATGAGTATTTTGGACCCCAAGTAGCCCAATGGTTGCTTCTCCTAGACCCCATTTAGTAATCATATAGTGATTCTTAAGATTTAAGCACAACCCAGTAATCAAACATGGTGTTAGAAAGGGGAAGATGTATCTTTACCTTTCCAGGCCCTGGTTAATTCTAAAAAGTTGGGAGCATCCAAATCCATGTCTTCAGCTTGTTCTAGGGTTTTATCTGACCCTTTTGACACAGCAGAGAGAATGACCAATGGTAAAGGAGGTGAGGTAATGGATTTAAGAGGAAGCATGGCAGAAGAGAAAGGGTTAATAGGAGGTGGTGATTTGGAAGCATGTGAGGAAGGATAGGGTTTAGAGGACAAGAGGGGACCCTTATAATCCTTCATTTTTACTTCATCGGGTTACTCAATTAAAGGGGGATCGGAGGTTTCAAATGAAACAAGTGGCTCATAATGATTAAACTCGACCCCTTTCACCTCTGAATAGTTCACTTGTGAAGGGCGAGGTTTAGGGTTTATGTGTTTGTTAACAACATGGTGAAGTCATCATTATCCTAGCTCGAAGATGGGGTTGTATTCTCCTTTGAAGCTAACATAGGACAATTGCAGTATAAATTTCCATATTCATGGCACCGCTGATAATGGAAGGGAATATGCTCATAATCAAGAGTCTATTTCCATATTTCATATTGGTAAATAAATCCTAACTGAATGACAGAAATAAGGTTCATTCTCAAAAACCTAGTTACAATCCTCTAAACTAGCAAAGACAATAACAAAGAAACCCTAGCCCCAAATTCTAGTTTGATTTCACCTTTGCGTTTGCATTTATTTTGAACCCATTGGGATAAGGCTTTTTCTAATGGATAGATGCCTAGAAATTTTCAAATGAGTGCATGATCATGCATATACTATATATACTCTTTGATGTGATTTGAGCAGACCTTAAATTTACCAGATTGAGTAGTGTCACGGTGAGGGTTTCACTATTTTCCATTAGGTTTTGGACTAGATGAATTGGGAATGGAAGCCAATGACCGATTGATATTGTTGCCTCTTAAAACCGTATGTGGAAATTTCACTCCCTCCATAGGAATTTTTCGTAGAAAGAGTGGTAGGGAGGGGAACCAAGGCCACAATAGCTAGGATTTGAAGTTGGAATCAAATATTATTCAAAACTAATATATTCTTTGAAATAAATAATGTTACATGCAAAAACAAAGAATTATTAATTCGTGAAGCAAGAAATGGTTATAAAATAGGAAAATACATCTCAAAATAATGCGTTGAGAACATTTTTCTATAATATTGAAATTGTAAAATTTCTACTTCAATACTTGGTAGTGATCTAAATTTCCTAAATACTTTATAAAATACCATTTAGAATTAAATAAATGTTGAAGACTACTATTACTACTCAACATTCTCCCATAAAAAATACTCAACATAATTTCATGGTCATATGCAATAGAGTCAAAGGAAATTTATGTTTTCAATACAATAAAAATTTATCATAGTTATAAAATAGAAAAACTTTTTGGAAATGCATAAGGAAAAGGTCACAAGATATTCATCATAATCATGTGGAAATGGATCACGAGACACCCTATAAAAAACCAATAACTTGTAATATGAATTGGTCACATTATAAAGACTCAAAAACGTGTAATGTGAATGGGAATTACTTGTAATTTGAATTGGTCACATTATAAAAGATTAAAAACATATAATGTGAATGGGACATACAAAAGAAAACAAAAACAAAAAATCTCTTTTTTTATTATCAACATTAAATTATAATAAAGTCTCTCCAAAAATAATCATCTTAAATAAGGAATACAATAAGGCTTTTTTTAAATTGTAAATCCCTCTATTATTTTAAGTTGTAAGCCACGGTAGTCCCTACCAAGTCTGAAAACAATTAATAATACATACTAGATTATAACTATCAAACAATTATATGAGTTTGATTCAAGCCAACAATGGAGAAACTCTCTCAAACTAAAATAATTATACTACACCCTTTAAAATTTATTGAATTATTAAAATTGATTCAATAGAAAAAAAATATAATTTAAGTAATTGAAATAAATGTAACATCACTATGTTAGGGAAGAAGTTGAATATTTTCTTTTGTTTCACTTCTCTAACAAAGTTTTGCTCTTTAAATATCTATACAATTAAAATTAATTAAATCATAATCAAAAAAAAATAATAATAATAATAATAATAATAAAATCAATTAATATATAATCAAAATAAATTCACCGTCTATTGCCTCCAGGTGTATTGTTGGGAAGAAGTTGAATATTTTATTTTGTTTAACTTCTCTAAAAAATATTTTCTCTTTAAATATCTATACAATTAAAATTAATTAAATCATAATCGAAGAAAAAAAAATCAATTAATATATAATCAAAACAAATTCACTTTGTCTTGCCTCGAGGTGTATTGCCTCCAGAGAATCCATTTGAATCCATATTTTTCAAATGGTCTCACTACATAGGTTTTTATATTTTCAATGGTGTTACCTATTATGAAAAATAACAAAAACTATGTCTAGTATCCGAAATACATCAGAATAGCCATTGGCCATTCGTGAAGCTATAACTTCTTCTCATGGATATTCAAATATTGTGAGATCATCCCATTGTGCAAGTTATATTCTAAATCCAAAAATTCCATGACATAACTTATTAGTTGACGCATTGCCAATGGTTATTATTTGCATTTTCTACTTAATTTTATGTCCATTGTACATTCAGGTATCTAACACTTATGGAATAAGTTGAATGTGCTCTATACCATACCTCTTTGATACATAAAATCTTAACTTCATGATACTCATATAATGGAATTTATAATTAAAATATCCCTTAAATACATAAAATCTAAAATCCAAGATACTCATTGAATACAAAAGAATATACAATTAAAATAAATATATGAACATTTTTAATATTGTAGTCACAATGTTTGATAAACTATTTTAAAACTCATATATAACATAAATTATTCTGCGTTGTAATGAGTTAAGCTATATACATTTAAGAACAGTCTATGATTTAAATCTAATTAAAAGCCAAAAATAAATAGTTTAAAGTTTAAAACTAATTAAAATCCTAAAATAACTAATTTAAAAAAAAAACACAACCATAATTAAAGATTTAAAACTAATTAAAAATCCAAAATAAATAATTAAAAAAGATAAAGATACTATGCACTTATTTATATGGATCATTTTCTATGTTATAAAATATTCCTTATTTGTTGTATAGGGAAATTAATAACTATAATATATTATCAACAACATTCTAATAGATTTTATATCATAAAATATATATTGAAAATAAATCACATATATAAATATAAACATAAACATTATTAGTGTTATTGATGATGTGAATTTGACACTAAATTTAATTTAAAACTTAAGCTTTATCAAGTAAACATCCAAAATTTCTATGGAGTAAGAAGTTCTAACATTTTTTAGTGTATCACAAAATACCTACTTTAGTACGACTATATATTGCCATGTAACCTCTGATACTAAACAATCAAAATCACTGAAATCTCAAATCCAAGTTATTAAAGGTGTCCGTGTTACCAACAACAATGACCCTAGAAAAATCCCATTCAATATCCATATTAATCTAGAATTAGCATGACTCCTTACTACATTAAATTGCTCAAAAGATGTTGTAAGCATATGTAAAAAAAAAAATTCCATAGGAATGGCTAGATTAGTTTTAGCATATTTCAAAATATACTTTAACCAATTGAATTTCAAGTTGTGTGTGTTGGTCATGATGAAAAATAAAAATACTTCAATGACCTTACCATGACTCTAACTCATTTTCTTATAGAGGTAGAGGGTAATAACCTTGCCAATTTTTTTTGTCAAACTAACAAGGAATACTTTATCTACATTGTGTGGAAGCATCCTAATCTTCACATTCAAGTGGTTCATAGAAATACTTTTAACAAGGAAAAAGGCATTGTGCAATGCCTACTCCCCCCACTATCCATTATGTTTCTCATGTTATATTGCATATGGATTATGATGCTATTATTGCAATAATACTTACCATTCAGTCACTCTTACTCCCCATCTTATTTCGCCTACAATACCACCCACCCACTCTAGTCCTAGAAAGCTACCCTGTCACCAAATTTAAATTAATAAATATTTTTTTTAAAAACATCTAAGTACATGCATGATGCAAAAAATAAAGGATATACAAATATAATTTAACCCCTAAATTAGTTCAAAATATTGTATATATTGTATAGTATAATATCGCCTACTTTCATTAGTCCAGTAATATATGGTTTTTTTAATTTTGATTCCTACCCTCCTTTGCTACAAGCAGCATTAAATTCAACAAATACACACACTAAACATAGAAAGAAACACAACACTTACACAAGCTTAGTAATTTCATATGTTGGTGAATGAGGTGGATGCCATGGTTGATTGAGAGTATTAGTATCCATAAAATACAACATTTTCAGATGACTCTGAGATTACTCCCTTTTGTTTGTTTCTAAAATCTGAGTTTGTGATAACAAAACTAGGGAAAAAATTGTCACTAGTATATCCTAAAAAGAAATAGAGAGCAATAAAATAACATTATTTTAGAATTAAAAAATTTAGCAAACTGAAAAATAGAGCATAGATCTTGAGAAGATGACAATAATTAAACGCATAGGTCATATAGGTGACTGCAAGAAATGAAAGGAATGGTCAATGTGTGATTCATGTGGCATTGGTGTAGGGTCAGAAAATTCATATGTTCTAACAAACTTCATATAAACAACACTCAAAGGAAGTTCTTAAAGTACCAAAAGACCAGAAAGGAAAAGACCGAAAATCCATGGAATAGTGTCCCACCATAGAAGTATATAGATAAACTGGAAAAATTCCTACACCTTCAAACACTATAGCTATCTTTACTGAGGACGAATAAGAGGAAGTGTGACTCAACAAACAAACCTTATATGGAAAGAATTGTCAACATCAATTACTATGGTTGACATGGCTACATGGGGTGCACACTTGGGCTGCATGCAAGGCCTAAGCATGCCACTAAGGATGCAAGATCGTTTTTTTAATTTAATAATAGGTAAAATTAAAAAATTAAAATTTTAATAACAAATAGAATAAATAATAAATAAAGTAAAATTTAAATAAAAAGAAAGGCTTGTCACATTGACCTTCCATGCATTCCAAGTGTGTAAGCTATTGAAAAGAAGCCGCAACCATCTTCCCGAGTTCCAATCTTTCATCGTGTCAAGCCACCACAACCTTCACAACTTCCAATTTTTCATCACTAGAAGTGTTGGTTTTCAATGCTCGACTCACTAGAACTAAGTTAATGCTCTAGTGCAAGAATTTTTTATTTAGGTTACAATAAGAGCACTCGTTCCATTAATTTCATGGCAGACATGAGCACTGATTTGGTATGAACAATGTGCCTAACATTTTTTTGATCCAGGTTGGGATAGGATCACTCATTCCATTAATTTCATGGTAGACATGATCATTGATTTGAAATGAAAAAAGTTTCGACCTTGTGATAATTCATATGTTTGTTATACTGATTCTATGTACAATCCTTTACTAATGGACCTTGGATATGTTTTTTATTTTTTCTTATGAAATATGCAAATTGTAGGACTTGTATTTAGGTGATTATGAAATATGTGAATTGTAGGGCTTCCATTTAGGTGATTATGAAATATGTGAATTGTAGGGCTTGTGCATAGGTGACATTAGGGTATTCGTCATCCTACACTCATATATTAACATTGGTAGATGCATATTCTGGTGAGAAACTATCATATATGGAGAGAATGAAGATGGTCATGTCACAAGCCTACTTTTGAATACAATAGTAAAAAATGTTCATCGTAGATCTTACTCTCAAAGCATGCTAGTCCACGGAAACAAAGTTGAGATAAATCAACAAATTAAGTAAGGCGCGACCTTTTAAACTCTTGTATGTACTCAAATTAGCTTATATTATACCTCCTTTGCTATTCCTGATTGTCCCATACACCTATGGTTCCATAGTCATACTAAAAACAAGCAAGTTACAAGATTCATTTTCTCATCAACAAACAGGTGCATGTGAAATTCAACTTGTTCAGAAAGAGTTGAGAAGATTTTTATTGGGTATTTTTACTGCTTATTGGTAATGCTTTTACCCTACTATTTGTTGGAAATAATACTGAGAGGGGGGGTGAATTAGTATTAGTCAAGTCAATAATCTTTTTCTTTTCATACTCAAATTTGTATACGCTAGTTCCATGTGGGTAACCCACGTGTACACGCAATTGTGCTTAAGGAAACAAGCTTATATCCAATAAACTAATGGTTCAGTTAATTCATCATATGTTGATCTTTAATCTATGCATCAGTACTTTATTAAACATTAAACAGTAACCATATGTAGTTAATAATAGAGTGAACCATCACACATAAGCAACACACATGAACACCAAGATTTAAGGTGGAAACCCAATGTGGGTGAAAACCACCTGCTGTTGTCATCTCTGTCTTCTTTTAATAATAAGAAAATTTGTTTACAACATTGTACTGGTGCAAACTCATACCAGTACGCAGGCTTCTACCTACAGAAGGCTACAACCTTCTCTCATTCTCCAACTTCTACTGGAAGGGAGCTACAACCCCCTAGCTTTTGTACTAGCCGATATGTTTACTAGTACGTAGGCGCCGACCTACAGAAGGCTACAACCTTGTCTCTTCCTCCAGGGACCACGTTTCATAAATTTTTAGACTGGATACTCCTAGAACACAACACCATAATCTGAAGGCCACGTTTCATCCAATTTTCATAATGGGCCCATCAACAACATTGAAGCTCAAAATCAATCACCAATACAATACAACCATCAACTATATCTGCATCAACCAATCACTGAAACTCAATAATTACTTTCTGAATGAAACAAACTCAATCAATCATTGACAACCTCTAAACCTCTGACACAACTAAATCAATCATTCATTCATACTTTAATCAACTTCAACAAATCAACTGGAACAGAGAGATCACTGTAGCCAGTACACAGATTTGTACCCAGAACACTGCATCATCATTCAGAACCAATTGTAGCCTCAAAACCATGCATCAAAGTGTATATGAAACATGGAAGAGCCGAATCAGCGTGTATACACACCTTCATGAAAGCGAACCAGTGTATAGATCTGCAAATACTTACTTATAACTTTGCTGCACTTCCCGACTTCAGACATACTCAGATTATCATATATAAAGGATAATACATGTGCTAGCAACTAGATCTATCCCATCAGATCACATAATGATAAGTCATTATGATCCTGATCCATTATTAGATCTCATCCATCATCACTGAAGCAAATAAAAATTAATCACTCTGAACACTGTTACCAGAATGCAGTCACCAGAACATAAAGCAAAACCCAGAACTCCGTTTCAACAACTAGAACCAATTGTAACATCAAACATCATAGTTAACAAGGTATACGCTACTTCGATGTGTTGAACCTACGTGTATATGCGCTTTTACCAAAGTCAACCAGCGTATACATCTGTAAATATTCATTCATAATTTTGTAGCGATTCAAAACTTCAGTTATACCTAGATCATAATATTTACAGAACAACACATGCATCAGTATACAAATCTAGAATAAACATGATCAAACCATATAAAGATAATTCATTCCAAGCCTTAAGATCCCGATCCATCATTAGATCTTGTCCTCCATCAACCGCTAAGGTTCCTCCTTGGCTCAGATCAAGCAGAGCATCATAAACCCATAACCTACATACTGGATCTCACACTTTATCAAATATTCGATGCTTGTCTACTTTGGCCTAATGATCTTCTCCTCCTTATATAGTTTTAGGACTTTCTCAATACCATGGACCAAAACCACTTAGGACCAATACCTTGGATCAAATACCTAGGGTCAATACCTTGGACCAAATACTTTGGACCAATACCATGGATCAAAATACCATGGACCAAAACTTAGTTTTCCAAGGTATACGCGCTTTTCCTTCTGTGAAAGTTCATGTGTACATATACGCGACTTGTATATAGTGAACCTGCGTGTATACCTAGCTTAGTCAATGGTGAACCTGTGTATACCTTTCTTTCTTCATTTTGTGAAGACTGATCTGTAATTCTTTGTTGTTTACCTGCTATACTGCAATCTTTCATCTGAGTGAGTTGCCTTCTAAACTGATTCCTTGAAGCTGCCCTACATTTCATCACATCTATAAATACTATTGCCATGCATTCTGTCATATCTAATATCTCTTGTGTAGATTCATCTAGTTATTATGTACAAGTGAGTTGTTCTTCTACAAGTGGGTTGCCATCAAGTACAACACATGCATCATAATGCCAAAAATCTCCCCCTTTGGACTTGATGGCAATAACAACACCAAGTCACTCTCCCCCTTTGACATCAAGGGCAAAGGGCGGACCAAGATATTCTCCCCTTTTGATATCAAGAGAAAAGGGCAGATCAAAATGAAGGCTTTTATATATGAATAGCTAAGCATTAATCATGCTCCCCCTAATCACATGTTGAATTCTCTGATTGAACTCCCCCTTTGTTCATGCTGAGATGTATTGTATCATCCATGCTCCCCCTAAGCACATGCAGAGTCTGCAAATATTTTCAAGAAAAATAACATGAATCTATAACTCAACTATGTGAGTTTGACCTTCCT
This sequence comes from Pinus tabuliformis, assembly GCA_031772625.1. Taxonomy (NCBI): domain Eukaryota; kingdom Viridiplantae; phylum Streptophyta; class Pinopsida; order Pinales; family Pinaceae; genus Pinus; species Pinus tabuliformis. The sequence goes on from CM062817.1 coordinate 1,447,661,785, forward strand.
ATCACCAATTACTCATACATACAGTCATTCCCAACCAAGTGGGGATATACCAAAATTGACTCATCCACCCAACCAAGTGGGGATATACCAATTGTTTATACATGACTGAAATATTACATCACCCTTCCATTGTTGGCATTATGATGCATGTGTTGTACTTTATGGAAACCCACTTGTAGTAGAACAACTCACTTGTACATGGTAACTAGATGAATCTACAGAAGAGATATCAGATGTGACAGAATGTATGGCAGTAGTATTTATATATGTGATGAAATGCAGGGAAGCTTCAAGGAATCAGTTTAGAAGGAAGCTCACTCAGATGAAAGATCACAGTATAGCAGGTAAACAACAAATAATTACAGTTTAGTCTTCATAGAATGAAGAAAGAGGGGTATACGCAGGTTCACCTTGACCAAGTTGTGTATACACGTAGGTTAACAGAACAAAAGGACCGTATAGCATACAAACACACTTTCATTGAAGCAAAAGTGTGTATGCCTTGGAAAACTAAGTTTTTGGTCCAAAGTATTTGGTCCATGGTATTTTGATCCATGGTATTGGTCCAAGGTATCTAGTCCGAGGTATTGACCCTAGGTATTTGGTCCAAGATATTGGTCCTAAGTGGTTTTGGTCCATCGTATTGAGAAAGGCCTAAAACTATATAAGGAGGAGAATATCATTAGGCCAAGGTAGACAAGCATTGAATATTTAATGAAGTGTGAGATCCAGTATGCATGTTATGGGTTTATGATGCTATGCTTGATCTTAGCCAAGAAGGAGCCTTAACGGTTGATGGAGGACAAGATCTAATAATGGATCGGGATCTTAAGGCTTGGAATGAATTATCTTTATATGGTTTGATCATGTTTATTCTAGATCTATACACTGATGCATGTATTGTTCTGTAAATATTATGATCAGGGTATAACTGAAGACTAGAATAGCTAAAAAATTGTGAATGAATATTTATAGATGTATACGTTGGTTTATTTTGGTAAAGGTGTGTATACACGCAGGTTCAACACATAGAAGTAGCGTATACCTTGTGAACTATGATGCTTTGAAGTTACAATTGGTTCTGGTTGTTGATGCAGAGTTTTGGGTTTGGATTTATGTTCTAGTGACTGCATTCTGGTAACAGTGTTCAGATTCATTGATTGTGATTTGCTTCAATGATGATGAGATCTAATAATGCATTCGAACAAAAAAGTAACGCGATGATCGATAACTTTTCCCAGATCCTGCGATAGCTACCCATAGGCGACACATCTTCATCTAGAAGCCACTCTGGAGGCGCCACTCCTTTTAAGTTACAATTTAACTTTGATATTCCCATACTTGAGGTCCAAATAGATGCAGAAACTGTAGATAAATGGTTTAATCTGTTGGAAGGATATTTTTCAGTTCATAACTTTTCCAATCAAGGAAAGATTACTTTTACACTTCTCAAAGCCACCCCACAGGTCAAGGACTGGTGGGAAACCTACTGTGAATGAAAGGATGAGAGGGAATCCTCATTGTTTTCAGCCACACCCACTTGGGATTATTTCTGAGACGCCATCAAGGAACAATATTACTCTGTCAAGAGATATGAAGCTAAATACATAAATTGGACCATGCTACAACAAGGAAGGGACCAAGATGTTTCAGAGTTCACAAATGTTTTCCATACCCTCCACACAAAGTTCGGTATCAAGAATTCTGAGCAGCATTTGGTACTGAAGTACCACGGCTATCTACATAAGTACATCCAGGATGATATGAAGTTCTTAGACATCTCCTCACTCAACATGACATAACGATATGCTGTCAATATTGAGAAAAATATTAAATAGAAGAAGCGAGAATTTGGATCTTTGAATCTGAAGTAAGGAAAAGGCACCCCCAAACCATAGAGAAAAGGCCAAAGCCAAGGCAAGGTGACAAGTGAGTGTAGGGCCAAGTACTCATTGGTGGTCGAGCTGAAGGTTTCTGATTGAGACGCATGTTCTGACTCTGAGTTAGAACATGACAAGGGGAATGACAAAGGGAAGCATATCATTGACGCGGAGCACAGTTCCACTCTTTCCACCACCAAGATCTAGAATAATGAGCCTTAAGATCCAAAGGAGGTGGGACGCCCCTTCCACTCACAAATGTGGGTGAAAGGTTCTCTGTTGTAGTTCATTGTCGATAACGAGAGCCAAATGAACCTCATTTTAGTAGAGGTTGTAAAACGGTTGGGCCTGCCGATGACAACACATCCAAAACTATACACCATCAGGTGGTTTCCCCAAGGACGAGATCTTTCTATCGGCCAGCAGTGTCGCCTTCCGTACAGAATCAAGCCCTTCATGGATGAGGTACTCTGTGAAGTTCCTCCTCTTGAATTTTGTGATGTATTATTATGAAAACCATACTTATGGAGGTAGCATGTTGTATATGAGTATAGACCTCACTTTGTGATTATTACTTTGGGAAATAAGTTGTAAATGATACTAGAGGTGGCCCCACCTACCGCCATATCTTTGATCACTACAAAGCAATGCAGTAAGATCATTTCCCAGCACAGGAAAAGAATTTCCTTATCATGTGCCCTCAGGGAAAGAAGAAGTTTGTGGAAATGCCTTCTAGACAGGGCTCCTCTACACGGCAGCAGAAAATGGACAAGGTCATGGAGGAGTATGGGGACATTTTCACTTCACCTATAGGGGTACCTCTGCACTTTCTAGTCAATCACTCCATCAATATGAACCCGGGCACATTGCTACCCAATGGATCGATCTATAGATTCTCTTTTCTAGAGAATAATGAGATCAAGAGGCAAATTCAATAGTTGTTCCAAAAAGGGCACATAAGGCCAAGATCATCACCCTATGGGAGCGTGATTGTATTGGTACAAAAGAAGGATAGGACCTAGAGACTCTGTATTGACTATCGGGCGCTGAATAAGATCACTACCTAGAATAGGTACCCAATCCCATAGATTGATGACCTTCTGGGCCAACTCGAGGGGGCCAAATATTTCAGAAATATTGACTTGAAGTTGGGTTATCACCAGGTGCTTATCAAACCCTTCAATGCATGGAAGACTACCTTCAAATCCAAGGAGGGCCTTTTCGAATGGTTTGTCATGCCTTTCGAGTTGGAAAATGCCCGCACAACCTTCATGAGATTGATGGAAAACATCTTGCAACTGTTTGCCGATGCATTTGTGGCGGTGTATTTAGATTACATCTTCATCTTCAACTAGATTTGGGAAGAACACCTCCACCATATTTGACAATTCCTTCAAAACCTGCGACAATAGAAGTTGTGTGCCAATTTGGTGAAATTCACTTTTTACATGACCTGATTTCAATATATGGGGTAAATCATTGATGATCAGGGTGTGCATGTGAACCTACCCAAGATACAATTCATTCGGGGTTTGCCAGACCAAACCACTCTAACAAAGCTCTATATCTTTCTAGGTCTTGCCAATTTCTACTGCATGTTCATGTTGCGGTTCTCTCATATCACTTGGCCTTTAAGTCAAGTCACCAAGGGTGGAGCAAAAGAAAAAAAAAATTGTTCTGAAACCCAACAAAAGGAATTTGCCGAATTGAAGCATCACCTCTGCTCTACACCAGTGCTCACATTACCAGACCTGCAACAACCATTTGAGATTGAGACAAGATGGATTTGACTATGTTATTGTTGAATTTATTACTTAGCAGGGGCATCCAATGGCTTACCATAGCGAGATACTTGTAGACACAGTCTAAATTATTCCACTTAGGACAAAGAAATGTATTCCATTATGCAAGCATGTATTCAATGGAAGCATTATGTTAGGGTCCAACCCTAACCCCCTTATTTATGTAATAGGGTCAAGTCATAGTTAGAGTTAAGTAAAGAGTCAATAAATCCCATATTAATAATTGTAAGTGGTTGACCCGCATTTAAAGAAGGGACCACAGTTAGTTGCAAATGGGCCATGGTATTAGATAGATGGTATTAATAAGAACCATGGTATTGATCCATGGTATTACATGTATGAATCCTATATAAAGGATAGAGACTCCCCTCGAGCAGCATCATGTCTTATTTTGTAATTGAGCCTAGCTCTATTGGAGGTTGCCCCCTCGAAGAGGCAAGTGATCATTGCTTTCCTTTCTAAATAATAAAATAATTATTGTTATTTCTTATTGTTCTGTCTTCTGGGTATATTTCCTCGCATGTTTGGTATTCTAGTATCTTCTCGTAGGTCAAGAGCATAACAAGTGGTATCAAAGCACTTTCCAGGGCCAGTGGGATCTCCATATTTAGCAATTTTTATTTTTTTTTTGGCTAAAGATGTGTTCTGACGTCTTTAAACCACGGGATTTGTCGTTGAGCACATAAAACTGTGGATTTGGGTAGGCATTCACGTAGGAAATACAAGAGGTGGTCATGCTTGTTGGACTCCCTTGTAACCCCTGTGGGTACCCCTTCGAGTAGTAGCGCATTAGACAGAACCGCAGATGGACTGTCTTCCAAGTACCCTCTGGGTATATTGGAAGCCCCCTAGGCTCTCTTGAAACCTCGCCATAGATAAATTGTCGGCCATCTTGCTGCTACAGTACACTGAGAACAACACTCGCGGAGATTACTCGTGCGTATGATAGGGTAGTCGGGTTGTACGGATAAGGGTATGGTTGATCCTCCTTGGTCAGTGCCCTGAAAGATTGGGCCGAGTACTACTATCAGACCCTTATGTATATTGCGATCTGTAGCACCTGACACTCCTTGAGACCATAGTTCCCTTGTCTCTCTCTAGAACACACATCATCTTTGCCAGATCAGATCTAGCAGGTGGGGTTCTGTCGCAGTCGCAAAAATTAGTTCCGCCATTCAGATCTCTCAGATCTGCCATTCAGATCTATCAGATCCACCAATCAGATCTTCCATTCAGATCTAGTTGTGTGGGTTTCGTAGTAGTCCCCACAATCAAATCCACCATTTAGATCTAGCAGCAGGGGTTCGATCACTACCACATTCCTACTCATACTCTGTAGGTGAGGGTTAGCCGACAGATCATACTATTTGTGTGGGCCCCTATACCTGGGCGTGATTCTCACAAGACATTGAGCAGAATTGAATTTTTTCGGATTCGGCTACTGTAGTATTCCTAAGCGAGGAGTAAAAATCCTTTTGGATTAAAAAAAAAGAAGAAAAAAATTCTAAGACCCTCCCAGGACACTTATAGGAGACTTAGCCCATAAGAATCAGGTCGATGAGCTGAGCAAGGTGGTACCATTCACTTGTTAGCGTCAAAAATTTTGGGTGGTCCCAAATTTTATTTTTTTTAGCAGTAACAATAAGTGCAGCGTAATGGTGCATGGTACAAACTAGAGCTCAAGCTATGACCAATGAGAAGATCGACACCATTGAACAAAATTTGGACGCATTACTGATGTTGATCAAGACCTTAGCTGACACAATCACAAAGGGCAACTCGGAGGAACAATCAGAGGAATATACTTTCAATGAAAACATTAAGGGCGAGTCTAGCCATTCTCTTCACCTCTTTGGCAACCACCAACAGTCCCAGCCCCGACCACCCAAACTGGAGATGTATAAATTTGATGGCTCTCATCCAGCCACATGGCTAGCAAAAATGGAGAAACATTTCACATTGAATCACATCAGAGATGATGTGACTCAGCTAAGTGTGGGTAGCATGTACTTGGACAACAAAAGATGGCAATGGTGGCAGTGGCATCAACATTTCTATGGAAGGCCCCTGACTTGGCAGGTATTCACAAAAGCCCTTATGGATCGCTTCTACCATGAACCTAATTTTTTGGGTCATCTTACTAAACTCTAACAGACAGGAACAATGCAAGAATATATTACAGCCTTTGAAGCCTTAGCCTTCTGCACAGGAGGTTTACGAGATGAGTTCTACTTGGAATGTTTTGTCAGCGGTCTCAAAGAATCCATACAAGACCACGTCCGACTGCAACACCCAATACCATGGCTCGATGCTTGCAAGATAGCTCGTGAAGTAGAATGCACATTAGTGGCTCAGTCGACTCGTCCAAATTTCATAGCCAAGGGTCGCCCCACCCAGGCTAAAGAACCAACCAGCAATGAGCCCAGCCCAAATTCTTTCATACATACATAATGGGGGGCCTTATTCTAATGAAATGTCGAGTTACGTAGGTGCAAAAGAGTACTTCGCGCTACAACAATCTTTTTTTATAGGTTCTATGGACCGATGTCCGCTGCTTCATCTGGGAGAAGAGGATCAGAGATATGCCGGTAATGAAAAGGAAGAACTGCCATAAAAATATTCCTCGTGTAGAATCCGTAGCAGGACTATGAACGGGAGCTGGCAATCCGGACCGTACCGAAGAAGTTCCTAAGACACAGCGTGAAAAAGTAACAATATTGAGAAACAAGGTCCAAAAATGAACTTTGGGTATAATTACTGGATGAATACGAGCTGTGGCTAATACCCGAGGCATAGGAGAAGCATTTTCTACGGGATCCCGAAACCACCGGCCACCCCGACCCAATTCATGATGAGCCCACCAACTTCCTGGCAAGATGCCTACGGTTAAAAACCACCGACATGTCAGGATCCAAATTTGAATTTGTTCCCGGTCCTTCTTCGGGTCAGAGACCACTGTGTTCGCGCCGGCGGGACAGAGAGGCAAAGTAGCGGTATCTTTCCTTCCATTGCGAACGACACGCTTCGCCTGCTCCCTCCCCGTGTCCATCAGAAGCACTACCCAAACACTTAAGGTTCAAAAGGTGTCACCAGCGGAAATGGTGGAAAGAAGAAAGCAAGGATTGTGTTACTACTGTGATGAGAAATACTCCCTAGGGCATAAATGCAAGGAACCCAAATTCTTTCAAATTGATGTTACTGATCACAGTTCATCAGAGAAAGCCCCACTATTTGAGGAGCCAGAGGAGGAAGATGAGGACAACTAGCTGGACAATGCACTCCTAGCTACACCTGATGAACCAGTGATCTCGCTTCATACTTTGGCACGAATTTCTTCTCCCCAAACTCTCAAAATCAGAGGTTTTATTAAGCATCACCCTGTAGTAGTCCTGATTGATAGTGGCAGTACGCATAACTTTATCCATCAAAGAGTCGCTGAAGCAACGCATTGTTTTGTTAGAGAAGTCTCTAATTTCTAGGTCCAAATCGTTGATGGGGGGACAATGAAATGTGAAGGCCACTATGAAAATTTCAAACCTCAAATGGGGGATTATCAGCTAAAGACCCACATGTTTTCCATACACATGGGAGGGTGTGACATTGTCTTGGGTGCTGAATGGCTCCGCACACTCGGCCCAATCACAATGGATTTCCAGGAGTTATATATGATCTTTAAGCAGAAAAACCACACACATACCCTTAGAGGACTCCAGGCGGGTGCTCCCTCTATCATCAACTCGCATAAGATGGAAAAATTGTTAAAAAAGGGCCACCATGGAGTTAAAGCCCAATTTAATGCCATCCATGCCTTCGAACCCACTTCTCTTCATATTCATCCTGAGATGCAACAGATCTTAAACAACCATCTGTCGGTCTTATAAAAACCTCATGATCTTCCACCCTCAATAGGGGAACATGATCATAGCATTACTTTGGTCCCAGGGGCCCAACCACCAAATGTGCGCCCGTATAGATATCCATTCGCCCAAAAGAATGAAGTTGAAAAATCATCAAGGAATTCCTAGAAGCAAGCGTCATTCATCCTAGCATTAGTCCTTATTCATCGCCTATGGTGATGGTGCTGAAGAAAGATGGGGAATGGCGTATGTGTCCAGACTTCAGGGCCCTCAACAAGCTGATGGTCAAAGATAAATTTCCCATCCCGGTTGTCGATGATTTGTTGGATGAATTAAATGGGGCTCAATTCTTTACTAAGCTCGACCTTCGCTCAAGCTATCACCAAATTCGCATGAAAGAAGTAGACATTCCAAAGACTGCTTTCCGAACTCATAAAGGCCATTATGAATTCTTGGTAATGCCATTTGGCCTTTTTAATGCCCCATCCACTTTTTAGAGCCTCTTGAACCACCTGCTCAAACCATATCTCAAAAAAATTGTCCTTGTTTTCCTTGATGACATCCTCATCTACAGCCGCACTTGGGCCACACATCTTCAGCATGTAGATATGCTCTTGCAACTACTCTGAAAGCATAAATTACTTGTCAAGATGTCCAAGTGCTCTTTTGGCATGGCAGAAGTTGATTATTTGGGCCACATTTTGGGGCGTGAAGGTGTCAGGGTGGACCCCAAAAAGATCCAGGCTATACAGGATTTGCTTCAACCCAAGACCTTGAAGAGCTTGAGAGGATTTTTGGGTCTCATGGGCTACTATCACAAATTTGTCTGCAATTATGGTCGCATTGCTAGACCCCTCACTCACCTTCTCAAGAAAAAATCATTTCTTTGGAATGATGAAGCGCAACAGGCATTTATAGCTCTCAAACATGACATGTGTTCCACTCCCGTATTAGCACTACCTGACTTCACCAAATCTTTTGTGATTGAATGTGATGGTTCAGGTATGAGTATTGGGGCAGTCTTAATGTAGGAAGGTCGACCCTTGTTCTTCACTAGCCAACAACTAAGTGGGACAAACCTGGTATAATCTACCTATGAGAAGGAGATGATGGCCATCTTACATGCATTAGATACCTGGCAACCATACTTATTGGGGCAGTGTTTCCAAATCTGCACAGACCATCAAAGCCTTAAATATTTTTTGGAGCAACACCTATCCTCTCCACAACAAAATCAATGGCTTGTCAAAATGTTGGGATATGATTATGAGATAATTTAGAAGAAAGGGCGCAAAAATGTCGTAGCAAATGCTTTATCATGCCAATTTGAGGAGGAAAGCACCCTGCTCACAATATCCCTTTCTATTCTAGAATGGATTGAAGAGGCTCACAAGGAATGGTTTTCACATCCTTTGCTCTCCCAAATCATTAATAAATTGCAGGCGGATCCAAATTCCACAGCAGGCTACTCTTGGCAGGATAAGATTCTTCACTATAAGGATAGAGTCATGATATCCCCAACATCCACCCTCAAAAGTCACATTTTGGCGGAGTTTCATGCATCTCCCACTGCAGGCCATTCAAGCTTTCTAAAGACTTATGCTCACACTCACGTTCATTCTTTTGGACAGGCATGAAAAAGGACACTCTTACTTTTGTAGCTGAGTGTGACGTATGTTGGTGCCACAAAGGAGAAACAGTCAAATCCCCAGGCACATTACAGCCATTGCCCATCCCAACCTCAATTTGGATGGAGGTTTCTATGGACTTCATTACAGGTCTTTCGAAGTCAGGCAACAAGTGAGTCATCATGGTGGTTGTGGATAGACTTTCTAAGTATGCTCATTTTTGTGCCCCACCCCACCCTTTTACACCGGCTTTGTGGCTCAATCTTTCATAGACCAGATCTTCAAATTGCATGGCATGCCCACTTCCATTGTATTTGATCATGACCCGATCTTCACCAGTAACTTTTGGCAAGAATTCTTTAGGCTACAAGGTACCCAACTACAACTTAGTACTTCCTATCATCCCCAAATTGATGGTCAAACTGAAGCACTCAACAAATGTCTGGAGACCTACCTTAGGTGTTTCACTTCAGAAAAGCAACATCTATGGGTACAATGGTTACCTCTAGCCGAATGGTGGTATAACACTAACTATCATGCCACCACCAAAATGACTCCATATGAAGCCATTTATGGTCAACTCCCTCCTTCACCTACTTCTTATATCCAGGGATGCTCGAAGGTACAAGCAGTGGATCAACTCCTATAGAACCGCACAACCATGCTGGCCCACCTCAAAGAGAATCTCCATCAAGCTCAAAACCACATGAAGCAACAGGCAGATCAACATCGTTCAGAATGCAAACTTCAAGAAGGGGATCAGGTATTTTTGAGGTTGCAACCATATAAGAAAACTTCACTCAAAGACAAGGGTTGCCAGAAATTATCTCCAAAATTCCATGGACCGTATCAAGTACTTCAACGCATCGAAGAAGTGGCCTACAAGATAGCTTTTCCACTCACGGCAAAAATCCATCCAATCTTCGATGTCTCATGCCTCAAGAAAGTGATTGGGAACTATTACCGAATTCAAACGAGTTTACTGGAATTAGATGATGAAGGTTCAATCTAGCTCCAACCTGAATAGGTTATTGACAAGCGAGAACGACACCTGCGCGACCACATGATCAAGGAAGCCCTCGTCAATTGGAAGGACACCTCTCTAGAAGATGCGACCTGCGAACTAACCACTGTCTTTCAGCAGTTTCTGCAGCTTCAGCCTTGAGGACAAGGCTATTTTTATGGGGGAGGGCATGTTAGGGTCCAACCCTAACCCCCTTATTTATGTAATAGGGTCGAGTCATAGTTATAGTTAAGTAAAGAGTCAATAAAGCCCATATTAATAATTGTAAGTGGTTGACCCGCATTTAAAGAAAGGACCACAGTTAGTTGCAAATGGACCATGGTATTAGATAGATGGTATTAATAATAACCATGGTATTGATCCATGGTATTGCATGTATGAATCCTATATAAATGATAGAGACTCCCCTCGAGGAGCATCGTGTCTTATTTTATAATTGAGCCCAGCTTTATTAGAGGTTGCCCCTTCGAAGAGGCAAGTGAACATTGCTTTCCTTTCTGAATAATAAAATACTTGTTGTTATTTCTTATTGTTCTATGTTCTAGGTATATTTCTTCGCATGTTTGGTATTCTGGTATCTTCTCTCAGGTCAATAGCATAACACATTACATTCTAGGGAATGAAATGTTCATCCACATAGATCAGCAACCCCTGCAATTCATACAGACACAAGGGAAGTTGCAGAATGGTTGCCATTAGAAATGGTACACATACCTACAACAATTCCATTTAAACATTAATCACAAGAAGGGAAACACCAATAATGTTTCATACTACCTCAGTCGGCCACCAATCATGGCGTTGATCACTGTGCTCCACTCCTATGGGCATGAGACTTCAGGTTGTCCACATATTTATGAGAGTAATCTGTAATTCGGCAGCACATACCAGACACTCCTAGAAGGTAAGCATGTTCCAAATTTTCACCTCCAGGATGCACTATTTTTAGACCTAGGACACATATATGTTCCTTCAAGTGAGCGTGCCAATATGATTTGGGAGGTGCACTATAGTCAGGTCACTAAAAATTTAGAGTAGAGAAAACAATGGAAATATTGCAAAAGTATTTTTATTGGCCGAAGCTTCATAAGGATGTTGGGAGGTACATTAAATCCCACATTTCTTATGCCATTGCCAAACCAACCATCAAGAAGCAAGGCCTATATACTCCTCTACCTACTTCTACTCAACCTTGGGAATCCATCTCCGTGGATTACATGTCAGACCTTACTTCTACTAAGCACAGTGACGACTGTGTTTTCATGGTCATCGACATATTCTCTAAGATGGCCATTATGGCGGCCTGCAAGAAGAGTACCACAGCAGAGGCCACTACTAAGCTCTTCTTTGAGCTTGTGTGGCTACACTTTGGGATCCCGCTGTCCATTGTCTCTGACCAGGACAACATATTCCTAAGTAAATTTTAGTTAAGTCTCTAGTCGATGTTGGATACCAAACTCACTAATTCCATGGCTTTCCATCCCCATACTGATTGTCAAATAGAAGTCATCAACATGATGATCATACACATTTTTCGCATGTACTATGCAAATAATCCACGCACATGGGATGAAATCCTTCCCTATGTCTAGCACAGCTACAACAGAGCTCTCCATAGCCCAATGGGCCACAAACCCCGTTCAGGTAGGGTTGAGATTTCAACCATTATGTCCCATTATTGTGGCCACACCATTTGCAACTACTCAAGCAGATTTTACTCATGTCCAATCTAAAGCTCACAAGGCTAATAGATTCATTGACCGCATTCAACACATTCACCATCAAGTCCATGATATATTAGACAAATCCAATGCTAAGTACAAGCAACACCATGATCAACATCAGGTGTCACACAAGTTCCAAGTGGATGAAAAATTTTGGGTATATTTGCAGAAGGAGCATCTCGCTGAACCCCATCACAAGCTTCGCCCACTCCAATATGGGCCAACACCATCACCAAGGCTGTATGGCACAATTATTTTGAGTTTAACATTCCACCGTTCCTTGGTCTACACCTAGTGTTCAATGTAGACTGCCTTCAACCATACTTTCCACCATTTCTGTACACATCTCACATTGTAGAACAACTCACAACAATAGAGCTAAATTCAAAATTAATTGAATAGATCACAACTAATCGGATCATGGACACACAGATCAAGAACACTCACAAGTAGAAGATCCAACTATATCGGGTTGTCAAAGCTGGCCAACTCCTACACCAAGGCAAGTGGCTCACCAAGGATCAATTTCTGTAGAAGTTTCCCCATCTCATGGAGGCACTCAACACAATGGGGACCATTTCTTCTTGAGGGGAGGGGGGGTGGGGGGACTGATCTAGGTGGATACTGGTGGCCACCTGCCTATTCCACATGGACCCCCAACACTATCTCTTCAGTTTTTCAGTTTCCTTAATTGTAGCACTGTTTACTATTTTTGGCATTTTTTCAGGTCGTGAACTTCTAGAGCCGTTTTGAGGCCGTAAACGATGTTTTTAGGAAAAACGGAGAGACTGAAAAGACCCAAATTGGATCACCAATTAATTTTTTGGCCTCTTCTTTGAGCTCTTCTAAATGAGGTATTATGATATCCAAACGAAGATTGTATGCCAAATTTATGACCCCGGGAAGTTGATGTGCCAATTTACCCAAAAGGGGCCCACAGTTTTGGTGCTTCCTCTTCTAGGGTTAGGTTTTTGGATGTTTAGGGTTTTCCATTGTTTATCAATAATAAATAGGCCTTTGAACCTCATGATAACATAGTTCAAATGTATGTAGCCAACACATCTCTTCTCAGAGATAAGATACCATCCCCCGAGCTAGTTTATTTACATTATTTTTGTAAGCATATGTCAATATTCTGATATTAATGAAAAGAAGTATTATTTCTACGGCATTTATGTATTTATGGTTATATGTGTAATTTGTTGTATTCATGTTTAATTTCGGATCAGAAAGTGTCTTGTATATGGAAGTCACGTAGATTATAATGTTGATCTAGTGTGGAAGTGTCTTGTATATGGAAGTAACATAGATTATAATGTTTTCAGAATCTCTTGAATATGAGATACACATGATGCACAAATTGTACATCATTCTTTGTACAAGATAGTATTTGCATGATCTAGTGTGAAAGTGTCTTGTATATGGAAGTCATGTAGATTATAGATAACATCAAATATGTCTTCCAAATACTTTTCATATGTCATTTGATAAGGATGGATAGAGTTGCAGTAACAATTTTTCCTTTAGAATACATTCATTTGTAACATTTATTATTTGAATGATGCACTTTAGAATACATTCATTTTGAAAATTTGTTGTCATTTGAATGATGCACTGTAGTTGAAGGGAACACTGATATTTTGTCAATTGTTGACATGTAGAACAATGAAGTTTATCACTATTACTCATGCCAAATGTCTCTTTTGGAAAACTACAAATGTACTAATTGCAACAAATGGATTGGCATGGATGTTTGTTATGGTTAACATTCCCTCAACCTCATTAATATTTCAATATAATTAAATTGTTAGATATTACAATATAATATGCTATAAAAACATGAAATAATTTAATAGAATCTATATTCTATATTTTGTGAAACTACCTTTGTTGTTAAAGCAATCAATTTGTTGAGTCTTATGAATGTTGATTTATAGGTGCACAATAATTTGTTTTATTTTTCTCTTCATTTAACAAGATTTCAAATAGCACCAATGGTATATGTTTGTTGTATTGAATGAAACATGAAATAAATGTAGAGAATAAGTAAACTTGTATTTGAAAAATGCATTATTATGAATAGTATGTGGTTTAAAATTTTCTTTTGTAAATGCACGAAACTATGTATCACTGAGTTTGTACATATTTTTTCTTTACCTTCTCCTAATTTCTCATATTTGATCTCTAATTCATATTGCACACTTGCCTACTTTGCAAATGTTACAAATGCAACAATTTTTCCATTTGCAAAGGTAGATTTAGTGGTTAGTTGCTTTATTGTTGTGGTTGGTAGGAATTTATATTCTTTACAAACAGCTTGTATTATTTCCAATGTACTTGTAAAATGAAAGACGAATATGCAATTGCAGTATCCATGATCATACTATATTTTTGGGGAGAGTTCAAATTTTTTGATGCAAACTCCTTGACCAACAAGTTTGGTTTCAATATGTGTGATTAGGTTGTTGGGCATATTTACTATGATTGTCATCTGTTCTTGTGTGTTAACTAATTCAACATGGAATAGGTTCAGTCCATGTGCTCCATGTGCTCGATCAATTGTTGTTTTATATGTGACCAACACATATCCATGGTAGAATATTCCTACTTTTAAGCTTTTAATATCTTCTATTGTTATTGGATTAAATTTTCTATGTTTGTCCTATATTTCAAGATCTTATTTGTGTTTTTGTATACAACAATATTTAGTGGGTGCAAGTGAGAATAAACTCTTCTTAATCAAGTTGGTAAGAGTATACATGAATGTTTACCTCTTTTTAGGTTGCCATAGTATATATTTTGGCTTAATGTCCTCATGTTGCCTTTTCATATTGTTTGTCTATATAAAAAATTGCTACAACCTCTTAGGTTTGCAAGATAAATGTATTGCATTCAATGGTAAATATCAATTACGGATGAAAATATACAAAAACAAAAAGATGCATGGGATGCATTTATTTCGAGTTTTATGTTTTAAAACATTGTTTAAAACCTAAAACTACAAGAATGGTATTGAATTTGTTGTTACATACCTAGATTGTTCCAAGTAAACCAAAGATGCAAGAAAATTAGATTTTGTTGTGATCAAAATATTTAGCAAAGTGTATACCATGTTTTTATTAGAAAGGTAGCAAAGAATAAATTATGCTATTATCAGACTAATATGCTTTTGCGACATTGGTTTCACATTGTTCAATAGGTAAATTTTTCCAGATATGATCTATTATTCTTTTTTATCGTGGACATAGCCTATTTGTTATTTCTTGTAAATTTTTTATTTCCATATATTCTTCCAGAGTTCTACTGCGAGGTATTTCTAATTGAATATCAACATTGAAATCACTAATAACAAAGAAAACACAATCATCATATGTAGTATATGACTTTTCGTTTCTAATCGTTTATATTATTGTAGATACTTATTCAAATGGTCCTACATAAGTGATGATTAAGAAAATTGGTTGTTGAAAGTGAATGTCAATTAATGTGAGTTCAATTTTGTTGTCACTAAATGTTTTTGTTGTTTTGATCGATTATTTTTCTATACAAGTAAGAATGTCGTGTGTGGAATTTTCTATGATAAAGTTGAATGATAGAAATTGTTATTTTTTGGTTTAATGTGCAAGTGAGTTTCTTGAAAAGATATGATCGTAATGTCCATTAAGTTTGTGGCATGGACGACGTCACTAATATGTAGATGTAAGTTGTGTGTATTTATGGTTGTAATTGATAAAACATTGGTAGGAATTGTTTATTTTATGGTGGAATGTGAAAGTGAGTTTCTTGAAAATATATGATCATAATGTCCATTATGTTAGTGTCATGGGCGACGTCACTAATATGTGCATTTAAATTGTATATTAATGGTTGCAATTGGTAAAACATTTCTGTTGTCAGAATTTTTTTTGGGCAAATCCTAGTTTCCATGGAGAAATTCTTTTTGGTTGTGTCATATCATTTAATATATTCTTCTTTATATGAAATTTTATGGGCGCTTGGGGTGCTACATTGTTAATCAAGTATAATAAGTCAATGGCTTTAACATGTGATAATGCAGAATATGCTAGCCCGTGTTTTGTAAAACCATGCGATAGTGCATTATATGCTAGCACATGTTTTGTTACAGCAATTGGGTCAAATGCAAGTGCATCCAATGTTAGTTTTTTCATTTGGTATATTGTTCATGCACAAGTTAATTGTTTTATAGATTATTTTGGTATTGTGATTTGTAATTTGTGATACATTACTAATGGTTTTGCAATTCAAAAGATTTGTGTCCAAGTTGGCAAGATATTCATTTCATATAGCGCACTGAATTTGTTTCTTTAGTGTTTCCCGATGTTTGTGTCTTAAAATTATATCCAAACAATGTCATTTCCATTGTTATTACATGAGTACATCCTGAAAATTCCTTTAACATCTTTGACTAATCCATCATTAGTGTTTTAGTTTCCTACATATAGCTCAACTAACATGTTTTGTTTGACTATAATTGTTGGCAATGTTATTGTCTTCCCACATGCAAAACTTTTGATCCAACAATATCATACTCATCAACAACATTGAGTGTTATGTATTGATCATGTGCTAGCAAAACCATTTTTGTATTATGATTATGGACATCCTTGTTTCGATAGAAAATGTATGGGAAAAGTGGACTTAAAGGTTGGGGTCTATGGAAATTGTCATCTTTGTATGCATGGAGAGAGCATTTCTTGGGTATACATACAAGCTTTGGACAACATTCACCTACTTCCGGAACACTTGATATCTTTATCATTTTTCATATTTAATCTCATCCTATTAACACATCGATGAACAATGCGTCTTTTTGACTTGTTGTATGTAATTGATAAAATTGTATTTTATATTTCCAAAAGTAATATGGAATTATGTTTTTGTTGATTCTTGGGCTTTCAATATAAGAGAATCTCTTGCAAGTTTTTCCCGGTATAAATCTCTAGAGAAAAACATGTCAATTTTACCAAAATATGAAGTTGGTGTGTGCAGGATTTGGTAGAGTCGCTTATCAAACTAGTAAAATGTTGTTGCACCAAAAAGTGATTCCTCTTATCAATCTAGTAAAATTTTGTTACACCAACAAGTGATGCCTCGTATATAGGAACTACACAAAGTTGTTGAAAATTATTTGATAACGTATCAATTTTTTCATTGTTTAGTGAAGGACAATTTGTCTTGTTAAACGACATATAGAATGCATCATGCAATGTGATATCGCTTGCATTGAATGCATATTTTCCTAGATATGTAGTGATCATTCCTTTTAGTTGTGATGCATCATAAGGAAATGTATCAATATGTATGCATACTAAGGACAGGAAAATTGCATTTGCCTTTAATGTTATTCTTATTCCTACACCTCCAATCAAGAGAAAATGGATTGGTTCATCTATCCTATAGATTTTTCTTGTTAACACATCAATTACTAATTTTTATTGTTCTATGTTTAATTGTCGTATGTTGTTATAGTACTCTATGTTTTCCAGAGTATGTGGTTATAGAGTTTTCTTGTTAACACATCAATTACTATTTTTTCTTGTTCCATGTTTAATTGTCATATGATGTTATAGTAGTATATTTTTTCCAGTATACGTGGTTGTTTGAGAATTTCATATGGTCTTGTAGATCATACATTAAAATTATTTATATGTTTAAAATGTTGTAAATCAATTTGGAAGTCATGGTTTTCATATTTTTCATCCATGAATTTTATTGAATCTCGTATTATTTGTTTCATTTGGTTTGAGATTGTCTATGTTAAATAATTATCTTGTACTCTTTTTTTATTTAGTTTGGGACTATCTATGTTAAATAATTGTTTAGTTTATGTCTATTGCATTGATTGCATCATCAATGTCATGCAATGTATGTGTCGTAATAAAACTATTTCTTTGTCAATTTTTCTTAATTGTTTTTTCCAATACCTCATACATAGATTCCCAAGTTGGGTGATGTTTCTTAATCGTAGCCTCATTGGCTCAATACAGATAGTATAATATTAATTGTTCCCTTCAATGACTTTCAATGTCATTGTATTTGTTATACCTCACATAATGAATTGCATATGGATTATTTTATTTTTTCTGTTTTGGTAATTCTTTATATAACTAGAAGAAAATTATGTTAGACATATAACAACAATACCTACAGGTTGTGGAATATAATAGTCGATGATTAATGGGCACATTATGTCTTCAAAGTCATATGGTTCCTTTTGCAAGTCTTTTTTCCTTTTAAGGACAAATGTTTGTCCATCGATAGGAGATGATTTTTGTGTTTGTTCTTAAATGTTGATGTAAGTGTTTTGTATTATTTTGTCATGTAACAATTGTAGTGCCATTTACAATTGCATTTGAATCGAGTATAAATTGTGATTCAATATTTGCAATCCAAATGGCTGGAATGTGTCATGCAAATCTATTTGTCCAAGTCTTAGTTGGATTTCTTTGGAATAATAAAGTTTTGTGATTTAGCATACATTGGATAGCATGTATGTATTCATCATGTGTTAATCTAGAAAAAAATTGGTGTCAATATTTGTATTCACCATAGATTGGTGCATATTTTATCCATAATAAGCCATGTTCATTCTCAGTTCCTTTATATGGAAATTTTTCACATAGGAGTAGTCTTTGATTTCTCCATAGTACTTTTGATATGACGTTTTAATTGACATAGTGCATCCATCCTATTTCTATAGAAATGTGCAAAAGTTATAGGATCATTTCTTATTAATAGGTGGGGCCCATTTTCTTCTAATTCATTTTCGTTGGACTTGTGGTGTTTTACCTTGTATGCCTTAATGCACTCATAAGAGGCTCCCAAAGATGCTTTGTGCTACTAAAGGAAACAAATAAAGTAAGTGGGTATAGATGTCAAATCATTGCATATAATGTTTTTACGCATTTGTTGATGGTAGTTTGGTGAAGTGTGAACTATTTTAAAGTCCATGTACTGAATGTCGAATTTCATAATGTGATCCGAATTTGGATTTCATTTGACATCTTTTACAAGTATATTTCTTCCTTTAAACTGACCTTTTCTAATTCTAATCGACATAGTATTCAATACCTAGTTTATGATAATGTGAATTACTTTATACAACATGTTATTTGTATGGTAAGTGAGGTCAAGATTTTTATGCAGGACTTTTCATTTACATATATTTTGATATGTAAAGTTTTTCAACATATCACTTGGGAATTTGTTTCCATAGAATAATGATGGAAAACTCATTTCTTCTGAGTACTTACCTTTTGAAAATTTTTAACGGCACATAATCAGAATATCCTACAGCTGGTGAAATATTAATTTTTTTATTTATATGTTCATGGATAGCATGGAGGCTCCTTAAGGAAAAACATTTTTCTTCAAGGAGCCTATGCTTTTTTTTGCATTTAAGGACCCACATACTTCATGATATTATTTTCATGATTTAGGTTTGCTAGACGGACAAAAAGCTTCCTTGATTACTCGATTCATCCCTAATTAATGATAGTTCCTCCTAATTTATTGCAGAGTTGTGAATTAATCTTTCTTCCCCATTTCTTATTATCCTGATGTGGTTTGTTCGATTCTTTTAATGAGTAATTTTAGACCCCAAGTATCCCAATGTTTTCTTCTCCATGACCCAATCTACTAACCATATGATGATACTTAAGATTTAAGCACAACCCAGTAATCAAACTTGGTGTTAGAAGGGGAAGATGTATCTTTACTTTTCCAAACACTGGTTAATTCTTAAAAGTTGGTAGCATCTAGTTACATGTCTTTAGCTTGTTCTAGGGTTTTATCTAGCCCTTTTGACATAACAAAGAGAATGACCAGTGGTAAAGGCAGTGAGGTAATAGATTCAAGAGGAAGCATGGAAGAAGGGAACGAGTTAATAGGAGGTGGCAACGGGGAAGCATGTAAGGGGAAGGTTTAGAGGACAAGATAGGACCCCTAGAATCTTTTATCTTGACTTCAGAGGTTTTCTCAATTAAAGGGGGATCAGAGGGTTCAAATGAAACAAGTGGCTCATAACGATTAAAATCGACCACTTTCTTCTATGAATACTTCAGTTGTGAATGGGGAGGTTTAGGGTTTATGTGTTTTTTATAAAAAGTGGTGAAGTCATCACTATCCTAGCTCAAAGACGGGGCTAGATTTTCCTTTGAAGCTAACAAAGGACAAATGCAGTGTAAATTGCCATATTCATGGCACCACTAATAATGGAAGTGGATATGATCATAATAAAGAGTATATTTACATAATTCATATTTGTAAATAAATCCTAACTGAATGAAAGAAATAAGGTCCATTCTCAAAAACCTAGTTATAGTCCTCTAAACTAGCAAAGACAATAAGAAACAAACCCTTAGCCCCAAATTCTAGTTTGATTTCACATTTATGTTTTCATTTATTTTGAACCCATTAGGATAAGGCCTTTTCTAAGGGATAGATGCCTAGAAATTTTCTAATGAGCACATGATCCTACATATACTATATATACTCTCTTATGTGATTTGAGCAGACCTCAAATTTGGGGTATATTGCTTCTTTTAGAGAAAAAATTCTTGGTCACCATTTACCAGATTGAGTAGCATTATGTCGATGGTTTCACTATTTTCAATTAGGGCTTGGACCAGATTAATTGGTAATGGAAAGCTAATGACCAATTGAGATTGTTTCCTCCTAAGATAATCATACCATATGAGGAAGTGTCACTCCCTCCATTGGAATTTGCCATAGAAAGAGTGGTACGGAAGGGAACCAAGACCACAATAGCTAGGATTTGAAGTTGGAATCAAATATTATTTAAAAATTGTATATTATTTGAAATAAATAATGTTACATGAAGAAACGAAGAATTATTAATTAGTGAATTAAGAAATGGTAAGAAAATAGGAAAATACATCTCAAAATAATGCACTGAGAACATTTTTATATAATATTGAAATTGTAAAATTGCTACTTCAATACTTGGTAATGATCTAAATTTCCTAAATACTTTATAAAATACCATTTAATATAAATGGATATTAGAATTAAAGAAATTTTGAAGACGACTGATCCAGATTTAAATAGGAACACAACAAATTACAGAGATAACCATAAACACAGAGATGCAGTGGAGATAATACTTCATTTCATTAATGTAAAATACTGAAATATGCTTACAAACAAAAATGGAAATAAACCAGCTAAGTAGATGGTAGCTCATCTCTGAGAAGAGATGTGGCGGCTACATGCCTATGAACTGCCTTACAATGAGGCTCAAGGGCCTTTTTATTATTGAACAATAAGATCAAACCCTAAACAGCCAAAACCCTAATCCGAGGAGATGTAACACCAAGAGTTTATGGGCCCCGTTGGGTGAGTTGGATAGCCAACTTCGAGGGTTGTGACTTGGTCATATTATCTCCGTTTAACACACATGATAACCCGTTAGAAATAAATCTTCGAGGACTATGATGGAAAATATGATTTCAGATATAAAATCGTTGGCGGTAGATTTCCAAAAAAAAACATCGTTTATGCCTCAAAATGGCTCTTGAAGTTTAGGACTCGAAAAACTGCTAAAAATAGTAAATTGTGCTACAATTAAGGAAACTCAAAAACTGAAAGAAGCAATGGTGGGGGTCCAAGTGGAATTGGCGAGTGGCCACCAATATCCACCTGGATCATTCCTCCCCCCGTAGGAAGTAGTGGTCCCCATTGTGTTGAGTTCCTCCATGAGATGAGGAAACTTCTGCTGGACTTGGTCCTTGGTGAGCGACTTGCTCTAGTGAAGGAGTTGGCCTAGTTTGACAACTCAATATAGTTGGATATTCTGCTGGTGAGTGTGCTTGATCTATGTGTCCATGATCCGATCAGTTGCATCTTGTTCCATGTAATCTGGATTTAACTCTATGGGTGTGAGTTGTTCTGCAATGTCGGATGTGTCTAGTAATGGTGGAAAGTATGGTCGAAAGCAGTCCACATTGAAAACTGGGTGCAGGCCAAGGAATGGGGGAATGCTAAGCTCAAATGCATTATCTCCCATAGCCTTGGTAATGGTGTAAGGACCATATCGGAGTGGTTTTAGTTTCCGATATGCTCTGGTAAGGAGTTCCTTTTGCAAATGCAACCAGACTTTGTCGCCCACCTAAAACTTGTGTGGCACCCGATGTTGATCATGTCGCTACTTGTACTTGGCATTTGATTTCACCAGAATGTCATAGACCTACTGGTGAATATGTTGGATGTGCTCAGTGAATTTGTTTGCCTTATCTATTTCTGACTAGACATGAGCCGAATCTATGTGAGTAGGTGGAAATGGCATGGCCACATCAATGGGACATAGTGGCTAGAATCCCAAGCCCACCTAAAAAAGGGTTGTGGCCAGTCAAGCTATGGAGAGCCCGGTTGTAGCTGTGTTGCACATAGGGGAGGCTTTCATCTCATGTGCGTGGATGATTTGAGTTGTACATGTGTAGAATGTGTACAATCATCCTATTGACAACCTCTGTCTGGCCATCAATTTGAGGATGGAAGGCTGTGGACTTAGTGAGTTTGGTGTCCAGCATCGACCAGAGACTAGACCAAAATGTGTTGAGGAACCTGTTGTCCCAATCTGAGATGATAGACTGTGGGATCCCAAAGTGTACCCACACTCGTTCAAAGAAGAGTTTAGCAGTGGCTTCTGTTGTGATATTCTTCGTGCAGGCCACCATAATGGCCATCTTCGAGAACCTATCGACGACCACAAAAACATAGTCATTTCCATGCTTAGTGGAAGGAAGGCCTGACATGTAATCCATGGAGATGGATTCCTATGGTTGACTAGGGGTAGGCAGCGGGGTATAGAGGCATTACTTCTTGATGGTCGGTTTGGCAATGGCACAGGCAGTGCATGATTTGATGTATTTCCCAACATCCTGTCGAATATTCTGCCAATAAAAATACTTCTACAGTACTACCACCATTTTCTCGACCCCGAAATGCCCAGCAGCCCAGCTGTAGTGTGATTCCCAAATCATCTTGGCACGCTCACTTGAAGGAACACAAAGGTGACCCAGGTGGCATAATAGGTCATCTTGGAGGTGAAAATCTGGAAAATGCTGACCCTCCAAGAGTTTCTAGTATGTGTGGCCGAATTTTGGGTCGCTTTTGTAGAGAAGTGGCCAATCAGAAGTCTCATGCCCACAATATTTAAGAAGGTTAACGCCATGATTGGTGGTCGACTAAGGCAATCTACAACATTGTTGGTGCTGCCCTTCTTATACTTGATATTCAAATGGAACTATTGCAGGTATGTGGACCACTTTTGATGGCGATGATTCTGCAATTTCCCTTGGGTCTGTATGAACTACAAGGGTTGGTGGGCTGTGTGGATGATTGTTTCCTTCCGCAAAATGTAATGCTTCCATTGTCAGTAGGCCTGCATAATGGAATACATCTCTTTGTCATAAGTGGGATACTTTTGAACTATGTCTAAAATTGTCTCACTATGATATGCTATTGGATGCCCGTGTTGGGTAAGGACATACCCAATAGCATATTTAGAAGCATCTGTCTCAACCTCAAATGGTTGTTGCAAGTCTGGTAATGCGAGCACTGATGCAAAGCAGAGGCGATCTTTCAACTCTGTGAATGCATTCTTTTGAGATTCAGACCAAAAGAATTTTTCTTTTGCTCCCTCCCTTGGTGACTTGACTCAAGGGTCAAGTGATATAAGAAAATCCCAAGACGAACCTATGGTAGAAGTTGGAAAGACCTAGAAAGTTGTAGAGCTCTGTCAGAGTGGTTGGAGATTGCCAATCCTGAATGACTTGGATCTTGACTGGATCCACACGCAACCCCTATTCATCAATAATCTATCCCAGGTACTAAACCTGGGTCATGCCAAAAGTGCATTTCTCCAAATTGGCACATAACTTTTGTTGCCGCAGTGTTTGGAGAACCTGTCGGATGTGGTGGAGGTGCTCTTCCCAACTCTGGTTGAATATCAGGATGTCATCCAAGTACACCACTAAAAATGAGTTGGTGAATGGCCACAAGATGTCATCCATTAGCCTCATGAAGGTTTCAGGAGAATTCGTCAATCCGAAAGGCATAACTAACCATTCGAAAAGGCCCTCCTTGGCTTTGAAGGTAGTCTTCCACACATCGGAGGGTTTGATTGGTACCTGGTGATATCCTCACTTCAAATCAATCTTGCTGAAATATTTTCCCCCCTTCAGTTGGTCCAGGAGGTCATCAATCCATGGGATCGGGTGCCTATTACGAAAAATGATCTTGTTCAGCACCCGATAGTCAATACAGAGTCTTCAAGTCCCATCCTCCTTCTGTACCAACACGATCAGGCTTCCATAGGGAGATGAACTCGGACAGATGTAACCTTTCTGAAGTAGCTCATGAATTTGCCTCTTGATTTCATTGTTCTCTAGAATGGAGCGTCGATAGATTGGTCCATTGGGTAGCAGTGTACTTGGGGTTAGATAAATGGAGTGCTTGACCTGACAGTGCATAGGAACCCCTGCGAGGGAGGTGAAGATGTTCTTGTACTTCTCCACGACCTTGTCCATTTCTAGTTGTCGTGCAGAGGGGCCCTGTTTGGAGGTTGTGGCCACCATCTTCTTCTTTCCTTGAGGGCGTATCATCAGGAAAACAAATTTCCTGGTTTTGGAAATGAGCTTACTACATTGTTTTGCAGTAACCAAAGAGATGGCGGTATGCGGTGCTACCTCTGGTATCCTGTACAACTTATTTCCCAAAGTAACAATAATAGCACAAGGCCTTGATTCATACACAACATGTCACTTCCACAAGTATGGCTATCTTAATAATACATCACAAACTTTAAGGGTAGCAATGTCACACAATACCTCATTTGTGAAGGGCTTAATGTTGTATGGAAGGCGACACTGTTGGCTCACGCGAAGATCCCATCCTTAGTGAAGCCACCCAATGGTGTACAGTTGTGGATGTGTTGTGGTCGATAAGCCCAGCTGCTTCATGACCTCTGCCGAAATGAGGTTCTTTTGGCTCCCACTGTCGAAAATGAACTGTAGCGAGGAGCCCTTTACCCACATCTGGGAGTGGAAGAGACTCTCCTCCTCCTCTGGATCTTCGAGTTCCTCCTTCTGGATCTTCGTGGTGGCAATGGTGGCGTTGGGCTCCGCATTGATAATCTGCTTCCCTTTGTCATTCCCCTTGTCGGGTTCTGACTCAGAGTCGGAACATGCATCTGATTCTAAAACCTTTAGCTTGGCCACCAATATCTACTTGGCTTGACACTCACTTATGTTGTGAGTGAAGCTCTTGTGGAACTCACACCACTTTCCCATGTCCTTTCTCAGCTTCGTGACATTGTTCTTTGCTTGCAGCTTTGGCGGGTTGTCTTGGGTTATCTCGCCTTGGCTTTGTCCTTTTTTCTGTAGTTTGGGGGCACCTTTCCCTTACTTCAAATTCGCAGATCCAAAGTCTCGCTTCTCCTGTTTAAACTTTTGCTCGACCTTGATGGCATATCAGTATGCTATGCTAAGCAAGGAGATGTTCAAGAATTGTATTTCTTCCTGGATGTACTTGTGCAGGCAGCTGTAGTATTTGAGTACCAAATGCTAATCTGAATCCTTGATACCCAACTTTGTGCGAAGGGTATGGAAAATATTGGTAAACTTCGACACGTCTTGTTCCCTTCCCTCCCATAGCATGGTCCGCTTTATGTATTGATCCTCATAGCTTCCGAAAAGGTAGTACTGCTCCTTGATGGCATCCTAGAATGAATTCCAAGTGGGTGCGGCTGAAAATAGTGAGCCTATACTTTCATCCTTCTGCTCGTAGTAGGTTTCTCACCAATCCTTGACGTGGGGGGCTTCTTTGAGAAGAGAGAAAATAATCTTTTCCCGACTAGAAAAATCTTGAACAGAAAAATAACCCTCTAGCAGATTTAGTCCTTTATCAACGGCATCTGCGTCTATCTGACCCTCGAATATGGGGATTTCAAAATTAACTTGTACCTTAAATAGTGTGGTATTTCTAGAGTAGCTATTGGAAGTCGATGTGTCGCCCCTGGGTAGTCGCTGAAGGATCTGGGCAAAGCTTTCCATCATCGCATTCCTTTGTCGCTCGAGGGCTTCTTCGAGCAAGATTTTGGTAGGATCTCCTGCCCCCTCATCTTTCTTTTCATCCGCTATGGGAGGCCGTTGATATTTGCGAGGTTGGTCTTGCAAAGGTTCGACCAATTCAAGCCCTAACTCCTTATATCCTGACCTCGTTGGGGACATGCAAAGAAAAGCAGAGAAAAAAAGCAGACCACTCTGATACCACTGATCCAGATTTAAACAAGAAAACAACAAATTACAGAGATAATCATAAACACAGAGATGGAGTGGACATAATACTTCATTTCATTAATGTAAAATATTGAAATATGCTTACAAACAAAAATGGAAATAAACCAGCTAGGGCGATAGTAGCTTATCTTTGAGAAGAGATGTGGTGGCTACATGCCTCTGAACTACCTTATAATGAGGCTCAAGGGCCTTTTTATTATTGAACACTAAGATCAAACCCTAAACAACCAAAACCCTAACCCAAGGAGATGTAACACCAAGAGCTTATGGGCCCTGTTGGGGTGAGTTGGACAGCCAACTTCCCAGGGTCATGACTTGGTCATATTATCTCCATTTGACACGCATGATAACCCGTTGGAAAAATATCTCTGAGGACTACGTTGGAAAAGATGACTTTAGACAAAAAATTGATGGTGGTAGATTTCCAAAAAAACGTCGTTTAGGGCCTCAAAACGACTCCAGAAGTTTAGGACCCGAAAACTGCTAAAAATAGTAAACTGTGCTACAATTAAGGAAACTAAAAAACTAAAAGAAGCAGTGGTGGGGGTCCAAGTGGAATTGGTGGGTGGCCACCAATATCCACCTGGGTCAACGACTATTACTACTCAACATTCTCCCATAAAAAATACTCAACATAATTTCATGGTCATATGAAATAGAGTCAAAGGAAATTTATGTTTTCAATACAATAAAAATTTATCATAGTTATAAAAAAAGAAAAACTCTATGAACATGCATAAGGAAAAGGTCACAATATCTTCATCATAATCACGCGGAAAGGGATCACAAGACACCCTAAAAAAAGCCAATAACTTGTAATATGAATTGGTCACATTATAAAAGACTCAAAAATGTGTAAAATGAATGGGACATACAAAAGAAAACAAAAAAATATATCTTCTTTTATTATCAACATTAAATTATAATAAAGTCTCTCCTAAAAATAATCATCTTAAATAAGGAATACAACAAGTTATTTTAAATTCCAAATCTCTCTACTATTTTAAATTGCAAGCAGTGGTAGTCCCTACCAGGTCTGAAAACAATTAATAATACATACTAGATTGTAACTATCAAACAATTAGATGAGTTTGAGTCAAGCCATCAACATAGAAACTCTCTCAAATTAAAATAATTATACTACACCCTTTAAAATTTATTGAATTATTAAAATTGATTCAATAGGAAAAAAACATAATTTAAGTAATTGAAATAAATGTAACATCATTGTCTTAGGGAAGAAGTTAAATATTTGTTTTTTTTTTAACTTCTCTAGCAAATTTTTTCTCTTTGAATATCTATACAAATAAAGTTAATTAAATCATAATAGAAAAAGAAATAAAAAAATCAATTAATCTGTAATCAAAATAAATGCACCGGTGTATTGCCTCCAGAGAATCCATTTGAATCCATATTTTTCAAATGGTCTCACTACATAGGTTTCTATATTTTCAATGGTGTTACCTTCCCTTTGGATTTCATAGTGATGTATTATTAAAAATAACAAAAACTATATCCAGTATCCAAAATACATTAGAATAGCATTTGGTGATTCCTTAAGTCATAACTTCTTCTCATGGATATTCAAATATTGTTGGATCATCCCATTGTGCAAGTTATATTCTAAATCCAAAAATTTCATGACATAAATTATCATTTGACGCATTGCCAATGGTGATTATTTGCTTTTTCTACCTGATTTTATGTCCATTATACATTCACATATCTAACACTCATGGAGTAAGTTGAATGTGCTCCATACCATACCCATTTGATACATAAAATCTTAACTTCATGATACTCATATAATGGAATTTGTAATTAAAATATCTCTTGGATAAATAAAATCTAAACTCCATAATACTCATTGAATATAAAAGAATCTGCAATTAAAATAAATATATTAACATTTTTTATATTATAAACACAACCTTTGATAAAAACATTTTAAAACTCATATATAACATGACTCATTTTGCTTTGTAATGAGTTAGGCTATATACATTTAAGAGCCATCTACCATTTAAATCTAGCTAAAATCCAAAAATAAATAATTAAAATTTTAAAACTAATTAAAAATCAAAAAAAAAAAAACTAATTAAAAACCCAAAATAAATATTTAAAAAAATAAAGATACAATGCACTTATTTATATAGATCATTTTCTATGTTATAAAATATCCCTTATTTGTTGTATAGAGAAATTAATAACTATAATATATTATCAATAACACTCTCATAGATTTTATACCATAAAATATATATTAAAAAGAAATCTCATATATGTATATATAAACATACCCGCGCAAGAAGCCCTGCACTCAATTTGGTCCAAACACCTCAAAAGCATCATCCTCAAGATCGACCTGTCAAAAGATTTTGACCGGGTCAGCTGGCTTTATATCAAAATGCTCCTCATTCACCTGGGTCTCCCTCATAATTTCATCAACTGGGTCATGGCTTGCATCACCACCCCCAATTTCAGTGTCCTCATCAATGGATCGGCATCCCATTTCTTTCACTCAGAAAGGGGTCTCAGACAAGGCTGCCCCCTATCCCCTCTTTTATTTCTTATTGTCATGGAAGGACGAAGTAGATAATTATGACAGCTAAGCGAGATGGATCCCTCAATGGCCTAAAGATCTCTGATGACTGTTACCTCACACATCTGTTATTTGTGGACTATGTACTTATCCTGCTGGATGGTAGCATCAGAGACTCCCAGGCTTTCTCTCGGATCCTTCATCTTTTCTCGATTGCCACTGGCATGCTAGTAAACCAGCAAAAATCCACTATCACTTTTGGCCACACAACAGTTCATGAATCACAGTATGCTCAACAGGTATTCCCTTTCAGTATCCATCAAATGGATAGAGGACTAAAATATCTGGGGTACTGGCTAAAGCGCAAGTGTTAGAGGATAGCAGATTGGGTCTGGCTTGTTACAAAATTGGAGAAAAGGCTCATCTGTTGGAGTCACAGATATCTATCCAGGGCAGGTAGATTAGTGCTTATCAAAACGGTCCTGGAAGCCACCCCTATCTTCTGGATGGCTCTTGCGTGGATTCCCAGACATATTCTGGCTCGCCTACAACAAATGTGCAACAGATACCTTTGGGCCGGGAATCAAGACAAACACATTTTCGCCTGGATTGGCTGGCAAAAGATTGCATTGCCAAAGCGTTGGGGGGGATGGGGTCTGAAATATCTCCCTCTATTTTCACAAGCCCTTGCGGCCAAAATGGGCTAGTCCTTGCTGACTAGTCAGAACCTATGGTCCCGTTTATCATATCATAAATATATCTGGCCCCTAGACATGATGGATTGGGTCAGGCTTCCTAGCTGGCAGAAAACAGGCATCTCATCTGTATGGAAGGTGTTGCTTCACTCACTGCCCCTAATCAGAGACAACTTGGTGTGGAGGATCAATGATGGATCCTTGGCTAGGATAGAATTGGATCCTTGGATTGGAAGTGGAGGTAGGCATATCCTCTCTCAAGATCTCATCAGATATCTTCACTCTCGAGAGATCAAGGTTTTTGCACATATTGCTGACCAGCAGAACTCAGGGATTTTTAATGAGGCATGGAAGTCGGCTCATCAAATGGACCTTCCTCATAGATGGCATCAGGAGTGGCAGGAGTTCAGATCAGCTTTAAATGAATCCCCTATCAGAATCAAAGAGGGTCCGGATGAACTAATATGGAGCCAGGCCGAGAATGGCAAATACTCCCCAAAGGTCGGGTACATCACTCTAAATTTACATAAAAACCCGAACATCATCCCTTCTTGGTGGAGAAGCATTTGGAAGCTCTCGGCCCCGCCAAGAACCAAGCTATTTTTCTGGTGCATAATGAGAAACAAGGTACCTACAGGGGAGTAGCTCACCCACAGAGCTTTTCAAGGGTCCACCTGGTGCATACTGTGTAAAGGTGCATCAGAATCCACAGAGCACCTCTTTCTGCGATGTCGTGTTATTCTAGACCTGTGGATCTCTCTATTCAATTCGATTCCATATAACGGGCATTGGGAGGGAGATAACCTGAACAACGCATGGGACGAATGAACTCATAGACACAAAAGATCGAAGCTCATAAACCTTCTGATACTCGTTAACTGGCACATATGGAAAGCTCGCAACCGCCATATCTTTGACAATAGGCCTGCACATTGGCCACAGATTGAGGCAGGGATTATATCTGCATTTAGGGAGCTACCAGATCCCCCGCCACCCAAAGAGCGTCGACCTCATCCACCTCCGTGTATTGACACAAACACACCATGGGCTTTCTTTGACAGGGTTTCTAATCAACATGGATGCGGTGGAGGGTTCCTTTTATACATCAATGCACAACATTACTATAAAGTCAAACTGGGCCTGGGTGTCGGAACAAATAACTATGTTGAACTCATAACATTCCGCCACTTACTGCACTTCACACTGGGCCACTATTGGACTAACATAAACATATTCGGGGACTAAAAAATTATTACCAATTGGTTCAATGCCATATCTGATTGTCACATTCACACACTCAGAATTATTCTAAATGAAGTATTTATATTCAAAGCAACATTTAACAATATTTCTTGCTCTCATATCTACAGGGAGCATAACAGCCATGCTGACAAATTATCCAAGGAGGCCGCGCTAATGCCCAGAGGTGTGTGGGAGATTACTGAGCAGCAAGGGACAAATGAATACCAATATTATCACCGGTCATATATAGATAAAATATATCAGAGAGAACCTAGACACTGAACAGGGCACTTTTTTTGTTTTTTGTTACTCATCTGAACAATACAAATGATATTTTTTGAAATGTACAGAACAAAGTATGAGAGCCCTGCAAGGCTCAATGTATAGTCATAGTTGATAGTATATACAACTAATTATAGCATATTTCCCTGCGTGGTATATCTAGCTATAGATACCCTTAGTTTCTTTTATGTTTTCTCTTATGATCATCGTTCAAAGTGGCAAACAGCATATGCGAAAAGCATCTACAATATGTAATTTTTCCAATCTAATGAAAAATTACGGATTTTTCTAGAGGAAAAAATAATGTATATATAAACATAAACGTTATTTGTATTATTAATGATGTGAATTTGGAAAAATTTGGTTGTCTATTAAGTCTAAATTTAATTTTAACATTAAGCTTCATCAGGTAAACATCTAAAAATTGTGTGGAGTAACAAAGTTCTAGACATTTTTTTAGTGTATCACAAAATACCTACTTTAGTATGACTATTGATGATATTTCCATGTAAACTCGCATACTAAACAATCAAAATCCCTGAAAGCTTAAAGCCAAGTTATTAAAGGTGTCCCTGTTACAAACAACAGTGACCCTAGAAAAATTATTAGGTCCCTATACTATTAGTGTAACCCCTTATTGTTATTAGTGCAACCCCCTTATTATATTGTTGTGCCCATGTAGTCCCAATATTGTTATTATTGTGACCTTACATTATCATTGTTATGTCGGCTCTGGTAATATTATGACCCCTTAGACTCCTATATATAGAAATGAGGTCTTATCATTTGTATCATCCAAGAATTGTTCATTTATGTAATGTAAATGAGGTTACCCCCTCGAAGAGGCTGATTTCTAAAGTGTTGATCTTTCTTTTCTATCTTTTTTTGAGCTGGTTTCACAACATTTGGTATTAGAGCTTTGGATTCTAGGGTTTCACTGCTCCAAACAGGTCATCATGGAATTTTCACTATAACGTTTTTTATGTGACATTTCAGAAGATAAAAACAAAACCCATTTGAGTTGAAATATCATTGAACCTCGGGGCTGACTTTCAGATCTTGTTGAGATATATTTTCGAAGATATGTTCTGAGGAAATTAGCGTTGTTGCAAGATCCAAAATTCTCTCTCCAACAGGTCATCGTGGACTTTTCGCTTGAATTTTTTTCTACGAAGTTTTAGATTCTGAAATTAAAACCCATTTGAGTTGAGATTTTGGTGAAGCGTGGGCCTGACTTGCCGATCTTGTTTTGCTATATTTTCAGAGATATGGTCCGAGACATTTAGGGTTTTTTTAGGCTTCTGAATTACACCCAAAACAAGTGACCTTGGGAAAATCGTCATAGCTCTCTCTCTCAGAATCTGATTCAAATTTCATAAGGCAGAAAGTAGACTGTAGTTTGTTGGGTATCGTTTGCAAAACCTAAGGTCGAAACAATGACACGTGGCATGTCATAGAAGTTCTCTATACTAAACGAGTCTATAATTAGGTCATCTTGGCAGATTGGACATAACTCTTTCTTCGGGAATCCAATTGCGATCAGACTTGTGGGGTTAGAAAGAGGACTCCAAGGGCTATTACAGTCTGAAATTTTGGAACTTAAAGATTCAAAATTACAGAGTTTCAGCTGTTTCAAGATCGAGCTCCTAAAAACAAGAAAAAGCGATATAAGGAAGTTTGATGGCAAGGATCTGGTAAATTGGATACTACAGATGGAGCAATGTTTTGATCTACATGAGGTGCAACTGTTACAAAAGGTACGTATTGCATCTTTGTATTTAGAACCGAATCACTTTTTATGGTATGAAGGGCTTTTTTCTCGTAAACCACTTGTCATGTGGTCAATTTTCACAAAAGAAATGATAACACATTATAAGGATACAAAGAGAAACACCTTCTTTAGCCAATTGATAAATCTCAAACAAAAGGGTTCAATGGAAGATAACATTGAGGACTTTGAAAAACTGAATATAAGGGTAAATGATATTCCAAAGAAGCAAAGGATTGATGCCTTCATAGGGACTTTAAAGGATAACATTCAACATGAGGTTTGTCTTTGGGAACCTGATTCATTGGAGAAGGCATTCAGGTTGGCAAGAAAAATTGAAAGTGGAATTATGGAAACAAGGAATCCCACCACTCACAATTATAAATATGGAAGTGTTTTTTCTCCTAGCCTTCCACAACCTATAAGGTTGACACCACAACAATTGGAAGAAAAAAGAGCAAAAGGGATTTGTTATAATTGTGATACAAAATACATTAATGGTCATAATTATGCTGAGAAGAAATTATTTTACGTAGATTGGTGAAGAGGAGGAAGAAAAGGATCAAGAAACATCAAAAGAAGATGATATACAGTGAGAACCAACCCTAGAGAAAGAACAAATAAATCCGACCATATCTTGTACTGCATTGGCAGGAATTACCACTCCTCAAACTCTCAATATAAAAGGACATATCAAGAACAAGAAGGTTCAAGCAGTGAAATATCAGGAAGAAAAGGATCAAGAAACGTCAAAAGAAAAGCATACTTACTAGGAACCAACCCCAGAGAAAGAAGAAATGAATCTGACCATATCTTGTAATGCATTGGCCGGAATTACCACTCCTCAAACTATAAAGATAGAAGGGCGTATCAAGAAGAAAAAGGTAATAGTGTTGATTGATTTAGGTAGTACCTACAATTTTATTCATTGTAAGATAGCCAAGGAATTGAATTACTTCCTAGATCCAGCACCAGGGTGTCAAGTGACGGTTGCAAGTGGAGGAACCATAAATTGCTCTGGAAAGTGCCATAATATCAAGTTATCCATGGAAGAATATGTTTTGAATAATCCAATGCTTTCATTTCTAATGGGTGGTGTTAATGTTGTACTAGGAGTCCAATGGCTACAATATTTTGGGAAACCGGGAAAGATAATCAGCTCTAACGACATGACAAAGCTTCCAAAGGAAGAACAATGTGGCGTAATTACACAATTATGTTCGCGAGAGGTTACCACATCGAAATCATCTATTTATCCAGATCTCCAAAAAGTCTTGGACAATCATTCCAAGGTATTTGATACTCCCAAAGGCCTCCCACCTATTCGTGATCATGATCATTCTATTCATTTGATTCTAGGAATTTTTCCTCCAAACATCAGGTCTTACATATATCCCTATGCCCAAAAGAGTGAAATTGAATGTATGGTTGCAAAAATGCTAGACGCTAGTATAATTAAACCTAGTCAAAGTTCTTTCTTTGCTGCAGTAGTATTGATGCACAAGAAGGATGGGTCAGGGCGCATGTGTCTAAATTATAGAGAGCTCAACAAACTCACTATTAAAGATGAATTTTCCATTCCTGTCATTAATGAATTATTTTTATTTTTTCTCTACAAATACTAACTTCTATTAACTGTAAGGCAAAATATTTTTACATAGTATCGAGGCTTGGAAGCACTCGACAGAACAGAATTTCCCCTTTACAGACATAAGCTGGGGAAACCAGTTACAAAGAGCAAGAAACCAGATAACAGACATAAAGGGAGACATATGTTGCCGAGAAGGAGAACTGAGCCAGCACAGAAACACAAAAACATTGCAACCCAGCATATAAAGAGTCACCAAATTCCCATCTGGGAGCCAAAAGACAGTATGACAATTGCATTGAAACTTGACCACGAGCCTGAAACAGAAGCTGAAACAAAAAGACAGTCCCAAGTGGCGCTATTTCTCCTTTGCCGGGCCATGGTTCTTCTTCTCAGCCAGACCTATATCACCAGTATTCAGACCTTCATTGCCGCTCAAATCGCTGCCAGGGATTGCCATGGCTTGGTCTGCCTCACCATGAGTCCGGTCCTCAGCTGCAGGTCCTGTATCTTCAACGGGAGGAATATTTTTGAGAAAATCCTCTTGTTCAGCCTTCTCATTTTTCCAATTTTCCATGTTGTCTTTGTCTAAGGAATGCTCACTGCTTGGAGAAGGATCAGGGGCGATGCAGGCCAAAGGGGAGACAAGGTTTTCCTCTTCCAAGAGAATAATGGTGATGTGAGCAGTGACCAGGGGCCTATGCAAATTACTTTGAAATTTAAAGTGCATGGTTTGGAAAGCACTGTTCGGGATAGGCTTACAACCAAAACTTACAGAAGGCCCAGTTCATGGACGGGGGAGGGATTGAAAGGTTCCGGCGCAGTTTCCATGGCATGACCGACTGGAGGATGCAAACGACTGTCACGACGCCCCCCTGAATGTTGCCTCTTGCCCGAGCAAACCATGATGACAGACAGGAGGTAGGGCACAAATGGATTATGGACGGGATAACCAACAGGACGGAGTCGATTGAGGCAAGAGGGATGCCCAACAGGCTTTTCAACCGACAATGCAATATAACAGAACTTACAGACGACCATAGAACTTGTAGACAATAGCATGAATCCAAAACAGGGGAGAAATTACCCTTGATAGAGTTGGCTTGGAGCTCGCGACAGTGAACCAGAATTAAACCATCACCAACAGCCTCCACAAACTAGGTTCCAGTACCGCGCGACTGAGCATAAGGCATGGTGAAAGAACGATGGAGCAGCATGATTATAACAAAAGGAATGTTGTGTCAATCAACGCAGAACATAAATGTGAATCCACCAACCGATCCAACATTAATACCCTTTCTCTGCTCGCATGAGTTTACGTCCTGGGAGGCCACGCTGCTCTGCAGCTGGCAGTACTGGGCATTAACTCCTTGCATGGAGAACAGTGAGGTCGGTGATGCCACCCGGATCCAGGAGTCATTGATGAATTATTGGATGAATTGCATGGATTAATTTACTTCAGCAAGTTGGATCTTCGTTTAGGATATCATCAAATGAGAATGAAGACTTAAGACATTCTGAAAACAACATTATTGAATAAATATGCATTTTCATGGACTCCGGAAGCAATGAAGGCTTTTGAACATCTTAAAGAGGCAATGTGCCAAGCACCAGCCTTAGCTACACCAGACTTCACAAAACCTTTATTGTGGAATATGATGCATCAGGAAATGGAATTGGTGATGTTTTAACACAAGAAGAAAGACTCATTGCTTTCGAAAGTCATCCAATCAAAGGAAAGTATTTACACAAAGATATTTATGATAAGGAAATGTTGGAAAGACTACATGCACTTAAGAAATGACAACCTTACATAATGAGAAGATCCCATTTCAAAAAATATTGCCAGAACTTAATGAGGAAGGAAAAATCATATTGGAACCTGGAGCAATCACAGAAACAAGAAGCTGACAACTACGAAATCAATCAATTTCAGAGTATCTCATCAAGTGGAAGAACTTACCCACAAAAGATTCCACATGGGAGGACAAGAATTTTATACAGAAGCATCAAAAACTACTCAACCATTGAAGACAACACTTTTTGAAGGAGAGGGGCATGTTAAGCCCCTATACTACTAGTGTAACCCCTTATTGTTATTAGTGCAACCCCCTTATTATATCGTTGTGCCCATGTAGTCCCCATATTGTTATTATTGTGCCCCATAGAAGCCCACTATTGTTATTATTGTGCCCTGACATTATTATTGTTATGTTGTATCTGATTATATTATGACCCCTTAGACTCCTATATATATAAAGGAGGTTTTGTCATTTGTATCATCCAAGAATTGTTCATTTGTGTAATGTAAAGGAGGTTGCCCCCTTGAAGAGGTTGATTTCTAAGGCGTTGATCTTTAGTTTCTATCTTTTTGTGAGTTGGTTTCATAACAAAAATCCCATTCAATATCCATATTAATATAGAACTAGAATGACTCCTTACAACATTGAATAGCTCAAAATATGATGTAAGCATCTGTAAAAAAGTTCAATGGGAATGGCTAGAATAGTTTCAACATATTTCAAAATATGCTTTAACCAATTGAATTTCAAGTAGTGTGTGTTGGTCATTGTTGGATAGGTAAATCCCCTCTGCGGACAGAGGCGATCCCACTAGCCTAAAACAGAACTAGCCACAAACAAACCACGCTGCTACGCAAGTTCCTAGTTATGCATCAAAGGTGAATCAAGAAGACCAACCTGGAATCCAACGCTATGATTGAAGCAGAGTTGATATTCCTGCTCCCTCGCTCCAGCAGATCATAAACGAACACCTGCACATGTAAAGGAAGAGACAGATACCAACATAAAATCTACCAAGGCACAACTATATTTCAGTCAGAAAGGAAATAAATCAACACATCACCATAATAGACAATGAGATTGGAACTATAATAGCAGTCGCTCATTAGTTAATAATAAACAGGAAAAGTTACAACCATGGTTCTAACGTCGAACCTCTCCTGGCTGGGCGAGTAACTATATGTGTCTTCCAATGCATCTCCTCTCCGGCAGCATAACCTCTCTAGCATTCACTAGAATTCCTCCAAGAACTTAAGAACTCAACACCTAACACTCCATGACTGACGACTATCACTAGCTTGTTAAATGCATAAGGACAAGCTTATATAGATGAAGAAGGGAGGAGGATACGATGAACCGGGACACCTATTGTGGATTAACATTATCCCCAAAATCCATTAAAGATGGAGATAGGATAGAGCTCGACATAACACTGATTTTTTATCCTCAAAAAAGCTCCATGTAATGAAGGAAACAACAGTCGGATGTGCGTTAAGGCAAAAAGCATGACCAAACTTGGTTGGCGCGACTGCTGCTCTAAGACAGAGTGCCAATGGTCACTCCCTCTTTTGAGGATCTCCATGATTGGCGCGGGTAAGATACTGTGGACTTGCGCCAATGGAAAAAGAGCACTTTTCAGGGATAATCTGTAGGAGGTGTCTTCAGGGAACATGAAGTACATACTCAAGGGAACATAATGCAAGTGTTTTTAGACTTTGTCACTCCTTATAACTCCCACGATGAGTCCTCCAAGGTACGATAAGAGGAGTAACAGGGATGGTGACAAATTACTGTGTAACAGATGCCCCCTAAAGCATGAAGTCCAAGAGGTGGAGAGGGGTGAAATGCTTTACAAGAACACATATAGTTACTGCCGCCGAGGATCTGTATTAAGAGACATGACTGATAGTTCAATTACATGATGTACGTGGTATGGTCGCAGCCATCCATAAGAGAGTGCATAAATAATCTAGATCCATAGTATGGACGCAGCCATCTAGTTAGGATCAATGAATTGACTCAGGTATGGTCGCAGCCATCCAGTGAATGAGTCAAGTATCAAGAATCACGCCTGGATTACAACAGACACAATCCAGGGTCTTGCGCTCCATCTCGATCTGAACAAGAGTACAAGTTCAAGCATGTGAATATATGAGTTGAAGTCGAACATGCATGAACATCGTCTGATTACCAGTCAATAGTGGAAACTGTTAATAGACGCGAGAGGTACCACCAATAATGACAATGGTCCTCAAGGTACTATAGGTACAATCTACGGCGCATGAATTAATGATCTGAAGTCGAACGCCCGTAGAATCATTCGATCGGAGGCCAATGATGAAAACCTCACGTTGAACACGAAGAACCTGCCATTGAGGCATGCAGGCTCCAAGGCACCGGAAGGGAGTCTCTAGATCAACTTCCTGGATAATGAGTTGAAGTCGACAGGGAGTGACCTTGATCGAAGGTGGGCTATAATGTTTCCCACATCATCGACACGAGACAGAGAGATAATGTTGTGAATCAAGATTGTGCGAACTATCAGAGGGAGGTTGTTTCTTTGCAGGGGTCAACTTCTCCTGAACATATCGGCGACACATTAATGGAATTGGCAGTATTCGACATCAATGTATCAAAGGTCATGATGACGAGGCAATGAGTGGATGAGAGGTCAAATAAGGTACCCAAGTCCATGGAAGCAAGTGAAAGATATGAGATGAGATATTCCCAACGTAGACACAAAAGCAGAAAAGTGCCATGTTCAAGAGCGACATACTGCCGTCACGGTAATAATTATGGTTCAAAAGTTTTATTTCCCCCACCCCCCCCCCCGCCATTTCAGGCGAGTACCCCAGTTATTTTTAACAAGCTTGATGGGGATAGCATATGCTTGTGTTGTGACAAAATCCGATGTCATTAAATTTTAACGAGTCTGACAAAGGAATAACTCGGCGTCATTTCATGTTTAGAGAGTTTGAAAAGACAGAAGAAAAGGAAACTCCAGGGATGTCTTTTTTTGTAAAGTTGTGTCTCTCGGGCCCGAAAAAGTATAAAATAATACCCGAAAGAACCTCCCGATCATTATGATTGAGGAGTACTTTTCATAATTAGTGATTTCGACCTGAAAAAGTAAAAAAGCGGTCAAAACCACGTCGTTTCGTAACCATTAACGAGTTTGGAACGACAAAAACCCGGTAATCTTTTTATGTTTTAACGGTCGACAAAAAGAACTTAAAATGACCGCCCCTTATTACCATTTAACTAGTCAAGAGGAGTGACACGGCAATCTTTTCCTCTTTAAATGGTCAGAAAAGAGCTGAAAGCGGACCTCCATTTTTATTTTCTTTAACGAGTCAAAAAAGGAAAAATACTCGGCAATCTTTTCATGTTTTACGAGTCAGAAAAGAGCGTAAAGGCGACTCGTCCTGAAGGAACGAGTGGTATAAAGGATAGCAGCTGGTTCGGTAATGGTGGAACTTACTCGAAACATGTAAAGGTTAAGAGGTTGGCTAATAAAACCACTCATCGGTGCGGTTCCTCAGGAAAGGGGAAACAACCATGTGAAAGCATATGATTGGCCAAAGAGATGGTGGCGATGGAATGAAACAACCAAGGCTCATCTATCAGAATTTAGCAGATAAAAGGCAATCACGGGATGTAAATCAGGTATGGGTTCATTTTTACACAAGCTTGAACCATGGAGAACTTTGCTTGTTAAATTTTTTTTGTTGCATGCCCCCAGCATGATAATGCAAAATCGAGATACATGTCCCCCAAGCTTCATGGCATTCACAGAGTGGATGGAATGAAGGTTTACTTGGAAAAACTCGATTTTGAAGGAGGATGCATGCCTCCGGGGGCCAGCTGCCGTCATCAGAATGACGGAGTGGAGGCTGGGGCATTTCCTGTGGAAATAAGACCATTTAGGAATGGTAGATGACTATATGTGAAGTGTGAACCGAGGAATGAAAGTTGGTCTACAACTTTGATCATCCTTCCTTCATGCGGAAAACACATCACTCTGAAGTGTGAGGACACAATAGCACGTATGCGATAAATATAGTCTCGTCCAAGGAGTAAATTGTAATCTAACGGACCTTGGACTACCATGACACCCATTTGAATAGTCTTCCCTTCTAACGTGATAGGTACATTGGGAAGAATTCCTAAAGGTCGAGTGATTTCTCGATGGAAACCCGTAAGGTTTCTCATCTCAGGCAGAAGCAGTGGGGAACCAAGTGCTTCCCAAGCTGTTTAAGAAAGGATACTCACAGGAGATCCCTCATCAATAATTGTACCAGCCATAACCATGCAATAGACTTGGACTATAATTCCAAATGGTATGGAGGCTGGTAACCGAGGATTGACTAGTTAATCCCAATTTAAGGAAACAACTAGGTTGCTTGGAGGTGGGACTGGATAGACAGCCGGATATGATTCTGATGTACTTTCTTCCTGGTGCGAAGGAATGAGAGGGATGCTCACTTGATCATTAGAGTCTATGTTGATGAATAGAATTTGGACGGTGGGATCTTCATTCTTGGCAGTGATAACATCATCTGAGGAGGTAACCTCTGAAGGAAAAACCGGGTCACTTGTAAGCCGGACCTTTTGACTTTTGTCTGGTTTGGATTCAGATGTAAGATCATCTAAGGCTGGAAGTTCTGAAGGCAAAACCGGGTCACTTGTAAGCTGGACCTTTTGACTTTTGTCTGGTTTAGATTCAGGTGTAAGATCATTTAAGGATAGAACTTCTGTAGGCAAAACCGGGTCACTTGTAAGCTGGACCTTTTGAAAGACCGGGTCAACTGTAATCTGGAACTGTGGACTTTCGTTTGGTTTGGACTCAGGTGGTTCATCTTTGATGATAGAGTGGTGCGTAGATGATGAATATAAATCAACACTCGTTCCGACCAGGGACTGGTCTGGAGCAGGCGGAGCACAGGTAGGTTCAGGAAGAGAAAGTTGGACCAAAGAGGAATCATGTTTGATCACTTGGTTAGTGGAGAGATGATCTGCAGTTGTAAAAAGACGTTGATATCCAGCGGGTAGTTGGGGTAAGGGAGCCGACAGACTTGCCAAACGACGGGAAGCTTCATCCATAAGTGGACAAAGGCGAAGGAGATGATTACCTTCACAAAGTCGACAAGGGAAACGAACCTTCCCTTTTCTCTTACCAACTAGTAAGGTATTGTCGATCTGCGACAACAAGGGGCAAGTCGGGTCACGGGACCATATATCTAGGATCCTGGGAATACCAGGACAATCAGAAAGAAAATGGTCCTCCTTGCATAATCGACAAGGAGACTTAGCCTTCCGCGGAGGAGCAGAAGGTGGTTCCACTTCAGATAGTCTCGTGGTAGATACGACCTTTCCCTTATGAGACTTATTCTTTTTGGTCTTCTTCTTCTTCTTCTTAGCCACCTGGTTACTGAAATCCAGGGTTTCACCAGGCGAAGTAGAAGATGAGGACGTAGCAACGGGTGAAGAAGGGAAGGGGTCCACCTTAGAATCAACATGGTGTTGTTCGGGTGGAGGAGGTGGTGGCGGAATAGGAGTCATCACACTTGAGACCACAGAGTTTGAAAACAACCATACGGGTTAACCAATGGTCAACCTAGGAAAGACAATGTTGCGATATACTGAACACCTACATTTCCAACAGAAGGAAATGGACGAGGGTTCCCATCAGGAGGAACACCTTGGCCGGTGGGCGCCGGGAAGGCTGCCATTGAATGAGAAATAATCCTACTCAAGCTAACGCAAACAAAATCTAATTGGGTAAATGTTATCGTGGCCAATAAATTTTAAGACACTGAACTTAACCTTTTCATTTTTTAAGAGTCGAGAAAAGGATAAAAGATGACTCTAGTCTCCTTCGAATATTTAATGAGCACGAAGTGACAAGACGCTCACAGGCACCTTTTCGTTTAGGGAGTCCGAAAAGGATCAAAAGTGACTGCTCTGGAATTCTAGGTAGAGGGTGTGCCAAACTTTTCGCAAAACCACAGAATACTTTTTAGGGTACGGGTGGTCGATCTTCGTGAATGTTGTGTTCACTGCATTGCGAATCATAGGGCGGCTGACACAGCTTCCTATGAATAAAGGCTTTATTCCTATAGGGGTCTCCCAATATATACGCGACAGTACGTGGGAGCACAGTCTGTATTGGCACCTATCGTTTCACCGTGGAGGAATCACCCAACTACTCGACGATAAACTACCAGGTTTAAAGACGCCAGAACACGTCTCTAACCTAGACCTCTAGAGTATTTGCGTTATGTTCCAATGCGTTGTTATGTTCATTGAGTTTATTTTAAAGTTTATCTTCGATTATGTTTCAGTTTTTGGTCCTACCGTATGTGATATCTCAAAAACTTCTTAAATGCAAACTATATGCCAAAATTATATCATTTGTTTCGATGAATTCTATCTACAGGATGGTTGAGATCTTTTCACAAACGAAATGATCACTCAACAAACAACAAAGATCCTAATGCAGCTAATAACAAGAAACGAAATTTTTTCTTTTTCTTTTTGATAGCAACAAATAACAATAAATGCTAACTACTATGATGCAAAAGATTTTTTGTTTTTCTTTCCTTTAAGATGGCATGATGCATTTAAACAAATTTTAAGAGATATGCACAATCCAAGTTCAGTCAATGAAATAGAACCAATTCTGAAACACCAAAATGAACCATGCAAGCAAGGAAAAACACAAAGACTTTCACTGAACCATGTAATCTAAGTTCGAATGAAGTCAAGTGAAATCCAAAGAGGCTAGAAGTGAAGCACTCAGAGTATAGAAGATCAAGCTTTAACAAATCACTGGATAGGTGCAGAACACAACCAACAAGCTGACTGGATAATCAAGTTACCGAAACTTCCCACAGAAGGCTAGACATGCAAAGTCACTAGACGTCCTAGGGCTGAGACGAAAATAAATAGAAATAAGAAAACAGCTGAAGGATAAAGGCTAAGACCAGTCAAGCAGAGGTTCGACACACTTCCAGAGGCTGTAAGAGATATAAAAAGAGACTGAAAGAGCTTTCCACCCACACACAGGCAAAATTTACAGGGCTGGTGCGACTGTTAGCCTGCAACTTGCGCTACCACAAGATTGGCGCGAGTTGCTTTAGAGCAACATGCGCCAACTGGCGTGACTGTCAGAGTAATAACCGCGCCAATTAAGCTTTCCAGCTAGAAAAATAAATAATACGACCTCAGGTCGGGTTGACAGTGCTCAGATGGGTCAAATAGTAAAGAATAAACTCAAAACTGACTCAGGAAGCTCATTTACTCAAGCAAGCAGAAGAAAATTAACATGCAAGACAAAAATCAAATAGCTCCTCCCCAACGGAGTCGCCAAATTGTTGGATAGGTAAATCCCCTCTGCGGACAGAGGCGATCCCACTAGCCTAAAACAGAACTAGCCACAATCAAACCACGCTGCTACGCAAGTTCCTAGTTATGCATCAAAGGTGAATCAAGAAGACCAACCTGGAATCCAACGCTATGATTGAAGCAGAGTTGATATTCCTGCTCCCTCACTCCAGCAGATCATAAACGAACACCTGCACATGCAAAGGAAGAGACAGATACCAACATAAAATCTACCAAGGCACAACTATATTTCAGTCAGAAAGGAAATAAATCAACACATCACCATAATAGACAATGAGATTGGAACTATAATAGCAGTCGCTCATTAATTAATAATAAACAGGAAAAGTTACAACCATGGTTCTAACGTCGAACCTCTCCAGGCTGGGCGAGTAACTATATGTGTCTTGCAATGCATCTCCTCTCCGGCAGCATAACCTCTCTAGCATTCACTAGCATTCCTCCAAGAACTCAAGAACTCAACACCTAACACTCCATGACTGACGACTATCACTAGCTTGTTAAATGCATAAGGACAAGCTTATATAGATGAAGAAGGGAGGAGGATACGATGAACTGGGACACCTATTGTGGATTAACATTATCCCCAAAAGCCATTAAAGATGGAGATAAGATAGAGCTCGACATAAGACTGATTTTTTATCCTCAAAAAAGCTCCATGTAATGAAGGAAACAACAATCGGACGTGCATTAAGGAAAAAAGCATGACCAAACTTGGTTGGCGCGACTGCTGCTCTAAGATAGAGCGCCAATGGTCGCGCCCTCTTTTGAGGATCTCCATGATTGGCACGGGTAAGATACTGTGGACTTGCGCCAATGGAAAAAGAGCACTTTTCAGGGATAATCTGTAGGAGGTGTCTTCAGGGAACATGAAGTACATACTTAGGGGAACATAATGCAAGTGTTTTTAGACTTTGTCACTCCTTATAACTCCCGGGATGAGTCCTCCAAGGTA
This sequence comes from Pinus tabuliformis, assembly GCA_031772625.1. Classification (NCBI taxonomy): domain Eukaryota; kingdom Viridiplantae; phylum Streptophyta; class Pinopsida; order Pinales; family Pinaceae; genus Pinus; species Pinus tabuliformis. The sequence goes on from CM062817.1 coordinate 1,447,706,323, forward strand.
CGACAAGAGGAGTAATAGGGATGGTGACAAATTATTGTGTAACAGTCATGATGAAAAATAAAAATATTTCAATGACCTTACCATGACGCTAACTCAATTTTTATATAGGTATAGAGTAATAGCCTTGCTAATTTTTGATGTCAAGCTAGAAAGGAATAGTTGATCTACATTGTGTGGAAGTTCATGTAAAAGCACAACAGTTTTTAAAGTATTTCTATGAACCACTTGAATGTAAAGATTAAGATGCTTCTTGAAAACTTTCTCTCCCCCTCCATTCAAGACCTTGTTCTAAACAAAACTTGATCACAAGCAGGAAAGATTTAAAATTTTAAAAATACTTTATAGAGACAATCCAACTGAAAATGGAGCAATGAAAGAGGCATTGTGCATTGCCTACTCCCCCCACTATCCATTCTATTTCTCATGTTATATTGCATATGGATGATGATGCTACTATTGCAACAATACTTACAATTTAGTCGCTCTTACTGCCCATGTTATTTCCCCTGTAATACCAACCACCCAATCCAGTCTGAGTAAGCTACCTTGTCACCAAATTTAAACTAATAAATAAATTTTAAAAATGAATTTAAGTACATGCAAGATTTAGAAAGAAAGGATATACAAATATAAATTAACCCCTAAATTAGTTCCAAATCTTGTATATATTATATAGTATAATATCACCTACTTTCATCATTCCAGTAATATATGGTTTTTTCAATTTTGATACCTACCCTCCTTAGCTACAAGAATCCATAAATTCAACAAATATACACACTAAACATAGAAAGAAACACAACATTTACACAATCTCAGTAATTTCATATGTTAGTGAGTGAGGTCACTGCCATGGTTGATTGAGAGTATTGGTATCCATAAAATATAACATTTGCACATGACTCTGAGATTCGTCACTTATGTTCATTTCCAAAACCTGAGTTTGTGATAACAAAACGAGGAAAAAAATTGTCATTTTTATATCCTAAAAAGAAATAGAGAACAATAAAATAACATTATTTTATAATTAAAAAAAAATAGCACACTGAAAAATAGAGCATAGATATTGAGATGATGACAATACCGAAATGCATAGCTCATATAGGTGACTACAAGAAATGAAAGGAATGATCAATGTGTGATTCATGTGGCATTGATGTAGGGTCAGAAAATTCATATGTTCTAACAAACTTCATATAATAAACACTGAAAGGAAGTGCTTGAAGTACCAAAACAGCAGAAAGGAAAAGATAGAAAATGCATGGAACAGTGTCCCACCATAGAAGTAGATAGATAAATTGGAAAAAATCCTACACTTTCGAACATAATACTTATCTCTCCTGAGGAAAAATAAGAGGAAGTGTGACTCAACCAACAAACCTTATATGGAAATACTTGTCAGCATCAATTAATATGGTTGACATGGCTACATGCGGTGCACACTTGGGTTGCATGCAAGGCCCAAGCATGCCACTAAGGATGCAAGGTTGGTTTATTTTGAATTTAATAATAGTTAAAATTAAAAATTAAAATATTTAATAACAAGTAGAACAAATAATAAATAAAGTAAAATTAAAATTAAAAGAAAGGCTTGTCACATTGACCTTGCATGCATGCAAAGTGTGTAAGCTATTGAACAGAAGCCACAACAATCTTCCCAAGTTCCAATTTTTCATTGTTGGAATTGTTGGTCTCCGGTGCTCAACTCACTACAACTGAGTTAATGCTCTAGTGAAAGAATCTTTTATTTAAGTTGCGATAAGAGAACGTGTTCCATTAATTTCATGGCAGACGTGAGCATTGATTTGATATGAACAAAATTTCTAATAGTTTTTTATGCAGGTTCGGATAGGATTACCCATTTCACTAATTTCATGGAAAACATGAGCACTAATTTGATATGAACAAAGTCCTAACCTTTGGGTAATTCATACGTTCATTATATTGATTCTATGTACAATCCTTTGTTGATGGACCTTGGATATGTTTTTTTATATTTTCTTATGAAATATGCAAATTGTAGGGCTTGCATTTAGGTGATTATGAAATATGTGAATTGTAGGGCTTTCTTTTAGGTGATTATGAAATATGTGAATTGTAGGACTTGTTTATATGTGACATTAGGATATTCGTCATCCTATACCCATAGATTAAAATTGCTAGTTACATAATCTGGTGAGAAACTATCCTATATGGAGAGAACGGAGATGGTCATGTCACAAGCCTATCTTTGAATACAATAGTAAAAAATGTTCATCCTAGATCCTACTCTCAAAGCATGCTAGTCCTCAGAAACAAAGTTGAAATAAATCGCCAAATTAAGTAAGGTGCGGTCTTTCAAACTCTTGTATAAACTATTGTATGTACTCAAATTAGCTTATATGCTACCTCCTTTGCTATTCATGATTGTCCCATCCACCTCTCGTTTCGTAGTCATTCTCAAAACAAGCAAGTTACAAGATTCATTTTATCATCAACAAACAGGTGCATGTGAAATTCAACTTATAGAAAGGGTTGAGGAGCTTTTTGTTAGGTGGTTTTAGGCTTATTGGTGATGCTTTTTCCCCTACAATTAGTGTTTATGTCTCTTTCTCTTCTGCGGTGTAAAACATAAGCGTTAAAATATATCCCACGCAATGGATTTGGTTTTCAATCTTATCGTAACCTATCCACCACCACCCTTTTAACTATTCATACTGAACAAATATTTGACAATGCATATGTTGGTTTCAAGTTTTGATGGCTTTAGAAAATCTATGTGCTTCAAATTTCTTTGTATTGGTTTCTAATTTTTCTCTTATTGTAGATTGACACAAAAAAAATATAATTTAAAATTTGAAAATAATTTTACTCTAGCTCTAGCTCTTTTTACTAAGTTGAATATTTTTTTTTTTTATGAAATTTGAAAATACCTCCCTTTAATTGATTTTTGTTTTTGCTCTAAACACTTTTGAGCATTATAGGGCTTCTAGTTTGTACATGAACATTATGGGGCTTCTAGTTTGTACATAATCGGCAGTGATGTAGTGGTTGGACAATGGCCATCCACCAAATAAAAGCTATATCAATTGTTCGTTGACTTAGTAGATGGAGGCCAGGAGCAACACCTTCCATTGGTATCTTATTTCGAAATAATAGGCCTTCAATTGGTATCTTATTTCCAAACAATAGACTTTTTGTCGTAGAAGGTTCATTAAACTTGCATGTGTTAAGAGAAGATCTCAATATAAAATAGGTTGAAAGAGGCATTACCATCAAAAAAAATTTATTAGGATGCATCTTTAGGATGCAGTTTGAAGAGGCAGAAGAAAAGCTGGTCGATAGAAAAAGCAAGTGACAGACGTAGAAGAATTGTTAGGCCGATAGAAAAAAAAAAGTGGGAGACTTACGCATTAATTTGATTACAGACTTATGGGAAAAAAATATTAATTTCATTTCAAACTTAGAGGAAAAAAAATACAATAAAGCTTACCCTTGCAATGATCACGTTGCTAAGAGATCAAATGTATCCACCGCCTACTACTTTTACGTGAAGTCTTTTATGATATTAATTTTTTGAAATGTTTTGGCGGTTTATGATTTAAAAAAATGCAATTTACTTTAAATTTTTTCAATAAATGTGTTTGTGAATAATATGATAGGGTAATATGTATTTTATTCTTTAGAAAATTTTAAAGTTGATTAATTTTAAAATTCATTATTTTTTGTTAAGTTTACAATATTGAGGAATTTAGAAATTCACGTAAAAATGTTTTATGATTTTTTATTTAAATATTTAATTATTTTATAGTTTTTATAAAATTTTGACAATTTTTAAGATATATTTTATCATATAAAATTTGGGTGAATGTATTTAAAAAAAATTAATAAATGTTTTCTTAAAAATTATGTAAAATTAATCTTTTTGAGAAATTTAACCCTTAACATTTTTGTTCAATATAAACACTGAAAATTGACTTGGATATTTAGAATTTTTTTTGCCATAATAAATAAAGCATAAAGAATAAATAAAAAATAACAATGAGAATGACTCTTATTTTAATTTTTTTAACATGATTTAAGCATGATGTAAGTTTTAGTCCTTATCTAGTTAATTTTGCTTAAAATTTAGGAGAAATTTCTTGGAGTTACACATTTGAGTTATATCATTTCACAATATTAATGTCTCTAAAGTTTTTCAAGATGTCAAATTTATTTATGCATTTAAAACAACAATTTAAACAAGTGTTGTTGAGCAACTTAGTCCTTAGTCCTACCACTCTAGTTAAAAAATATGTTCTCAAGAAATGTGCATGTAATATCAGTATATTCAAGTTAACTTAAAATAATTTTACGAGCCCCTGAAATTTGAGCTTGAGTTGTAATTTATAGGAATTTGGCAAAGTTAAAGAAAATGGATATTGTAGGAAAACTTGAAATATGAAATGGATATGTGTTGAAAAATAATTATTTTAATAAATTGAAAAATAAATACTTCTTTTTCAAAGTTCACTATTATAAATTGAACTGGTCAATGTTAAAATAATAGTGGTCAATAGGAAAATATATTTCTATAGTCCTGCTATGTTAAGGAGTAATACATTTTGGTGGATAGTGACCACTAGCAACTCTGAACATTTACATGTTTCTTATAAGAGTGCTAGGGAATGCATATCTAATTGTGGAGAGCAACTTCGCATAAGTATGTTTATTTACATCTTATTCTTATCTATTTTTTGCTTAAAGACTTGCTTAAATTATGGTGGGTAGTAATGGATGGTAAATATGTTATTTACTTAAGTAAGAGGAAAAAAAACCTGGCCGCCGCTCTGCAACTCCTCTGCGCCTGATGCCATTGGCTCGGCCCTCTGGCTGCTTCGGTGGGCTCCGCTGACCTCCTGTGGGAAGTGTTTCCTATTCCGGTCCTACTCCTGCACAGCAATTTGATTGGGTGTCGCGGCACATTGGGTTGGCACGACGCGTTGAGTTGGCCCCCCTGTGTTCGTTTTGGTTGTGCGCGGCGCTTGGCCCCTGTGCGGCGCACTGGCCTCTCTGCGCGATGCTTTGAGCCTCTGCTTCTGGTCTTGGATTGGTTGGGGCTCTTTATTCCTCACTGCTCGTTCTCTTCTGCGATGGCTTGAGGGGATCGGTCTTGATCGCTGGGATCTGTGGTCGCTGCAATAATGGAGCCGCCCCCTCCGCCTCCCCCCCTGATGTTGAAGCTTTTCTCAAACTCATGGAATCCCTACTGAAGAAAAAAGTTTCGGAGGCTGCAAAGTTCGTGAAACGATTGGATGACATCCCTGAGATTTCGCTCCCCCCTGAGGGTCCGATCTAGGTCGCCCTTTCTCTGGTTGAGAGAGCTTTGGTTGAACAATTCACTCACATCTGGCCCTCCCCCAAAACCACAGAGAGCTGGGTTGCTAGAAACTGGGCTCCGCTGATTAAAAATGGTGTCACCTCGTATTTTCTAGGGAAGGGATTCTTTATGTTTGAATTCTCTGACAAGGATGATAAGGATCTGATATTCCGGAACGGTCCCTATTTCATGGGTCCTCAGGGGCTGTATCTCAACAAGTGGACGCCCGATTTTGACCCAGCAGTTGACGTTCCCACAGTCGTTCCTGTGTGGGTTAGGCTGCCCAATCTGCCAGTGCATTGTTGGAATTGGGAGTCCCTAAAGCATATCGGTAACACCTTGGGAAAATTCATCGACCGAGCAAACAACAAAGACCAATACGACTGTGCTAGAATCTGCGTTGAAGTTGACCTGGAGGTTGGTTTGCCCGAGGCAGTAAAGATCAGGGTTGGAAGTTGGACTCATGTTCAAAAGCTGGATTATGAGCAGCTTCCGTTCAAGTGCAGGAAATGCCATGTCTATGGCCATTTTGCTCGAAGCTGTCCAAAGAATAGTGAAGTGGAGAAAGGCAAGGATGAAGGTTGGACTCAGGTTAAAAGATCCAAAAATGCCCATAAAGCCATTCGAACTGGTAATACAAATGGCAATGGCCCTCAGGCAGCCCCTAGAAACCAAACCCCTATCATGGAAGAGCAAGGAAACAAATTTGCTCAGTTAAGCTCAGCAATAGAAGGCACCCAAGAACCAGAGATGCAGAAGGAAGGATCGACCCACAAGGAGTCCCCCTCGGGATCAAAGCATGTGGAAAGTAATGAAGACAGATCAAAATAGATCCTCATTGAAGAGACAGAGGAAGTGCAAGGTTCAGAGGAATCAGAAGAAGAAGGTGAAATAGGGGCTTCGAAAACCTAGGCCAGAAGATCATTGAGAGGCCGAAAATCTGCTCGGGAAAATAGAGAGCAAGAGACTTACAAAGACAAACTTCAGGGAAGTCAACCAACCCTCGAGAAACTCTTGGAAAATACTCTGAAGAAGAACAGAAATTAGTCCCAGAGCTCTAGGGGAGCTCACCATCCAAAAAGCAAATGATGAAGATCGTCTCCTAGAATTGTAGGGGTATGGGGAGCAGAATAAAAGAAGAATCCATAAGAAGTTTGATGAGATTAGAATCTCCCGATCCACTCCTTATCCAGGAGACTAAAATGGAGGACTTTTCCTTCCTCCAGATCGGTAAGAAATTATGGAAGAAAAGCGAAAGACAAGCAGTCTCAGCTCGAGGTGCTTCAAGTGGACTGGGCACTATTTGGAATGCTAACAAATTCATAAAGATCAAAGAAGTCAAAAACACCCATTAGTTGTTCTCAAAGATAAAGCACGTAGAAACAGATATGACTCTCTCCCTCTTTAACGTGTATGCTCCTCTCAGCGCAAGAGAGAAAACGCACTGCTGGGACTCCATTAGAAGTCTGGCAGATTCTGAAGATTTGGCTAATATAATAATAGCAGGGGATCTAAATCTCACCTTATCATTGTCTGAAAAATGTGGAGGAAGCACTGTTAGGGACCCGGCACAGGAATGGGTTGAGGATTTGCTTCAAGACTGGGACATGATAGATATTAAGCCTACGTCCGGGAAGTACACTTGGACAAACAAAAGAATCGGCCCGGGACATATCGCTGCAAGGTTAGACAGATTCCTTGTTCAAAGTTCTTTTCTTCTTCTTGGTCTAGAGTCTAGAATGCATATTCTCCCTTGTAGTGTTTCCGATCATTGCCCCATTAAACTTGACCTGCTGGCACATTTGGACCAAGGTCCCATTCCATTTAAATTCAGCTCTCATTGGGTCAAGGAATAGTCTTTCTTGACTTTGATAAAAGAAAGCTGGAAGCTCCCAGTCAAAGGCTCTACCTTCTTTGTTTGGGAAGAGAAACTTAGGAGAGTTAAAGCTTCTCTAAAAACTTGGGTAAAAACCTTACCAAATCCTACTGTGGAAAGGAAAATGATTCAGGAACGACTTGAGATGCATCATCTGGTTTCGAAAAATGTTGAGATAACAAAAAAAATACTTGACAAGGAGGCTAATCTTCAGCACATGCTCCTTAAGTCTAGCTTGGCAGAGGAAGAGTATTGGAGACTGAAATCCCGCAGTCTCTGGCTCAAGGTAGGAGATAGAAACTCTTCCTTCTTCCATAAGCAATCTCAGGCCGGAAAATGCCTCAACTCCATCTCAGAAATTAAAGTAGAGACCACCACGCATAGAGAAATCCGAAGCATAAAGAACGTTGCCTTCACTCATTTCGAAAACCTCTATAGTGAAGAAGAGGCCTTGGGACATTTTTCTATCCTTGTGAATAAGGTGCCCTCCTTGATTACCGCGAGAAAGAATCAATTCTTGGAAGCTAAGATCTCTAACAATGAAATAAAAAACACCCTCTTCGCTATGGAACCAGACAAGGCCTCGGGACCTGACGGTTTTACTACCAGATTCCCGCAAAACTGTTGGCAGATTATGGAGAAAGACTTATGCAGAATGATTCATAAATCTCAAGAGTGTCAGAAAATTGGGGGAAGCACTAATTCGGCCTCCCCGGCCTCATTCCCAAGGAGAAAGGCACCAACACCTTCAGCAGGTTTCGTCCTATCGCCCTTTGTAATATAGGCTATAAGCTGATTACGAAATTTATTGCCAACAAATTAAAAATCATTCTCCCAGACATCATTCCTGCTAACCAGGGAAGTTTTATTCAAGGAAGACAGATTGTGGATAACTTTATCCTAGTCCAAGAGGCGATTCACTCTAGTTTGGTTCGCAAAGAGAAAGGAATGGTTGTCAAGTTAGATCTTGAAAACACCTTTAACAGAGTGAGACATAGTTTTCTGATGGATGTCCTGTGCAAATTTGTGTTTGGATCCAAATTTATCAACTGGATTAAGGCTTGTATCAGCGAGCCATGGATAGCCCCTCTGGTGAATGGGAGGGCCACTGATTTCTTCAAAGCTTATCGTGGATTGAGGCAAGGGTGTCCTCTATCCCCTCTGCTCTTTGTCCTTCAAGCTTCTGTCCTCAGCTTCCTTTTGAACACAAAGCAACAGGATCAAGAATTAATGGGCCTAAACATTGCGAGAGGAGTTCATAATATAAATCATGTGTTATTCACGGATGATTCCCTCTTGTTGGGTGTTGCCTCTGTGTCCTCAGCTAAAATATTTAAAGATGTGGTTGATGACTATTGTGAAGACTCAGGAAGCAGCCTCAATAAAGGTAAATTCCATATCTACTGCTGGAATACCCCTGCCATCACGCTGCAAGCCATCTCCTGTTGCTTTGGTTTCGCGGCCTCCTCGTCATGGTCTTCCTTCAAGTATTTGGGTCTCCCTATTTTCCAAAAACGTGTTGTCAGCAGAGACTGGTTGCCCCTGCTAGAAAAGTTTGAATCTAAGATTCACTCCTGGGGATTTAACTGGCTTAATCTGGCAGGCAAGTCAGTGCTTATAAAAGCAGTCCTAAACAGCCTCCCCATCTATCAGTTTGCTGTGATGCTGGCTCCAGTTGGAATTATGAAGAAAATGGAGGATCATATAAGAAAATTCTTTTGGAAAGGCGGGAAAGCAAACGAAAATAAAATCCCTTTAATAAGCTGGGCTAAAATCTCCATGCCCAGATTGGAAGGCGGATTGAATTTTAAGAATATTTGCACGCAGAACATTGCGTTGGGAGCAAAGCTGATTTGGAGGATAATTGCCCCAAATCCGGGGTGGGCCCAGCTCGCCTTGTGGAAAAAATTCTTTTGTGGGAAAATAAAAAGGTGTTTGGACCATCCCATAGCAAACTTTGGCTCGCTAATTCAAAAGCTCTATGCAAAATCTTCCTTCTTAATTAGCCAATATGCACATTGGATCCTTGGTAATGGCAAGCAAATTAGAATATGGGAGGATCGTATAATGGGCTGCGATCCTCTGGCTGATGATCGTTCCCTGACTTTGTTGAAAGACTGGATGTACAGAGCAGGTTACATTACTCTGTGGGATATTTCTAATTGGGAGAATGGAGACTGGCATAGCTGGATTAACATTGAGGTGCCCCAGATTCTGTCCAACGAGTTTGCAATCTTCTTAGACTTCTTAAATGGCAAGGCTCCTTTGAACAGCAGGAAATTGGATACCCGTGGCTGGGGTCCGACCCCTGGGTGTTATTCAGTCTCTCAGGGTTACAGGCAGATCTTATCACATCCCCACGTTCCTCCAGATCCGAAACCATGGAAAGGGATTTGGTCCCAGTCTTCGCTTCCTAAAATCGACTACTTCTGCTGGCTCCTATGTCATCAGAGAATCTTGACTGATGATAGATTACAGAAAAGAGGCTATCTAGGCCCCTCTCGTTGCTCGTTGTGTGGAGAAAACACAGAAACTGCTGCACACCTGATGCTCAAATGTAAATTCGTGGCAGATCTTTGGAATGAGGCCTTAGGCCCATGGAGTTTGGATTTCGTCCTCCCCAATAGCATTCCCGATCTATTTTCGAACTGGTTGCGTTTGTATCCTGGAGGCTCTCCATAGAATGTACATATCAAAGCTGCCTGGTGCATTCTTCCTAAACTAATTTGTTGGCACACCTGGTTGGAAAGAAATCAGAGGATTTTCAGAGATAAGAAGAGAGATCACAAGATTGTCTAGGTTAAAATCAAAAGCCAGTTAAAGGAATGTGTCGGAGATCAGCTGGACGGGGCAGGCCTGAGAGACCATGATGCTGCTTGGAGCGATATCCTGGACCTCCGATTCATTGAAATTGCCAGGCCTCCCGTTCCTCTCAAAGAATGGAAAATTAGACTTAATGCATCAGATTTCTTGGCTCTTTGCACAAAGCAGGTGCATAACATTCTCTTCTTTGATGGGGCAGCTAAAGGCAATCCGGGCAGTTCCGGAGCTGGTGGAGTTGTTAAAAAAGTTGATGGCAGAACTGTTCTTAGATATGCCTGGGGAGTGGGCTTCAATACCAGCATCCAAGCTGAAGCCCTGGCCCTTCTCCAAGGTCTGAAGCAACTTAAATCTCTCGGTATCAACGATGCAATTGTGATGGGCGACTCTCAGTCTATCATAAAAATCATTGTAGACAGCTCTTCCCCTTCAGATCTAAGATTGTCCAGATTGATCAACAGAATAAGAACCCTGTCAAATTCCTTTTAGAGCTTGAATTTCTATCATGTCAAGAGAGACAACAACAAAGATGTTGATGCTGAAGCTAATAAATCCATTCTCCTCCCCCTTGGAGTCATCCTCAGAGATGGAGAAGAAGGTCGGGATCCCATTCCTTAACTGTCTGGTGAATATGTTTTACTTTCTTTTATTGGAGCAGTTTGTCTGCATTTTTGAAGTGGGAAAGATAGAGGCGGTTGCCCGAAAAATAGCTTGTAAAAATCTCAGGCGTAGCAAAGAAAAAGACACATCGGTCCTGGCCAAGGAGTTTTATGGACTTTGGCTAGCATTTTGTAATCAATTTTGAGGCATTTTGGCCAGAAATTAATATATCACTTTATCCGTTTGTGTAAAAAAATATATATATGTTATTTACTTAAATATGAGCTATTTTCAAGGATTTTAATTTTGGGTGCTTTCCTTCAAAGCTTAACAATAAAAATTACTCCAAAAATATCTTAAAATCATGGCATGAATATTTCAAGGCTTTTAAGTTATTTTCCAATAAAATATTTGAAAAAAATATAATAATCTAGAATTTGTGGAGAGTGCTTGTGGAAATTTTGTAGGAATTTGTAAGTGCCCTAGTTTTATTTGTCCCGTCAATGAGGGGGCTCGATAGTTGGAACCCTAGCCACCATAACCCTCTCTTCCTTTCTGCACCTCGATCTAACAGTGCCTCACTTACTGTCATTGTTTCTTGATGGTTGATGTAGCCTTAAGGGGCGAGATGCTCTACATTTTATGTTTGTTGCCCCTTGCAGTTGTGCTCATGGTTCATTTTTTTGGGTTTCATGGCTTTCTGAGCGTGCCGGTTTCGTTTTCTCTTCTCCTATGGCTATGTGTGGTGAATTAGGGGAGCTGGCGGCTTCCTTGCCTATATGAACCCTTGTTCATGCCTCTTCAAGTTAAGGAATGTGGATGTCGTTAGTTGTTGCATTTGTGGTAGTGGGCTTGGTTGTTTGTGCCTAGAGTGTGAATACTGTCTATTACTCCAATGTCATTCTATTTGGGGTTTGTTGTAGTTTTTGTGGAGCCTCTGTCTATTTTTGTTATGAAAGCCTACTCTTGGTATGTTTGTTTTGGGTCATTTGGATGAAGGCCTACTCTAGGCATGTTTTGTTTTGGGCCATCTAGACAGCCTGTGCCCAATTTTTGGCTGGTATATGTTTTTTGGTTTTTATTTTACACCTTTCAAGGTTTTTACCCTCTTTTACTCGATACTATAGGATCTCGGTGGATCCTAGTGAAATGTGCATATACAAAATGTATTTCTCTTTCATTTTTGAATGAAAAATAAGATTTTTTTTGGGAAATAAATTAACAAATACATTGTATAATAAGACTTGATGAAAATTAATAATAAAAAATTACGATCTCTCAAAAAATTATATACCTTATTAGAAAGCAAAAAAAATAAATTACACGTTTTATATATAAATAGTTTAAAAGCATAACGAATAGATATAAAACCAAAAATAAATATATTTTATACAAAAGTTTAAGCATCATCAGCGTTCCATGCAGTTCTTATAAACCCACTCGCAACTCAGCTAGGTCCATGAAAGTTCAAGTTCCGAGCAGTAAGTACACTCTAATTATGAAGTTCATTATGAATGGTTGAGGTTTTCTATTTTGTATTATTGGACCATATGATTTTCAAAGGGAAGGAAAATGATAAAAAAACTTACAGATTCGATCCAAATTCTTTTGTAAAGGGTTCGCTAATAGCCCAATATTTTAACCGGATTTTCTTGTCAGCCGAGTTGAGAGACGTGTCGAATCATGAGGCATATGTATTAACAGTAGAAATGCGCATGCAAGCAATGTGTCACACTGTTTAGCATGTTACGTGCGAAAACATGCATTGAGTCTCCTAGAGTTTCAATTTAACTCTCCATCAAAACCCCACCCCAAAATCCCGGTACTCTATACATCTCATTATCGGGTGCGTTTGGGATTTTCAATTTCTGAAGGCTATTACTGTTTGCATTATTTTCTTCGTAACTCGATGGTGGTTTGAACTAGGGAAGCCGAAGTTATTAGTAGAACAAAATTGGCCTTGTTTTGGCTTTCTCCATGCTCAGAATCATTTTAGTTTCTTTGTACAGTGGGTGAAGGCAAAGTGTTGGATAATAGACTTTTCCACAAAATTATTTCAGTTTTTCTGTATGGATGGTGGAGGCAAAGCTATGGATATTATGCAGGGCAGGGTTTTCTGTATGGAATAGGTAGAATTGGAAAGAAAGATATGATATTGGAAAGAAAAAAATGGTACGTGTACATATTAAATATTAAATTTAGAAGTTTAGTACATTAATATTCAAGGTTATAAGTTTAATACAAATTGTCACGTTTAGAAGTTGAGTACAAGTTGTCACGTTTAGAAGTTGAATACAAGTCATTTTAGAAATGAAGCCAATAAATTTTCGTCGTAATTTGTTCATAATTTGCTTGCAGTGGATCTAGCTTCGTCGTAATTTGTTTGCAGTGGATCTAGCTTTTTAAAATAACACGTTCTATAGGTGAAGATTAATTTTGCAAACCAGGTAAAAGTAGTATAAATCAACCATTCTGTGAATAGTTATGGTGTGCTATGCTTTATAGAAAAATTAAAACTCCCGGCATCAACATCTTCAGAGTTCTGAAATTGTATTTATACCAAAATAAAAAAGTAAAGTAATTGTCATTTCAAAACCGTAGGAGTGCCATATACCAGCATGGCATGTGGGGATATACTCCCATTGCATGTTTCAGCTTTCCTTGATGTCACAGACGGCTTTGTAAGTTGGTCATATCTAGAAACCCCCTTCATGTCTATTGACATAATCTGCTGGTTGGCCATATCTAGAAAACCCCTTCCTCTCTGTTGACATAATCTAGGTTTAGAGCATTTTGTTGATTTGGGCAGCTTGTTTGAGTTATCTGTCCAAATTTTCACCGCCAACTTGCCGTCATCTACTCCGCATATATGTGAAATGCGTGCAGAAGACCTAGCCAAGCCTAGACCTAGCAGGGAAGTGACCATAAAATCATCACAAAATATTCATACCCTTTGATCCCCAATACTCTTCGTAGACTCAGCCGAATCCATCAAATCGAAGTACATGACTTTTAACGGTCATGAATTTCTACTGCTAGTATGTCATTGTCATTTTTCACCTTTGTCATTTTTCACCTTTTTCATGGTTGGGATTTAACCTTATCCAATTTTTCATTGTTGGGTTTAACCTTAACCCACATTTTTTTGGTTGCGATTTAAATTTAACCAAATGTTATATACCAAATATTCTATCACGTTAGTTATTATTATTTTATCTTTTTTCAATTAAATAATATTAGTTCCTTATGCTCTTCCTCGGAGCATGTGTGCTTCTTCTCACGTCGTGTATGCTTTATTAGTTATTATTATTTTTTTTCAATTAAATAATATTATTCAACCATATATTAGATGGGTAGTCCATTATATATAGAATTTCATATATTAGATGGGTAGTCCATTATATATAGAATTTCATTTTAATACATATAAAAACTCAATATAAAAATGACATTTCAATGTCATGAACATTGAATATTTCACAAATCAATGTCATTATTTAATAAAATAAAATAATAAACATTTCACAAATCAATGTCATTATTTAATAAAATAAAATAATAAACATTTCACAAATCAAGAAACTAAACTATGCGGGGAATAAAATAGTGAAACTATCTTCTAATATAGAGAATAAAATAATGAATATTTCACAAATCAAGAAACTAAACTATACTCTAATATGGAGAATTGAAGTACAAATTAGATGAATAGTCAATCATATATTGGATTTGCTATGCATTTGCTATGCTCTAATATAGGGAATTGAAATAGAGAATTGAAATTGAAGTACAAATTAGATGAGTAATCAACCATATATTGAATTTGCTCTCCATTGTAAACAAGAACTCGTCCCGCCTTTTTTACAATAATACGGTATATCCCATGCCTTTCTTTTGCGTTGGCCTACCATTACTAAGGGCTAGCCTGATAGATATCAGGCCTGCACCTGGTTGGGTCAACCGCTGGTCTTACTATCCGCTGGTTTTATATATATATATATATAATTTTATAAAAAATTATAAAATAACTGAAATTTAAAATGATTAAATAAAAAATTATAAAATAACTGAAATTTAAAATGATTAAGTTGAACTATTCAAATATATCCTACAATTATGATAGACATCGCATAGACATCGCTTTATGATTTATCGACCCTCATCCTATGTGTTATGATAAACAGCGCTTCATGATTTATACCCTCACGCTCTGTGAACTATTCCATAACTGTGTATTTATATATTTATGAACTTTATTTACAAATGAGACCTTTTGCGGATATAAATGATGATATAAATGATGTGGGTAAAAGAAAGATTCTTTATTAATATAAAGTAAATAATAAAAATTTTCAAATGTCTAAACGGTTAAATATGGTAAAATTCATATAAAAAAAAAAAATCAAATATGGTAAAATTCATATATTAAAAAAAAAAATCATTTACACTATTCACTACATGCAAATAACTATTCACTACATGCTATTTGCAGGTTAACTATTCACTACCTGCCTTGGAACCGGGAAATACAGGTTAACTATTCAACTACATGCCATTTACAGGTTAACTATTCACTACCTGCCTTAGAACCCGGAAATACAGGTTAACTATTCAACTACATGCCATTTACAGGTTAACTATTCACTACTTGCCTTGGAACCGGGAAATACAGGTTATTTGCTTGTGTCAACCTTTAAGGATTGAGTACTACCCATGTGACTAGCATGTCTCGGTTGTCATCTCCCTTCTTTACCCAGTTCTCTACCTTATCACTTCTGAAATTTTTTACCTTCTTTACCCAGTTCTCTACCTTATCACTTCTGAAATTTTTTACCGATTATGTATTTATTGTCCTGCTCTACCATGGTACGTGGCACGAGCAACACTTAAGCTCGTCGAACTCAGCATTGCATTGACAGAGGAGAAAAGGTGTGAGGTCCTACGCTCAGAGTTTGTCTTAAGTCTGGTTCAAGCTATCTCTTGGTTGTTTGGTCTCATTTCCGATCTTCATTCTTGGGACTCCGTTCTGCCTTTTTCCCTTACCCCGCGCTACAACTTCTTGGTGAAGGCAAGGTAACCCAGTTAAGTTGATTGACCTTAGGTACGTTTCTTTTTGTTGTTTTCATCGTTTGCCTTTCTCATCGCTAAGCAGCTGTGGTGATTTCTACAGGTTCTTCTTCAGAGGATCCAAGCTACTTTCTCATCGCTAATCAGCTGTGGTGATTTCTACAGGTTCTTCTTCAGAGGATCCAAGCTACTTTTGAAAGCAGAGAACTGTGCTTCCAACCAAATTCCTCCCTCACCATTTCTTGGGTAAGCAACTGCCACGGTTTCTTGGTTGTTTGGAACTGGATGGTTCGTCTCTTAAGGCATTCTGCCTCCTAGCTCTTAGATTTCCAAAGTTGAATGTATGGGAAGTGGTGAAGGTGGAACAGCTCTACGTTGTTGCTGGGTACTCTTTTCCATTGCATTCAAGGGTTCAGTTGACATTTAGATTGCATTCAAGGGTTCAGTTGACATTTAAATCTAAGGAGTCTAATGCCCATTGAGGTATCTGTAAACTGATTCCTGAGCTCTTAGTTTAAGTCTATTTTCGGGGCAGACCATGCAATCCCTTCAGGAAGGGGTTAGGTCTGGTTAGCTCCACTTGTTACTAAGTTTCCTGTTTGGTACACTAAGATCTTAAATTATCTAAGAAATGCACTCTATTTTTGTATAGCACAGTTTATTATTTTAGGCATGCAACCAAGGGTTTTTTCTTAATTCAACACCATGCCTGCACTGGTGCATTATTTGTACTCTCATATGGGTTTTTTCTTAATTCAACACCATGCCTGCACTGGTTCATTATTTGTACTCTCATATAATTGTATGATTACCTTATTTGATATTAATCCTGTGGCAAGAATAGAAAATTTGATGTTAAAGAATACTAATAAGATTCATTTAAGCTACTTAACTGAAAGAATCAATTTGTTACCATTATTTGTACTCATATAATTGTATGATTACCTTATTTGATATTAATCATGTGCCAAGAATAGAAAATTTGATATTAAAGAATATTAATAAGGTTCATTTAAGCTACTTGACTGAAAGAATCAATTTGTTACCGTTTCACCATTCTAAATACTAAGTACTTTTTTATTTTGCTGTTGTTTAACATCAGTTAAAGCTTCATCTGAGAGCGTTATATGTTGTCTTCCTTCTATGCAGAGGGTTTCTCTTACTACAAGGGGTTCATAGAGTTTCTTATATTTGTCGGGTCAAATGCAAGTAGTGTGATCTCCTGATCGTTTTGGAACTGGATGGTTCGTCTCTTAAGGCATTCTGCCTCTTAGCTCTTAGATTTCCAAAGTTGAATGTATGGGAAGTGGCAAAGTTCGAACAGCTCTGCGTTGTTTCTGGGTAATCTTTTTTGTTGTATTCAAGGGTTCGGTTGACAGTTAAATCTAACGAGTATAATTCATTTAAGTCTGTTTTCGTGGCAGACCTTGCAACCTTGCAATCTCAATCTCTTCAGGAAGGGGTTAGGTCTGGTTAGCTACACTTGTTACTAAGTTTACTGTTCGGTACACCGAGATGTTAAATTATCTAAGAAATGCATTCTGTTTTTGTATAGCATTGTTTCCTATGTTAGGCGTGCAACCAAGGGGTTTTGCTTGCTTAATTCAACACCATGCCTATTCTGGTGTAGTATTTGATATAATTGTATGATTACCTTATTTCATATTAATCATGTGTCGAGAATAGAAAGATTTAAGCTACTTAACTAAAAAATCAATTTGTTACCGGTTCACCATTCCGAATACTAAGTACTCTTTTATTTTTTTGTTGTTTCACATCAGTTAAAGCGTTTCATCTGAGAGTGTTATATGTTTTCTTTCTTACAAGGGGTTGATAGAGTTTCTTGTATTTGTCGGGTCAAATGCAAATGTCATCTGATGGTTTTGGGTCGAATCGGTTCCAGGTTATGGGTTGTCGACTCTCAATGCTTCCGAATCTTCCGATTAATATGTACAACTTCTTTCTCTGTTAATGAATGCCAGTAATTATTGGTTATGCACTGTTGTTATCTCCGCACTCGTTTCCTCATGAGTTGACTTTGTGAATCTTTAATCATCTGATAGGTATCTGTTTAGTGTTCGTAATACTCTGCTATCGTGCAAAGTTGCACTGTCTAGCAGTGTGGCTCGGCCCTTAAACTCGGGCAGTCTTCTGGAAACTATGGTCAAAGTAGAGGTTATTATACTTGATTAGGGTTTGTCACGATAAGTCTTGATATATCCTTTGTTCAAGTCTCGGGTCTTTCTCTCTATAATACTAATCTCTGACTGCTATTTTTTTAAGATTTCACATAGCGTAAAGCTACCCTCCTACCGGCTTGTATTTCATTTTATTAAGTTTTTCCTTAAACCGTAAAAGACAGTTTCATAAATTATTATTTTCTTTGGAAATCTATACAGATTAACTACACTCAATCTTATATAAACTACGAAGAATACTATACAGAGCAACAAAATTTTAATCCTAAATAACATTGAAAAGTCTATAGCGAGTAAATGTAATCCTTATAGCGAGTAACAGAATTTAATCCTAAATAACATTGAAGGGAAATTAGTAATTTCTTGTTCCTGCATTCCTTGTAACTATACTTTTGCAAACACGAAAGTAATTCTCCATAGCTAATTCCAATATTTCAATTGAAGTATTACAAATTACACATGTTTATATATATCTAAACTGAAATTTAAAATGATTAAATTGAACTTTTTCAAATATATGTTACAATTATGATAAACAGCCCTTCATGATTTATCAACTCTCGTCCTCTCTATTATGATAGAAGGCGCTTCATGATTTATCGACCCTCATCCTCTGTGTGATGATAGACAGCGCTTCGTGATTTATCGACCCACCCTCTGTGAACTGCTCCATAACTGTATAGCTATATATTTAAATATTCTGAATAGTTGGAAACTCTAGGATCAATAGATATTCTGAATAGTTGGAAACTCTAGGATCAATAGATATTCTGAATAGTTGGAAACTCTAGGATCAATAGTAGGAACTAAATTGGAAATTATGAACTCTGTTTACAAATGAGACTTTTTGCAGATATAAATGATGTGGGTAAATAAAGATTCTTTTTTAACTGAAACAAAATGAAATTTAAAATATGTGGGTAAAAGAAAAAATCTTTTTTAACTGAAACAAAATGAAATTTAAAATATTTGGAGGTGCTTTTTTCGAAGGGTAAAATAAAACTGGTGCCAACAAAGAAAATAATATAATAATATCACGAATCTCCAGACAAAATACCAGATGAGGCAACCAGAAAACCCCAACCAAGCATTCCTTATTAAGCTTTAAATCTAGAGAATACTTCCCCTCTAGAATAATAACTGTGTATAATTACAATCGTCAGAGTAGCGAAATCGAGGTCTTTTGTACGGGCAGAGAAGCGGACAATGCTTTATGGTCTTCTGAGAGCTCGGCAAGTTTAGAAAGTGAGGCCGACGAGGCTGTGTCAGCTGAGCAAGATACTGCGAAAAACTGCTCCAAGGGATCAACAACGCATCTTCCAGCTGAGCAAGAGACGAGGTTGTGTCAGTTGAGCAAGAGACTGCGGGAAACTGCTCCATGGGGATCAACAACGCATCTTCCAGCTGAGCAAGAGACGAGGTTGTGTCAGTTGAGCAAGAGACTGCGGGAAACTGCTCCATGGGATCAACAGCGCATCCTTCCATGGTAAGGTTGGTACGAAAGGGGAATACTTGTAATTGATATTGTATCGCCTCCTTTCGTGGCCCAGTCTGAACCATCCCCGAGAACTCCCAAATGCAAAACTAGGTTGTGAGAACCGTCCCAATCTCAGCCAAGAACTCCCAACTGTAGAACCAGGGTTTGAGAAAAGCCCACAGATCCAAATACACAGCAGAGCCATTGCCAACATCAACAAAAATTTTCCAATACTTCAACCCACAGCTAAACAACAATCTTTCAATGAATGGTAGGTGCAAAGCATTTAGTTTAAAAAAGAACTCTGTGAATGGTTACA
This sequence comes from Pinus tabuliformis, assembly GCA_031772625.1. Lineage (NCBI taxonomy): Eukaryota > Viridiplantae > Streptophyta > Pinopsida > Pinales > Pinaceae > Pinus > Pinus tabuliformis. The sequence goes on from CM062817.1 coordinate 1,447,726,018, forward strand.
TACCACTCCTCAACCAATTTGTAACTATTTCCAACGAATTTGGAACTACTTTGATTGAACGGTTCAAGTTTTTGTAATCTTCTAACATTACATCTTTATGGTGCATAAGAATGACAGGTAGGCAAAAAAGGGAGTGGATTTTGGAGGGAACATAAAAGAAAAAGTAATGTCATTTTTCACTATTATCTTATCTTTTTATAGTCTTTTTATAGTTGGGATTTAATTTAACCAAATATTTTCTCCTTTTATTTTTCTTTACTTTTTCTTTAAATTTTCATTTTATGGTTAGGATTTTACTTTAACCAAATATTTTCTTTTTTTTCTTTTTCTTTCAATTAAATTAATCTTTTACGCTCTTAGTGAAAATTAGTCTCTCTTTCTCTTTTGAAAGAAGACATTAAATTAGTCTTTTAGGCTATTCCTCCGTTTTTTTTTTTCTAATTAAATTAGTCTCTTACTCTCTTCCTGAAAGTTAGTCTCTTACTCTCTTCCTTGAAGACCACATTAAATTAGTCAAGTAAACATTTTGACAATTTTGTTCTTACTCTCTTCCTTGAAGACCACATTAAATTAGTCAACTAAACATTTAGATAGTTTTGTAAAATGTTGAAATGTATCTGTCAAATCATCATTCCATGATGAGCCAATTACCGTCAAATTCCATCCCTGGATGTGGTTCCCATCAGACCATGCCCCAATTGCAGGCATCTTCATGCGCAACTCACTCAGGTAGTCGGTCACCACTCTATTGATGCAACCTCCCTTTATTTGTTCAGCCTCGGCCCCTAAACATTTATATTTATAGAAATTTCATTATTCCTGAGCTAACATTATGTTTGCCCTAAAATCCTTATTTATTCCTCATATTAGTCCCTCCCATCCGACATGGGACTGATGGGAATCATTTTGGAGCATTAGTTCTTAGTCCGCCTCTTCCCAAGCGGGAGATGCTAGATAGTCCCTGCCCATCTGGGGAATTCGCAGAGACAAACTGCGCATATGAGATATCGTCTTCATTGGAGCGGAAGTTCAGAGTCTGAGCAGAGGAGCGCCACATCACTGCCAATCTCCTTGGGTCATGGTGGACCAATAGCCTTTCAACAGATGCATGCGAAAACTACATAACATGTATGCTCTGCGCTGCTCTCGCGGTTTCGACACCACTCCACCCGTCTACAAGGGGAACCTCCCGGGCTTACATCTGTAAGTATCCATACTCCAGAAGAATCACTTGGCCTCCCATATTCTTCACAAATGGCATCTTATTGATATAATACCTCCATCATCATCCTCAGCTTGTTTTCCTTTCGTCTCTATGCACTCTTGAATAGGGAGTTTGGTTTTTCTATCACACATACACCTTATATCTCCCGCAGACCTCAGTTCCAGCTTTCTTTTCCATGTCTTGGTACATATTCGGGGTATGCATTATTCCTTTATACTGACTATAGTGGGCGGCGATCGAATACGGCGCTTCTCCCTCGGCTCTGGCATCTATGAAAGGTTAGTTCCTCCCATATCCTCCGTTTAATTCTTGTCCAGTTTTCATTAATATTACAGGGGTCTAAAGTGTTCTGAAAACTGGTAGATACAGGAATTATAGGGGTTATCTCTGTATTTTTAATATTCACCTGTTCACTATTGAAGTTTTTACCTCTCCTGGGCCCTCTCAGTGAATATAATTATAGACTTCAGTAAGAAATGGGATGAGATAGATTATCATGTCATGGTTCCATTCTTCAGAGAGGTTAAGGTCGCTTGTGGAATATATCAAAAAGTTATTTTTTGTTTATAGGTAGTGCGCTGATATTAGATTCAAGGTGTGCCAATGGTGGTGCATTCTTGAATTTTTCTGTTGCTGTATTGTCTGTCCCAATGTTACTTGGGAGCGGGAGCGGGAGCGACCATTTTCAGAAGCTCCCGGTTTGGGAGCAAATCCGGAGCGATTTTTTAAAAATATATATATTTTTTATATTTTTTAATTTTTGATACATATATGTCAACAAAAACATGTAGAATGATGAATTAGATATAAAAAACATAAAAAAGCATAGATTGAACCATATAACAACAATCATCTAGAAGTTATAATCTTCATCAACCACGTCCGCAAGTTAGTAACATAGTAACATACAACATATTGAGTCTCATGATTCATCAATCTCAAAGTTTCAAGCTTTCAAAATTCAATATATAACATTTATTATCATTGATCACCAAAGTTGTACTTGTAAGCTAAGTGTAACCATTACAACAAATAATATCTAACATGAAATGAAATGTTATAAAATGAAATGAAATGAAACAACTTTCAACTTTCATGAAGCATCATATTCATAATTCATTACTAATGAGTTATAATTGCCAACTTCAAACTTAAATTGTCATATATTGTTTAAAAAAATATCATAATAAATATGAAAGAGTCAATAGTTATAAAAGCTACTAGAAACTAGAAAAGAGAAGTAAATCTATTATCTATTTCTTATGCTTGGGCCTCTTGCCACCACGAGAAATGTCTAATTTTTTAGTCTTGTTGCAAAATCAGGATCTTTGTCATTAATATCACCCTCCAAGCATAAAATCAGGATCTTTGTCATTAATATCACCCTCCAAGCATTAATATCCAGAGGTATCTTTTTCATTACCTTTGTATCTGTATAGGGATCTCTGTCATTAATATCACCCTCTAAGCATTAACATAAGATAGAAAAAGCATAGCATGTCAAGTCAAGATTTTGTTTGAGTGATGCGTACATTTTTAGAAGGGTCATGATAGAGGAGTTCGACAACCAATGTCACTAACATCAAGGTACATAGAGGGATTGGTACTCTTGATTAAATATGAGTTCCATACCCTAATACATGACAAAATTCAATGGAAACATTGCAATCCCCCAATCCTGAAATCCTGAAAAACTGATAAGTCTGCTGGATTTTGAATGAAATCTAAAATTCTACTTTCTCCATATGAAATCCAATGAGGACGAAACCACTCTCAAACATCCCGAGTCATTTCATGGTAATGTTAAAAATTTAAGTAAAAGGATGAAAATGAAAATTAAAGAAAATGTCACTTTTACTTTAAGAATTTAACATTACCATGAATAGCATATCAATACTAGGGCCTAGACTTGATCATTAAGTTGCCCCACTCAAAAACTATTTGTTTCTTTAAAAAAAAATTGCATTTCGAACATTACTACAAAAAAAAAAATGCAAAAAAGGCAAAACGCTCCCGAAAACGCTCCCGAAAAGGCAGGGAGCAAATTTTTTTTAGGGAGCGCGCTCCCGACCCGCTCCCGAGTCGCTCCTGCCCGGAGCGCGGATCGGGAGCGGGAGCGAGGGGGGGGGGGGGGGGGCGCTCCCTCGCAACACTGGTCTGTCCCGATTCTTCCCCGTAGCATGCACTTTTTGGTCGTTTACACTCTACTTAATTCCCGTTGCTGGGAGCGCCCTGTGAACTTAATTTTTTGTTTTAGAATTGCTTGAATGTATGGGATTAGATTGATACACAAATCTTGGTTTTAATCTTCTGAGTGGTTATGCTCAATGAATATAAGGTCTTTCCCAGTGATTAGATTCAAGGTGTGACATTGTTTGGTGCATTTTAGAATGCATCTGATACTGTATTGTCTGCTCAGCATTCTTCTTCGCAGCTTGAATTTTCCGGTCAATTCGATCTCTGCTCTTTTTCTGATGCCGGGAGCTTCCGCTCCAGCCCACTTTCCGATGTATTGACGTGGCTAACCTTTATTATCTCCCCTCCCTCACTCTTTTCTAGCCTCCGTACACCATCATTCCTTTCTCCCATACACATCTGGGCTTAAGCCTCCCTCGACATCCGCAATTCGACTCTTTTAGTATTTTTTCATATATCCTTTCTACTTTCTATAAATGTCGGGAGGACAATGGCCTTATCTATATTAGCTCCTCAGATTTGTTGAATGGTACTTTCGATCTTTGCGCACAAATTTTTCTTTATTAGAACATCTTGCCGATATCTTGAGGTGGCTTTTTGTCTGGCTATCATTTACTATCCCTGTTCTGGCTTTTACTCTCCTCACCATTCCGCACAGATTTCCCTTATTTCGATCAACCAAATGATATCCCGAGGTGGATTTTATCTGGCTGTCATTTGCCCTACCTGGTTTGGCATTTACTCGTCCGCTTGCTGACATCAGCCCATCTCCGTCCCTGAATGGACATTCTCAACGGTGAGTCCGCCACGTCGGAACTGGTAAAAGCCGCGATGGTGGCTGAAGCAAATTACCATGGTTCAGCCAAATTATCTGACTGGAAATCTAATTTGGTTGAGCACCTTCTTCCGTCCAATCTCGTGGCTGATTTGAATGAAAACTCTCCATCGGCTCACCGTTGCAGACAAAATTTCCGTCCTGCTAAAATCACCCCCTCCTTCTGTGATATGTTTGGATGGAGAAAAATCGTCAGACATAATTGCTAGCTTACAATCACGGGCACTCATCTGGAAGTGGCATTTTCCAGACATGTCAGATGACCAGATAAGGAAATGGCTTTCTGCCAGATGGAGCCCTCTCATTGGTTATACTCGCACCGTAGTCTACCTTATGCGTGACTGGTACAACTTCCATTTTTTGGAAGTTAAAGACCTTAATATCATATGGGGGTTACTGTGGGTGCATGGGCGGAGTTTCTTAGCACTCCACAGGTGGTTTATTGGCTTCGACCCTCTCAGAAATACTCCACAGAACAATTTCATATGGATAAAATTACCATCTTTGCCCTTAGAATTATGTACAAAGGAATCTCTTTCCTTCATTGGAAATGTTATCAGTAAATTTGCGTTTGTCGACCTCAGATGTCTAGGTGCAAAAGACAAATGCGTTGCGTGGATTTTGATTGAGAGAGATTATAGAGGTGGTTTTTCCGACCACATCGTTTTGAAATGGGGTAATCTAACTACCAGCCAAATGTTAGATTACTGGGGTGTACCCTTTAGGTGTTCCATGTGCCATAAGACAGGACATTTAAAAGACGGGTGCCCCCGGAAGCAGCATGGGAAGGTTTGGAAAAGAGTTAACAAGATGGAACATATATCCTGAGCCGCAACTTTCTCTCCTAAAAAGGATGAAGGGGATACCTACAATTTCAGTGATGCGACTCCCTCTGAACATAACATCTCTCCACCTGATTGTATTCATGAACATAATTCAGCGCATGTATCGAGGGTCGGACTTATAGTTCATTCCTTTCACCCAGGATCATAAAATCTCCTTCCATCCCCTTTCCTAGATCATTTTCTATGGGCAACCTTAATACTGTAAGTGACTTGACTTTTTCTCCCCAAGCTCCTCCTTTGGAACCTCCGCTCGATATTCCTATTAAATCCCCCTCTCTGATTCCTATTGACAATGGTTTGTCACGTATGAATGATCCCATCCTTATTATCCCCTCTTCTTGATCGTCACATGACAGACGTGTACTTTTATCGCCGAAACGCTATGATCCTAAGGGGAAGGCGTCCATTTCTTTGATTTCCCCCTCTGCCACCCCATACAATTCCCCTACCAACTCCATTGGGAGTGACTTTGAAATGCTCCTTCAGAAAGATTCTCTTCAACTGCTTTCCTTGACTATCCATAAACCCTGTCGTGCTTCTTCTCCTGTCATAAGTCCCAATTTGGCGAAAAACATCACTGTTCAACAAAAAAACAACGAGGGAAGTAGACAATTTATGGGCAGATGCGGCTCTCGTAGTCTCAATTTCCAGGAGTCTTCCCTCATTGAACTCCCCATCTCGAATTATTCTGAATCCGGGCCTCTTAGAGCAGAAATGCCCATTTCCAAATGATGAATATTCTTTCTGTCAACATAAGGGGTCTTGGAGCTGGCCCCAAATTTATAGCTCTAAAAGACCTTTTTTTTCTCTGCCCCTTACAGGTTGATATTAGTCCAGGAAACCATGCATGACAGAATGGATTCTATTGCATTCTTCAAGCGTATGCTACCATCCTGGTATATGGTGGCAACGGAGGCGAATGGCCTTTCAGGTGGACTTGTTGTATTATGGGATCTGAGATGGATCGATGCAGTTACTTTCCATTGTCTTGGGGGAATTTTGATGGTCGCCAAATACAGAGGATATTCTGACTGCTTTCACATCCTCAATGTATATGCTCCATACAATAATAGAGAAACCTTTTGGAACCTGTTTTTTGCTTCTGGTATTTCGGAGATAGAAACTCTCCTCATCACTGGAGATTTAAACTGCACCTTGGGACCAGATGAAGTGTGGGGAAAGGGGAAAAAGTCTGATCCTATTGGGGAAAAAATCAGGGAAGCTATGCTGCAATATAATTTGGTAGACATATGTCCAGACTTATTGGCTCCCACTTGGGACAATGGTAGAACGGGGGATGCCTACATTGCAAAAAGGTTGGATAGATTCATCTTGCATGGAAAGCTGCTAGAAAAACATGGTATTCCGAACTCTCTTACTCTCCCAGTGTTTATTTCGGACCACAGGCCGATTTCTTTACAGTGGATGGAACATAATTCTCGAAAAAACTACCCTTTTAAATTTAACACGTATTGGCTGGAGGATGAATCTTTCAACTGAATGGTCCGTGATGTTTGGAGAGACAATGGTCCTTCAACGAAGGCTTCTTCAACTGAAAACCTGATCAATAAAATGAGGAATCTCAGATTCAAAGTTAAAGATTGGCAGATACAAAAAAAAAAAAAAAAAACAGTCTTGAATTGATGAAGATTGAAGAAGAGCTAAAAGAAATAGCCGAGGGTATGTCATCTCATTCGTTTCCATGGAAAATTTGAGCGTGGATTTGGGAGCTTGGGAAAAGAAAACAGAAAATATTGAAAATGGAAGAAATATCATGGAGGTTAAAAAGCTGAGTCACTTGGCTAAAAGAAGGCAATAAAAACACAAAATTCTTCCATCCTTTTGCAAGCAAAAGGCGTGCTTCAAATTCTATATGGAAAATAAAAAATGAAGAAGAGGCTTACTTTCACTCCTAAGAAGATATATCAAATGAAGCTATCAAATACTTTAAAAAGGCATATTCCCGGGACTTTAACAGAAGTATAGAAGATATATTGTGGGGCATTGAACCTTTCCAAAAGATGTTTGATGATGAAGAAAATTCAAGACTATATGCTACCGTTTCAGAGGAAGAACTGCTTTTTGTAATGAAATCATTTAAGAAAGACAAATGCCCTGGCTCTAATGGCTGGACCATAGACATTTTTATACACTTCTTTGAAATGATGAAAAGAGACATATTGGGGATGGTTGAAGAGACCAGGCTCAAAGGGAAGATTCATCATATCATCTCTTCCACCTATATAGCTTTGATTCCTAAAAAAAACTAATCCTCTACCTTTGCAGATTTCAGGCCGATTTCTCTATGCAATGCCATTTATAAAATTATATCAAAATTAATAGCTGAAAGAATCTGCGGCATCTTAGCAACTCATATATCTAAAGAACATCATGGGTTTCTAAGCGGAAGGAACATCATAGATGCAGTGGCTATTTCCCAGGAAGCCTTACATTCTATGAAGACAAAAAGAATGGGAGCTGCCATCCTTAAAATTGATTTAAAAAAAGCATACGACTGTTTAGATTGGGGCTATCTGAGATGCTTGCTTATAAAAATTGGACTGGATGACTGGTGGACTAAATGGATCACGGCTTGTGTGGAAGGGGTAAATTTTGCCATTCTTATTAACGGATATCCCACATCCTTCTTCTCAACGGAAAGAGATCTGCACCAAGGATGCTCCCTATCACCGCTCTTATTCATCCTGGTCATGGATACACTTAGTCTTCATATCAAAAGAGCGGTTGCTAAGGGAAATATTGATCCGCTTTCAATATCCAGAGGTAACTCTTTTACACATAATCTCTTTGTGGATGATGTCTTACTCTTCGCTATGCTTTGTAGACATTCATGGCTTATTATGCATGAGTTATTAATATCATTTCAAAAAGCCACGGGACTAATTATCAATGAAGGGAAATCCTCATTTCATTTCGATAATGTTAGAATGGAGGAGATGGAATATATATCACAGTTATATAACATTCAGGCGGTTTCCATTGAAGAGGGTATCAAATATCTCGGTTATCATCTCAAGCCCACGGGATACAGCATATCTGATTGGGCATGGATCACCTACAGATTCTACAAGAGAATTTCGGGGTGGGAATATAAATGCCTATCCTTAGCTGGCAGAATGATACTCTCTCAAGCAATTCTAGCACAAATTTATGTTTATTGGGCACATCTGTTTTTCATTCCCTCCACTATTATTAAGAAATTAAATAGTCTAATGGCTACTTTTATCTGGGGTGGATGTAAGGAGAAGAAGGAATTCCATCTCACTAAACTTGATAACATAACTCTCCCCAAAAAAATGGGGGGCCGGAGTTTAATGAACCTTCGTATTTTCGGCTTGGCGCTTCTTTGCAAATCATTTTGGAGAATAGTCTTTGGTGGAAGTCTATGGTGTCAAGCTATCAGAATGAAATATATGGGGAACAAAGATATTCAATTTTGGTATAGGAATAATTTTATGTGGTCGTCCAAAGGATCAACGATCTAGAGAAGTTTTCAAAAGATCCTCCCATTCTTCAAGAGGAACATAATCTGGAAACTACATACTAGAAACAATATTCTTATTGGATCTGATGCAATCATGGGGGTTGAGATGGAATCCATGTTTTCTCCTCCACTCCTCGCGCTCCTCCACCAAAAAGGATTCTTTTACTGGGCACAAGTAATTGAAGAATGGAAGGATGCTATACCGATATGGAAATCGAATAGAGTGTTGGGATTGCAGGGAACAATGGCTGCCCAATGGTAAAAGACCATCTGGACTATGAAAAACGCAGGGATATTAAAAAATGAGGATAGAGACAGGTTTGTTTGGCAGGTTAAGAAAGGCCATCCAAATGTGTTATTCAGAGATATATATTTTTCCTTGATAGAACAGAGTAGAGAATGCGCTTAGGAACTCTTTCCATACTCCTTTTGGAAGATTGATTGTCCTCTAAAAATAATTTTGTTTTCATGGCTAGTTTATAAGAACAAAAATATCACCTGGACTAATTTACAAAAAAGAGGATGGCAGGGACCTCCCATATGCATAATCTGGTTCTCAAATACTGAAGATAACATGCATATTTTCATTAGTTGCCCACTCTCTTAGATTTTGGAAGAGGATGGAATTCTACTTGGGTTTTCGTCTTGTTTCTCATCCCTCCATAACCGAAGCATACGAATGGTGGGCTTCTCAGAAAACAGTTTGGCGTCCCATCCCTTTAATTGTAAACTGGTTTATATGGAAATGGGGAAATAAGAAGATATTTTAGAACAGCAAGGAGGACTTTGGGCATATATTTGATAAGATAATCCCCTTCTACTATTTGACTCTTCCAAACTCCCCTCAACAAAACTCACTACAAAAATCAGCCACTGATTCTCATCAGCTACTTATGCCACGGGCGCACTTCGATGGAGCCACAAAAGAAGGAAAATGTGCATGTGGAGTATACATCTGTCTTCCAAGGGAGCTTCAATACTACTTGTTTTGGAATGGTGGCAAAGGATAAAATAACAAAGCCGAGGCCATGGCCCTTCATGGACTGCTTATCTTCTGCTCTTTTATGGACATTGGCCCCATTAACATCTATGGGGATTCTAAAATAATCATAGAACTTGTGAAGGGGGACAAAAATTTTAAAAATGACAACCTCTCTGGATGGATAGGCAGGATTAAATCACTATGGAGGCATTCACGATTCCCTATCACCCATATAAAGCAGGGACAAAATGAGCAAGCAAACAAGTTATCTAAGAAGGGCATACAGTCTTTAGATGATAAGTGGCAACTATGTATCTCTATAGATCATGTTACATACGCCATTCAGCCTTTTTCTATGCCAAGCATTTAAAAGGACAAAATATGGTATGCATCTGGTTCCTTTATTTTGGAATAACGTCATATATAGGGTCAGGTAATACTATACTCTTATACAGGTACATTCTCCATGTTTTTGAATAGTTCTATAGATAGATCTCATATCGTCTTATTTTATTATGGATGTAATTCTGCAAACACTTGTTGTTTTGAACTATATGCCGGGGATATTTCCTTTACATATGTATATGGAGCATTTTTGATATATAATAGAAGTAATATTCAGCTTTTTCTTCTGAAAAAAAGATAGTCCCTGCCGTCTAGCATGGGACTATATCGATCAGAAACGTTTTGGAGCATTAGTTCTTATTCTCCCTCTTTCGATGCAGGAGACTTTTGGAGAAATAGTTCTTATTCCGTCTCTTCCCAAGTAGGAGAGGCTATATGGTGCCTGTCCTCCGGCCCGGCATGGGACTATAGCGATTAGAATCATTTTGGAGCATTAGTTCTTATTCCGCCCCTTCCCAAGCGGGAGAAGCTAGATAGTCCTTATCGTTCGGCATGGGACTATAGCAATCGGAATTGTTTTGGAGCATTATTTTTTATTCTGCCTCTTCCCAAGGTGGAGAGGCTATGACCATCTATAATATTTTTTTGTTTCAATTGTATTTGGCAGCTGCAAACAAATGCATCATTAGTTTACAGGTATTAGATGCTATGAAGCTTTGCTAGTATGGGAAAGACTAAAGTGATTTAAGGGGGTTCATAGATTGCCAAGTGGTGGTAAGTGCATGTTGCCAAGTGGTGGTAAGCGCATGTTGTTGTGGTGTAATTGCATGTCTCTGCAATGTTTACCTTAGCGATAGTGCCATCAGTAGCCTAAACCCTAGACGTGAGGGAGTTTAGGACTCGAGAGACACTCTTGAGGTATGAGGGTAAGGTTTATATCACTGAAAATAGCGAATTGGGAGTTTTTCTTGGATTTGTTCCAACGGAACTCTGTGTATGGGCCAAACCCCTTAGGCTCTCAATAAATTGTTCTTACCTTCTTTCACCGCCACTTACACGCACATCCATCTAGCCAGAGAAAGCGAGAATCCATCCCCGGTTCTTATCCCAGCCAGCGAGTATAAATCAAAGGTTGAATCAATCAGTTTCGGTTCAAACCATCCATCCCTGTTCGTAAAGCCAGCAAGCCAGCAAACAGGAGCCTCGGTAAAATGAACATTCTTGTTCCGCTGGTTGAGTCTCTGGTTGAGCTCCTCAAATTTATTTGGATTGGAGGAATGACCAAGCGTTATATAAGATGTCTGGGAAGTGAACTACCATGGTTCTCGATAGGCGCAAGGAGCTGCTATAGAGAGATGGCCCAAAACTGGAAATTGTATTGGGACAGGGAGGCAGCTTCATGGCCTGAATTTCGTCTCCACCTGCAACAACCACAGTATCCAGGTCTGCATAGAATGGGGGTGAAGGTGTTTGAATTATGCTGGAAGTGAAAATGTTACCTTTCATTGTCAATCTGGGTATGCCAGGGCATATAATTTAGTTGTAACACTTATGCCTTTCCGTCAGACCTAGCTACAAGCAGGCATTTCAAGGATCGGGACTTCTGCCTCTTAGTATTTCCAGGCGGATACGGGATGACGGATGGGTGCCCAGCTATTAAACCCCACTCTTCCCTCAGAGTGTTAACTCCGAGTATGCCAAGTCATATAATTTAGCTTTAATGCTTATGCCTTTCTGTCAGACCCAACTCATATTAATTCATCATTTGATGTATCCATTTCGCTCTAAAACTCTTTTTAGAGAGAAGCTGCATGTCATAGGTTGGTTCAGTTGTATATCAATAAGTAGTATGGCCCCCTAATGCATGTTGGATGACGTGTATGTCATAAAAAAGAGTAGCTTCATGTCATAGGTTGGTTCAGGAGTATATGAATAAGTAGTATGGCCCCCCTGATGCATGTTGGATGATGTGTAGGTCATATGAAGACATATGATATTTGTTCAGCTGATTGAAACACGGAAGAGGGAAAAATAGGGGGCATATGAATGGATGTGACTTTGGTTGAGGCGATTTAACACAGTTAAACACATAAACACAGATCACATCATATATTAATATTTAATAATATATATTAAATACGTGTTGCTTCATGGATGGAGTTCTGCTTTTTGTTTTGTCAACAATCACTCATTTTACTGGTATGTCTCGTAGGCTTCATTACTTGCTTCATTCATTTTTGGCATTATCTTTTCCACTTCGGATGCTTTCTCACTCTCTCGGCTATTGCTTGCTTACATTTCTATTCGTATCTAATGTTTGTCTTCCTTTCATTCCTTCGTTTGGTTCTTTCTTCCATTCTCGACTATCTTTGTTCTGCTTATGGGGGTGGAGTTTTCAATCTGCGAAGTTAGTTTCACCAATCTAAAGGTTGTATCAACATAAGTACTTACAAATCCTGACTCATGTAACACTACCCAGTGCTTTTAGTAAATTCTGACTCGTGCAACATACCCAGTGCTCTTAGTATGATCATAGAGAGAGGCCTATCACTAATTTTCTGATTTGATCATAGAGAGAGGCTTATCACTAACTGTCAGATTTATATCATTAATCGTCATATTTAACTATATACAAATAGTAGTACTCACTGGCATTCTTAAGTTTCAGCTCATTTAAACTCAGTTGGCCGAATGGCAAGAGTCACGTTCTTAACCTTCTAGGAGTCACGTTCTTAACCTTCTAGCAAGGTGCAAGCCCTTAACTAGGTTAAGGTTTACCTTAACTCACTGACCAACCTCTGATCATCAGTAAATCCTCAAGAAACTACACAGTATCAATTTAAAATATGCCAACAACAACTTATTCTAGAAACTATTTAACAAAGACACCTAATCTCGGTCATGGCTTCCAGAGGCTCCCCTAACATTTTATCTTTTCAATATATTTAGCAAAAAATAGTTTTCTACTATTACAATGCCTTTCTAACAAATAACAAGCATATGTATTCCCATTAGGTAACTACTATTTATTCTAAAAACTCATTAACAAAGAGACCTAATCTCGGTCATGACTTCCAGAGGCTCCCTTAACATTTATCTTTTCAATGTGTGTAACAAAAAATAGTTTTTTACTTCTGTAATGCTTTTCTAACAAAATAACAACATATTTATTCCCATTAGGTAATTACTATTTAATGAGTAATTCTTTGAATCAAAATATTTGGAAGTTCTTCTGAAACAGTAGCCATAGTAGCTATATTCCGAAGAATGGATTATCTTCAGAGGCACATTCTTTCCCTTGATCAAATCCCCTGATCAATCAATTCCAGGCTGACTATTGAAAGTCGTGTAATTTGTATTTCATAAATGCACATAGTGATCCAGGTGGATATTGGTGGCCACCTGCCAAGTCCACATGGACCCCCACCATTGTCTTTCTCAGCATTTTCAGTTTCCTTAATTGTAGCACAACTTACTATTTTTAGCAGTTTTTCGGGTCCTGAACTTCCGGAGCCGTTTTGAGGCCCTAAACGACGTTTTTTGGGGAATCCAGGGTCACATGGGTCCATGGAGTGGACCGATGTTGCCCGTTCAAACAATGATAGTGCTTGGATAGATCTTTCTAATGAGCTATTGTACGCGTCAAACGGAGATCATATGCCAAAGTTACGACCCCAGGAAGTTGATGTACCAATTTACCCCCAAACAGGGCCCACAGTTTGGTGTTTCATCTCCTAGGGTTAGGTTTTGGAATGTTAAGGGTTTTCCATTGTTTCTCAACAATAAATAGGCCTTCGAGCCTCATTGTAACACAGTTCAGAGGCATGTAGCCATCACATCTCTTCTCAGAGATAAGCTACCATCGCCCTAGCTGGTTTATTTCCATTTCTGGTTGTAAGCATATTCCAGTATTTTCCATTAATGAAATGAAGTATTATTTCCGCTGCATCTTTGTGTATATGGTTATCTCTGTGATTTGTTGCGTTCCTGTTTAAATCTGGATCAGTGGTATCAGAGCGGTCTGCTTTTTCTCTGTTTTTCTTTGCATGTCCCCAACAAGGTCGAGATATAAGGAGTTAGGGCTTGAACTGGTTGAACCTTTGCAAGACTAGCCTCGCAAATCCCGACGGCCTCCCATGGCGGATGAGAAGAAAGACGAGGGGGCAGGAGATCCCATCAAAATCTTTCTCGAAGAAGCCCTCGAGCGACAACGAAACGCGATGATGGACAGCTTTGCCCAGATCCTTCAGCGGCTACCCAGAAGCGACGCATCGGCTTCCAGCAGCTACTCTGGAAACGCCACACCCTTTAAGGTACAATTTAATTTTGAAATCCCCATATTCGAGGGTCAGATAGACGCAGATGCCGTAGATAAATGGTTAAATCTGCTAGAGGGTTATTTTTCTGTTCATGAATTTTCGAGTCGGGAAAAGATTGTTTTTTCTCTTCTCAAAGCAGCCGCCCACGTCAAGGACTGGTGGGAAACCTACTACGAGCAGAAGGATGAAAGTACTGGCTCACTATTTTCAGCCACACCCACCTGGGATTCATTTCGGGATGCCATCAAGGAGCAGTACTACCCTGTCAGAAGCTATGAGTATGAATACATAAAGTGGACCACGCTGCGGCAGGGAAGGGACCAAGACCTGTCGGAGTTCACCAATATTTTCCATACCCTTCACACAAAGTTGGGTATCAAGGATTCGGAGCAACATTTGATACTCAAATACCGTGGTTGCCTGCACAAGTACATCCAGGAAGAAATACAATTCCTAAACATCCCCTCGCTCGGCGCAGCATATCGATATGTCGTCAAGGTCGAGCAGAAGTTTAAACAGAAGAAGCGAGACTTTGGATCTGTGAATCCAAAGCAGGGGAAAGGTGCCCCTAAACCACAGAACAAAGGACAAAGCTAAGGCGGGACAACCCAAGACAACCAGCCGAAGCCGCAAGCAAAGAATAGCGCTGCGAAGCCGAGAAAGGACACTGGAAAATGGTGCGAGTTCCATAATAGCTCCACTCACAACACAAGTGAGTGTCGAGCCAAGCAGTCACTGGTGGCTGAGCTAAAGGTTTCAGAATCAGATGCATGTTCCGACTCTGAGTCAGAACCTGATAAGGGGTATGAAAAAGGGAAGCAGATCATTGATGCGGATCCGAGCGCCACTGTTGCTACCGCAAAGATCCAGAAAAATGAACCCAAAGATCCAGAGGAGGAGGAGCGTCTCTTCCACTCCCAAATGTGGGTAAAGGGCTCCCCGATACAGTTCATTGTTGATAGCGGGAGTCAAAAGAACCTCATTTCGGCAGAGTTCGTGAAGCGGTTGGGCTTACCGGCCACAGCACATCCACAACCATACACCATTGGGTGGCTTCACCAAGGACGAGATCTTCGCGTGAGCCAGCAGTGTCGCCTTCCATACAACATCAAGCCCTTCACGGATGAGGTATTGTGTGACATTGCTACCCTTGAAGTTTGTGATGTATTACTAGGACAACCATGCTTGTGGAAGCGACATGTTGTGTATGAATCAAGGCCCCGTGCTGTTATTATTACATTGGGAAATAAGTTGTTCAGGATACCAGAGGTAGCACCACCTGCCGCCATCTCTTTGATTACTACAAAACAATTCATTAAGATCATTTCCAAAACCAGGAAATTTGTTTTCCTGATGATACGCCCTCAAGGAAAGAAGAAGACAGTGGCTGCGGCCTCCAAACGGGGTCCCTCTGCACGACAACTATAGATGGACAAGGTCGTGGAGGAGTACGAGTACATCTTCACCTCCCCGACAGGGGTTCCTCTGCACTGTCAGGTCAAGCACTCCATCGATCTGACCCCAGGTGCGCCGCTACCCAATGGACCAATTTATCGGCGCTCCGTTCTGGAGAACAATGAAATCAAGAGGCAGATTCAGGAGCTCCTGCAGAAAGGTCATATCCGTCCGATTTCATCGCCCTGTGGGAGCCCGATCATGTTGGTACAGAAGAAGGATGGGACGTGGAGACTCTGTATTGACTATCGAGCACTGAACAAGATCATTGTCCGTAATAGGTACCCGATCCCGCGGATTGATGACCTCCTAGACCAACTAAAGGGGGGAAAATATTTCAGCAAGATCGATCTGAAGTCAGGATATCACCAGGTACCAATCGAACCCTCCGATGTGTGGAAGATTGCCTTCAAATCCAAGGAGGGCCTCTTCGAATGGTTGGTCTTGCCTTTCGGATTGATGAATGCTCCTGCAAACTTTATGAGGCTAATGGATGACATCTTGCGGCCATTCACCAACTCTTTTGTAGTAGTATACTTGGATGACATTTTGATCTTCAGCCAGAGTTGGGAAGAGCACCTCCACCACATTCGGCAGGTTCTCCAAACACTGCGGCAACACAAGCTATGTGCCAATTTGGAGAAATGCACTTTTGGCATGACCCATGTTCAGTATCTGGGATACATCATTGATGAACAGGGGGTGCATGTCGATCCGGCCAAGATCCAAGTCATTCGGGATTGGCCCTCTCCAACCACTCTAACAGAGCTCCGCAGCTTTCTAGGTCTTGCCAACTTCTACCGCAGGTTTGTGTTGGGGTTTTCTCATATTTCTTGGCCCTTGAGTCAAGTCACCAAGGGCGGGGCGAAAGCAAAATTCTTTTGGTCTGAATCTCAATAGAAGGCATTCAGGGAATTGAAGGATCGCCTCTGCACGGCACCAGTGCTCGCGTTACCAGATTTACAACAACCATTTGAGGTCGAGACAGATGCCTCTGACTATGCTATTGGGGCAGTCCTTACTCAACATGGACATCTAGTGGCATATCACAGTGAAACACTTTCAGACACAGTCCGGAAGTACCCCACTTATGATAAAGAGATGTATTCCATTGTACAGGCCTACCGACAATGGAAGCATTACATTTTGGGGAAGGAAACGGTCATCCACACAGACCACCGATCTCTGCAGTTCATACAGACCCAAGGGAAATTGCAGAATGATCGCCATCAGAAGTGGTATACATACCTGCAACAGTTTCACTTGAATATCAAGTATAAAAAGGGCAGCACCAATAATGTTGCAGATTGCCTCAGTCGGCCACCGATCATGGCACTAACCACTGTGCTCAACTCTTGTGGACATGAGACTGCTGATTGGCCACTTCTCTACAAAAGCGACCCAGAATTCGGCCACACATACCAGACACTCTTAGAGGGTCGGCATGTTGCAGATTTTCACCTCCAGGATTCCCTATTATGCCACCTCAGTCACCTTTGTGTTCCTTCAAGCGAGCGTGCCAAGATGATTTGGGAAGCACACTACAGTCGGGCTGCTGGGCATTTCGGGGTCGAGAAAACAGTGGCAGTACTACAAAATTATTTCTATTGGCCGAATCTTCGACAGGATGTTGGGAAGTACATCTGATCATATACTGCCTGTGCCATTGCCAAACCGACCATTAAGAAGCACGGCCTCTATACCCCGTTTCCTACCCCTAGTCGACCTTGGGAATCCATCTCCATGGATTACATGTCAGGCCTTCCTTCCACTAAGCATGGAAATGACTGTGTTTTTGTGGTCGTCGACAGGTTCTCGAAGATGGCCATTATGATGGCCTGCAAGAAGAATATCACAGCAGAAGCCACTGCTAAACTATTCTTTGAATGAGTGTGGGTGCACTTTGGGACCCCACAGTCTATCATCTCAGATCGGGACAGTCGGTTTCTCAGCACATTTTGGTCCAGTCTCTGGTCAATGCTGGACACCAAACTCACGAAGTCCACAGCCTTCCATCCTCAAACTGATGGCCAGACAGAGGTTGTCAACAGGATGATTGTGCACATTATGCGCATGTATAACTCAAAGCATCCACGCACATGGGACGAGAGCCTCCCCTATGTTCAGCACAGCTACAACCGAGCTCTTCACAGCTCCACTGGCCATAGCCCTTTTCAGGTGGGTTTGGGATTCCAGCCACTATGCCCCATTGATGTGGCCATGCCCCTTGCAGCTACTCACATGAATTCAGCTCATGTCCAGTCCGAAACAGATAAGGCCACCAGCTTCATTGAGCGCATCCAACATATTCGCCAGCAGGTCCATGACATTCTTGAGAAATCAAATGCCAAGTACAAGCAGCGACATGATCAACACCGGGTGCCACACAAGTTTCAGGTGGGCGACAAATTCTGGTTGCATTTGCAAAAGGAACGCCTTACTGGAGCCTATCGGAAATTGAGACCACTCCGATATGGTCCTTACACCATTACTAAGGCTATGGGAGACAATGCATTTGAGCTCAACATTCCCCCATTCCTTGGCCTGCACCCAGTGTTCAATGTGGACCGCCTTCGGCCATACTTTCCACCATTGTTAGACACATCCGACATTGTAGAACAGCTCAAACCCACAGAATTAAATCCAGATTGCATGGAACAAGCTGCAACTGATCGGATCATGGACACACAGATCAAGAACACTCGCCAACAGAATATCCAACTGTATCGAGTTGTCAAAGCAGGCCAACTCCTTCAGCAGGGCAAGTGGCTCACCAGGGAACAAGTTCAGCAGAAGTTTCCTCATCTCATGGAGGAGCTCAACGCAATGGGGACCATTGCTTCCTAAGGGGGGAGGAATGATCCAGGTGGATATTGGTGGCCACCTGCCAAGTCCACCTGGACCCCCACCATTGTCTTTCTCAGCATTTTCAGTTTCCTTAATTGTAGCACAACTTACTATTTTTAGCATTTTTTCGGGTCCTGAACTTCCGGAGCCGTTTTGAGGCCCTAAACGAGTTTTTTGGGGAATCCAGGGGCAACATGGGTCCATGGAGTGGACCGATGTTGCCCATTCCAACAATGATAGTGCTCGGATAGATCTTTCTAATGAGCTATTGTACGCGTCAAACGGAGATCATATGCCAAAGTTACGACCCCGGGAAGTTGATGTACCAATTTACCCCCAAACGGGGCCCACAGTTTGGCGTTTCATCTCCTAGGGTTAGGTTTTGGAATGTTAAGGGTTTTCCATTGTTTCTCAACAATAAATAGGCCTTCGAGCCTCATTGTAACACAGTTCAGAGGCATGTAGCCATCACATCTCTTCTCAGAGATAAGCTACCATCGCCCTAGCTGGTTTATTTCCATTTCTGGTTGTAAGCATATTTCAGTATTTTCCATTAATGAAATGAAGTATTATTTCCGCTGCATCTTTGTGTATATGGTTATCTCTGTGATTTGTTGCGTTCTTGTTTAAATCCAGATCACATAGATACAACCATCCTTGGTGATAAGATCTTATCATGTCCTGGGAGCTCTGATTCCAGAATTCAAAGACCAAACAACAAAGACTCTTTTTAATTTGGTGAATCTGGTTATAGCTAGAAAATTTTAATAAATGTGTTTGTTAATGGTCCAATATCTATCTATGTTTCTTCTTCCGATGTCTCTGTAATAAGATGTCAACCAGTTGCATTGGTAGTGAGCTTTAGGTGTTTTGAATTTGAACAAATGACTAGTATTTATGACATCTAGTATTGCTTGATATGTCTCCAGAAACAAGTTCAAGAGCGCGATAACATTGAATTCAAAGTCAAGTGTGCATCCCCTGTTGTCAATGCAAGGCACATGGAAGCCTAGCCAACATTCCCATTTGATATGGAAATGGCTATCATGGATACCAAAAACATAAAGCACTCTTAACTTCAGTGCTCTGAAGTATATGAATAGCCATTAATCCAATACCCTCCAATATCTTTACTTGAGTGCTCTGAAGTATATGATATCACCATTACTCCAATAGCTTCCCTTGATAGTTGCGTTAATTGCAATTTCTTATCCAAAAAGATATCTAACTTATTTGGACAAAGGAGGAAGGTTGTAGATGATGTCCATAAGCCATCATTCAATAGTGCAACTGATCAACAACTGAGTATGGTTGACAACTCCACATCTCATTGTCTTTTCAAAGCAGCATGCACCAAAAATGAATACAAAATCTATATTTGTCATGGTTGGCATCGTTGATACTAATTCATGAACCATTTGATTATCACCTAAGTCACTAGCTGGATTGAATGCAAAATCTATATTTGGCATGGTTGGCATCGTTGATACTAATTCATTAACCATTTGATTATCAAGTAACTCATTGGTTGCATTGGACTCAATGATGACTCAAAGTTTCAGCCCCTCCAATATCATTATAGAATCTGGTTTGTCCTCCAATAAATATACCTTTTAACAGGTGGTAGCATAATAAACTTATGTTTAAGTCTTAGGAATTTGATCTTGCCATGACTTCTGAAGACTTTATTCTTGTCCATTCCACATCCTACAAGTGGACTCTACTACTCTTTACATTCATTTTGCTACCCCCTAATCAACTGAATTCCACGGTTGTCCTGGATACTTCCTGCTTTACTGGTGCAGAAGTAACTTTTCTTTCACCCTTGAGGAGGAATTACCCTTTTAATTTTATGTATGTCCATTCTCCTCTTACTTGAGGAAGGTCTTGCAATGCCATATCCTGCAAGGTGCTACAATACATGTTCTCATTTCTAAACTGGTGTTGCTATGATTTTACCTCGGAACATTTTTCCACCACTTCATTCTTGTGCTTTTCATCCACACTCAAATCTTGTAGCCTTGATTGTCCTTAGACCTGCACATTCCTACCACAAAACTTAGCTGAATTTTCAGCCTTAATAGCTAGTATCAACGAATTTCAAATTATATTTTGGATTTGAATCACATTAAAAAATCCTTGCACTTTCATTTACAATGACGTGACAATTGATTGTTTTCTTGTTAGTATCCATATCTAACCAACCTTATTAGTCACTATAACTAAATAACATAAACATGAATTTCCTTGGGTCTCAAGGTTGAGAGCTTGTCACTAATAGATAGAGAGAGACGTCGATGGCAATTGCACTTGAATTTGCCCAAAATTGTGAGCATATGGAAGTTCAGGACAATCAGACCCATGAATTCCAGAGCATTGTACGAGCGAGCTTGGGTGGACACTTGAAACACCCACCTTTGTTTGGTCAGCGTGCTTAATTACTTTCAGCAACACATTAATAACCTGTCGTGGAGTGTTTAGTTTTTGAGATTCCTCCTTTTAGTTAGACATCCATTCACCTTTCAGTTACAGTTATAGTACATAGGCACCATTATGCCTCCTTGAAATTCATAGCCCAGAATATTATCCTAGTAATAAGTTGTGCCTCCTTGAAATTCAAAGCCTGGAATATTATCCTAGTAATAAGCTGACTGCAGATGTGAATTAAAATTCCTTACCAAATGGCATAGAAAGAAAACTTTAACATGAGAAGAAATGGTAGTAGTAATATTAAGGCATTTGGTGAGGGCAGCAGCAGAGCATTGTGAATTGGTGAAATCTCAAGGCCAGTTACTTAAAATTGCTTCCAAGCAGTATCACAAAACTTAGCTGAATTTTCAGCCTTAATAACTAGTATTAACGAATTTCAGATTATATTTTGGATTTGAATCACAATAAAAAATCCTTGCACTTTCATTTAGGATGACGTGACAATTGATTGTTTTCTTGTTAGTATCCATATCTAACCAACCTTATTAGTCACTATAACTAACAAACATAAACATGAATTTCCTTGGGTCTCAAGGTTGAGAGCTTGTCACTAATAGATAGAGAGAGACGTTGATGGCAATTGCACTTGAATTTGCCCAAAATTGTGAGCATATTCAAGTTCAGGACAATTAGACCCATGAATTCCAGAGCATTGTACGAGCGAGCTTGGGTGGACACTTGAAACACCCACCTTTGTTTGGTCAGCGTGCTTAATTACTTTCAGCAGCACATTAATAATCGTCGTGGAGTGTTTAGTTTTTGAGACTCCTCCTTTTAGTTAGACATCCATTCACCTTTCAGTTACAGTTCTAGTACATAGGCAGCATTATGTCTCCTTGAAATTCAAAGCGCGGAATATTATCCTAGTAATAAGTCATGCCTCCTTGAAATTCAAAGCCTGGAATATTATCCTAGTAATAAGCTGACTGCAGATGTGAATTAAAATTCCTTACCAAATGGAATAGAAAGAAAACTTTAACATGAGAAGAAATGGTAGTAGTAATATTAAGGCATTTGCTGAGGGCAGCAACAGAGCATTGTGAATTGGTGAAATCTCAAGGCCAGTTACTTAAAATTGCTTCCAAGAAGTATCAAAAAGTGGAGGATACTAATATACTACTTGACACGTCAAGGTAAGAAGTAAAAAATTGGTCAAAACAATCTAGATGATAAATGCAAATAAGGTCAATCATCAATGAGTAAAGGGATCTGAGAAGTATTTTGTCCTCTGGTAGAGAGGGCTCCCATCCATGGGGTAAAGCCCTAATGGTCATGGCCAAGAATGGAGTGGATAGTGAAGTAGAGGAATGACTAAGAATGGAGTGGGCAGTGAAGTAGAGGCATAGTGGGTAGTTAAGTAGAGGACATGAGGAAGTAAATTTAGTTGGCCAATTATCCAATTTATATTTGAATGTGCATCATGAGGAGAACAATAAATAAATAATGGAAAATAAGATCAATTTTTTCAGTCTTAACATACCCTGATGAAACAAGTCAGAGCACAGGGAAGACAAATGCCCATTAAAAAAAGAGGCCATGCAAAAGCATTGTTGTCCAACATAATGTAACAAATGAATGAATTGGAATACCCCTGGACCCTAACAGTTTTCACATAAAAGAAATTATTGCCAGATGACAAAGATTCCATAGATGGTGCCTGAAAACCATAAAAACAATTCACATTTGTAGCTTTGCACATTTCTAAAAAGAAAAAAAACAATTAAAGAACAATTGGCAGCAATAACAAGACTGGAACTTTTACAATATCTAGAATCTCAAATTATCTTTTACAATATCTAGAATCTCGAATTTAGTCTCACTATAAAAGAAAAGAGTTTGGAATCCTAATATCAATATATAAATCTATAAAGAACATCTGAACGTTGAAAACCAAGTAAAGAATGCATTTGAATACTTTTCGAATGAATAAATTCAACAAGGATGTGCAGTCACAACCTCAAGAAATATTAAAAACATTTGGCAAAATCCTCAAGAAGTTAAGGGCTTGAACTATATACAAAACATCTAAACATTGAAATCCAAGTAAAGAATGCATTTGAATACTTGTCGAATGAATAAATTCGACAAGGGCATGCAGTCACCACCTTAGGAAATATTAAAAACATTTGGCAAACCCCTCAATAAGTTAAGGGCTTGAAATATATACAAAACATATGAAAATTGAAATCCAAGTAAAGAATGCATCTTAATACTTGTCGAATGAATAAATTCGACAAGGGTGTGCAGTCACCACCTCAGGAAATATTAAAAACATTTGGCAAAACCCTTAAGAAGTTAAGGGCTTGAACCTTGTAGGGTCAAGACATTGTTCGATTCTTGATTCTTAATTTCTTGGAATCTCGTCGATGACAACAAAAGAACAACAAAAGCTGAAAATAAAATACACAACAGAGGGGTACCAAACTGAGACTCGATGGCAAAAACGTCCGGTAGCATTCCTCTCTCTAACATCCTAAGCAGTTGAAATGAAGCAATGTTCATTTTTATTTCAAACATCCCCATATTTCACAGAGCATAAGTTGCCCCTATCCTTTATGTCATCCAAACCCCACTTAGGATTTTTGTAATGTCTGCAAAGTAGCCATCTTCCCATTGGTTTCTATGAAGCTCCACCGACCCAATGGCCCTAACGAGGGGGACAAAGTAGCTCAACATCACTAACAATATCCCCCAAAAGAGTTCCTTAGGAAAGGTCTTCTTGAAGGAGGCATTACCATCAAAATTTAAATATGAAGCGTGTTAAGAGAAGATCTCAATATGAAATAGGTTGAAGGAGGCATTACCATCAAAATAAAAATTTAGGATGCATCTTCGATTATTTAGGATGCAGTTTGAAGAGGTAGGAGAAAAGCTGGTCGATAGAAAAAGCAAGTGACAGACATAGAAGAATCGTTGGTTGGCCGATAGAAAAAGAAAGTGAGAGACGTATGCATTAATTTCATTACAAACTTAGGGGAAAAAAATATAAATTTCATTTCAAACCTACAGGGAAATGATTACAATAAAACTTACCCTTAAAATGATCAAGTTGCTAAGAGATCAAATGTATCCACCGCCTACTACTTTTACGTGAAGCCTTTTATGATATTAATTTTTTGAAATGTTTTGGTGGTTTATGGTTAACAAAGATGCAATTTACTTTAAAATGCAATGTGTTTGTGAATAATATGATAGGTTAAAATGTATTTTATTCTTAGAAAATTTTAAGTTTGATTCTTTTATCAAGTGTAAAATATGAGGAATTTTAGAAATTCATGTTGTATGATTTTTTATTTAAATATTTAATTATTTTATAGTTTTTATAAAATTTTGGTAATTTTTAAGATATATTTTATCATATAAAATTCGGTGAATGTATTTAAAAAAAATAATAAATTTTTTCTTAAAAATTATGTAAAATTAATTTTTTTGAGAAATTTAACATTTAACATTTTTGTTCAATATAAACATCGAAGGTTGACTTGGATATTTAGAATTTTTTTTGCCATGATAAATAAAGCATAAAGAATAAATAACAATGAGAATGACCCTTATTTTAATTTTTAAATTTTTTTAACATGATTTAAGCATAATGTAAGTTTTAGTCCTTATCTAGTTAATTTTCCTTAAAATTTAGGAGAAATTTCTTGGAGTTACACATTTGAGTTATATCATTTCACAATATTAATGTCTCTAAAGTTTTTCAAGATGTCAAATTTATTTATGCATTTAAAACTACAATTTAAACAAGTGTTGTTGAGTAACTTAGTCCTTAGTCCTACCACTCTAGTTAAAAAATATGTTCTCAAGAAATGTGCATGTAATATCAGTGTATTCAAGTTAACTTAAAATCATTTTACGAGTCTATGAAATTTGAGCTTGAGTTGTAATTTATAGGAATTTGGCAAAGTTAAAGAAATTGGATATTGCAGGAAAACTTGAAATATGAAATGGATATGTGTTGAAAAATAATTATTTTAATAAATTGAAAAATAAATACGTGTCTTTCAAAGTTCACTATTATAAATTGAATTGGTCAATGTTAAAATAATAGTGGTCATTAGGAAAATATATTTCTATATGTTAAAGAGTAATCAATTTTGGTGGATAGTGACCACTAGCAACTCTGAACATTTACATGTTTCTTATTAGAGTGCTAGGGAATGCATATCTAATTGTGGAGAGCAACTTGGAATAAGTATGTTTATTTACATATTATTCTTATCTATTTTTTGCTCAAAGACTTGCTTAAATTATGGTGGGTAGTATGTTATTTACTTAAATATGATCTATTTTCAAGGATTTAAATTTTGGTGTGTTTATTGACATCTCATTCTTATCTATTTTTTGGTTAAAGACTTGCTTAAATTATGGTGGGTAGTAATGGATGGTAAATATGTTATTTACTTAAATATGAGCTATTTTCAAGGATTTTAATTTTGGGTGCTTTCCTTCAAAGCTTAACAATAAAAATTACTCCACAAATATCTTAAAATCATGGCATGAATATTTCAAGGCTTTTAAGTTATTTTCCAATAAAATATTTGAAAAAAATATAATAATCTAGAATTTGTGCAGAGTGCTTGTGGAAATTTTGTAGAAATTTGTAAGTACCCTAGTTTCATGGCTTTCTAAGCCTAGTGGTTTCGTTTTGTCTTCTCCTATGCCTATGTGTGGTGAATTAGGGGAGCTGGCGGCTTCCTTGACTATATGAACCCTTGTTCGTGCCTCTTCAAGTTAAGGAATGCAGATGTCATTAGTTGTTGCATTTTTGGTAGTGGGCTTGGTTGTTTGTGCCTAGAGTGGCAAGACCGTCTATTACTCCAATGTCATTTTATTTGGGGTTTGTTGTGATTTTTGTGGAGCCTCTGTATGTTTTTGTTATGAAAGCCTACTCTTGATATGTTTGTTTTGGGTCATCTGGATGAAGGCCTACTCTCGGCATGTTTGTTTTGGGCCATCTAGGCGGGATGTTTGTTTTGGGCCATCTAGACAGCCTGTGCCCAATTTTTGGCTGGTATATGTTTTTTGTTTTTTATTTTACACCTTTCAAGGTTTTTATTTTTTTGTTGGATAATATAAGATCCCTTTTTTACTCGATACTATAAAATCTAGGTGGATCTAGTGAAATGTGCATATACAAAATGTATTTCTCTTTCAGTTTTGAATGAGAATATAGGATTTTTTTTTAAAATAAATTAACAAATACATTGTATTATAATGAGACTAGTTAAAAATTAATAATAAAAAATAAAAAATTATAATCTCTCAGAAAATTATATATCTTATTATATATCTTATGAAAAAGCAAAAAATAAAATACACATTTTATATATAAATAATTTAAAAACACAACACATAGATATAAAACCCAAAATAAATATATTTTATACACAAGTTTAAGCATCATCAGCGTTCCAAGCAGTTCTTATAAACCCACTCGCAACTCAGCTAGGTCCATGAAAGTTCAACTTCCGAGCAGTAAGTACACTCTAATTACGAAGTTTATTATGAATGGTTGAGGTTTTCTATTTTGTATTATTGGACCATATGATTTTCAAAGGGAAGGAAAATGATAAAAAAACTTAGATTCAATCCAGGATTTTCTTGTCAGCCGAGTTGAGAGACGTGTCGAATCATGAGGCATATGTATTAACAATAGAAATGCGCATGCAAGCAATGTGTCACACTGTTTAGCATGTTACGTGCGAAAACATGCATTGAGTCTCCTGGAGTTTCAATTTAACTCTCCATCAAAACCCCACCACAAAATCCCGGTACTCTATACATCTCATTATCGGGTGCGTTTGGGATTTTCAATTTGTGAAGGCTATTACTGTTTGCATTATTTTCTTCGTAACTCCATGGTGGTTTGAACTAGGGAAGCCGAAGTTATTAGTAGAACAAAATTGGCCTTGTTTTGGCTTTCTCCATGCTCAGAATCATTTTAGTTTCTTTGTACAGTGGGTGAAGACAAAGTGTTGGATAATAGATTTTTCCCCAAAATTATTTCAGTTTTTCTATATGGATGGTGGAGGCAAAGCTATGGATATTGATGCAGGGCAGGGTTTTCTGTATGGAATGGGTAGAATTGGAAAGAAAGATATGGTATTGGAAAGAAAAAAAGGTATATATGCATATTAAATATTCAAATTTAGTACATTAATATTCAAGTTTATAAGTTTAATACAAGTTGTCACGTTTAGAAGTTGAGTATAAGTCGTTTTTAGAAATGAAGCCAATGAATCTTCGTTAGAAATGAAGCCACTGAATTTTCGTCGTTATTTGTTCATAATTTGCTTGCAGTGGATCTAGGTTCGTCGTAATTTGTTTGCAGTGGATCTAGCTTCTTAAAATAACACGTTCTATAAGTGAAGATTAATTTTGCAAACCATGTAAAAGTAGTATAAATCAACCATTCTGTGAATAGTTATGGTGTGTTATGCTTTATAGAAAAATTAAAACTCCCGGCATCAACATCTTCAGAGTTCTGAATTGTATTTATACCAAAATAAAAAAGTAAAGTAATTGTCATTTCAAAACTGTAGGAGTGTCATACACCAGCATGGCATGTGGGGATATACTCCCATTGCATGTTTCAGATTTCCTTGATGTCACAGACGGCTTTGTAAGTTAGTCATATCTAGAAATCCCCTTCATGTCTATTGACATAATCTGCTGGTTGGAGTTATCTGTCGAAATTTTCACCGCCAACTTGCCGTCATCTACTCCGCATATATGTGAAATGCGTGCAGAAGACCTAGCCAAGCCTAGACCTAGCAGGGAAGTGACCATAAAATCATCACAAAATATTCATACCCTTTGATCCCCAATACTCTTCGTAGAATCAGCCGAATCCATCAAATCGAAGTACAAGACTTTTAACGGTCATGAATTTCTACTGCTATTATGTCATTGTCATTTGAAAATTCGTAGACTCAGCGGAATCCATCAAATCGAAGTACAAGACTTTTAACGGTAATGAATTTCTACTGCTATTATGTCATTGTCATTTTTCACCTTTTTCATGGTTGGGATTTAATCTTATCCAATTTTCATTTTTCATTGTTGGGTTTAACCTTAACCCACATTTTTTTGGTTGGGATTTAAATTTAACCAAATATTCTATCATATTAGTTATTATTATTTTATCTTTTTTCAATTAAATAATATTAGTTCCTTATGCTCTTCCTCGGAGCATGTGTGCTTCTTCTCACGTCGTGTATGCTTCATTAGTTATTATTATTTTATTTTTTTCAATTAAATGATATTAGTTAACCATATATTAGATGGGTAGTCAACTATATATAGAATTAGAATTTCATTGTAATCCACATAAAAATTAAATGTCATTATTTAATAAACTAAAATAATGAATACAATTATAACAAAATGGACAGTCATTATTTAATAAACTAAAATAATGAACACAATTATAACAAAATGAACGGACTTTTAAAATAATGAACACATTTATAACAAAATGGACGGTCATTATTTAATAAACTAAAATAATGAACACAATTATAACAAAATGAACTGACTTTTAACAGGAAAAATTTTGGTATTTTAACTTCAAATAATAAATCATTTTTCTCCAAATTGTTATTTAATATTTACTGATATTTAAAAATTTCTAATGAACTGATATTTATATTTTAACTTTAAGTAATAATTCATTTTTCCCCGAAAATAAATTCTTTGGGCGATTGCCTATTTCTCACACCTATGATGCTTTTCTCCAAATTGTTATTTAGTATTTCTGACAGGTAAAAATTGATATTTTTTTTGCAAAGTAATATTTAAAAATTTCTAACCATTCTTTGGGCGATTGCGTATTTCTCACACCTATGATGCTTTTCTGAAATTTAAAATGATTAATTTGAATTTTTTCAAATATATCCTACAATTATGATAGACAACGCTTCATGATTTATCGACCCTCATCCTCTGTGTTAGGATAAACAACGCTTCATGATTTATCGACCCTCACGCTTTGTGAACTACTCCATAACTGTGTAGTTATATATTTATGAACTCTGTTTACAAATGAGACCTTTTGCGGATATAAATGATGTGAGTAAAAGAAAGAACATGGTAAAACTCATATATAAAAAACATTTCATTTACATTAAGGTATATATCGACCCTCACGCTTTGTGAACTACTCCATAACTGTGTAGTTATATATTTATGAACTCTGTTTACAAATGAGACCTTTTGCGGATATAAATGATGTGAGTAAAAGAAAGAACATGGTAAAACTCATATATAAAAAACATTTCATTTACATTAAGGTATATATTACAAGGCATATGACATTTACAAGTTAACTATTCACTACATGCCATTTACAGATTAACTATTCACTACCTGCCTTGGAACCGGGAAATACAGGTTATTTGTTTGTGTCAACCTTTACAGATTGAGTACTACCTATGTGACTAGCATATACACAGCCTGTGTCGTTTACGGTTGTCATTTCCCTTATTTACCCAGCTGTCTACCTTATCTCTTGTGAAAATTTTTACCGATTATGTATTTATTGCCCTGCTCTACCATGGTACGTGGCACGAGCAATAGTTAATCTCCTCGAACTCAGCATTGCATCGATGGAGGAGAAAAGGTGTGAGGATCTTACGGTCAGAGTTTGTCTTAAGTCGGGTTCAAGCTATCTCTCGGCTGTTTGGTCTCATTTCCGATCTTCATTCCCGAGACTCTGATCTGCCTTTCTCCATGCCTTTCGTGGTGCTGGTTCTGCCTTTGCCTCAGGGCTAGGGACTCGATGCGTGGACTCCACTGCAAGGTCACAGGTTTACCCCCGTGCTACAACTTCTTGGTGAAGGCAACGTAACCCAGTTAAGTTGATTGACCTTAGGTACAATTTTTTTTTGTTTTCATCGTTTCCCTTTCTCATCGCTAAGAAGTTATGGTGATTTCTACAGGTTCTTTTTCAGAGGATCCAGGCTACTTTTCAAAGCATAGAACTGTGCTTCTAGCCAAATTTCTCCCTCACCATTTCTCGGGTAAGCAACTACCACGGTTTCTTGGTTGTTTGGAACTAGATGGTTTGTCTCTTAAGGCATTATGCCTCTTAGCTCTTAGATTTCCAAAGTTGAATGTATGGGAAGTGGTGAAGGTCGAACAGCTCTGCGTTGTTGCTGGGTACTCTTTTCCATTGTATTCAAGGGTTCTGTTGACATTTAAATCTAAGGAGTCTAATGCCCATTGAGGTATCTGTAAACTGATTCCTGAGCTCTTAGTTTAAATCAGTTTTCGGGGTAGACCTTGCAATCCCTTCAGGAAGGGGTTAGGTCTGGTTAGCTCCACTTGTTACTAAGTTTACTGTTCAGTACACTAAGATGTTAAATTATCTAAGAAATGCACTCTGTTTTTGTATAGCACGGTTTCCTATTTCAGGCATGCAACCAAGGGTTTTTGCTTGCTTAATTCAACACGATGCCTACTTTGGTGCATTATTTGTACTCTGATATAATTGTATGATTACCTTATTTGATATTAATCCTGTGCCAATAGAAAATTTGATGTTAAAAAATACCAATAAGGTTCATTTAAGCTACTTGACTAAAAGAATCAATTTGTTACCGGTTCACCATTTTGAATACTAAGTACTCTTTTATTTTGCTGTTGTTTAACATCAGTTAAAGCTTCATCTGAGAGTGTTATATGTTTTCTTCCTTCGACGCTGAGGGTTTCTCTTACTACAAGGGGTTCATAAAGTTTCTTGTATTTGTCGGGTCAAATGCAAGTGTGATCTCCTGATCGTTTTGGAACTGGATGGTTCGTCTCTTAAGGCATTTTGCCTCTTAGCTCTTAGATTTCCAAAGTTGAATGTATGGGAAGTGGCGAAGGTCGAACAGCTCTACGCTATTGCTGGGTAATCTTTTTTGTTGTATTCAAGGGTTCGGTTGACACATAAATCTAAGGAGTCTAATGCCCATTGAGGTATCTGTAAACTGATTCCTGAGCTCTTAGTTTAAGTCTGTTTTCGTGGCAGACCTTGCAATCCCTTCAGGAAGGGGTTAGGTTTGGTTAGCTACACTTGTTACTAAGTTTACTATTCGGTACACTGAGATGTTAAGTTATCTAAGAAATGCACTCTGTTCACGGTTTCCTATGTTAGGCGTGCAACCAAGGGGTTTTGCTTGTTTAATTCAATACCATGCCTACTCTGGTGTATTATTTGTACTCTCATATAATTGTATGATTACCTTATTTGATATTAATCATGTGCCGAGAATAGAAAATTTGATGTTAAAGAATACCAATAAGGTTCATTTAAGCTACTTAACTAAAAAAA
The DNA here is from genome assembly GCA_031772625.1 of Pinus tabuliformis. Classification (NCBI taxonomy): domain Eukaryota; kingdom Viridiplantae; phylum Streptophyta; class Pinopsida; order Pinales; family Pinaceae; genus Pinus; species Pinus tabuliformis. The sequence goes on from CM062817.1 coordinate 1,447,757,383, forward strand.
TCATTTTGTTACTGGTTCACCATTCTGAATACTAGATACTCTTTTGTTTTGCTACTGTTTCACATCACTTAAAGCTTCATATGATAGTGTTATATGTTTTCTTCCTTAGATGCTGAGGGTTTCTCTTACTACAAGGGTTTCATAGAGTTTCTTGTATTTTTCGGGTCCAATGCAAATGTGATCTGATGGTTTTGAGCCGAATCGGTTCCAGGTTATGGGTTGTCGACCCTCGATCCTTCTGAATCTTCCGGTTAATATGTACAACTTCTTTCTCTGTTAATGAAATGCCAATAATTACTGGTTATGCACTGCTGTTATCTCTGTGCTTGTTTCCTCATGAGTTGATTTTGTGAATCTTTAATTATCTTATTCGGATAGGTATTTGTTTAGTGTTCGTAATACTCGGATATCGTGCAGAGTTGCACTATCTAGCAGGGTGGCTCGACCCTTAAACTCGGGCAAACTTCTGGAAACTATTGTCACAGCAGAGGTTATTATACTTGCTTAGGGTTTGTCACAATAAGTCTTGATACATCCTTTGTTCAAGTCTCGGATCTTTCTCTCTATAATACTAATCTCTGACTGCTATTTTTTTAAGAGTTCGCACAGTGTAAAGCTAGCCTCCCGCCTGCTTTTATTTCAATTTTTTAAGTTTTTCCTTAAACCGTAAAAGACAATTCCATAAATTATTATTTTCTTTGGAAATCTCTACATATTAAGTGCACTCAATCCTATATAAACTACAAAGAATACTATATAGAGCAACAAAACATTTTAATCTTAAATACCATTGAAAAATCTATAAGGAGTAACAGAATTTAATCCTAAATAACATTGAAGGGAAATTAGTAATTTCCTATTCCTGCATTTCCTGTAATTTACTTTGCAAACACGAAAGTAATTCTCCCTATCTGATTCCAGTATTTCAATTGAAGTATTACAAATTACAAATGTTTATATATATCTAAACATTTAACCAACTTTCTTAATTGGCATATTATTATTATGTTATTTTATGATAATTTATATTATATTTATATTTTATATTTTTAAAATATATATATATGATTTTGTAAAAAATTATAAAATAACTGAAATTTAAAATAATTAAATTGAATTTTTCAAATATATGCTACAATTATGATAGACAGCCTTTCATGATTTATCAATCCTCATCTTCTGTGTTATGATAGAAGGCGCTTCATGAATTATCGACCCTCATCCTCTGTGTTATGATAGATAGCGCTTCCTGATTTATCGACCCTCACCCTCTATGTTATGATAGACAGTGCTTCGTGATTTATCAACCCTCACCCTCTATGTTATGATAGACAGTGCTTCATGATTTATCAACCCTCACGCTCTGTGAACTGCTTAGACAGTGAACTGCTTAGACAGCGCTTCGTGATTTATCGACCCACTGCTCCATAACTGTGTAGTTATATATGTAAATATTCTGAATAGTTGGAAACTCTAGGATCAATAGTAGGAACTAAATTGGAAATTATGAACTCTGTTTATAAATGAGACCTTTTGCCAATATAAATGATGTGGGTAAAAGAAAGATTTTTTATTAATATAAAAATATTTTTTTTTAACTGAAACAAAATGAAATTTAAAATATTTGGAGGTGTTTTTTTTCTAAGAGTAAAATGAAGCTGGTGCCCAACACAAAAAATAACATAATAATATCACGAATCTCCAGACAAAATACCAGATGAGGCAACCAGAAAACCCCAACCAAGCATTCCTTATTAATCTTTAAATCCAGAGAATACTTCCAATATAAAATAATAATTGTGTATAATTACAATCGTCAGAGCAGCGAAATCGAGGTCTTTTGTACAAGCAAAGAAGCGGACAATGCTTTCTGGTCTTCTGAGAGCTCGGCAGGTTTAGAAAGTGAGGCCGACGAGGCTGTGTCAGCTAAGCAAGAGACTGCGGCAAACTGCTCCAAGGGATCAACAACGCATCCTTCCATCCTTCCAGCTTAGCAAGAGATGAGGTTGTGTCAGTTGAGCAAGAGACTGCGAAAAACTGCTCCATGGGATCAACAACGCATCTTTCCACGGTAAGGTTACGGTAAGGTTGGTTAGCGGGACAATGAAAGGGGAATACTTGTAATTGACACTATATCACCCTCCTTTCGTGGCCCAATCTGAACCGTCCCAATCTCGGCCGAGAACTCCCAACAGCAAAATCAGGTTGTGAAAACCGTCCCAATCTCGGACGAGAAATCCCAAGTGTAGAACCAGGTTGTGAGAAAAGCCCACAAATCCAAATACACAACAGAGCTATTGCCAACATCAACAAAATTTTTCCAATACTTCAACCCACAGCTCAACGACAATCTTTCAATGAATGGCAGGCGCAAAGCATTTAGTTTAAAAAAGAAGTCTGTGAATCGTTACATACTACTCCTCAACCAATTTGTAACTATTTCCAACAAATTTGAAACTACTTTGATCGAACTGTTGAAGTTTTTGTAATGGTCTAACATTTCATCTTATGGTGCATAAGAATGACAGGTAGCCAAAAAGGGGAGTGGATTTCAGAGCGAAAAATCCAAGATCCGGATAGGGCAAGGATATGTCACGTACAAAAAAATAAAATATAAAATATTTTTAAAATTTTAAAAAACACTTTATAGTTCAAAAATCAAATACTCCATTGAACCATCAAACACTTTTAGAACTCTAAAATCAAATACTCCATTTAACCATCAAACACTTTTAGAACTGAAACCATTAGATATATTATGAATAGGAAGACTAAAACACTGATAATTTAATAATTTATCAAACTGATAGTAATAACTTATAAACGTTGATAATATATATTTTATAATAAACCCAAACGCTGATAATATTATATATAAAGGCTCCCGTGGGTAAACTACTAAAAGCTGATAGTAATAATATATATATTATAAAATCTATGGGTAAACCGTAAAGTTGTAAACGCTGATAATTAAAAAAGAAATAACGCGACTGTCCTAAACCGTAATAATGCTGATAAGTTATAACTATGGCTATTTTAAATAATGCGTCTATCACAATGTTGGTAATAACCCTTGAACTGTTGGTTGGAGCCCTCGAACTGCTACAGGGAGGTTTTAATATTTTATTGTTCTAGTAATAACAATGCAGTTGTGTTTATATAAAAACAATGCGGCCTGGGAAAGATTTCAGGATTCAGCACATTCCATAAAAACTTAAAATACCTTGCGCGGTTTTTTGGTCCAACTGACAGACGTTGAAACTTGACCCTGAACGATGGGCCCCCTGAAGCTAAACACCAAAAAACTGAAAGCTAAACCGTAAACGCCAAACGCTTCTGTTCCGCCTGTTGGACCAAAGGGGGACCACCTAACTTTAACTAGTGTACAAAGCAAAAACCCTAAACTCCAACGCAAATTTTACTTTTTCACTTTTTCGGGTTTCAAAATTTAGGCAAAAGTTATGCGGGTGCTAACATTCTACTCGGCATACGGTTCTGGCAAGGCGGAGCCGTTTCCAAAAATGGCAAAAGTTATGCGGGTGCTAACATTCTACTCGGCATACGGTTCTGGCAAGGCGGAGCCGTTTCCAAAAATTGCCATTCGCCCCGTGTCGTATTTTCCATTTATTTCTCCGTATCCGGATCAGATCCGAGGATACAGAGATATGTGACCCTCGGTTGCCGGATCCGGTAACGTAGCCTTTTACAGTTGGGATTTAATTTAATAAAAAATTTTCTCCTTTTATTTTTCTTTAAATTTTCTTTTTTTTCTTTTTATTTTTCAATTAAATTAGTCTTTTACTCTCTTCATGAAAATTAGTCTCTCTTTCTCTCCTGAAAGAACACATTAAATTAGCATTAAATTAGTCTTTTAGGCTATTCCCCTTTCTTTTTCTAATTAAATTAGTCTCTTACTCTCTTCCTAAAAGTTAGTCTCTTACTCTCTTCCTTGAAGAGCACATTAAATTAGTCAACTACACATTTTGACGGTTTTGTTCTTATTGTCTTTCTTGAAGACCACATTAAATTAGTCAACTAAACATTTAGACGGTTTTGTAAAATGTTGAACTGTATCCGTCAAATCATCATTCGACGATGAGCCAATTGCCCGTCAAATTCCATCCCTGAATGTGGTTCCCATCAGACCATGCCACAGTTGCATGCATCTTCATGCACAACTCACTCAGCTGGTTGGTCACCACTCCATTGATGCAACCTCTGTTTATTTGTTCAGCCTCGGCCCCTAAACATTTATATTTATATTTATATTTTAGAAATTTCATTATTCCTGAGCTAACATTATGTTTGCCCTAAAATCCTTATTTATTCCTCATATTAGTCCCTCCCATCCGGCATGGGACTGATGGGAATCGTTTTGGAGCATTAGTTTTTAGTCTGCCTCTTCCCAAGCGGGAGATGCTACTATATCGATCACAATCGTTTTGGAGCATTAGTTCTTATTCTCCCTCTTTCGATGGATGAGACTTTTGGAGAAATAGTTCTTATTCCATGTCTTCCCAAGCAGGAGAGGCTATATAGTGCTTGTCCTCCGGCCCGGCATGGGACTATAGCGATTAATTTTGGAGCATTAGTTCTTCTTCCGCCCCTTCCCAAGCGGGAGAAGCTAGATAGAGAAGCTAGATAGTCCCTGTTGTCCGGCATGGGATTATAGCAATCGGAATTGTTTTGGAGCATTATTTGTTATTCCGCCTCTTCCCAAGGCAGAGAGGTTATAACCATCTATAATATTTTGTTGTTTCAATTGTGTTTGGCAACTGTAAACAAATGCAGCGTTAGTTTACGGAGTTGTCTTTAAAAAGACTTTTTGGAAGCTTTTCTGGTGGGTTTTTCCGATCAAAATCCGACAGTAATTTATTGAAATCGCAAGTTTGATAGCTAATTTCTGCACAATCAAAGCATCCCAAGGTTTTTCAGGATGCTGAATCCAAATATGCAGTTAAAAAACCATTTTAAATAATACAAATCAAGATTTAACCTCAATTTTTTTGCCGAGATTCCGTCACCGGAATCTCTAAAAAGTCAAAGACAACTCCTTAGTTTACAGGTATTAGATGCTATGAAACTTTGCTATTATGGGAAAAACTAAAGTGATTTAAGGGGGTTCATAGATTGCCAAGTGGTGGTAAGTGCATGTTTCCAAGTGGTGGTAAGGGCATGTTGTTGTGGTGCTATGTTACTAGAAATGGTATGGGAGCATTCATTTCCGAAGAAAAACGAAAAGAAAACGGAACCGTACGAAAAACGCCGTTTTGTACGGTCATTTTCGTTTTTCAATACATGAAACCGGTTTCTCCATAAACGAATGGTTTTTTGACACGGTTTTCAGAGAAACGTTTGTTCTAGTTTATTTGTAACGCTCGTCTCGTTCCAATTGGACGTTGAGCAGAATAAAAAAAGGCAAAGGTTGGTTTTCCCAGAAACGTTGCTCTGGTTTGTTTTGTTTGTAATGTTGGTTTCATTGTAATGTTGAGTCCAATTTAAAAAAATGAAAGTTGGTTTTGTGGATAGTTTTTAGAGGCGGTATTTAGTGTAAAATTTCTTTAACAACATTGTTTATTTAGGGATTTTGTTTGTTAAAATTATATTATTAGGATGTATTGCTTTAATGTTTTAATTATTTTTTCTTAATTTTTGTGTTGGTTTTATTTAAAAGTGTATTTAGTGTAGAGTTTCTTATATAATTTTATAGTATTTAATATTTAAAATTTGTCATTTTATACAATACTATAAATTTAAATGCACACAGTGACATTATATATTATTTTCATTATTATGAAGATTAATTACAATTATAATTATAAAGATTAATCACTATTTTAATGGATTAACAATAAAGTTTTGAAAGTTTGATGGTATTTTTTTTTAGGTTTTGTATAGTTGTAGCATTTCTGGTTTTCAATCCTTCCACTTTTTCTATACAAAATGTCAGTGGAGGGAGCAACACTTCTTCCTATAGCAAAATAGTTGAAGGTAGTAGTAGTTCTAAACAACCCTCTACTTTTCGCTCAATTCCCTAATCCCAATGGAGCTCAATTCAATCTTCATTATCCTATTACCCAACTAGGGAAACTACATCCTAGTAGTTGCTTACCAAATGCTACAATATAGCCCAAATTTGGGGTCCGCTCAAATAATATGTTAGAATATATACATGATATGCCAGATCATGTACTCATCTAAAAATTTCTAGGGATATGGCCTTCAAAAAAATCCCACTCTCACTAGGTCCAAATCAAGTGGAAATGGAAAGGTCAAATCAAGCTTAAATTCAATGCCAAAGGTTTCTTCACTATTAAAGGATCAAACATAGGTATTTGGGTATTTGCAAATAACCTATATAAGCAACACAAGCTTTATTTCTAAATATGAATATTAGAGAATGGTCTATGTGACCACATTAAATGTAGATGATGTATACTTTGTTTTATGTTTTTCACATTTTTCTAGTTTTTTTGCTCTCTCCTGGTTTCTTGAATGAGAAACCTCCAAACTTCTTTTCCTCCAAACTTCGTTTCCCAGCTCATTGTTGTTTCTCGTTTCATTTCCCATTTCTCGTTTCTTTCTGGTAACATAGTTGTGGTGTAATGGCGTGTCCAAACTTCGTTTCCTCCAAACTTCGTTTCTCAGCTCATTGTTGTTTCTCGTTTCATTTCCCATTTCTCGTTTCTGGTAACATAGTTGTGGTGTAATGGCATGTCTCTGCGATGTTTACCTTAGCGATAGTGCCATCAGTAGCCTAAACCCTGGACTCGAGGGAGTTTAGGACTCGAGGGACACTCCTGAGATATGAGGGTAAGGTTTATATCACTGAAAATAGCGAATTGGGAATTTTTCTCGGATTTGTTCCAAGCGAACTCTGTGTATGGGCCAAACCCCTTAGGCTCTCAATAAATTGTTCTTACCTTCCTTCACCGCCACTTACACGCACATCCATCTAGCCAGAGCAAGCGAGAATCCATCCCCGGTTCTTATCCCACCCGGCAAGTATAAATCAAAGGTTGAATCAATCAGTTTCGGTTCAAACCATCCATCCCTGTTCGTAAAGCCCGCAAGCCAGCAAACAGGAGCCTCGGTAAAATGAACATCCTTGTTCCGCTGGTTGAGTCTCTGGTTGAGCTCCTCAAATTTATTTGGATTGGAGGAATGACCAAGCGTTATATAAGATGTCTGGGAAGTGAACTGCCATGGTTCTCGAGAGGGGCAAGGAGCTGCTATAGAGAGATGGCCCAAAACTGGCAATTGTATTGGGACAGGGACGCAGGCCTTAGCTTCATGGCCTGAATTTCGTCTCCACCTGCAACAACATCCAGGTCTGCATAGAATGGGGGTCAAGGTGTTTGAATTATGATGGAAGCGAAAATGTTACCTTTCATTGTCAATCTGGGTATGCCAGGGCATATAATTTAGCTGTAACACTTATGCCTTTCCGTCAGACCTAGCTACAAGCAGGCATTTCAGGGATCGGGACTTCTGCCCCTTAGTATTTCCAGGCGGATACGGGACTATGGATGGGTGCCCAGCTATTAAACCCCACTCTTCCCTCAGAGTGTTAACTCCGGGTTTGCCAAGTCATATAATTTAGCTTTAATGCTTATGCCTTTCTGTCAGACCCAACTCATATTAATTCATCATTTGATGTATCCATTTCGCTCTAAAACTCTTTTTAGAGAGAAGCTGCATGTCATAGGTTGGTTCAGTAGTATATCAATAAGTAGTATGGCCCCCTAATGCATGTTGGATGACGTGTATGTCATAAGAAAGAGTAGCTTCATGTCATAGGTTGGTTCAGGAGTATATGAATAAGTAGTATGGCCCCCTGATGCATGTTGGATGACGTGTAGGTCATATGAAGACATGATATTTGTTCAGCTGATTGAAACACGGAAGAGGGAAAAATAGGGGGCATATGAACGGATGTGACTTTGGTTGAGGCGATTTAACACAGTTAAACACATAAACACAGATCACATCATACATTAATATTTAATAATATATATTAAATACGTGTTGCTTCATGGACGAAGTTCTGCTTTTTGTTTGTCAACGATCACTCATTTTACTGGTATGTCTCGCAGGCTTCATTACTTGCTCATTCATTTTTGGCATTCTCTTTTCCACTTCGGATGCTTTCTCACTCTCTCGGCTATCGCTTGCTTACATTTCTATTCGTATCTAACGTTTGTCTTCCTTTCATTCCTTCGTTTGGTTCTTTCTTCCATTCTCGACTGTCTTTGTTGTGCTTACGGGGGTGGAGTTTTCAATCTGCGAAGTTAGTTTCACCAATCTAAAGGCTGTATCAACATAAGCACTTACAAATTCTGACTCATGCAACACTACCCAGTGCTCTTAGTAAATTCTGACTCATGCAACATACCCACTGCTCTTAGTATGATCATAGAGAGAGGCCTATCACTAATTGTCAGATTTGATCATAGAGAGAGGCCTATCACTAACTGTCAGATTTATATCACTAATCGTCAGATGTAACTATATACAAACAGTAGTACTCACTGGCATTCTTAAGTTTCAGCTCATTTAAACTCAGTAGGCCGAATGGCAAGAGTCACGTTCTTAACCTTCTAGCAAGCTGCAAGCCCTTAACTAGGTTAAGGTTTACCTTAACTCACTGACCAACCTCTGATCATCAGTAAATCCTCAAGAAACTACACAGTATCAATTTAAAATATGCCAACAACAACTTATTCTAAAAACTATTTAACAAAGAGACCTAATCTCGGTCATGGCTAGAGGCTCCCCTAACATTTTATCTTTTCAATGTATTTAGCAAAAAATAGTTTTCTACTTTTGTAATGCCTTTCTAACAAATAACAAGCATATGTATTCCCATTAGGTGACTACTATTTATTCTAAAAACTCATTAACAAAGAGACTTAATCTCGGTCATGACTTCCAGAGGCTCCCTTAACATTTATCTTTTCAATGTGTTTAACAAAAAATAGTTTTTTACTTCTGTAATGCTTTTCTAACAAAATAACAACATATTTATTCCCAGTAGGTAATTACTATTTAATGAGTAATTCTTTGAATCAAAATATTTGGAAGTTCTTCTGAAACAGTAGCCATAGTAGCTATATTCCCAAGAATGGATTATCTTCATAGGCACATTCTTTCCCTTGATCAAATCCCCTGATCAATCAATTCCAGGCTCACTGTTGAAAGTCGTGTAATTTGTATTTCATAAACGCAGAGAGATACAACCATCCTTGGTGATCAGATCTTATCATGTCCTGGGAGCTCTGATTCCAGAATTCAAAGACCAAATAACAAAGACTCTTTCTAATTTGGTGAATCTGCTTATAGCCGGAAAAGTTTAATAAACGTGTTTGTTAATGGTCCAATATCTATCTATGCTTCTTCTTCCAATGTCTCTGTAATAAGATGTCAACCAGTAGCATTGGTAGTGAGCTTTAGGTGTTTTGAATTCGAACAAATGACTAGTATTTATGACATCTAGTATTGCTTGATATGTCTCCAGAAACAAGGTCAAGAGCGCGATAACATTGAATTCAAAGTCAAGTGTGCATCCCCTGTTGTCAATGCAAGGCACATGGAAGCCTAGCCAACATTTCCATTTGATATGGAAATGGCTATCATGGATACCAAAAACATAAATCACTCTTAACTTTAGTGCTCTGAAGTATATGAATAGCCATTAGTCCAATAACCTCCAATATCTTTACTTGAGTGCTCTGAAGTATATGATATCACCGTTACTCCAATACCTTCCCTTGATAGTTACGTTAATTGCAGTTTCTTATCCAAAAAGATATCTAACTTATTTGGACAAAGCAGGAAGGTTGTAGATGATGTCCATAAGCCATCATTCAATAGTGCAACTGATCAACAGCTGAGTATGGTTGACAACTCCACATCTCATTGTCTTTTCAAAGCAGCATGCACCAAAAATGAATACAAAATCTATATTTGTCATGGTTGGCATCGTTGATACTAATTCATGAACCATTTGATTATCACCTAAGTCACTGGCTGGATTGAATGCAAAACCTATATTTGGCACATACTAATTCATGAACCATTTGATTATCAAGTAACTTACTGGCTGCATTGGAGTCAGTGATGACTCAAAGTTTCAGCCCCTCCAACATCATTATAGAATCTGGTTTGTCCTCCAATAAATATACCTTTTAACATCGTGGTAGGATAATAAACTTATGTTTAAGTATTAGGAATTTGATCTTGCCATGACTTTTGAAGACTCTATTCTTTTCCATTCCACATCCTACAAGTGGACTCTACTACTCTTTACATTCATTTTGCTACCCCTAATCAACTGAATTCCATGGTTGTCCTAACTAAGTTCCATGGTTGTCCTAGATACTTCCTGCTTTACTGCTGCAAATGTAAATTTTCTTTCACCCTTGAGGAGGAATTCCCCTTTTCATTTTCTGTATGTCCATTCTCCTCTTACTTGAGGAAGGTCTTGCAATGCCATATCCTGCAAGGTGCTGCAATACATGTTCTCATTTCTAAACTGGTGTTGCTAAGATTTTGCCTCGGAACATTTTTCCACCACTTCATTCTTGTGCTTTTCATGCACACTCAAATCTTGTAGCCTTGATTGTCCTTAGACCTGCACATTCCTACCACAAAACTTAGCTGAATTTTCAGCCTTAATAACTAGTATAAACGAATTTCAGATTATATTTTGGATTTGAATCACATTAAAAAATCCTTGCACTTTCATTTACAATGACGTGAAAATTGATTGTTTTCTTGTTAGTAGCCATATCTAACCAACCTTATTAGTCACTATAACTAACAAACATAAACATGAATTTCCTTGGGTCTCAAGGTTGAGAGCTTGTCACTGATAGAGAGAGAGAGACGTCGATGGCAATTGCAATTGAACTTTCCCAGAATTGTGAGCATATTCGCATATTCAAGTTCAGGACAATCAGACCCATGAATTCCAGAGCATTGTACGAGCGAGCTTGGGTGGACACTTGAAACACCCACCTTTGTTTGGTCACCGTGCTTAATTACTTTCAGCAGCACATTAATAACCTGTCGTGGAGTGTTTAGTTTTTGAGACTCCTCCTTTTAGTTAGACATCCATTCACCTTTCAGTTACAGTTCTAGTAGATAGGCACCATTACGCCTCCTTGAAATTCGAAGCCCGGAATATTATCCTAGTAATAAGTTGTGCCTCCTTGAAATTCAAAGACTGGAATATTATCCTAGTAATAAGCTGACTGCAGATGTGAATTAAAATTCCTTACCAAATGGCATAGAAAGAAAACTTTAACATGAGAAGAAATAGTAGTAGTAATATTAAGGCATTTGGTGAGGGCAGCAGCAGAGCATTGTGAATTGGTGAAATCTCAAGGCCAGTTACTTAAAATTGCTTCCAAGTAGTATCAAAAAGTGGAGGATACTAATATGCTACTTGACACGTCAAGGCAAGAAGTAAAAAATTGGTCAAAACAATCTAGATGATAAATGCAAATAAGGTCAATCATCAATGAGCAAAGGGATATGAGCAGGATTTTGTCCTCTGGTAGAGAGGGATCCCATCCATGGGGCAGAGCCGTAATGGTCATGGCCAAGAATGGAGTGGGTAGTGAAGTAGAGGCATGACCAAGAATGGAGTGGGTAGTTAAGTAGAGGACATGAGGAAGTCAATTAATGGTCATGGCCAAGAATGGAGTGGGTAGTGAAGTAGAGGCATAGTGGGTAGTTAAGTAGAGGACATGAGGAAGTCAATTTAGTTGGCCAATTATCCAATTTATATTTGAATGTGCATCATGAGGAGAACAACAAGTAAACAATGGAAAATAAGATCAATTTTTTTCAGTCTCAACATACCTTGATGAAACAAGTCATAGCACAGGGAAGACAAATTCCCATTAAAAAAAGAGGCCATGCAAAAGCATTGTTGTCCAACATAATGTAACAAATGAATGAATTGGAATACCCCTAGACCTTAACAGTTTTCACATAAAAGAAATTATTGCCAGATGACAAAGATTCCACAGATGGTGCTTTGAAAGTCATTGGCAAGATGAAAAATATTACACAAATGGTGCCTTGAAAGTCATTGGCAACAATTAACATTTGTAGTTTTAAACATTTCCAAAAGCTAATGGTAGTTATCATCAAATGACAAGATTCCATACATGGTGCCTGAAAACCATGAAAACAATTCACATTTGTAGCTTTGCACATTTCTAAAAGAAAAAAAACAATTAAAGAACAATTGGCAACAATAACAAGATTGAAACTTTTACACGATCTAGAATCTCAAATTTAGTCTCAATATAAAAGAAAATAGTTTGGAATCCTAATATCAATTTATAAATCTATAAAGAACATCTGAACATTGAAATCCAAGTAAAAAATGCATTTGAATACTTTTCGAATGAATAAATTCGACAAGGATGCGCAGTCACAACCTCAAGAAATATTAAAAACATTTGGCAAAACCCTCGAGAAGTTAAGGGCTTGAAATATATATATAGAACATCTAAACATTGAAATCCAAGTAAAGAATGCATTTCAATACTTGTCGAATGAATAAATTCGACAAGGGCGTGCAGTCACCACCTCAGGAAATATTCAAAACATTTGGCAAACCCCTCAAGAAGTTAAGGGTTTGAAATATATACAGAACATATGAAAATTGAAATCCAAGTAAAGAATGCATTTGAATACATGTTGAATGAATGAATTCGACAAGGGTGTGCAGTCACCACCTCAAGAAATATTAAAAACATTTGGCAAAACCCTTAAGAAGTTAAGGGCTTGAACCTTGTAGGGTCAAGACATTGTTCGATTCTTGATTCTTAATTTCTTGGGATCTCGTCGATGACAACAAAAGCTGAAAATAAAATACCCAACATAGGGGTACCAAACTGAGACCCGATGGCGAAAACTCCCAGTAGCATTCCTCTCTCTAACATCCTAAGCAGTTGAAATGAAGCAATGTTCATTTTTATTTCAAACATCCCCATACTTCACAGAGCATAAGTTGCCCCTATCCTTTATGTCATCCAAACCCCACTTAGGATTTTTGTAATGTCTGCAAAGTAGCCATATTCCCATTGGTTTCTATGAAGCTCCAACTACCCGATGGCCTAGACGAGGGGGACAAAGTAGCTCAACATCACTAACAATATCCCACAAAAGAGTTCCTTAGGAAAGGTCTTCTTGGGATTTGTTTATCTCTACTACAAGAGTACATGATAAAAGAATACAAAGTGAATTTTACAATGTAGATATGAATGCTCTTTCTAATAAGTCGATTGAATTCTATAAAAATATTGTTGACATATATCTTGATACGAGTTATAGTGACTTGAGAATCCAATCGAGAATTTGAAGATAAGGGCAAGTGTCTGAGTTGATCTGTATATAATTGAATTCCATGAAAATATTGTTGATATATCTTAAGAAGCCAATCGAGAATTTGAAGATAAGGACAAGTGTTTGAGTTGATCTCGATACGATTGAATTCCATGCAACTATTGTTGACATATATCTCGATACGAGTTACAGTGAATTAAGAAGCCGATCGTGAATTAAAAGATAAGGACAAGTGCCTCAGCTGATCTGGATACAATGACAATGAAGTTGCATCATACTATGTGAAAACTGACATTTTCATTATTTAGTATGAAACCTCCTTGTACATGGAAGTCCCGAAGGTTGTAGGTAACATTGATTGTGCCTTTTAGATACTTTTCATATGTCAAGTCTATCAAGGATGGACAAAGCTACAATAAAAAATTGTTTTTCAGAATGCACTCGTATTGAACATTTGTTTTCATTTGAATAATGCACACCCTAATTGGAGATGGCGTCGATATGTTGTTGATTGTTTACATCTAGAATAATGGAGTTGATCACCAAAAATTGTTCCAAATATGTCTACTGGGAAATTGCAACTATTACAAATTGTGACAAAAGGATATGCATGAATGTTTTCTATTATCAACATTTCTTCAATCTGGTTCATGTTTCAATATAATTGAAGTGTTATATATTGCAATAGAAAATTCTATGAGAAAATAAAACAATGTAGTAGAATTTATATTTGGTGGAACTTGAAATTACCTTAATTGTTGAGGCAATTAGCTTATTCACATCTGCAAGTGCTTTCTTTGAGTTGTCAATGGTTGTAAAAGTGGCTTTGCATGTGCACAATGATTCGCTTGGTTTTTTTTCTTTAACGAGATTTCAGAATAACACCATTGGTGTTTGTTGTCTCGAAATTTGTTGTTGTATTGAAAGGAAGAATGAAAGAAATGTAGAAAATAAATAAACCTGAATTGCAAAATGCATTAGTGTTAAAAGTAGTTGCTTTAAAATATGTTTGAGTAAAGGTGAAAAAGTATGCATGATTGAGTTTGTACATATTGTTGCTTTGTCTTCTTTTGATTGGTCGTCTTCATTGTCCAGTGCATATTGAAGACCTGTTTCTTTTGCATGTGACAAGTGCAGCGAATGTGCCTATTGCAAATGGAGATCCCGTAGTTGTTAGTTGTATGATTGTTGTTGTTCGAAGGAACTTGTATTATTTGCAAATGGATGATATTGTTTCTAAAGTGCTTGCATCATGTAAAAATAATATGCAACTGCAATCTTCATTATCATAAATTGTTTTTGGAACTTGTATTCTTGTAAATGGTTGGTATTGTTTCTAAAGTGCTTGCATCATGTAAAAATAATATTCACTACAATCTCCATGATCATAATTTTTTTTCAAAGATTTTAAAATTTTTGATACAAACAATAACAAGTTTGGCTTCAACACATGTAATCAGATTGTGTGGCACGTTCACTGTAATTGTGATGTCTCTTTTGGTGTCAACTAAATCGACACGTAATAAGTCCACTCTGTGTGCTTGATCACATTAGGGTAACTTTGAGGTCTAAAATGGGCATTCTACGAAAAATGTACAACCAAAATAAAATTTATAAGAACCAATAGGATTCAAGATGATGATGTCAACCATGGGGATGATTCACCATTTTTGGAGTACAAAAGTAAAAAGTTAAAAAAATAATAAAATAATAAAACTATTTTTTCAACTTGTATTTACAACTTATCTCTGTAAGGTTTTACTCAAGTTTCGAGAGGGAATACTCGTTCACAAAATTTGATTCCTCATCTAAGGAGAACCCATGTTGCATATTTTCGATGAACCCTGCACGAAAAATGAGAAATACCTGAAAAAGCGTGATTACAATCACATTTTTCATGTATTTCTCATTTTTCATATAGAAAGGTTCATTGAAATTATGCAACATGGGTACTCTTTGGATGAGGAATCAAATTATGCATCCAACGAGTGTTACTACTTGAAATTTGAATAAACTCATAGGAGAGTTGAAAAATAGTTTTCTTTTTTCCCTTTAAAATTTGATGAGGTAATCTAAAATTATTTTATTATTTCCACTATCATTTTAGAATTTATTTAGAAGGCCCATTTTTAACCTCAAAATTCCCCGAATGAGTGTTGTTCTATATGTTACTGGCACATCTCCATGAAGAACAACACTATTTTTCTTAGATTTGCAAGAAAAATAGGCTGTATTCAATAGAAACTTCTCTCTTAAAAAAATTGCAAGAATAGACATAAAGGATGTTTACTTACATTTTTTCATGTTCAGAGGAGTGTTGTTCTATATGTTACTAGATAATCTCCACGAAGAACAACACTATTTTTCTTAGATTTGCAAGAAAAATAGGTTGTATTCAATAGAAATGTCTTTGTTAAAAAAATTGCAAAGAATAGACATAAAAGATGTTTACTTACCTTTTTTCGGGTTTAGAGGAGGTGGATGTGTATGTAGTTGCAACATCATCATGTTGCCTTTTCATATTGTTTATCTATACAAAATACCACTAGAATCTATTAGATTTGCAAGTCTACAAATAAAATTTCTTGATGCCGAACTTAAACTTCTTGAAGTCTACAACCTCGACATCTACTTCTTTCAAACTCATGATGGTGTACAACCCAATTTGCACAAGAAGTGTAGGGAATAATGCCTTATTCTTCCTGTGATATCCAGTTGATAACCCTGTCGAGATGTGGCATGCAACCTCGTTCATGACAAACTTGTCTGTGGCAAACTTTAGCAACACATGTGCATCTTTCGCTGCGTTGTACATCCTAATGAAGGTGCCCTCGGGTGAGGCACATCGATCTTCAATGTTCAACAAAGCCTCCATTGTTGGTTGGGACATGCAGGGCAGATCTTCTTCAAAGATCAAGAAGATCATCATGTACAAAGGGGCGATGAAATGGTCAGATATAATAGCCATGACTCCTCAATAGCTGCAATCTAAGAGAAACTTGCAATATATGTTCGGAGCACTCTCTGAAGGTATCCATGCCGAGCCCATGCCAGGAAACTATTGACGGGCATATATTGCATCGAGCAGGTAGGTCAACATGAAGAATCTTGCTTCTTGATCCTTGGATAGACTCCGGGTATTTGGATACATGCATTTTCAACTAGAGAGCCAACATGTCGGAGTAGTTGAATGGCTTTCCTTCACTTGCCAGCTGATCCAACATAGCAACCCAACCTTGCGGGAAGGTCTTTGTAACCCCTTGGCCATACCAACGACATGTGAAGATGACCAAGAACTGATATGCCTTCCCGAGTGTCTTCATCTTGTATATCTAGTTGGATGTTGTCTTGAACTTTGTTGGATCCTTTACCCAATGCTTCAATATGTCTCTTATGTTCGTGCTATTGTTGGGAGTGTAGAACGATATATCCATACTCCTGACTGGAAATGGAAAATGATATATCTGTTGATAATCCTCCATCCTAAAGGAATCAATCCTTGCTCAACTAACACTATTCAGTATCATTGTCTCAGGATCGATGCGTGAGACAATCCAGGGGATCATTTGTGCATGGGAACACAGGAAACCTGCATGCAACATTGTATAATCCTGACTTATGGATGTTCACATAGACCTGTCAATCCTCCAGATTCTCCTTAAAGCTGCTTGAGAAAGTAGTATTTATGTCTTTCCATGTAATCTTGATTACCTTCTCAATGAACAAGTGTGTGTAGTGTATACAACCAAGCTCATAGACCCTTGTTCAACCATGTCCCTCGTATTGTTTTCGATTGCGTCTTTTGATCCATCTCTCTTGGAGGCCATGATACCTTTACTGTTGAGAAGCTACTCACAAACTTGTGGTACCTGGAGACGGAGAAGACACTCATGGTGAGACAATGTTAGCTGAAAACATCAAACAACTTGAGAAACATTCGGGCAACAAACTGGTGAATGTTGGGTAAGATTGCGCGACACTGACTTTGGGAAACTAGGAGACTATCAACTGGAACTGTGAATTGCATAGTCTCAACTACCAATGAGATTGATTGCTGGTTGGATCTGCACAATGAGCAATCCAGTGAGGCTAACTACTGACTAAAACTGCACAACGTGTAGAACAGTCAAGCTGGGTTGCTGGTTGGAACTGCGCATTGCGCAGTTCCAGTGGCCAAGACCGGGCACTTCCTCATAGGATTGTGCATATCACAGCGAGGAGGCAGTGTGGGCGGCCTCTCTGCAATTCTTGGAGGCAAGGCAGAGCCTTGATTGCCAGGAATGCGTAGAGCATGCTATGAGTGACAAGATTTGGGCCAAGACAACTCGGATCTACCCAATGGCAACCTGAAAACATGAAGGATTAAATGTGTATATGAATTTGGTGTAGATCTAAGTAAAATAAACATGCATGCAATTCAAGCAAGTGCAAAAATCAATCAAATGGGAAAAACAAGAAGCTCATGAAGTGAGTAGCCAAAACGGCGACTGTAAGTGTAGAAATAGTGTAATGCATGGTATATTAAGGAAAGGCAATGAAAAACTTGAAATATTACTTCTACAAGATAAAATACATTTAAACACCAGTGGTCCTTCAATAAAACCAAGGAAACAACACTCATAGAAGCTGAAAACTAAAAAGCGATAGAAAAAGCGACAAAAGGCATTAAAAACAAAACTTACCCAGAAAAGTTGCGCTGATTGTGCCGAAGGTTCCTAGATGCCTCAAGAATGCCAGAGCTCCAAGATTGAATGTGAAGAATGAGCTTATGAGGCATTGTTTAAGTAGACTTGGTGAAATTAGGGTTTATGACACGCATGCCCCAAATCTAGGAAAAAACGACACTTGGCGGGGAGTTTCTAAAAACGACTTTGCATGTATCTCCTATTTCCTAAAAATAAATCCCTAAAATCTAGGGATGCTTTTTCACTTTTTACTTATAGTTTTTTTTGGGAAAAGCTTCCCGACATGCAAACAAGTATTGCGCAATTATGGAGGGAATTAGGCAAGCTACCAGCACATGCGACGGAGAACCACTAACAGAAAAGTTCTATGATGTTTCTAGATGGAGTCGCCCTAGCTGGTTGGCCAACTTTGCGCAATTTTTCAGAGCAGTGATTATGGGCTGCTTCGCGTATTTCCAGAGATCATGCAGCTGGTGAGTTTTGCGCAATTCTGGGGAACAGTGTAGCTAGCTTGGGCTGCTTTATGCATTTCTAGAGAGTAGTGCAGTTGGGATAGTTCTGCACATTTCTGGATGGCAGTGTAGCTGTTGTGGCCTGCTCAGCACAATTCTCAAGAGTAATGCCAGCTGGATGGAATTGCACATTTCCAGAGAGTAGTGTCGATTAGCTTGCTCTGAACAATTTCCAAAGCAAGAGTAATGTTGGCTAACCTACTCTGTGTGATTTCTGAGTGCAGGGTAGTTGTTGGGCTTCTCTACGTAATTCTTGAGGAGAAGACAAACTGTCTTCCAAGTTTGCACAATTTTGCTTAACAACTAGTTGATTGGATGTGAACCAAGCGATGGGTGTGCTTGTGGTTGACCGATGTGACAAGTGAGTTGATCCACAAGCTGTTAAATACAGATGAAATCCAATAAACACAAGTACCTGATCAATTTAGGATAGTTGCAATGATTTCAAGGAGGGAGGCTCCAAAATGAAGTGAAGGAAAAATTTTGGAGGGCAGTTGTAGCTACTACAATAGCATGAAAAATGAGTACTTCAAAAATTTCAACTGCATCTCAAGTTACATTAAGCATGGACTAATGATACTGATCAAAAAACATATAACTATGTTTGAACACATCCATTTTGAAGAGAAACTTGTAGAAGCATTGTTGGAAACAATAATAGTTCACAAATCACAAATATTAATACTCAGTATATATGCATCACCACATGCAAATTTGAATAATATTTTGAATTTCATTGCAACATCTTTATGCCATATAGATATAAAAGATATCATAATTATATTGGAAGACTTCAATAATATGTTACAATGCAATCATAAAACAAATATCTAGAAAGCTACATGAACAACTACAATCTCAATTTTCTTATCAACAAAACTAGTAGCATGCATAAATCATTCATTGACCATGTGTGGTCAAATGTAATTAATATAGAATACAAAATTTTCATATTAAATACATATTGGTCTGATCATGACACAATATCTCGTCCTTCAACTATGATATACATATGAAACACTTTACAAAATGAAATTTTTTATACATTTGAAATATGTACAAATTGTTTTTGCCATTTTTATTTTACTAAAATCATACTAGCATATTCCTATCGATAATAAACCAAATAATAAGATCATATATATTATGCATCCTATTGTATATTTACACACATTACTTCATATATTTTTGATTGCAAGTTCTACCAATAAAACTCGTTTCAATTAAACAAAAACGGTAGAGAAAAAGAACAACATGGAACATGAAAGAAGAAAGTATATACTTCTTGCTTTTTCTTTTATATGGTTTTTATATTCTTGTTCTCTTTTTCCTTTTATATGGCTTTTCAAACTCAGCTAAATATATGCTATTACTCTATAACAATAGGGTAGTCGCTGAAAAAGAAAAAGAACAAACTATTATTATTTGGGTACCAGAGGACAAGTGGTTCCCTAAGGCTCAACTAAATATATGCTATTACTTTATAAAAATAGGGTAGTCACTGAAAAATAAAAAAAAAACTATTATTATTTGGGTACCAGAGGACAAGTGGTTCCCTAAGGTTTTGATCTTTGGCCTAGTGAAAAGTGTCCAAATTTATTTGTACTTTTCTCCTAAAATGACTTTATAAGTTGTAAAGTCAATTTAATTTAATAGTGACTTTATAAGTGGTAAAGTTACATTCTAATTTAAAAGTGACTTTATAAGTGGTAAGTTACATTTTAATATAAAGGTGACTTTATTAAACTCAATAAAGAATTAGAAAGTGAAAAAGTGATGGCTAAGTGGGTCTTTATTTAAGTGGGTGAGTTAAAAAATAGAAAGTATGAATTAAATGCACATGTATTCTCATCCCTAGATCTAAATGAATCTCAGTCATTAGATCTTAGGGTAACCCAAAAGTTCATTTAGAGAATAAAAGGAGAAGAGGAGGAAAATATCATTCATTCTTTCATTAGCATTTGAGAGAAAGAAGAGAGAGCAAGGAGAAAATTTATGAGCAGTGAGGAAGTGAAGGAGAGTAGCAAGAAGACATTTCAGCAAATCTGGGTAGCAA
Source organism: Pinus tabuliformis (assembly GCA_031772625.1). Classification (NCBI taxonomy): domain Eukaryota; kingdom Viridiplantae; phylum Streptophyta; class Pinopsida; order Pinales; family Pinaceae; genus Pinus; species Pinus tabuliformis. The sequence goes on from CM062817.1 coordinate 1,447,778,001, forward strand.
CATTTATTGACATGCATCCCAAGGAAAAAACCGAAACCGTATAGCACGAGAAAGGCACAGAAATCGAGGAAGAGGGACAACAAGTTCTGGGCACATTTTTTGAGGTTGGTCCTACATTATTTAATGCTTTTTATTTTTGTAAAAAAATCTATTTTGGCTGTTCGCTGATTGGCACGATTTTCGAGGTGGAGTTCAAGCACGAAAATTGAGATAAGTTGTAATTTGTGGTTGCTGGAATTTTCACTTTGTATTTCAGTTTCTCTATAAAAACATTTTCAGAAATAACGAAGAGCTCTCAAACTAGTTTTCCCCAAGAGTTGTAGGAGGTTTTTCCAGGGTTAGATTGACCAAAAATCTCTGTGTTACTTTCTGTGTGTGGCTATCATAATTTTGCTATGTTTTGTTTCTGCAATTTCAGCGGTTGTGAAATCTCTAAATTTGTGTTTTCAGAAAATTATTGTCATTTCCAGATTTTAGAATTTTTATCATGCTTGGATTTAAAACTAAATGCATGGAGTGATAAGGAAAACTGATAACGAGAGTGGGGGTTGAAATTTCTTCACAAACAAGTCAAACAAGTCAAGAACAAGAAAAACTGATTGGCCACACCAAAGAATAAGTTGAACAAGAAGCTAACTAAGAGTATGCCCATAATCATCTCCATCATTTCTTTTACTTCAATTTTTCTGGTCACAAATTACTTACATTCATGCAGTTAAAATATTTTGTATAGAATGAAATTTGACAAATAATTTGTAAACATGACATATTTTGGTGTTTGGAAAATCAAACTAAAAATATGTTATTGTTCTATAATTACAAAAGATGCTATTACTTTATAAAAATAGGGTAGTCACTGAAAAATTAAAAAAAAACTATTATTATTTGGGTACCAGAGGACAAGTGGTTCCCTAAGGTTTTGATCTTTGGCCTAGTGAAAAGTGTCCAAATTTATTTGTACTTTTCTCCTAAAATGACTTTATAAGTTGTAAAGTCAATTTAATTTAATAGTGACTTTATAAGTGGTAAAGTTACATTCTAATTTAAAAGTGACTTTATAAGTGGTAAGTTACATTTTAATATAAAGGTGACTTTATTAAACTCAATAAAGAATTAGAAAGTGAAAAAGTGATGGCTAAGTGGGTCTTTATTTAAGTGGGTGAGTTAAAAAATAGAAAGTATGAATTAAATGCACATGTATTCTCATCCCTAGATCTAAATGAATCTCAGTCATTAGATCTTAGGGTAACCCAAAAGTTCATTTAGAGAATAAAAGGAGAAGAGGAGGAAAATATCATTCATTCTTTCATTAGCATTTGAGAGAAAGAAGAGAGAGCAAGGAGAAAATTTATGAGCAGTGAGGAAGTGAAGGAGAGTAGCAAGAAGACATTTCAGCAAATCTGGGTAGCAACATTTATTGACATGCATCCCAAGGAAAAAACCGAAACCGTATAGCACGAGAAAGGCACAGAAATCGAGGAAGAGGGACAACAAGTTCTGGGCACATTTTTTGAGGTTGGTCCTACATTATTTAATGCTTTTTATTTTTGTAAAAAAATCTATTTTGGCTGTTCGCTGATTGGCACGATTTTCGAGGTGGAGTTCAAGCACGAAAATTGAGATAAGTTGTAATTTGTGGTTGCTGGAATTTTCACTTTGTATTTCAGTTTCTCTATAAAAACATTTTCAGAAATAACGAAGAGCTCTCAAACTAGTTTTCCCCAAGAGTTGTAGGAGGTTTTTCCAGGGTTAGATTGACCAAAAATCTCTGTGTTACTTTCTGTGTGTGGCTATCATAATTTTGCTATGTTTTGTTTCTGCAATTTCAGCGGTTGTGAAATCTCTAAATTTGTGTTTTCAGAAAATTATTGTCATTTCCAGATTTTAGAATTTTTATCATGCTTGGATTTAAAACTAAATGCATGGAGTGATAAGGAAAACTGATAACGAGAGTGGGGGTTGAAATTTCTTCACAAACAAGTCAAACAAGTCAAGAACAAGAAAAACTGATTGGCCACACCAAAGAATAAGTTGAACAAGAAGCTAACTAAGAGTATGCCCATAATCATCTCCATCATTTCTTTTACTTCAATTTTTCTGGTCACAAATTACTTACATTCATGCAGTTAAAATATTTTGTATAGAATGAAATTTGACAAATAATTTGTAAACATGACATATTTTGGTGTTTGGAAAATCAAACTAAAAATATGTTATTGTTCTATAATTACAAAAGGATAGAAAAATAAGATAGATTTTTGTATAGAATGAAATTTGACAAATAATTTGTAAACATGACATACTTTCGTGTTTGGAAAATCAAACTAAAAATATGTTATTGTTCTATAATTACAAAAGGATAGAAAAAAAAGATAGAAACTACTGGAGAAATAGAAAGCATAAGTCAAAGAAATGATGCAATCCAACCACAAGTTCTAAAAAGGTATGTTTATAACAACTATACAAATATTCTCATTTGTATTTACAATATTAATGCTCACTATATATGCATTTTCTTTTTACAATCAACTAATATACATATGTATAACTAAATGTCTATAAAATAGAAAATGTTGGAGAATTGAGCAAAGCACTAGTAGCCAACCCCCCAGACAACACAACAACAATATATGTACATGTTAGTTATCATAAACTCTTCATTCATTGCTTATGCAAAATACATGCAATAATATCCAAATCATATTGAAATATGCAATTATTATTTTTAGTGCAAGTGAAATAGAAACAACAAAAGGCGAATCAGTCATTTTACCAAATGATGCATTAAAAAGGTATGCATATGCAATGCGGCATTGTAATTTATTTATTTAATTTATTTATTTATACTTCTACAGTTTATAGAAAAAACTTAGCATGATAGAAATGTTTATATAATTATGTAAGTAAACTTTACACAGGCAAAAACAGATACCTCCACTTAAAGTATCAATTGAAGACTTGAACAGTTGCAGAGTTGGACAATTATTTGTCGGAGACATAATGGTTGTTTATAGAATATATCTCAACAAAGAAAACAAAGAATGTCAAATATTACGTGTTGATTTGATAGATGATAAAGGAATGATGACTATAACATTAACTATACCTGCACACATAATTGAGTGACATGAACATTTTTTTTTTACAAGGGAGCAGTCTATCAATTACAAATTTCATAATATTGCCTAGAATTGTTTATGATCATGGTGATCAAATAATTTCCCTCAATGAATCAAGCATCATAGAAATTGTGCCTGAAGTTTGCAAATAATATTCTTTCATTTCAGATACAACAATTAAGCATCAATTACAAATTTCATAATACTGCCTAAAATTGTTTATGATCGTGGTGACTGTGATTAAATAATTTCCCTCAATGAATCAAGCATCATAGGAATTGTGCCTACAGTTTGCAAAAAATATTGTTTCATTCCAGATTCAGCAATTAAGCATTTTGCAGACAAAAACGAAATGTACCCAATTGGTACAATTGGTGCAATTGTTACACTTTCCAGAAGCATACTCCATATCAAAGATGGAGATTGTGATAATGAAAACACAATAGTATGTATTTGCGTATCATTTATTCTTAATTTTTAATAGACAATATGCATTAATTCACTATATAACTATTGTAATTTGTGTCTTACAGTTGCAATTGTTCGACACATATGAACAACTTTAATAACAATTTAAAAGACTCTAAAATGCTTTAAAAACAATTTAAAATGCTTTCAAAATAATTTAAAATGGTTTAAAAATAATTTAAAATGGTTTAAAAACAATTTTAAAAGTTTTAAAGTAATTTTAAAATGTTTTTAAAATGCTTTAAATCCAATTTAAAATGCTTCAAAAACAATTTAAAATGCTTTAAAAACAATTTGAAATGATTTGAAATGTTTTAAAAACAATTTGAAATGATTTAAAATGTTTTAAAAACAATTTAAAAGAGTTTAAAAAAATTAAAATGATTTGAAAACATTTTAAAATACTTTAAAAATAATTTAATTTTCTTTAAGAAAAATTTTAAATGATTTTAATTTTTTTTTAAAACAATTTAAAATGTTTTAAAAACAATTTAAAATATTTTAAAATACTTTGGGAGAGTTCTCATTGATTGTTTTCTAAGAATATAACAAAAAAGACAGATGTCAAAGAAAAAATATTATGAACAACAAAGTCAACTTTCATAGAACTTAACATGGATGCAGTAAAGAATCTCAGAAAACTAACTACATCTATCTATTTATGCTGTAAGTATAACAATAATTATGTTTTTTCTAACTTTGTATTTCATATGTAATTGTGTCCATTGACATTTGAGTATTTTATAAACAGATCGAAGGTAAAAGGGTTGACTCTCGATTTGCCGAGCTCCTTTCTAGGCGGAGGGTCGCAGCACCAGGAAAGGAGTGTCATAGGCACTATTTTCATAGAAAACTAATTCCTTAAAATATATCGATGTACCTATTTTCTATTGATTTATCTGATCCGATCCCTTACATATCAATGCATTCATGGGCATGGAAATAGATTTTTTGGCTTGGCCTTCCCTATTTCTTTCTTCTCCATTTGAACCTATTTGTATTATTTGTAACTCTGCTACTGTTCATCCATACTAATCAACAATGGAATAATCTATTGTTCAAAATGCAATAATAATTACCCTTTCGCATACAAACATTCTATAAATGCTATAATAGAATCTATCACAAATAACATTGTGCAGTGCACTATTAGGGAGCCTTTACTACATGATTTACTTCCTCATTTAAAACCCATGTCGTATGAAGCATATCTGCAACAGAGAGCTACCAATATGTACATGTTATGTGATTTCAAAATTCACATATCTGCAACAGGGAGCTGCCAATGTGTACATGTTATGTGATCTCAAAATTCACAGCAGGTTTATACTGAATGAAGATAGGGAACTATTACATGTTGCCTCACAAATGAAAGGTACATTAACATATGACTTAACATATTTTTATACTGAATGAAAATAGCGAACTATTACATGTTGGCTCACAAATGAAAGGTACATTAACATATGACTTAACATATTTTTACACTGAATGAAGATAGTGAACTATTACATGTTGGCTGACAAATGAAAGGTACATTAACATATGACTTAACATATTTTCTTTCGAAGATGTGCTCTATTCAATTAATAATGTTATGTTTTTTTTTTTTTAACTAATTCTTTGTTACGCAGATCACAAAAACCAGTGACATGGAAATTATTGGAATCCAACAGCTTGTTCAATTCCATTTACGGCCTTCACTTACACATCCAACAAATGCAAATGTCATGTGAATCTGTTTTTTATATTATGGTCTTATATTAATAGAACTATTTAACTTGCAATTTCTGCACATTTACCAAGAAGTGTGTTATGCTGGTCCTTCGGCTTAGTTGGGCTTCCTTGTTGATTCTGTTGATGAAGGCACCTTCCTGGGTTTCAAGGCTTCTACCAGAAGGGTAAGGGCCTATGGTGGCTGTTTCAAGGCCTCTGTAAAAAGGTGAGAGTCTCTTGCCTGGTGAATGAATGGATCTAAAGATGAGAATTGTACATTATTTTTTTATTATTGTAATGTTGCATATTTTTTGCTCATTATCATTATGCTTAATGAAATGGATTAAGGACAATTTTCCTATTTTCTTGTCTAAACTCAATTCTTGTTTCCTCATTTTCTTTAATATTTGAAAGTTTCATTTAATCATGAACTAGGTACTTTATCATTGGTATTCCTGACTTACTTGCAGATGAGTTTGATCTCCAACAGTGCTCTGAAAACTTTCCAGTTTAGTTTTTCCCTGTAAATCAAATTGTTCTATCTTTATCCCATTTCTACCCATAATTTTTACGAGTGTTTCTCTGAAATTCAGAAATTCAATAGTCTAGTTTTAAGCATCCGGTCCTCCTATCCACTAATGCAATAAGTGGATATCCTATATGCTATAAATACTTCTCTTTTATTTTCAAGGATAACAGGATATGACACTCATGGTGCAATATCAATGGCTTTTGATAATACCATGGCTCAAGCATGAACGCATGGGCAGCTGCTATAGCTATGCATGGAGAAAGACTTATTTGCACCAATCAATTGCATAATCCTTATTTACACCGATCAATTGCATAATATTTAGCCTCATGACTCTGACTACTTATTGTGTTAGTGTTTGTTTTTGAATATTTTTAACGATCAATCATCATGATGCACTCACAAAAGTTGCAATTTACTTTTCCAAAAAATATCTTGTTCTAAATACCAATAGTTTATATTTTATATCGGCCTCATTATATCAAACTATCTGATGTATTCAGTACTTACTCACCCCGTTGGTTTTCTAATTACTAATTGCCTGAATCCTCATTTTAGGTTGAATGGTCTTGCATGGTCTTTCAGACAAGGTGTTATATTGATACATGTGTAGAATGGAATGTTGGTTTGCCACATGCATTCATAACATATCTGGAATATGTCCAACTAAGGTGAGAAGCGACTTTGTAATTCCATTTTCCATGTTATCTTATTTCTTGAATATTTGATTTCCTATGAGTTTTTTTTTCCCTTATGGTTTTTAATCTTTTAATCATTAAGCAATGCATTGCTCCCATCATGATAATTGACTACTCAGATTAGGTGTGATTCTCTTCTTCTTTCTCTCATCAGTTAATTTCTAACTCTAGCACCCCCTGACATAAGCATTGTAGCTTGAAACAGGTTGACATAAGCATTGTACCTTGAAAAGGATTTATTTTTGGTTTTATTCTCTTCTTTCTCTCATCAGTTAATTTCTAACTCTAGCACCTCCTGACTTGAGCATTGTAGCTTGAAAATGATTTATTTTTGGTTTTATGTTTCTAACTCTAGCACTCCCTGACTTAAGCATTGTATCTTGAAAATGATTTATTTTTGGTTTTATGTTTGCACTATCTCTACTGTTTTCATTGGCTAGTTAGTTTTTCTTCAATTTTTAGTAGAGGAGGAGTGACATGAGTTTCTTGCACACTCCCATTGTGTTATCATTGGTTGCACTTTTGAGTTCCACTTAACAACTTTGTTCTAACTCGTTGGACATCAATAAATTATCCCAACTTATCTTATTGTTCTCTCTGCTTCTTCTTTGGCAGTGGGGGGTTTGAATAAGGCCTTTGTAGGTTTGTCTCCAAATTTGAGCCAATAGAGCGAAATGTGAATTTGCATCCCTTGGGCCTTAGTGACTTTCCTCGATTTTCAAAAAGTGTCTCATATTGACTACCCTGGCATGGGTTTCTTCATCTCAAGAAGTAAATTCCAACTTCTCATATAGTTTTTCAAGCTCCTCTTTTACTTCACTCATAATAACATATACACAAAATTTTGTCACCAAACTTGTGAAGCTTATTTCAGGATAATATCTAGTCACTTTTTCAATTTGCTTTTTAGGAGATGTTAGTTTTTTATATTGATCATAGTTTGTATGAGTGTCAAATACACAGAACTGCTCCTCAACCCCGGTTTCCAAGCCCTCTTACACCATCCATGGAGGAAGAGGATGTACATCTTCATTCGATACCAGCATTTAGTTTTTTCTCATCCTTGTATTAGCTTTTATAATTAAATATTTGTAGTCTAAAATTTTCTAGACCCAATGGTTGTAAAGTCTATATAATTGCTTCAGAATAGCACAAGACTCAAATATGTTAACATTTGAATCCAATGTCGATTATTCAAATTAGCAATAGTGTCAACCATCTGATATTGAACTACTAGAAACATTGGAATGGCAAAGTCAATAGAAGGTGGTAAAGAAAATGAGAAGAGTTCAACATTGCATGATAGATTTAATTGTGGGGGAAAAAATAGATCAAAGATACAACTTTGGCTATGGATGGGGAACCACAACTTCGTAAAGAAGCAGTTTGGTCTAAAAGGAAAAGAAGGGCAGGAAAATGTGACTTGAGGAAAAGTCTAGCATGCGACAAAGCCTTCTTCACTGAAGGTCGATAGTGTCAACCATTTGATGTTGAACTACTGGTAACCTTGGAATGGAAGAGTCAATGGAAGGTGGTAAATCAAATGACAAGCATTTAGCATTGGATGATGGACTTAATTGCGGGGAAAACAAACAGACCGATGATACAACTTTGGCCATGCAAGGGGAACCAGGACTGTATAAAGAAGAAGTTCAGTCTATAAAAGGAAAAGAAGAGTAGGACAATGTAACTTGAGGAAAAGTCTAGCATGGGCCAAATCCTTCTTCACTATAGGTCGATTAAACATATTTCTATTTTAGCTTATGTTATGCTCTCTGCTCTATTTGATATTCTCTCTTTGAAAATATTCCATTATTAAATGGTTTTTTTCTTGTTTTAATTTGTTTGTTTTGTGCTATATTGTTGTTTTATGTACATTTCTCAGTCAATTATCATTTGCAAGGCTTCTCAATCCTGAAAAATTCTCTCTCATAAACAAGACTTTCAAAAAGTCAAATGAGACTTTGTTACTTGTTATTAAAGCATGTTTTGTATTTGACTTCTCTATTGCTTTCCTATCTAGAATAGTTTTTATGTTCTATAATTACTATTGTCTTGGATTCTCGATTATGGACATTTGATTCTCTTGTTATTTTTTTGTCTATATGTAGGAAAAACATTTATATACAGAAAAAAGGCACATTGCCATGAAATTTGTCCAAAGTCCTTTTCATAAAAAGGCTGCTCTTATACTCCAGGCTTCCTTCACATATCCTTTTGCCATGTTAAAACTCAGAAATTGTCCTTCTAGGAATTGCAGAAGGCAAGCTATTCAAATGATGCATATGGAAAGAATTGTGTTGTTACAACTATGGTAGATACAAAGAATATGTCTAAAGGTCATAAATGCATGAAATATACACATGGAAATGCTTTGCCAAGTTTTCTCTTACAATCATATCATTCAGTTTGGTATTTCCTTAAGGACCTAGAATATGTGATGAAATATCATTTTTCCTAACAAGCATTAGTCTAAACCATAATGGTTTTCCAAGGGGCACCTTCTTGAGAGTGACAGATATATTGGAGGCCACGTTGAATGTCTTGAATCTGGTGTCTTTCATTCAGATCTTCCCACAACATTTTGTCTTGACCCCGTAGTATATCATATGTTTTCAACAGTAAAGGTGTAATTGCAAAACCTATCCAATCAACAATTTTATCAGAAAAATTACAATCATTTGAAATATTATTGACTTTGCCTTTGAATGACCACAACAATCTAGTCACAAATTTGTTTCTGACTACTATAGATTTCTGCTATTTCACTTGTATTAATAATGTTCCCAATTGCAGGAAACTAGTTTTCCTTGTGATCAAGTTCAAGGAGAATGCCATGCTAAATTTTCATGCCATTTGGATTGCTTTGCTTGGGCTAAGCATGATAATTATCTACCACAGAGAAACCAAGGCCTTAAGGTAATAAACTAAGCTGCTAGAGCATTGTTATTTTAATTGTTCCTTGTGTATGTTGATCCAAACTCAGCAGAAACTAGGTGTTTGGCCTGATGTATAATAATGAATTGATCTGCTTGATTTTGCGTTTAATTTCGAAGGTCTCTATGCCTTCTAAATTCTTGCTATGTACAAATTATATCCTTGATTATAAATTCCTAGGTGGTCAATTTTAGCAAACATTTTTTTCACAAACATTTGTGACTGCTTGTTGCCAAGTGAAGTATTTACGTTTTCATATTAACATTCAACATCCTCCAGTGTTTTTACTTCCTAAATATATTTTGGACTTGAAAATTTAAATTTTTCACCATGTGTCTTTGATTCCCTTTTCCACAAACGTGGCCTCACCACGCATGCCAATTTTTATTTCCTAAATATATTTTCTATTCTCCATTCTGCGATCATAAAACCACAGTGGTTAATATGTTTAGCCATTAAATATTTTGCATCTTTTTCGTTTATTACAGATCTCACTTAGTGAATCCATCCTAATTTAATATTTTTTCCTCCATTCTGCCATCACAAAACCACAGTGGTTATAATATGTTCAGCCATTAAAATATCATGTCTGAGGTTTACATTTTTTTATTAACTGAAATCTTGAATTGTTTTTATGAATAACTTTTCTTTTCCATTTGTAAATCAGAAATTTATACTAAGTGAAACATCAACGGACGATAATTTGCGAAGATCCTTATGGGTGAGACCCTTTCCCATGCAGGGCTTTTGTCCCCCAAAATGGATTTTATTTTATTTCAACTTGCCTCTTTAACATCTGCATATCTCGAACCAACTCATAGCTTCGATGAGCTGATCTGATTTTTTAGTTTGACAACGATTTAGTAAATTTAGGTATAGACAATTTTGTAACGAATAATTAGTTATGTAACTATAAAACTATCATTTGCCCATGAAATGTAAGGCAGAGAAACTCATTGTTGAATGAAAAGGTCCGATCCAAATTCAGTTTCGTATTCGGTTTCTTGTCTTCATTAATCTGTTGATTCTATGTTTCTTTTTCCTTCATTTGTACAATAAGTGGTATCAAAGCCAGCGTGTGTAATCAAATCTGTGGTGGATGTGTGTGATCGAACCCCCTGGAGCCTGAGATCTAATATGCGGTGGATTTGTGTGATCGAACCCCCTGGAGCCTGACGTAGCTGCTGCGGACGTGTGTGTGTAATCAAATCTGCGGTGGAGATCAAATCTGCGGTGGATGTGTGTGATCGAACCCCCTGGAGCCTGACGTAGCTGCTGTGGACGTGTGTGTGTAATCAAATCTGCGGTGGATGTGTGTGATCGACGAGGAGGCCGGTGCATTGTTGCCTACCTCTATGATGCAGAAGTGAAAGACCTCGCTATGCTAGAATGCAGAAGTGAAAGACCTTGCTGGTGGGAAAAAAAAAATGTTCGATACTGTTGAGCTTTGTAAGCGTGGAGCGTGGTAGATTTCTCTGCGTGAAGGGTTGTTCTGCATGTTGCCTGAACCAGTTCTGCGTGTTTCCTGAACCAGCGCTAGACCTGCGTGTATTTGCTATCTGATTGGTGAGTGTTCGTTGGTCGAGGAGGAGGCGTGTTTGCTGCCACAGTTGCAGCCAGAAGTGCTGCCAGATCTGCGCATGCAAGAGTGACTTGCCTGTGTGCAAAGCCAGAGCCACGTGAAGAGGAACCCCATCAAGTTGTTGTTGCCTGTTGAAACCGGGTATTTATTAAAATTTCCAGAACGGTTTTTTATTTTCAGCAGATTTTTTGTTTTGAAACAAAACAGCAGATTGAAATATTGAAATCAAATCAAGTTTTTTTTTAAAAGTGGTGGTTTTTTATACAAGTTGGAGGAAAAGAAAGGGTTCAGAAAGGGTTTTATTATGTGTTTAAATCACCAAAGGCTAAGATTTTTTTTTTTTAAAGAAAAAACCCTAGAAAGACTGAAACCCTAGGAAGGAGGAAAAATGGCCAAGATGTCAAATGCAAGATTCGAGGTGGAGAAATTCACCGGAAAGAGCAATTTTGCTCTTTGGAAACTGAAGGTTAAGGATCTGCTTGTGCAACAAGGGTTGCACAAGGCATTAGATGGGGTAACTAAGAAACCTACAACCATGACTACTTCAGACTGGGAGGACTTGGATTCCCGTGCTCTTAGTACCATCCGGTTATGCCTAGCGGATGAAGTTCTCTTCAACATTTTTGAAGAGACTACGGCGTCAGGATTGTGGGAAAAACTTGAAAATATCTATATGACAAAATCATTAACCAACAGAATTTATCTGAAACGACAGTTATACAGTCTTTGAATGAAAGAAGGTTCAAACGTTGCAGAACATTTGAATGTTTTTAATACACTAATTTGTCAATTAACAGATATGGAAGTCAAGATACAGGAAGAAGATAAAGCCATAACCTTGCTATGTTCTCTGCCTGAATCATGGGATTACTTCGTAACTTCAATCAGCTTCAGCTTTGCTGATTCTTTGAAATTTGAATCAGCCGTGGGAGCTCTTCTGTTTGAAGAAGTACGAAGGAAATCCAGCACTGAAACAGCGGCATCAGAAGCCATGGTCGCTAGAGGACGCTCAAAGGAAAGAGGAGAAAAACCAAGGGGGTCTTCCAGGTTGAAATCGAAGGGCAAGAAGTGTAAGGCAAGATGTTGGAACTGCGTAAAGTTGGACACTTGAAGAAGGACTGTTGGAAATGGAAGGAATCCAACCCGAAGAACGAAGCGAATCAGGCTGATTCAGGTATGGTAGACAAAGTATTATCTGCTGAAGAATTGTGTATGATAGATGAAACTTCACCTGAATGTAATGTCTCTCAGAGTTTTGATAGCTGGCTGTTAGACTCTGGTGCTTCGCATCACATGTGCCCACATAGAAATTGGTTTACTTCGTATGAAAATGTAAACGGTAGTTCTGTGTTTATGGGTAACAATATGTCATGTCAGACTGTTGGGATGTGAGATATCAGGATTAAGATGTATGATAACACAGTTAGAACGTTAACTAGTGTTAGACATGTACCTGATTTGAAGAAAAAATTAATCTCTTTGGGAGTGTTGGATTCAGATGGTTATAAGTTTACAGGTCAGGATGGCGTCTTGAAAGTCTTCAAAGGTGCCCTTATGGTTATGAAGGCAGAAAAGGTCGGAAATCTTTACAGGTTAAAAGGAAGTACTCAGGTCAGTGAAGCAGCGGTTGCGTCAGAAAAGAAAGAAGCAGATACTCGTCTGTGGCATCAACGTTTGGGTCATATGAGCGAGAAAGGTCTTCACATACTGATGAAACGTAAATCTCTTCCCGGTCTGAAATCCTTGAATTTAGATTTCCGTAAACATTGTGTGTATGGAAAACAGTGTAAACAGAGATTTAAAGTTCGCAATCATAATAGTAAAGATGTTTTAGACTACATTCATTCTGATCTGTGGGGGCCTTCCCCTGTTATGTCATATGGAGGTGCATTGTATTTTTTAATGCTCATTGATGATTACTCTCGTAGATTTTGGGTCTATATGCTAAAAAGGAAAGTTGATGTATTAAATGTCTTTAAAAAATTTAAAGTAATGGTAGAGAAAAGAACGGGAAAATCTATTAAATGTCTAAGAACTGACAATGGTGGTGAGTTCACTTCTGTTGAATTTGAACAATACTGTAAGGATGAGAGCATTGTTAGACACAAAATTGCTGTCTATACTCCTCAGCAAAATGGTGTTGCTGAGCGTATGAATCAGACTCTTATGGAAAGAGCCAGAAGCATGATCAGCAATGCTAACTTGCAAAAGAAGTTATGGGCAGAAGCAGTATCTACTGCTTGTTATTTAGTTAATAGATCACCTTCAGTAGCAATTGATTGTAAAATTCCTGAAGAAGTTTGGACAGGTCAGTCTTGTGACTATTCTCATTTGAGGATATTTGGTTGTGATTCTTATTCTCTTATTCCGAAAAATCAACGTTCAAAATTAGATCCAAAGTCGAAATGTTATGTCTTTGTTGGGTATGACTATGCAGTGAAAGGATATAGGTTGTGGGATCCTACATTGCGGAAGATAGTCATTAGTAGAGATGTAACATTTGATGAATCCTCTTTGTTAAAATCAAATGTTGAAAGAATTGAACACGAACAGGTATCACCGAGTCAACGAGTTCAGTTGGAGGCTAGATCTTTCGGTGACAGTCGAAAGGAAGGAGAGACTTCTGGAGACAAAGGTGTTGAAGACACAAAGGAAGCCATTGAAGCTTCTGAACCAGTGCAAGTTTCTGAACCAGTTCAGCAACCAGTCGCTCTGAGAAGGTCTACAAGGGAAAGGAAAACTCGCAAAAGGTATGAAGATTCTGCTTCATCTGTTGCTTTGGTTACTGAAGATGGAGAACCTTTGTGTTATCAGGAAGCAGTAGATGATACAGATAGAGAGAAATGGAAAATGGCTATGGAAGAAGAAATGAACTCCTTAGCCAAGAACTATACCTGGGATCTTGTAGAGCTTCCTGAAGGAAGAAGTGTTGCTGGATGTAAATGGGTCTTCAAGCTGAAACGGAAAGTTGATGGTAGTATTGAAAGGTATAAGGCATGACTAGTAGCGAAAGGGTATTCTCAGGTTGAAGGTATAGACTTTCATGAGATTTTTTCTCCAGTTGTAAAACTTGTTTCTATACGTACTGTGTTGGCACTAACTGCGTTGCTTAATCTTGAGTTAGAACAGTTAGATGTTAAAACAACTTTTCTAAATGGTGATTTGAATGAAGAGATATATATGGAACAACCAGAAGGTTTTGTATGAGGTCGCAGTAGAAGATTAGTTTGCAAGCTCAGGAAATCATTGTATGGTTTGAGGCAGTCTCCCAGACAATGGTACAAGAATTTTGATTCCTTCATGGTGAGCCAGAACTTTATAAGAAGTGAGTATGATCATTGTGTGTACTTCAAAAGTTTCAATGACATGTTCATTATCTTAGCTTTGTATGTTGACGATATGCTTATTGCAAGCAAAAGCATGGAAGAGATCAACAGGTTAAAGGCTCAACTCTCTAGGACATTTGATATGAAGGATCTTGGAGAAGCAAAACATATCTTGGGCATGGAGATACACAGGGACAGGAAAAATGGTAAGATTTGGTTGTCACAGCAGAAGTATGTGGAGAAGGTACTTGAAAAGTTCTTTATGAATAATGTGAAACCTGTTAATGTTCCTTTAGCTTCCCATTTTAAGCTTTCTTCGGTTTTGAGTCCTAGAGCTGATGAAGAAAAGCAGTATATGTCTCATGTACCATATGCAAACGCTGTAGGCAAATTAATGTATGCGATGGTATCTACAAGACCTGACATTTCACATGCAATTGGAGTTGTCAGCAAGTTCATGGCAAATCCAGGCAAAGAACATTGGCAAGCAGTGAAATGGGTGCTTCGATATCTAAGAGGCACAAGTGACCATTGCATCATCTTTAATGGTAGTGAAGGATCAATTTGTGGATATGTAGATGCTGACTATGCAGGTGATTTGGACAAAAGAAGATCTACTACAGGTTATGTCTTTACTCTTGCAGGTGGAGCAATTAGTTGGATGTCAAAGCTTCAAGAAACAGTTGCGTTGTCCGCTACCGAAGCTGAATATATAGCTGCTTCAGATGCCAGTAAAGAAGCAATCTGGTTAAAGGGTCTGCTCGATGAGATTGGAAGGACGCAAGATAAAGTGAATGTACTTTGTGACAGTCAAAGCGCTATTCACTTGGCTACAAACCCTGCCTATCATAGCAGAACCAAGCACATTGATGTAAGGTATCATTTTCTGAGACATGTGATCGATGGCGGAAAAGTAGCTCTTAAAAAGGTCCATACACGAGAAAATTGTGCAGAAATATTCACAAAGCCAGTTACAGTAGAGAAGCTATAGTGGTGTTTAGCTTCTCTTGGCTTGCAGGAAAGATGATGAATGGGAAAATTGTTGTCAAGGTGGAGTTTGTTAGTTTGACAACGATTTAGTAAATTTAGGTATAGACAGTTTTGTAACGAATAATTAGTTATGTAACTATAAAACTATCATTTGCCCATGAAATGTAAGGCAGAGAAACTCATTGTTGAACGAAAAAGTCCGATCCAAATTTAGTTTCGTATTCGGTTTCTTGTCTTCATTAATCTGTTGATTCTCTGTTTCTTTTTCCTTCATTTGTACAATATGATTTAGATAAGATAATGCACCTGCATGCTTTTCATTTGAATTTTGCTCTCTTTTGCGATATTTTCATCTCACCAACCAATGAGAACCAGACATTTGAAATTGTTGATGTAGACCAACGGATGCAACTCGTTTCCTCTCAATACACACCCATGGTTGTCGTGTAATACATGTATGAAATTATTGATGTCTTTATAAAATCATAGGGTTTGCAATTCATACTTGTTATCATGTTAAATGTTTGATAAGAGTGCCATAAGAATTCACACTGCATTTTTTATATACCAACTCAACTCATTCCCTATACTCATCCTTAGCATGCTCCTTTTATTTTGCAATGCCTCCATGCCTTTTTTTTCAGATGCTGGGACAGGTTTTTATGCCTGAAAGATATGTTATTTCAAGCACATTCATTATACTAGGCATGAATCTAACCCAAAGCAACTTGAAAATTCCACTTTGAACTTACTAGATAACTAACAACATGTTACATTGATTAAAATCTTATGTGGCTTTCTTCTTTGGAACAATGGAGACATTTGTGACATTGTGACCATTCCACTTTGAACTTAGTTGATAACTAACAACTAACATGTTACATTGACTAGATTCTTATGTGGCTTTCTTCTTTGGAACAATGGAGACATTTGTGACATTGTGACTCGAGTACTATATTCTTTCACTTGAAGTGCTTTCCTGCCGAAAGAAAGCTTCCCTCCTGTTATTAGTTGTGCCTATTTTACATTAACTAGATTCTTATGTGGCTTTCTTCTTTGGAACAATGGAGACATTTGTGACATTGTGACTCGAGTACTATATTCTTTCACTTGAAGTGATTTCTTTCCAAAAGAAAGCTTCCCTCCCATTATTAGTTGTGCCTTAGGTAGGCTTTCCTTGCTGCTTGGCCCCAAAAAGGGTCCTTCCATGAGATTCTACAAGCTACGCCAGGGATCAACAAACTCGAATTGAGGAGACCTTTCCTAGTTGTCAATAGTTCATCATGCCTTCTGCTAGCTAAGCCATTTTGAACATAAAGACATCCATTACCCAATGTATTTCAATTTTATCAACTAATTTCTTCTTTCTTATAGCCAATTCTTCCTTAAAACCCAGTGCCATTCACACTTAAAACCATCTTTCAAACACCTTGAACTTTTCTATAAATTGGAGACTCGGAAAAAAATCTTGTGCAACTTGCATAACTAACGATAATATGCTTTTTCACTTACCAACTAAAGGAGCTCGAAAATCTAGAGACTTTGTCAAAACAACTCTTAGCTCTCTTTACCTACCTACCCTTTAAACTAATACACCACCTTCGCTAAGAAATATCCATCTTCTCACTATCTTCATAAGCCCAAAAACAATACCCAGCTTCTCACTCTCTTGAAAGAAAAAACTTCGTTCTGCACCTATGTATGAACATACATCCTTCTGCTTCATATAACATAGCCTCAAACTGAATATAATTTATGATCAATGCAGTAACAAGCTATATTCCTTAGATGTTTGTTGCAGATGTACTTTAAATTTCAGCATTAGCTACATCATTATTGACTGGCATGGAATCTATTAGCATGACCGAACTTACTCCGTTGGTGGGGATGATTCTTTTAAGAATTAGCTACATCATTATTGACTGGCGTGGAATCCATTAGCATGACCGAACTTACTCAACTGGTGGGGATGATTCTTTTAGCACTTGTTCTCATGACTCTTATCATTATGGACATCCTAAAAGTAGAAGCGCAGAGGAAAAGGAAATCGAGAAGAGGGGATGATTCTTTTAGCGCTTGTTCTCACGACTCTCATCATTATGGACATCCTAAAAGTAGAAGCGTAGAGGAAAAGGAAATCGAGAAGAAACCACTAACAATAGCATCTCGGGCAGATTTATTGGAATGAAAGAAGGGACACAAAGGAATAGAATTCAGTGAATCTCTTCACCCATGCTAAGTAATAGAAATCCTTCAAAAATTTCTTCATAATCATTAGATTTTACCTTAACGGAAGTAAATTATTTATGATGCATTGCGCATGGGGGCTAGAATTGCCAGAAAATCATGTAGAATTAGCTAAAGAATGGTTGGAGATGTTATTACTATTAGATTTGGTGTAGTTTTTGCTAGTGAAAAATTTGTCAATATTGTAATGAATACTGCCTTGAAGGATATTTCGGGTTATTAAGAAATATAGTGGATATCCATCTATTAATCATCCCATGTTGTAAATTGAAACTTCGGATTGATCATATGTCACAAACAACTTAACAATTGTAATGCTGAAAAAATCATGGAGGTCATTGTTACATCTTACATTCTTCAATAGCCCATGGATGATGAGATTGTTTATTACGACACAACTAAGAAGTTGGAGCCTATTAGACTCAACTCGAGAACCTAATAAGCGATGTCCCTTTTTGGAAGTGGTACCTCGCCAAAACTCTAATTTTCCCAAGGAGTTAATTGGGTGGATGGAAGTTAGTGAAGGTAGGTGTAACTTTGAAAAAACATCTAATCTAGTCATTTATGATTGGTAGTTTTTTCTCGGGTGGATGGAAGTTAGGTAGGTGTAACTTTGAAAAAACATCTAATCTAATCATTTATGATTGGTAGCCAATGGATCTTTCAATCTAACTGCAATATTTTTTATCTGCTTCTGATGTCAGATAGATCATCCCTGTAATGATCATTGACATTCCAAAATTTTTCCTTTCGGGTCCTATCTATGCCTATGCCCGGCATCTCCATCTGCCAACTTCTAAAACATAACGACTCCACATCTAAGAACTCTACTATTTGGTGCATGTCTTTGAGTAATTTCATCTTTTTGAAAAATCTTTTGTAGTTGTACTCTACATTTATTTGAAGAAAACTTGATGCAGGAGCATTCAGCCCAAGAAAAACCATTATATTTGATTAGACATAGGGGTATTGTGTTTTCAAAGAAGTTGGTTTCCTAAGAATGAATTAAATTTAATTATTAATGATTTGAGTGATTTTAATGAGAGAAGCTAGAATAGGGAGTTAATTGAATATTGTGAGGCATAATTGTAAATGTTCTCGAATATAGGAGAACATGAGAGATTTAGGATAGTTGAGAGATTGAGGGATTTGAGAATTGATTGTAAATCTTAGATTAGGAGTCAGTTCATGAATTTAGGGATTAGAGAGGAGTTTTAGGAATGAGGAAGAGATTTAGGAAATTTGTGAAGTAGTTTATGGATCTAAACCAGAATTGGTTTTAGAATCCTTTGGTATAAATGTAAGCCTAAAAGGAAAAGACAGGGGTTAGAAAGTTAGATAATTAGTTGGTTAAGCTAGAGTGTGGGATTTAAGCCTACGAGCGGAGATGTAACAAAGGCCGCTGATATTAGAACATCAGACTGAGAGACAGAGTCTCAATATGTAATTATTTGTTTGTACTTATATATACAGAGATTGATTAGAATCTATGTAAGTGTGTATTTCGAGTGTTGAGTGATGAATTAGGTGTTATCGGAGTTTGCATAATATAAATATATGCAGGCAGAGTTGAGGTGAATACACAAAGGAAGAGAAGATGTAGAGGATCTTAGTGGCATTGAACGATTGTGGAACTAAATCGTTCTTGAGTAAAGAACTCACAGAGTAAAGCCCAAGAGGAATGCGCAACAGAGTAGTGAAAAGAAAACCTTTGAAGAAAAACCTGGAAACCATAGAAACCTGAAGAAATGGCGTAACATTTAAGTGAGGTGGAAGAGCGAAGGAATGAAGTATGGGAAAATCATAGCCATTGGATCTTTATGATCAACGGCCAGGATTAAATTACATCGACAAAATCCTTTTGAAATTATCGGAGACCGTAGGATTGAGAGATCTCGTCATCCAATGGACATCAGGCATCAAAGAAATCAGACTTTAATTAAGAAGTCAGACCCAAACTTTATTAGATTGGGAATTTATAATTTCCATCGGGTCTGTATAGCTGGTTAATTGTCGGGCTTGTTGTCATCCCGAAGTCGGTGTGAATTATCGGATCTTCTAAATGTAGATCAACGTCATAGAATTGTAATGTAAGTCTATTGATTGGGAGGGCTTAGAACCGTCAGATCAAAAGGACGATCAGCAGGGCGATTGTTAATAAATATCGCATCGCAACAGGTAAACAATGCTTTATTGGCAGAGGAGTATTGAGGCATGTGATAAGAGTGGACCCGATAGGGAAATGAAGTGCAGTTAGTGTTATTTGAAATCCGGAGGTTAATCACATTTCGGAGGAGATGGGGGAACACATGTTAATATGACCCATGGAGGAGCGATTTCCGATTGCGATAAAGGTGTAGCATCGGGAAACGTGCAAGGACTGTATAAAGGCAGAAAGGTATGTTTTGTAGTTAAATTCCTTTGTAAATGGTTTAAAGGGATTAAAGCGCCGATAGAAGGAATTGGGGGTTAAGTCCGAATTAACCAAAGGAAAATGTGGGGTTTGGTTATATATGTAGGAATAAGAATTAATGAAGGGTTATAAGGGTTGCATGAGTCCCAATAATAAATGAATGAAGGTTTAGAAGGGTTATAATGTCCCGATAGGAAGGTTTAAAAGAAAGGTTTTAATAAATTCCTAAATGAAGGATAAGGGGTGATTAAAAGTCCTGATACATGCATATTGAATGGAGGACTAGACTATGTTTGGGTTTTAATAAATCTTTCTACATAGGAATTGATGAATGGGCCTTGACCATTGATGGATTAAGATTTAACTTGGCAGAGAGTTAAAATTCTTGGGACAAATCAGATATGTGCATAGATCCATGCAAACTGTGCGTAAAGCAGGGGTAATCCTACATCATTTGGTATCAGAGCATAATTGTTATTAGAACAAGTGATAGCAGAACAGAATAAGTGAATTCTGTAGAAAAGGACTTAGAACAGAGTTGTGTTTTAAGATGTTTATGTATGCAAGGGAGATCAAGTTTTAATTTAACAAATACTAGGCACACAGAGATAAAGTGCAGCAGAACTTGCAGATGCAAGAAACATAGGACAATCCATTCAAAGTACAGGTAAATGGTGGAATAAGATCATGCAGAGATCTTGAAGGTGAGATGGCATGTTTTGTTTGATTTGATTTGAAGATTGGAGAATGTGTGGGTTTTATATTGATGGACAGGTACCAGCATAAGAAGGTGAGAAGATTGCAACAATCTAGAGCGAGGAGTGCTCAATTGGTTCCAAAGGAAAGAACCAGAGAGATGCTAAAAGACTAAGCTCAGAAGAGGAGAGAAGCTTAGTGAGGCATATGTAGCAAGAAGGAGACTTGTTGCTACAGAGGTATTGTTTCAGCTCGCAAAGGCAATTCCATAAAGGATGTGGGTAAAATTGCTAAGAGGTAATGAAGGAAGTTGGTAAGACTTTCTAAGCGAAAGAAGAAGTGGTCAGAACCAAGTATTTCATGTTAATTGAAATACAAGAGAACAATTGTGTTCTTGAAAAGGTGCAGATGAGTTGAAGCCTAAATGAGCAGAGAAGAGTGCTCAAAGGAGGTTCCAGAGATAGAGAACCAAGGTCTTACCAAAAGACTAAGTGAGGAGAGCTTGGTGAGATAAGTGGCAGCAAGGAGGACTTGTTGTTGTAGAGGCTTTAATGTAGCTCATAATAAGTGAGTGAGGAGCTCACAAAGATAGAGAAGAAGATAACTACTGATAGTCATAGAAGAGGTTCTGAAGAAGACCACAGTAGAAGAAAGATGAAGAAAGAGGATGCCAAGGAAAATGGCATGAGGATGAGTCCAGAGGAGCTTGACAAAGAAATTGCAGAAATAAAAGAACAACTCAATGTATTGATGATGATACTTGAGGAAAACTAGAGATTAGGTTGGGTCTTGAGGAAGAAGCCAGTGAGGTGGCATAAATTACAAAGGAGGTTATAAAAGAAGAGAAGTCAGCAGGTGAATATGCAATTAGCAGAAGAGCTGATGAAGCTTGAATAGGTACTGGGTGTTCAATTGAGATCTGAAGAACTCAGAGAAGCTGAGATGGAAATGGAAGTATCCATTTATGAACCAGAGCATGGTGAAGTTCTGGGTGAAGAGGAAGGAATTTTTGATGACTTTCTGAATTGTTGGATAAATGCAGACCAGCAGGAAAAGGTAAAACCTTGTATTGTTGACTCTAATAACTTTGATGTGATTACAGGTTTTGCAGATGATGAGCAATCTTTTGAAGCTGTCAAAAGTATGAGAGAATATCTTCCAGAAGATAAAAACTCTGAAGTAAAGGAGGATGAAGAATATCTCTTAAATGAGAGAAGCAGTGATTTATTGCAGCATAAAGAACTTAATAATGCATTGATATTTGAAACTGTGACAACATAGGAACAATTTCTTGTGAAATAAGGAGATGAACTTCAGTCTGAAGAACTGATATGTAAAGAAACAGTTGGCACTGTTGAACCTTGTAAATTTCAGATTGATAATTTGTGTATAAATGCAGTAATCATAATTAATGATGAAGTACTTATGAAGTGTTACAAAGAACTTGAATTGCTGGAGTATTTGCAAGGAAATTAAGAATATGACAGTGTGATTTCAGAGGAAGGAGTTCACTACAGTGGACAAAGGAAGAAAGACATCATAGAAGTGGATGGTATGGAGGAGAGACTAGTTGACAATCTCATGAATTCTGTTGGGAACTCAAACCAGCATACTGATGTGTTGATAAAGGAGAAAAACTCAGAGCAACATACTGATGTGTTGCCAAAGGGAGATAAGGCACAAAAGCCTTATAAATTTTTTAACAAGTGTTTTATGAGTGCAGGTTTGGTTGCAGATGCTGGAGGAAATTTGGCATAGATGAGCAGCCAAATAAATATGAAAGAAGAAGATTCTATGGAAGAATTTAATCCATGGAACAGAGATGTTTAATTGCTGGAGAGAATGCTGGAAAGTCGGGATTTAGTGCAGAAAAAGATAATCTTGACAGAGGGTAAGGATGAAAGGGAGGTAGAAGAAAAAGTAAGGAACTAGCAACTACAAATTGAAAGTAACCTACAGCAGTTTGAAGAGTTAGTGGACAGCAACAACAACTTGAAATAGAGAGAAAGAGGAATAAGCAAGTGGCAAAGTATAGACCAGTCCAAGGATGTGTTGGAGATGGAGATTGAAGAATTATGGTAGCTGATAATAAAATAATCCATATGGAGGAGATTAACAACAAACAGGAAGAATGATCAATAGAATTTGAAACTGATTGACAAGGAGAAGAAGATGGAGCAGAAAATAGAAGAAGTACAGCAGCAGCAAAGGAAGAAAGCATTTGGACAGTTACAAACTAAAGTTTGGGATCTTGGAGGTTTTTTTTTCATCAACTTACGAAGACACATGATCAGGAGATCATGAAAATTTTCTACTTTGGGAGTTTGATGCAGGAGCCTTCATCCCAAGAAAAACCATTGTATTTTAGTAGACATAGGGGTATTTGTTTTCAAGGAAGTTGGTTTCCTAAGAGTGAATTAAATGTAATTATTAATGTTTTGAGTGATTTTAATGAGAGAAGCTAGAATAAGGAGTTAATTGAATATTGTGAGGCATAATTGTAAATGTTCTCGAATATAGGAGAACATGAGAGATTTAGGATAGTTGAGATATTGAGGGATTTGAGAATTGATTGTAAATCTTAGATTAGGAGTTAGTTCATGAATTTAGGGATTAGAGAGGAGTTCCAGGAATGAGGAAGAGATTTAGGAATTTTGTTAAGTAATTTATGGATCTAAACCATAATTGGTTTTAGAATCCCTTGGTATAAATGTAAGCCTAAAAGGAAAAGACAGTGGTTAGAAGGTTAGATAATTAGCTGGTTAAGCTGGAGTGGGGGATTTAAGCCTACGAGCGGAGATGTAACAAAGGCCACTGATATTAGAACATCAGGCTGAGAGACAGAGTCTCAACATGTAATTACTTGTTTGTATTTATATATATATAGAGATGATTAGAATTTGTATAAGTGTGTATTTCGAGTGTTGAGTGATGAATTAGGTGTTATCAGAGTTTGCATAATATAAATATATGCAGGCAGAGTCGAGGTGAACACATAGAGGAAGAGAAGAGGTAGAGGACCTTAGTGGCGTTGAGTGATTGTAGAACCAAATCGTTTGTGAATAAAGAACTCACAGAGTAAAGCCCAGGAGGAATGCATAATAGAGTAGCGAAAAGAAAACCTTTGAAGAAAAACCCGAAAACCACAGAAACCTGAAGAAATGGCGTAACGTTTAAGTGAGGCCGAAGAGAAAGGGAATGAAGTATGGGCAAATCGTAGCCGTTGGATATTTATGATCAACGGCCAAGATTAAATCACTTCGCCGAAATCCTTTTGAAATTATCAGAGACCGTAGGATCGAGAGATCTCATCATCCAACAGACATCGGGCGTCAAAAAAATTGGACTTCAATTAAGAAATCAGACCCAAACTTTATTAGATTGGGAATTTATAATTCCCATCACGTCCGTATAGCCAACTAATTGTCGAACTTGTTGTCATCCTGAAATCGGTGTGAACCGTCGGATGTTCTAAATGAAGATCAACGACAAAGAATTGTAATGCAAGACTGTTGATCGGGAAGGATAAGAATCGTCAGATTGAAAGGAGGATCAACGACGACGATTGTTAATAAATATTGCATCGCAATAGGTAAACGGTGCTATATCAATGAAGGAGTATTGAGGCATGCGATAGGAGCAGACCCGATAGGGAAATGAAGTGCAGTTAGTGTTATTTGAAATCCGGAGGTTAATCCAATATCGGAGGAGATGGGGGAACACATGTTAATGTGACCCGCGGAGGAGCGATTGTCGATTGCGATAAAGGTGTAGCATCGAGAAACGTGCAAGGACCGTATAAAGGCGGAAAGGTATGTTTTGTAGTTAAATTCCTTTTTAAATGGTTTAAAGGGATTAAAGCGCCGATATAAGGAATTGGGGGTTAAGTCCTAATTAGCCAAAGGAAAATGTGGGGTTTGGTTATATATGCGAGAATAAGAATTAATGAAGGGTTATAAGGGTTGCATGAGTTCCGATAATAAATGAATGAAGGTTTAGAAGGGTTATAATGTCCCAATGGGAAGGTTTTAATAAAGTCCTAAATGAAGGATAAGGGGTGATTAAAAGTCTCGATACATGCATATTGAATGGAGGAGTAGACTATATTGGGGTTTTAATAAATCTTTTAGCATAGGAATCGATGAATGGGCCTTAACCATTGATGGATGAATATTTAACTCGGTAGAGAGTTAAAATTCACGGGATAGATCAGATATGTGCATAGATCATGCAAACTGTGGGTAAAGAAGGGGTAACCCTGCGTCAAAACAGATCTAAAACTGGATAAAGAAGTGTACGTGTAACTTTGAAAGAACAGTCATTTATGATTGGCGGCCAATGGAGCTTGCTGAATCTAACTGATAGATTTTATTTGTGATTTTCTTATGATCTTAGATAAATCATTCCTACAATGATCATTGACATTCCAAAATTTTGTCAGTTTGCATCTCGCATCCTATTTATGGCTATGCCCTCACATCTCCATTTGCCAACTTCTAAGACAAAACGACCCTGCATCTCACAACTCTACCAATTGGTTCATGTCTAAGGGTATTTTCAACATTTTGAAAAAGCTTTTGTAGTTGTACTCTATTGTGGCTAAATCTTGCACCTTGTAGCACAAGGCAAAGATTAACCTCCTAGAGATAGCCTCGAGTTGATTTTAGACCAGTTTCGAGGACATCTTGGGTAGAGGAGTGCTTGTGAAATGGTTTTAAAGGGGTTTGCAACACTCCAATTGTAACGAAATAGAGATGGTGGTCAGGGGGTTTAGCTCCGGTTCAATGTGCTTTTAATGAGGGAATTTCAAGCTAATTTAAGGATTTAAATGCAGGGGGTGTATGTGACAATTTCAAAGAGGGATGGCTTCTTATTTTGCTGGCATACACCTAGGAATGGAATAGTTTGAACTAAAATTGATATGGTGATGAAGAAAGGTAGAAGGAGGAAATCAACTGGAGAAGGCTGTTGAAAAAAATCTTCAATTGATGATTTTTGGCAGAAATATGAAAGAAGAATAAGGTGGAATGGGAGCTACAAAGGGATTTGTTTAAAGACTTCATGCTTTGTATGATGGGTACCAGACTCTGCTAAATAGTCAAGGGTAAATTTGAATAGTTATAGGTGTTGTAAATTGTTACTTAACAGAAGCAAATCTGGAAAACAGGTGTTGTACTATTAGTAGGAAACTTAAACAAATCTTTAACTATGCAGGTATTGTTGGCAATCTCACAGCAAAGGTACTTCACAAATGAGCCAGAAGTAAACATAACTTTATATTTTTAAGAAATGAAACATATTGAAACGAAATCACAAAGGGAGCACTTCTGTACATTCACATGTTAAGAATCAATAGAAGAAAATGCCATATCCATTAAGGTCCAATAACCAGTCATCTATTAAGTCCTCAATTGACTGAATCCCTCATTACAAGTAGATTGAGTTAAATCGACTCACAAAGATCAGCCCTAGTGGGTCCGATAATATTTGCAACCAGAACTCCCAACCACCAAAAAGACCAACCCCCCTTTACAATATTGTTTTGGCCCTTTTATAAGAGGTGAAGGGAAGGATTTCCTTTATGTTTACAAGAAAATCCATGTCTGAGCCCTCAACTGTCACACATGACAAGCTATTGCGGCTCTGTCAAGCTCTAGCCCCCTAAAAGTGATTACAACAGGGTTAAATCCATTTTTTCAAAGATTCAATCATTAATACAGAGAGGAAGAGGATAAAGAAATGAAGGAAGAGGTATCTTGCTGATGTTTCAATGGAAGTCACTTGTTAAGCCACGTTCTTGTTGTTCTGAGCTTCCTTCGATGGTTTAAGGTGGTTTGATGGACGTTGAGTCATTTCAATAGTGAAAATCAATTCGGCGCCGACTGATAAGGCATGACGGCCCCCCATACTTCATTAATTCCCAACGGCTTCACCCTCGATCTGTGACGAGCTCACTGTGGAATGTTACATCGTGGGTCAGCAAGTTTTAAACCATTGAAATCAACGAACATGTGAGTTTTACTTTTTAAATAAGTCTTAGGTCCACCCCTTTGATAACCCCTTTATGATTTTCTACATATGACCATAGGCGGAGACCTAGAGCCCATCTGTAAAGTTCTTAAGGATCTTCATGATGTTGGCAAAGGATTTTTCCTTATATCGCAAAGAATCGCTTATCGGTCGATTTCCTGGACCTGAAACTTTTATAGGTTGAAATTTATAATTTATCACATTCAAGAGAAATCCTGCATATCAGTGCTTTGACCCTGTTGTCTTTAAGCTTTTCCCTTTCTTCATTGCAATCACCGATAATCTAGACGTGGGGGCCGTTTAGACCTTGTTTTAATCTCTTATCGTGTCTAAGGAGAAGTATCGCAAATCGCAATCGGCCCCTGGCACCGCCGATAAGCCTTAGGCCTAAACCCTTTTTTCGTCGATGGCTAGGATTGCGATATTGCTGGTGGAGAGGCACATGGAGGAGAGAGAAGGAGTGGCCCAGGGCTTGTTGTGCAAGCCATTTTCTTTGTAAATCGCAATCGGCCCCTCCTGGAAGAATATCACAATCGCCCCCTTTGGCATGATCTTCACGACTTAAATCTCGTCGAACGGCTAATATGTGATATGCGATAAGCCTTCTAAGTCCTGATTGTGATTTTCTTCAACATTTAGCCATTTCAGGTTTTTAGAGCCTTTTCAAAAGGGATTGTTCAATTGAGTGTATATTTTGATCCATGAACCCTTTTCTGGACTTCTTTATACCATTGGAAAGCTCGTTCTGAGCACTAGGAAATGGAGGGGGGTCCAATCAAGCTTTGACAACTTCTGAGACTTAGGAATCAACCTCAACATCACTGTTATATGACTTTCTAAAGCAACTGGTGATTGAATAGCAGTGAGTGACAACATTGGCTCCTTTTGGGGACAGTGCCTTGCTAGCAAGGTGCTAAGAACTTGTAGACTATCCTGCTTCACCATTGGGCATGGAGTCAGTAATAAATGCACTTCGAAAATCATCAAAATCTCCATAGGACCTTTCTTTATCTATATACATGCCAAAAATAAAACTAGCAACTCAAAGTAAATGCTCAGTTCATGAGCTTATTTATGTGCAGTCCTACTTGTATATAATGTTAAATTCAGCTAAGTATGTTCCATTCTCTAGTAGAACTAGGCCAACATTATAGTACTGGACCATAAGCCTTCATACTATTGAAAAAACACAACCAAAATCAGCATGCACTATGAAAGATCAACAAGTAAGGGAGTTTCCGCATGTTGGTAAGCTGACCTCTGTTGCTAGCTAAAGAATAGGTTCATGTACTCATCCACAGAGTCATGGAATAGACTAGGATATTTTTCAATAGCTTTGATCTCACTTGCAGCTTGTTGACCAATATTTGTTAGGGTAGCTACAAACACCCTTCAACCCCTCAACTTGAGCGTTTCCAAGAAAACCTCACTGCTGCTCCTTTACTGCCCCTTTTTCAAAGGGACAACTATCCTGGAAATATACAACAGGCTCTTCATCTCAGAACTGTAAGAATCATAAATTGGAGGGCCTGTTGATCATTTTTTCAACAACTCTTCTTTGGGCTCTTCATGGAAAGATTGTTGTTGGGAGCTTTCCTTCCACTGACTAGTAATTAGTTCATTTTGTAGCTCTATGACCATATCGTCCTCCTTTGAGTCATATGAATCATAGATAGGAAGATATTCTTGATCGTGTTCTTCCTACGAAATATTTGCATCATAAACAGGAGCCTCTTTGACTTGTTCAACTTCCCATAGCTCAAAATATGGAAGCTCTACCTCACTTGTGTCTTCATCAGAAACATATTGATCATAAGAAGGGAAATCATTAAAATCAAAAGAATAAGTGCTCTAAGAGCTGGTTTGCAGATCAGAGGTGTTTCATCCCCCTCCTTCCTCGTAAGGAATTGTTTCCTGATGAGAAAGAATGCTTTCTTGGAGAGAAGCTCCACAAGCATCTTTAGCATATTATTCTACCTCAAAACTGATTTCTTCATTACAAAGTATGCATCAATCTTCAGACACTGTATTATGTGGGTAAAATCTCTTATAGTAGTTATAGAATGTTGAATGAAAGGATTTCAAGGAAGATATGTTGCTATGAAGTAGTGTTTTAAACCAGATCCTAGCCTCTCCCTCTAAAGACAACTTAAATAACTTCATCTGGACATCTTCAAGAAAGATATCTTGTTCTTCCATGCAATTGTGAAAGTCTTTGAGGTGTTTATCTAGTCTTTTCTCAGAGTTCTCATTGAATTTGGGCAAATAGGTGTTCAACTCATGAAATGGAGGGGCATGATGAGGAAAACTAGAAATAGTAGAGAAATCCAATGGTGTAAATTGGTTGGCCAAGAATGCAGCAATGGTCATCTTGAATGTTGTAGTATGAGTGAGTATGAGGCTATTTGAAAGGCTAGGATGATCAAAACAGTGATCTCGACATTGGAGTCGCTAGGATATTTACCATAGATTTGACAGTGGAGTCGCCAAGGTGAGAGATATTCAACCCACACTTCCTATGCTCACCTATAAGAGGAAATGAAATTTTTTGTCATACCTAGGGAAAAATATTCTAATCCGTTCCTCGACAATGGTGGTAGAAGATGTTGTGGCTAAATTTTGCACCTTGCATCACAAGGAAAAGATTAACCTCCTAGAGATAACCTTGGGTTGATTTTAGACTAGTGCTTAGGACATCTTGGGTAGAGGAGTGCTTGTGAAATGGTTTGAAAGGGGTGTGCAACACTCCAATTGTCATGAAATAGAGATGGTGGTCAAAGGGTTTAGCTTCGGTTCAATGTGCCTTTAATGAGGGAATTTCAGGCTAATTTAAGGATTTAAATGCAGGGGGTGTATGAGACAACTTCAAAGAGGGATGGCTTCTTCTTCTACTAACCTACACATGGAAATGGAACAATTTGAACTGAAATTGTTGTGGCGATGAAGAAAGGTAGAAGGAGGAGGAAATTAGCTAGAGAAGGCTATGAAAACAGAATCTTCAGTTAATGATTTCTGGCATAAATATGAAAGAAGAATAAGGTGGAATGGGAGCTATATAGGGATTTTTTTAAAGACTTCAAGTTGTGTATGATGGGTACTAGACTCTGCTAAATAGTCAAGGGTAAATCTGAATAGTAATAGGTGTTGTAAATTGTTACTTAATAGAAGACGATCTGGAAAACAGGTGTTGTACTGTTAGTAGGGAACTTATATGTAGTTATGCAGGTATTGTTGGAAATCTCACAACGAAGGTAAATCCACAAATGAGCCAGAATTAAACATAACTTCCTTTATATTTTTATGAAATGAAACATATTGGAATGGAATCACAAAGGGAGGACTTACTGTACATTCACATGTTCAAAATCAATAGAAGAAAATTCCATATGCATTAAGGTCCAATAAGAATATTGAGTTAAATCGACTCACAATGATTAGCCCCGATTAGCTCCGCAATAGGTGTTGTACAGTTAGTAGGGAACTTAAACAAATTTGTAATTATGCAGCTATTGTTGGAAATCTCACGGCAAAGGTAAATCCACAAATGAGCCAGAAGTAAACACAACTTCCTTTATATTTTTAAGAAATGAAATATTGAAATGGAATCACAAAGGGATGACTTACTGTACATCGAAATCAATAGAAGAAAATTCCATATGCATTAAGGTCCAATAACCAGTCCTTTATTAATTCCTCAAGTGAGTGAAGCCCTCATTACAAGCAGATTGATTTAAATTGACTCACAACGATCAACGTTTGCGGGTCCGATAATCTCTGTAACCACAACTCACAACCCCCTTTACAATATTGTTTTGGCCCTTTTATAACAGGTAAAGGGGAGGCTTTCATTTATGTTTAAATCCAAGTCTGAGCCCTCAACTATCACACAGGACAAGCTATTGCGGCTCTGTCAAGCTCTGCCCCCCTGAAAGCGATTACAATAGGGTTAAATCCCTTATTCGAAGAGGATAAAGAAATGAACGAGGAGGTGTCTTTTTCATGTTTCAGTAGCCGCTTCTTAAGCCACACGTTCTTGTTGTTTTGAGCTTCCTTCAGCGGTTTTATGGGCATTGAGTCATTTCAATAGTGAAAATCAGTTCGGCACTGACTAATAAGGCATGACAGGCTGCCATACTTCATTAATTCCCAGTGGTTGCCCCCTCAATTTGTGAAGAGCTCACTGTGGAATGTTACATCGCGGGTCAGCGGGTTCTAAACCATCGAAATCAATGAACAGGCGGGTTTTTCTTTTTAAATAAGTCTTTTGCCCCCTTTGATAACCCCTTTATGAATTTTTGCATATGACCATAGGCAGAGACCAAGAGCCCATCTGTAAAGCACTTAAGGATCTTCATGATGTTGGTGAAGGTTTTTTCCTTATATTGCAATGAATCCCTTATTGGTCGATTTCCTAGACCTGAAACTTCTATAGGTTGCAGTTTATAATTTATCGCATCCAAGAGAAATCTCGCATATCGACGCTTTGACCTTGATGTCTTTAAGCTTTTCCCTTTTTCATTGCAATCATTGATAATCCAGACGTGGGGATCCTTTAGACCTTGTTTTAATCTTTTATCGTGTCCAGGGAGAAATATCACAAATCGCAATCGGCCCCTAGCACCGTCGATAAGCCTTAAGACTAAACCCTTTGTTTCGTCAATGCCTAGGATTGTGATATTGTTGGTGGAGTGACACGTGGAGGAGAGAGGAGCGGTCCGGGGCTTGTTGTGCAAGCCGTTTTCTTTGTAAATTTCAATTGGCCCCTCCCGGAGGAATATCATTGTCATTGCACTTGGCCCCCAACATAGTCTTTACGACTTAAATCAAACCGGTCAACTGATATGTGATATGCGATAAGCCTTCTAAGTCCTAATTGTGATTTTCTTCAACATTTAGCCATTTTGGGTTTTTAGAGCCTTTTCAAAAGGGATTGTTCAATGGAGTGTATCTTTTGATTCGAGAACCCTTTTTTGGACTTCTTTATACCATTGGAAATCTCTTTCCGAGCAATAGGCAATGGAGGGGGTTCAATCAAGCTTTAAAAGCTTCCATGACTTAGGAATCAGCCTCAAACATCACTACTATTTGACTTTCTGAAGCAACTGGTGACTGAATAGCGGTGAGTGACAACATTAGTTCCTTCTGGGGACAATGCCTTGCTGGCAAGATGCTGAGAACCTATACACTATCCTACTTCACCATTGGGCATGGATTCAGTAGTACATGCACTTCAAAAATCAGCAAAATCTCCATAGGAGGACCTTTTTTTATCTATATACTGCAAAAAATAAAACTAGAAACTCAAAGTAGATGCTCAATTGGTGAGCTTATTTATGTACACTCATACTTCTATACAATGCTAAATTCAGCTAAGTATGTTCCATTCTCCAATAGAACTAGGCTAGCATTAGAGTACTGGACCGTAAGCCTTCATACTGCTGAAAAATCACAACCAAAATCAACATGCACCATGAAGGATTAAGAAGTAAGGGACTCACTGCCACATGCTGGTGAAGTGAATTCTGTTGCTGGCTAAGGAATAGGTTCATGTACTCAGCCACAAGGTCATGGAATATACTAGGAATGTTGCAACAACTTTGATCTCACTTGAAACTTGTTGACGAATATCCTCTTGGTTAGGGAAACTACAAACACCCTTCATCTCCTCAACTTGAGTGTTTCCAAGAAAACCTCACTACTGCTCATTTACTGCCCCCTTTTCAAAGGGACAACTGTCATGGAAATCTGCAACAGGATCTTCATCTTTAGAACTGTAAGAATCATAAATTGGAAGGCAGGTTGAGCAATTTTACAACAACTCTTCTTTGGGCTCTTCATGCAAAGCTTGTTGCTGGGAGCTTTCCTTCCACTGACTGGTAATTAGTTCCTTTTATAGCTCTATGACCATTTCCTCCTCCTCTAAGTCATATGAATCATAGATAGGAAGATATTCTTGATCATGTTCTTTCTATGAAATATTTGCATCATAAACAAGAGCCTCTTTGACTTGTTCAGCTTCCCATAGCTGAAAATATGGAAGCTCTACCTCACTTGTGTCTTCATCGGAAACAAGTTGATCATAAGAAGGGAAATCATTAAAATCAAAAGAATAAGTGCTCTGAGAGTTGGTTTGTAGATCAGAGGTGTTTCCTCCTCCTTCTTCCTCGTAAGGTATTGTTTCCTGTTGAGAAAGAATTCTTTCTTGGAGAGAAGCTCCACAAGCATCTTTAGCATATTATTCTACCTTAGAACTGATTTCTTCATTACAAAGTATGCAACAGTCTTCAGACAATGCATTATGTGGGTAAAATCTCTTATAGCAGTTATAGAATGTTGAATGGAAGGATTTCAAGGAAGATATGTTGCCATGAAGTAGTGTTTTAAATCAGATCCTAGCCTCTCCCTCTAAAGACAATTTTAATAACTTCATTTGGACATCTTCAAGAAAGATATCTTGTTCTTCCATGCAATTGTGAAAGTCTTTTAGGTGTTGATATGGTCTTTTCTTAGAGTTCTCATTGAATTTAGGAAAATAGGTGTTCCACTCATGACATGGACGGACATGATGAGGAAAACCAGCAATAGTAGAGAAATCCAATGGTGCAAATTTGTTGGCCAAGAATGCAGCAATGGCCCTCTTGAATGTTGTAGTATGAGTGAGTATGAGACTATTTGAAAGGCTAGGATGATCAGAACAATGATCTCGATAGTGGATTTTCCAGGATATTTACCATAGATTTGATAGTGGAGTCGCCAAGGTGAGAGATCTTCAACCCACACTTCCTACGCTCACCTATCAGAGGAAATGAAATGTTTTGTTGTACCTAGGGAAAAATATTCTAATCCGTTCCATGGCAACGACGCCAAAATATGGTGTGGCTAAATCTTTGTTAAATTATGGTATGTTCTATGCTTAGAGAAATTTACTTCAATTTCTTCTTATTAGCCCAAAGTCAATTTTGAGTGTAGAAATCACATTAACATATAAGTAAAATGTTGATATAACATAAATATAATCGACAAAAGACAAGCGAGGACAAGAGACACAACATGTGGCGGCTAGCAGGGACAAACACCAATGTGGGGAAACCCTTTGATCAATTCTTCTATATTCTTACATAATTCAATAGAGAGAGA
The DNA here is from genome assembly GCA_031772625.1 of Pinus tabuliformis. NCBI lineage: Eukaryota > Viridiplantae > Streptophyta > Pinopsida > Pinales > Pinaceae > Pinus > Pinus tabuliformis. The sequence continues at coordinate 1,447,811,892 of CM062817.1, forward strand.
GATAGTACCATATCACATATCTATGATTTATGACAGTAGCAACATAAATCAAACCAGCAAGGTCGAAGCTAGTCAAACAGCTCACCAATGACCTTGAGACATCCTAGGAGAACTAATTCTCCAACAACAAGTATGTGCAACTCAAAACAGTCCAAGTAAGAGGGACAAATCAACAATGAAAGCTACAACAACCTGCAGTTAGCTCTAACCAGTCAACGTTGTCCCAAATCAGCCCTCCAAAAGTCAGCGCAACACTTAGTCTAGCCTAGGAGAGGCTACCCATGTAAAGACACAGACAAAGAGGGTAAGACATTGGTCAAAGCATCCCTAAATCACCCCAAATAGATGGTTGTACCTTCTTGCGTTCTCATTGCTCTAATTTGCGTCCTCATAATGATGCCCTAGAAATTTGTGTCCTTCTTCCAAGCTACCCAAGAGATCTGCGTCCTCCTTCTTTGTGTATACCCAAGAGACAAGAAAGAGATGATAGGATGAGAGTAAGTGAAATGAGACATAATGTCTCCTCCTTTTATATGCAACCCCAAACAGATTGTTGTACCCTCCTGTGTTCTCACTGCTCTAATCTACGTCCTCATAATGATGCCCTAGAAATCTGCGTCCTTCTTCCAAGCTGCCTAAGAGATCTGCGTCCTCCTTCCTTGTGTATACCCAAGAGACAAGGAAGAGACGAGAGGATGAGAGAGTGAAATGAGACATAATGTCTCATTCTTTTATATGCAACGCAGAGGTTAGTTGGGGGTGTGTAACACAACTTAACTTGCTGGTTGACCTTGACAAATTGTCAAGAAATACAAATAAATTCATATCTCCATGAATACATGTCGGAATTGGATGATAGCTAGATCAATCCTACACCTCCCGACAAGAGGAATCCAAGAAAAATATCAGCCACCATAAATAAGGTGAACAACATGGAATTTGGTCCTAGTTGCCAATTTTAACACTCCCTCTCAACTAGGAAGAAATCCATCTGCTAGTCTGTCTATCTGTCGGTACCATCTCTGCCATCAAATGCACTGCCTTGCACTGCTCGGCTCTGCTCTACTCTACTAAACTATGAAGAAGAAGAAATGATTGAGAATGTATCATACCATCCACTACTGACCTGAAGTTAGTCTCAGATAAGATAGTGCCTAATAACACTCTTACTGACATGAAGTCAGTCCCAATGAAGAGAGTGGTATGTGTTTCATACCACACTTACTGATCCCATATCAGTTCCAAAAGAGAGAGTTATATCACTCTTACTGACCCGAAGTCAATTCCAATTGATCCCAGATCAATGTCATCCTAGGATAGGGAGTATGGTAGATACTCGATGCATCCATCTGTACTACTATGGTCCCTATCCTCATTTCCCTACTCATTGGCCAGATGAGAGGTACTTCCCATGAGTCCCAGACTGCATGGGTAGGATGTCTCGACAGGAGAAGGATGAACCACTCATCCTGCCTACATGTCAATATGGGGTATCACAGGTGAAGGCTGAACCATTCACCCTGTACACAATGCACCACTAGGGGAGGCTGAGTCACCCTATGGTCGCTCATCGCTCCAAGAAGTACCCCAAGCCCCCTATAGCTCACAGAGTTCAATGTATGCATCATACAATAACCTCATAAGAGGGTCTCTCAATGAATCCTAGTCGTTCTCAGAAAGTCAAGAATTTGACCTTTCCTAGGGGCTTTGTCAAAATGTCAATGACCTGCTCAGCTGTCCCAATATGATGGAGCCTTATTGCTCTTCATTGTACCATATCCCGGATAAAGTGGTACCTGATATTGATGTGTTTCGAGCGATCATAAAATACAGGATTCTCTGATAAAGGAATCCCACTCTGGTTGTCACATAGGATCACGGTAGTATCCAACCTATCTCCAAACATCTCACTGAAGAGCTTCCTCAACCAAAAAGCCTTGCAGGAGGTCATACTCGCAACAATGTACTCTGCCTCAGCGGTGCTCAAAGCCACCAACTTCTGCTTCCTGCTCGTCCAGGAGATTGAGGCGGAACCCAAAGAGAAACAACACCCGGAAGTTCTCTTTAGGTCCACCACACTGCCTGCCCAATCCGCATTGGAATGTCCATGTAGCCTCACATCTTTGGCAGTGTATCTCAACCCATGAGTGATTATGCCTCGAAGATATCTCAAAAGATTCTTGGCACCAATCCAATGTGAGTGATTCAGCTCAACCATATATTGGCTCAACGTGTTGACTACAAAAAATATATCCGGACGGGAGTTCACCAAGAAAATAAATGCTCCCATGAGTTGACGATACTTAGAAGCATTTCCCAAAGCAGGTCCGGCAGCAATACCACATAACTTCTTGAAGTTAAGCTCCATCGGCGTAGTCACGGGCTTGCAGTCCACCATACCAAATCTCTCCAATATCTTCACCATGTATTTTCCTTAAGATGAGAAAATATCTCATGGCTTCTGCGAGACCTCGAGCCCTAGGAAATAGTTCATCAGCCTAGGTCCTTCATCTCAAATTTGAAAGCCAACTCCCTCTTACAATTGTGAACGAGAGGGTCTACATCTATCAGGAAGAGGTCGTCAACATATGGCACCAGTATGAGAGGCTTATTATCCTCAACCTTTAAAGTAAAGGTTTGGATTGGCTTCACTCCTAGTGAATCCCAGCTTCATCAAGTAGCTATCGATCCTCTCATACCAAGCTCAGGGTGCTTTCTTCAGCCCATAGAGATCTTTCTTCAACCTGCATACGTGAGATTCCCGATTATGAATCTCAAACCCCTCTAGTTGTTCCACATAGACTTCCTCTTTAATTGAACCATGCAAGAACGCGGTCTTGACATCCATTTGATGTAGGTTCCATCCTTGTCAAGAAGAAAGGGCTATGATCGAGTAAATTGTGGTGTATCGGGCAACAAGTGCAAATATCTCATCATAATCAACACCTTCCTTTTGAGAGAAGCCTTGAGAAACAAAGCGAGCCTTATATTTTTCAGCACTCCCATCAGCTCCATGCCTTATTTTGTAAAGCCACTTCGAGGTAACAATTATTTTGTCGTGGGGTCTAGGAACCACATCCCAGACATCGTTCTTCATGATGGACTCATATTCCTCATTCATAGCATCCTTCCATACTTATTCTTCACGATTTCTTCAAATGATGAAGGCTCATTCTGAATGATGGTGCTCATAATGGTTAAGTATCCCTGATACCTGGTCAACTTCTTACTTTCACGGAAAGTCCCTATGGGTGCAATATGTTCTTCGGCATCATCAAGTGTCCCCCTAAACCATGAGGGCCTCCTCCTAGAAGAGGAAGGCTCTGGCGGAGGGGGATTAATAGGATCCATAGGTTCTTCCACATCGGGCATCGTCTCATCTTCCTTTTCATTCGGCTTCCTGGTGTCAGCTTCTTTAGTTTTCCTTACAATAGGAAGATTTTTAACCTTTCTAAGAGCCATATCTTCGTTAAAGGTGACATAATGACTAATCTTGACTTTCCTTTGACCAAGCCACATAGACTCTATAGCCCTTAGAATTTTCTCTATAGCCCATGAAGATTCCCTTCTTTCCAGATGCACCCAATTTGCTCCTTTTCTCTTTCGGAACATGAAAATATATGGGACTTCCAAAAATTCGAAAATGAGAGACATCAGATTTCTTACAAGTGAACATCTCTTCGGGAGTCTTGGAATCCAATGATTGATGAGGGCATCAATTTTTAATATATACAGTGGTATTCGTAGCTTCGTCCCATAGAAACTTTGGAAGCCTTTGATCCTGGAGCGTGGCATGAACAACTTCCACAATCGTACAATTCTTCATTTCTGCCACCAGTCTGCTCAGGAGTGTATGGTGTTGTGGTCTCCCTATTAATGCCAGCCTCTTTGAAAAAGTCATGGAGCTCATTGGATTCATACTCAATCCCATTATCAGTCCTTAAGGTCTTGATCCTCTTCTCGGTTTGATTCTCTATCAAGGCTTTGAAGTGACGGAACCAGGAGAACACTTCATCCTTCTTTTCAAAGAAGTATATCCAAGTCTTGCGAGAATAGTCCTCTGTAAAAGTGAGATAATATAAATATCCTCCCAAAGAGTTCATGGGCATCATACCAGATATGTCAGAGTCAACCAACTGCAAAATGTCGGAGGTCTTGCTATGGCTTGAGGGGAATGGTCCCCTTTTGAGCTTTCCTTCAGCACATCCCGAACATACACCTTCATGCTCTATTTTGAACTTGGGCATCCCTATCACTATTTGTCTCACATCGAGTAGAGCCTTATAATGAAGGTGGGAAAACCTCTGGTGCCATAGTTCAGACTGGAGAGATGTGTCGCAAGACATGACTCCCAACGGACTTCCTCCAACTTGATATAAAGAGTCAACTCGAAACCCAAGAGTGAAAGCATCTTTAAAATTATTTTTCCACACATGTACCTTGCCATCGATGAAGGACACCTTGTAGCCTTTGTCTTCCATTGCAGAAATGGACACTAGGTTCTTCTTGAGATCAGGTACATATAGGACTTCTTGCAAATGAATTTTGCTACTCTAATTTAATTGAAGAGTAACATTCCCTACACCCTTTACGGGATAGGTGGAATTGTCTCCGAGAATAATCTCCAAGTTTGTCTTCTTATTTATCAGATTAGAGAGAACTTCCTCGTAACCAGTGAAGTACCTTGAGGCACCACTATCAATAAGCAAATTACCCAATGAGTCCGAAAGAGAGGTAGTGGAGAGGGCCGATACTAGATAATATTCATCTTGCCTATTGTTAACAACATTTGATTCATACCTGGAGTTCCTTGCTTTCTTGGAGGGTTGAACACTTCCTTGATTTCCAGCAGTCCTCTTTCCTTTGCCATTGAACTTTCCATTCCTTTGATTATGGTTGGAGTTGCCCCGGGACTGATTTTGATCATCGTCATGAGATGTGCCCTTCCTATTTGGACACTCCCTTGCATAGTGGCCAAATTTATTACAAGAGAAGCATCTTCCATTTCTTCCACCCTTCGATCCAACCTTTCCTTTGAATTTAGACCCAAAATTATTTCTCCTTTTAGCTTGAGAGGAGAAAGTAGTGGGGTTGCCTTTGCTTGAAGGCATTTCTTGCTCTACCATCCTTGTCTCTTCTTGAATGTGTCTTGCCATCAATTCCTCAAATCCTGGAATTCGATCATTTTTTAGCAGAGTGGTTCTAAATACATTCCAGTCGGATGGGAGCCCTCCAAGAGTAGTGATAGTTAGTTCCCTATTAGCAATGACTTCTCCAATCAATAGGAGATCATTCTTGATCTCAGTGATCCTTAAGAAATAGGATTGAATATCCTCTTCCTTCCCCTTCTTAATATCCTTCAGCTTAGGAACAAAACTTGATTTGCATCACTAACTTTAAACAAGCTTACCAGTGTATCATAGATCTCCTTGGAGGTGTTCAACTCTGAAACATAGGCCACCAAATGCTTGTCAATAGAGTCCCAGATGATATTCTTCACTTTGACTTCACCCTTAGTGTACTTGTTCCTTGTAGCAGTCGATGCATTTGATGGAGGCTCCGTAATTCTGCCTCTCACATAATCCAACACGTCCTGGTCTTTCAATGTCAGATCAAGAGACATCTTCCATTCGTCATAGTCAAACTTCTCACGAAGCTTGTCTTCGGCGGGGAAGTGTGATGAGGAGCCCATCAAGCCTTTTGGTCTTTTTCCAACTATCTTTGGTGATTTCTCTTGCTCTTGCTTGGGCTTTGTCTTCACCTCAGCTCCAATACCATGTTAAATTATGGTAAGTTCTATGCTTAGAGAAATTTACTTCAATTTCTTCTTATTAGCCCAATGTCAATTCTCAGTATAGCAATCACATTAACATATAAGTAAAATGCTGATAGAACATAAATATAATCTATAAAAGACAAGCCAAGACAAGAGACACAAGATGTGGCGGCTAGCCAAGGAAAAAACCCAATACGGGGAAACCCTTTGATTAATTCTTCTATATTCTTCAATAATTCAGCAGAGAGAGTGAGATAGTACAATATCACAAATCTATGAATTATAACAACAGCAGCATAAATCAAATCAGCAAGGTCAAATCTGGTCAAATAGCTCACCAATGACCTTGAGATATCCTAGGAGAACTCGATGTCCAACAGAAAGCATGTGCAAGCCCAAAACAATACAAGTAAGAGGGACAAATCAACAATGAAAGCTACAACAACATGCAGCCAACCCTAACCTGTCAACGTTGTCCCAAATCCACCCTCCAAAAGTCAACGCAACACTTCGTCTAGCCTAGGTGAGGCTACCCATGTAAAGCCGCAGTCAAAGAGGGTAAGGCGTTGGTCAAAGAAGCCCTAAATCACCCCAAACAGATGGTTGTACCCTCCTGCGTCCTTGCTACCTTAATCTGTGTCCTCATAATGATGCCCTAGAAATCTGCATCCTTCTTCCACTTGCCCAAGAGATTTTCATCCTCCTTCCTTGTGTATATCCAAGAGACAAGGAATAGATGAGAGGATGAGAGTGAGTGAAATGAGACATAATGTCTCCTATTTTTATATGCAACGTTGAGGTTAGTTGGGGGTGTGCAACACAACTTAACTTGCTGGTTGACCTTAACAAATTGTCAAGACACACAAATAAATTCATATCTCCATGAATACATGTCAGAATCGGATGATCGTTAGATCAATCCTACACCTCTCGACGATAGGAATCCAAGAAAAATATCAGTTTTCATAAATAAGATGACTCACATGGAGTTTGGCCCTAGTTTCCAATTTTAATAATCTTGCACCTTGCAGCACAAGGCAAAGATTAACCTCCTAGAGACAACCTTGGGTTGATTTTAGACCAGTGCCTAGGACATCTTGTGTAGAGGATTGCTTGTGAAATGGTTTGAAAGGGGTGTGCAACATTCCAATTGTCACGAAATAGAGATGGTGGTTAGGAGATTCAATGTGACCTTTAATGAGGGAATTTCAGGCTAATTTAAGGATTTAAATGCAGGGAGTGTAGTAGATAACTTCAAAGAGGGATGGCTTCTTCTTCTAATGGCCTACACATTGAAATGGAATAGTTTGAACTGAAATTCTTGTGGTAATAAAAAAGGTAGAAGGAAGAGGAAATCAGCTGGAGAAGGTTGTGAAAACAAAATCTTCAGTTGATGATTTCTGGCAGAAATAGAAAGAAGAATAAGGTGGAATGGGAGCTATAGAGGGAGTTGTTAACCCCTTTATGAATTTATGCATTTGACCATAGGCAGAGACCAAGATCCCATCTGTAAAGCACTTAAATATCTTCATGATGTTGGCGAAGGCTTTTTCCTTATATTGCAATGAATCCCTTATCGACTGATTTCCCAAACCCGAAACTTATATAGGTTGTAGTTTATAATTTATCACATCTGGGAGAAATCCCACATATCGACACTTTGACTCCATTGTCTTTAAGCTTTTCCCTTTTTTCATTGCAATTGTCGATAAGTCGGACCCGGGGGACCTTCAGACCTTGTTTTAATCTTTTATCCCGTCCGGGAGAAATATCACAAATTGCAATCGGCCTCTCGCACCACCGATAAGTATTAAGCCTAAACCCTTTGTTTCGCTAATGGCTAGGATTGCGATATTGTTGGTGGAGTGGCACATGGAGGAGAGAGGAGTGGCCCAAGGCTTGTTGTGCAAGTTGTTTTCTTTGTAAATCGCAATCGTCCCCTCCTGAAGGAATAGCACTATCATCGCAATCGCCCCTGTGGTGTAGTCTTCAGGACTTAAATCCCACCGATCGATTGATATGCGATAAGCATTCTCACTCCTGATTGCGATTTTCTTCAACATTTAGCCATTTTTGGTTTTTAAAGCCTTTTCGAAAGGGATTGTTCAACTGAGTGTATCTTTTGATCTAGGAACCATTTTATGGACTTCTTTATACCGTTGGAAAGCTCTTTCCGAGCACTAATCAATGAAGAGGATCTTATCAAGCTTTAACAGTTTCTGAGACTCAAGAATCAGTCTCAAACAACATTGCTTTTTGAATTTCTCAAGAAACTAGTGACTGAATAGTAGTGAGTGACAACATACTCTACGTTGGTTTGAAGAAAATCATATCTAAAACTTGAAAAATCCATCGGCTTACCACTACAAATTAATTTTATTCGGTATTATGGGGTGAGTTATGGTCTGTCTCTAGGATTAAATTTTGATTTCCATTTAATATTTTCATCTATACTAATGCTTAAATTGAATTTTGTACAATTTTATTATGGGTTCCATTCCCTTAATTTAGGTCTTTATATGTGGATTACTTGGAATTCCTCCGTCTAATGGGGTATTACCACCGCAATCCCCAATGCATGCAAATAGCCTTGCAACTCTGAAGAGACGGGTTGGTAATGTACTTATTAAGCACTAATAATAGGAAGTATCCCCCCTTCAATTTACATTGTATAATAGGAACTTTAGACACTACTTACTGTATTTATGAATATAAGTTGATGTTCACCTAGTTTATTACGTACTTGCAGTCCTTTTAAAATCATATGTGACTGCTGCTTACTTATTACAATGGTCATGAAGACATATATTCTTCCTTTGAACAATAAATAGAACCTGATCTAGATACTTTGGATGTAGATAGTGCGGAAGGAATTGGTAGAGAGTGCTCAGAAATACATGCAAAAATAGGCTAGTGTGTCAGAGATTTATGACAATATTCAACAAGTGTTTACAAAAATGGAGATGAATAATATCCATCACCTTCCAAACCCGGTATCTTAAAAAGAGCTTGACATTTTTCCAAGAAAAAGTTCTTCTAGGGTCTTTATCTAAATAATTTGTTATCCCTATCTTTACTAGTCATGGATATTTCGTTCAACAAATTAATATTTCCTTATATGTTACGGCACCATTAAAAACAAAGTTTTCGAAGAATGGTGCAATTTAAATACAAATATGTTTCTTTTTTCAAATCATTTCTATAAAATTTCTTAAATTGTGGCAATTCTCACATCAGTTCAATGTATAAGACTTGTCAATTCTTGTTGCTCATATTCTCTGTATTTCATGGTGTTGTTGGATCTCTCAATTCTTGCTCCTCATATTCTCTATATTTCATGGTGCTGTCAAATCTCAGTCATTGTGGTTTCTATCTGATCACCCTGGTTTCAATTGGGTGGACACCCATTTATTTTAAAAAGAGAAACCCACGGCATAAGATTGGATATCAAGTTTGAGAGGTCATGGGATCGAATCTGAGTAGAAAGAAATCTTAATTGGTAAGCATTTGAGCATTGCAAACAGAATGAGTACAACCATGGCAACTCTCTCGCCTCTTGCCAAATATAAGCTTGTGTTCTTCGGAGATCAGTCTCTTGGAAGGACCAACATTATCACTCGCTTCTGCTATGACAAGTTTGACAACATGTATCAGGCACCTGCCCATTTTCAAAAAAAGTATTGGTTTTCTTTGCCTATTAATTTCCCTGAATAAATTCCTTGATTGGATCAGGATAACTTAAATTTTTCTTGTTTCGGGTTTATTTCTTTTAATGTTATATTTTAATGTTATCTATTAGTCCTAGACAGACGCAAATGTTTAAATCTTAATTTTGTATTTCTTTGAAAACAAATGTTTTCTTTTTGGTTACGCCATTCTTGCCTTTACCTAACAGATCTAGCCACAATTGGCCGTTAAAATGGGTCCAGTTCTTTCCCTTTTCTACTTCAAATAAAATTTAAAAGAATCCCACTTTATTCTATAACTTTTGAAACTTGGAATGGTTTGAAGATTATTCGCTAAATTATTGAGAGGGAACAAAATCAAGCAAGTTTATTGTTTTGTTGGGAAGGGAAAATATTGTGCCAATTTGCAGACAGTACTACATCTTGCACTACATATTTCAAGGCACAAGATCAAGGCAAGTCTTTTGGGATGTGCATTACTAAGTGCTTATATTCAAAACCCTGCATTTTCTCTTCTTAGATGTGGTTTCAAGTATTTTCCCTTACATATTTGTGAAGGGCCTCAAACCATAGTCAGGTTAGCGGGTTTCTTCTTTTTCTTGGCCGTCATTGCAATCTCTGTTCCACTTACATATTTTCTTATTTTTCATAAAACTACATCTCTTTGTTTAAAAAACGTTCCATGTTATACAAATGAACATGAGGAAAATTTGATATTTTTAAAGTTTTCAACTAAAATGGGAGATCGGTAATGGACACATGTTGTTTTCTTTTTATCTAATGATCTATGAATACAAAAGGGATGAAATTCTTTGCCTGGAAAATTTAATGCAAGGACAAGTGGATCTTTTTGAAATTATTTCGAATACAATGTGATACATACGGTTTGCATATCTGCTTTCTTCCTTTATTAATAAGTGAAGATGAGAAAGATGATTTTGCTTTGAAATTACAATCTTTGAGATTTTACTGAAATAAGATCAGTCGCTTCAAAAAAAAATTGGAATACCAATATTCTCTTTTATGTTTTGCAAAAATTTCATTTCAATATGGTTATAATTTTGTTGATAGCTGAAACAACACTTTGCCTTGTGTTTACTAGTCTCTGCAAGTGTTTTTGTTTAAAGTGTTGTTTCAAAAATTACTGCAACATTGGATGCTAACTTGCATGCTAACTTGCTTGTATTCACATTAGGCTACCATTGGTATCGATTTCTTGTCAAACACAATGTACCTTGAAGATCGAACTATTGTATTCACATTAGGCTACCATTGGTATTGATTTCTGGTCAAATACAATGTACCCTGAAGATTGAAGTATTGTATTCACATTAAGCTACCATTGGTATCGATTTCTTGTCCTTTCTCCTTCCATATGCACAGTTCTAGTATATTCACCGCACTCAACAATGGGGATAGATATACTAATTTCTTTCAAAGTTGATTGTGTGTATGCCTATGTGTAGATACCTATTATGATATAAATTTGAATTCTAGCTATCATTTTCATTTGTACATGTGATGCATGTTATTAAGGGAGTGAAATCCATCATAGATGGCCCCAACTGTAACCCTCAAGATAAATATAGATAAAAAAAGACAGGACAAAGTTGTGAAATCCCCCAGTATATTTTCAGACACTTTTTCACATGCACTCACCTTTAGAGAGATACTTGTGATATGTTTTTGTAAACTATAAATTTCAACTTATATGTTTAGAAAACCCTGACTCTTGGCATCTAAAGTTTACCTCTCTGAGGTAATTTAGATAAGAAGGTGGAGACCCTGTTTATTATTCTCTTTGGCATTAATGTTGTTACAGTTTTTTAGTTCGCACAACATCTGAATTAGTAAGAATGCAACAAATCTATGAAAATATTAAACTCACTTTAGAAGCTACCCAGCGGAATGTTTCTTCTAGTGGTTATGGGTATAGTTGCATATTTTAATGGTTCTAACATGCAGAACATGATGTTGTAATGTTAATTCAGGTCCATATTGATCCTTTAGTATATAATGAATTGTGATAAACTTTAGTGTCATCTTGTGAAGTACAACGTTTAAACATTTAAAATTTATAGTGCAATATATGAACCTTTGGTTCTCCTTTGCTTTTGAATATAAATGCTTTTAAGTGATAACAACAATGCAGATTTTGAATATATATGATTTCATCAATGATAACAGTTATGCAGCTAGTTATACTTTTGTTGTCCTTTTTGCACTCTTTGGATCTTCAACGATAATGTGATATACCTTTGTTGTCCTTTTTGCACTCTTTGGATCTTCAACGATAATGTGATATACCTAGGTTGTCCTTTTTGCACTCTTTGGATCTTCAACGATAATGTGATATTCGTGAAGGATTGTTGGTTGAATCCTGCATTGACATTTAGGGTGACAAAGGATGACATTTAGGGTGACAAAGGAAAAGGGAAAGGGAAGTGCTAAGGTTTTCTCACTTGGATTAATCAATAATCGTTTCATGTGCATAACTTTACTCAGTTGTTTACCTTGGTTTAGAATGGAAAAGTAACCCAGTGCCATTGCCATTTTATTTTGTCAATTTACTTCTCCATCTTTTGTTAAAACATATGCTAGAGGCTAAGATGAATGAATCCCAAAGTAACAATTAAAACTGTTGGTCTGCTTCTTTTATAATGCTTTGGTAATGCAAGCCTGAATTGAAGAAGGTCATGCAAAGTCTCTGCAATTTGGGGTGATGTTTATTGAAACCACTGCAAAAGCTAGATTTAAAATTAACGTGCAACTTTTCTCTCTTTTATTACAGGCTTAAATTCTACAAAATGGTTTTCTGAAATTTTCAATTTCAGACCCTGCTCAAATTTTAATACATGTTAATTGTATATTTATGTCAGTAAGCATCTACCATTGACATACTTAATGTGATTGTGTTTAGTAAAATAGAAACTGCATTACCTGGAATGGAAGCTCTCTCATCACCCATAAGGAATACATGGTTGATGTGAATTTAAAATCCACAGTGGCTGCAACTGAAAGAGAGAACATGGAAAGAGGATGATATTGCTAAGTATGTAATATTTCTTTGTCTCTTCTTAGTGGCTGATTTTTTGGAAGTACTTAGTTGGATGTCGAACCATATTCAGATCTCATGGAGCATCATTGGAGTAGGATACATTTCTCATATTTCCCTAATAGCAATGTATATTAAGAATGGTTCTCTAACAATAATGTATATCAAGAATTAGAATGGGAGACTGGGATATGCAATTTTATGTAAGAATTATATATTTACAGTAATGTATATCAAGAAGGGGAGACTAGGGTATGCAATTTTTATATAAGAATTATATATTTGGTGCAAGATTGTTTTGCATGTTTGTCATTAAGCAACTAACCAAAGTAATTTTTTTGAAATTGATAATCAAGAATGTAATGCCTTAATACATTAATGGAATTATTTGGTCTTCGGGATGTTTTCCACTCTTTATTATATGACATTTCCTCTTTATTGTACGACGGTGCTTTACTATACTCGTTGATAGGTAGATGTTTTCCACTCTTTATTATATGACATTTCCTCTTTATTGTACGACAGTGCTTACCATACTTGTTGATAAGTAGAGATTTTTTTGAGAAGATTATTGATTACCTGCTTAAAATTGATTGTCTGCAAAGGGCGTGGAAAGTGGGAGCTTATACTTTTAGATCATTGTCTATCCCTACCAGAAAGGGATACAATTATTTCACATTTTAAACTTTGTTATTTTAGATATAAAGTTAACTATCCTTTAGAAAATAAAAATTTCCGCGTGTTTAAAATCTACTAACAATAGCTTTATTTTAAGTCATAAAATATAATTATATATTTTTTTCTTTTCCATGTGCTCACCCTCCATCCGTAGGTAGGTTGGTGAGAATGAGATTGCAGGTATCTTGTGAGCCCCAATCAACAATTGGCTCACAAACAATGAACAAGAACAAGTAGGATTAGAACCTCTTGAACTAGACCTCATTAACAGAATTCAATGTTTGTTGTTAGTCTAAATATATTTTCTTGTAGGGTTAGTTAAAATATTTTCAATATTTTTCCTATATAGTTACTCTTCTCTAGTCCCATTATGCTCCATACCCATTATTAATTGAGCAATATGTGGCTACTGAAAATTATTAATTGACCAATATGTGGCGGCTACTGAAAATACCCATTATTAATTGAGCAATATGTGGCTACTAAATATTATTAATTGAGCAATATGTGGCTACTAAAAATTATTAATTTAGCAATATGTGGCGGCTACTGAAAATAGAGTATGCAATAACTCATGTCCATACTAGTTCTAATGGCTATTAATTAAGCAATATGTGGCTAATAAAAATAGAGTTTGCAATAACTCATGTCCAAACTAGTTCTAATGGCTTTTAGCCTTTTAGCCTTTGACAGTAATGCATAGTGAGCGATTGATTTCTTCCTCTGTTCTTCATCATGACCACTACCCAACTTTTGGTACGGAATCTGTTTGCACAAGCTTCGGATGAACATAAGCATGGGTTGTGGAATCTGTTTGCACAAGCTTCGGATGAACATAAGCATGGTCCTTGGGGTCATTAGTAGGCTTTAATTTCCTCTTTCAGTGAAGGCATCTTGGTGTCATAAGTAGGCTCTATTTTACCTTTCTAATGAAGGCACCTATTGCCATGAATGGTCCCAAGGGCCTATCAAAATCAGTTATTGAAACATGGGGATTTTTTGTTTTTGGTGTACTACTTTGTATATAAATTCACACACGAGCCACTATCAACCAGTTCTTTGCCTTATAAATTCACACGAGAGCCACTATCAACCAGTTCTTTGGCTTATTGACACCTGTAGAAGTGACTACTTGTCATTTGAAGTGACTCGCTTATGCATTAATAGTTCAAGCACCATAATTCAACACTGTCATTTTTAAGTAAGGAACTCAGCCCCTCTACCGGCAACAGTCACTCGTTCCCTTGTTTGTTCAGTCTAAAAAAATGTGGGTTCTATTTATATTTTAGAAATTTCTTTTATTCGTGAGGTAGCATTATTTTTGCCTTACAATCCTTATTTATTCCCGACATTGCTTCTCTACTGTCGAATTAAAATGCGAGCATCCAATTCATAATGTTTACATTTTATTCTACAAACAACTAGAAAGAAAGATATCACAAAAAGGATAAAAAGATATCACTCAAGTTATATTGCTTAAAACTATAATAGAAAACAGTGAAACTAGAATTATATGATTTATAATAGTGAACAATTTTATTCTAAAAAGAAAGATACCACTCAAGTTATATGGCTTAAAACTATAATAGAGAACAATGAAACTAAAACTATATAATTTATAATAGTGAACAATAAAATTTAAATTTAAATTCTTTTTTATTTTTAATAAAAAATATTTACAAATAGATAAAGAAGCTCATGATTTAATGTAGGTTTCTTACTTTAACCGAACTTCACAAGGAAATAAGGAGCTCGTAACCTTATATAGGTTTCTTACTTCAACCAAACTCCTTTGTCACCAATAAATACTTAAATGGGGTTAAGGATGGTGGTGTTCCACTGACTTTGCAAGGAGGGGCGGGATTAGAATCAAGAATTGGGGCATTGCCCTAAGGAGCTCATAACCTTATATAGGTTTCTTACTTCAACCAAACTCCTTTGTCACCAATAAATACTTAAATGGGGTTAAGGATGGTGGTGTTGCGTTGGCTTTGCAAGGACTTAAATGGGGTTAAGGATGGTGGTGTTGTGCTGGCTTTGTGAGGAGGGACGGGATCACAATAAAAAACTGGGGCATTTCCCTTTGCCTCGTAGTTGATATGCTAATTTCACTAACACCTACAGACTATAGATCTTGAGGACACCATGACCATTGGTGCTACTTCATGTTGTAGTTATGCACACTTACATGTTTTGGCTAGTTGAGTAGATCATGCATAGATTTTATTGAATAAAATCAATGTGAGTTTTACTATGTTAACTAAATATAATAATGTAACATGTGCAATTTAGGAGGACTATTTAAGGCACATAATTAGATTTTTATACGATGTTAACTAGATAGCACATTAGGATATATATAGGACTATTTAAGGTACATAATGAGAGTTTTATACGATGTTAACTAGATATAATAATGTAACATGTGCAATTTAGGATATATAGAACTAGTGTATTGTATTTTCTAATTAGATAATTAAACCATAAAAGTAAACAAGAGAAGTTGTGAATTAGTGAGTCAGCCTCTCTCTTCAAGAAAAAAAAAGTGCCTCACTCAGTAAGTCTTTACCTTTAAGAAAAAAATAAATTGGAATTGGGAATGAAGAAGTGAAAAGTGTGTGTTGTTGTAGTAAGATAATGATTTGTTAGTAAATTGAATTATGTTATGTTTTCTTATATGAAAAAACAATTTTTTTAAATAATTTAAAAAATAAATAAATAAAATAAATTGTTAAATCTACCATGTAAAATTTATGGATTTCAAATATTGGTGTACAAACTTTTGTTCCAAAATTTCTTATAATAACCAAATAACTCAATTAACTTAGTACATAAATTGATATTAAACAACCAAATTACTCAATAAACTTAGTACATGAACAAAGATACTTTGCAATATACAAATTATTAAATTGCAGGTGTGATGTATTTATTTCGAGTTTTATGTTTTAAAACATGTTTAAAACTTAAAACTACAAGAATGTTATTAGATTTATTGGATCTATTGTTACATACCTAGATTGTTCCAAGTAAACGAGAGATGCAGGCAAATTTATATTTTGTTGTGATCAAAAGATTTCGCAAAGTGTATACCATGCTTTTAATAGAGAGGTAGCAAAGCATGAATTATGCTATGATCAGAACAATATGCTTTTGCGACAATGGTTTCACATTGTTCAATAGGTAAATTAGTCTAGATATGATCTATTATTCTTTTTTTATCGTGGACATAATCTAGTTGTTATTTCTTGTAACTATTTCCAATATTCTTCGAGAGTTCTATTGCAAGGTATTTCTAATTGAATATCAATGTTGAAATCACTATTAACTAAGAAAACACAATCAACATGTGTAGTATATGACTTTGCTTTTCTAATCATTTATGTTATTGTAGATATTTATTCAAATGGTCCTACATAAATGTTGATTAAGAAAGTTGGTTGTTGAAAGTAAATTTCAATTAATGTGAGTTCAATTTTGTTGTCACAAAATGTTTTTGTTGCCACAAAATGTTTTCCCTTCTTAAAAAGGGAGTCGTTAGAAGGACTATCTGACCAAGATATTCTATATGTTGCCATCAAATCTTGTCTTTTTGAGCAACTTCGACACTGTCTCTTTCACCGAGAGAACTAGGGACTCTATGTACGCAATTTGACTTTCAACAGGGGTTTCTTTTGAGAATCCATTGCCAAAAAAACACTTGATAGACTTCAAGAGGTCTAGAGAGTAACCATTAAATCCTCACAATTAGTCTTAGATGAACGAGCCCACTTCGCTCTTTTGAGCTCCTACAGTTATTTCATTCCTACCGGGCACATCCGAACGGGAAACTCCCAACCGCGATCGAAGATCAAAGTAAGAAACTCAAGGATCGAATATCAAAGTAAGAAACTCATGGATGGACCCCCTTGCATGATTAATAAAGGTTCCTTGATCAAGGAACCTTGTTGTAATAGTTGAGTTTGTGTAAAGGGTGATTTGAGAACAGGTGGAAAAGAATACCCATGAGCATAGAATAGTTGTTGAAAGATTGATTGATCAGGCCTGAAACAAAGTAATTAACCTTACCCTTACACTAATCTATAAGGGTATGTTTAGATAGAATTCGCAGAACCCAACAACCGGCAAACCAAAAGAAAGAGCAGACTCATTGAGGAAATGTCCATAGCAGGATGCCATGTGTGGAATTTGTTATGAAAATTTTGAATGATATAAATTGTTTATTTTTTTATGGAATGTGCAATTGAGTTTCTTGAAAAGATATGATCATAATGTCAATCAAGTCTATGGCATGGATGAAGTCACTAATGTGTACATGTATGTTGTGTGTATTTATGGCTGCAATTGATAAATGGATAAAACATTGGTAGGAATTGTTTATTTTATGGTGGAATGTGCAAGTGAGTTTCTTTAAAATATATTATCATAACGTTCATTAAGTCGGTGTCATGGATGAAATCAGTAATATGTGCGTGTAAATTATGTATTTATGGTTGCAATTGGTAAAGCATTTGTGTTTTCAGATATTTTTTTGGAAAATCCTAGTTTCTGTGGAGAAATTTTTTTTAGTTGTGTCATATCATTTAATATCTTCTTCTTTATATGAAATTTTTGGAGTGCTCGGGGTACTACATTTTTAATCGATTATAATAAGTCAATGGTTTTAATACTCGATAATGTAGCATGCTAGCCCATGTTTTGTAAAACATAGTGCAATATATGCTAGCCCATGTTTTGTTGCACGTTGGGTCAAATGAAAGCACATCCGATGTTAGTTTTTTTTGTTGATATATTGTTCATGCACAAGTTAATTGTATTAGAAATTATTCGATGTTAGTTTTTTTGTTTGGTATATTGTTCATGGAAAAGTTAATTGTATTAGAAATTATTTTGGTGTTGTGATTTGTAACTTGTGAGACATTACTAATGGTTTTGCAATTCAAAAGATTGGTGTCCAGGTTGGCAAGATATTTATTTCATATAGCTCACTGAATTTGTTTCTTTGGCGTTTCCCAATTTTTTGTTTGAAAATTATATCCAAACAATGTCAGTTCCATTTTTATTATAAGAGTACATCCTAAAATTCCTTTAGCATCTTTGACTAATCCCTCATTAGTGTTATAGTTTCTTGCATATAGCTCAACTAACATGTTTTGTTTGACTATAGTTGTTGGAAATGTTACTGTCTTCCCACATGCAAAACATTTGATCCAACAATATCATACTCATCAACAACACTAAGTGTTATTTATTGATCATATGCTAGCAGAAATATTTTTGTATTATGATTATGACATCCTTGTTTCGATAGAAAATGTATGGGAAAAGTGAACTTAAAGGTTGGGGTCTATGGAACTTGTCATCTCTATAAGCATGGACAGAACATATGGTGGGTGTACATACAAGCTTCAAACAACATTCACCTAGTTTCGGAACACTTAATATCTTTATCAATTTTCGTATTTAATAGCATCCTACTAACACATAAATGAACAATGGGAACACATAGATGAACAATGGGTTTTTTTGACTTGTTGTATGTGATTGATAACATTGTATTTTATCTTTCCAAAAGTAATATGGAATTGTGTTTTTGTTGATTCTTGGGCTTTCAAATATAAGAGAGTCTCCTGCAAGCTTTTCCCAATGGAAATATCTGGAGAAAAACATGTCAATGTTACCAAAATATGAATTTGGTGTGTGTAGGACTTGACAGAGTCACTTATCAATCTAGTAAAATGTTGTTGCACCAACAAGTGACACCTCTTATCAATATAGTAAAACGTTGTTGCACTAACAAGTGATGCCTCCTCTATAAGAAGTACACAAAGTTGTTGGAAATTCTTTGATAATGTAACTAATTTTTCATTTTTTAGTGAAGGACAATCTATCTTGTTAAATGGCATATAAAAGACAATGCAATGTGACACCGCTTGCATTGAATGCATATTTTCCTCGATATGTAGTGATCATTCTTTTTAGTTGTGGTTCATCATAAGGCAATGTATCAATACATATGCGTACTAAGGACTAGAAATTTTCCATAGCCTTTAATGTTATTCCTATTCCTACACCTCTTTTTAAGACAAATGGATCTCATCTATCCTATAGAGTTTTCTTCTTAACACATAAATTACTAATTTTTCTTGTTTCGTGTTTAATTGTCGTATGATGTTATAGTATTTTATGTTTTCAAATATATGTGGTTGTTTGAAAATTTCATATGGTCTTGTAGATTGTAGATTAAAATTATTTATATGTTGAAAATGTTGTAAAGCAATTTGGAAGTCATAGTTTTCATATTTTTCATTTGGTTTAAGATTATATATGTTAAATAATTATCTTGTACTCTTTGTTTCATTTAGTTTTAGACTATCTAAGTTAAATAATTGTTCAGTTTGTGTCTATTGCATTGGTTGCATCGTCAATGTCACCCCATGTACGTGTTGTAATAAACCTAATTTTTTATTAATTTTATTAATTGTTTTTTCCAATACAATATACACATATTCCCAAGTTGGGTGATGTTGCTTGATCATAGCCTCATTGACTCAATACAGATAGTATAACATTCATTGTTATCTTCAATAATTTTCAATGCCATTGTATTTGTTAAACTTCACGTATGGAATGTCATATGACCTATTTTCTTTTCTGTGTTTTGGTAATTATTTGTATAACTAGATGCAAATTATGCTAAACATATAGCATAAATACCTACAGGTTGTGGAATATAATAGTAGATGATTAATGGGAACATTATGTTTTCAAAGTCATATGGTTCCTTTTGAAAGTCCTTTTTTGGTTTAAGAACAAATGTTTGTTCCTTCATAGGAGATTATTTCTGTGTTTGTTCTTAAATGTTGATGTAAGTGTTTTGTATTCTTTAGTCATGTAAGAATTGTAGTACCGTTTAAAGTTGCATATGAATTGGGTATAAATTGTGATTCAATGTTTGCAATCCAAATGGTTGGAATGTGTCGTGCAATGCTATTTGTCTTGGCGTTAGTTGGCTTTCTTTGGAACAATTAAGTTTTGTGATTAAATGTACATTAGATAGCATGTATGTATTCATCATATGTTAATTTACAAAATTTTCGATGCCAATTTTTGTCTTTTCCATAGATTGGTACATATCTTATCCATAATAAGCCATGTTCATGTGCAGTTCCTCTATTTCAGAAATTTTTCACATAGGAATAGTCATTGATTTCTCCATAGTAATTTTTTGATATGAGATTTTAATTGACATAGTGCATCTATCATATATCTATAGCAACATGCACAAGTTATAGGATAATTTCTTATTAATAAGTGGGGTTCATTTTCTTCTAATTCATTTTCACTTGGACTTGTAGTGTCTTTCCTTGTATGCCTTAATGCACTCATAAGAGGCTCTCAAAGATGCTTTATGCTACTAAACGAAACAAATAAAGTAAGTGGGTCTAGATGTCAAATCATTGCATATATATTTTTTTTATGCATTTATTGATGGTAGTTTGGTGAAGTGTGAACTATTTTCAAGTCCATGTACCAAATGTCAAATTTCATAATGTGATCCAAATTTGGCTTTCATCTGACATCTTTTACAAGAAATTTTCTTCGTTTCAACTGGAGTTTTCTAATTCTAATCCACATAGCATTCAATCTCTGGTTTATGATAATGTGAATTACTTTATAAAACATGTTATTTGTATGGTAAGTGATGTCATGATTTTTATGCAGGACTTTTCATTGACAAATCTTTTGATATGTAAATATTTCAACATTTCGCTTGGGCATTTGTTTCTATAGAATAATGATGGAATATTCATTTCTTCTCAGTACTTATCTTTGAAAACTTCTAATGACACATATCCGTAGTTGGTGCAATTTTAATTTGTTTATTTAGATGGTCATGGATAGTATGGAGGCTCCTTAAGGAAAAACATTTTTCTTCAAGGAGCCAATGTTTTCCTTTGCATTTGAGGACCCAAATACTCCATGATATTATTTTCATGATTTCGGTTTTCTAAAGACACAAAAATCTTTCGTGATTACTTGATTGATCACTAAATAACCATAGTTCCTCCTAATTCATCCCAGAGTTGCAAATTAATCTTTCTTCCCCATTCCTTATTATCTTGATGTGGTTTGTTTTATTCTTTTAATTAGTGATTTTGGACCCCAATTAGCCTAGTGTTTTCTTCTCCTGGACCCCATTTAGTAACCATATGGCGATTCTTAAGATTTAAGCACAACCTAGTAATCAAACTTGGTGTTAGAGAGGGGAAGACGTATCTTTACCTTTCCAAGCCCTAGTTAATTCTAAAAAGTTGGGAGCATTTAGATCCATGTCTTTAGCTTGTTCTAGGGTTTTATCTAACCCTTTTGACACATCAAAGAGAATGACCAACGATAAAGGAGGTGAGGTAATGGATTCAAGAGGAAGCATGGTAGAAGAGAAGGGGTTAATAGGAGGTGGAGGTGGGGAAGCATGTGATGAAGGAGAGGGTTTAGAGGACAAGGGAGGACCCATAGAATACTTCATTTTGACTTCAAGGGGTTGCTCGATTAAACTCAATGTTATGAAACCAACTCAAGAAAAGATAGAAAAGATAGATCAACGCCTTAGAATTCAGCCTCTTCGAGGGGGCAACCTCCTTTACATTACATAAATGAACAATTCTTGGATGATACAAATTACAAAACCTCCTTTCTATATATAGGAGTCTAAGGAGTCACAATATAATTCAGCCGACCTAACAATAATAATATAAAGCCACAAAAATAGCAATAGAGGGATTCTATGGGGCACATAAATAACAACATGGGGGTAATAGGGGCACAACAATATAAATAAGGGTTATAACTACAATAGTAATGGGGTAATCACTAGTATTATAGGGACCCAACATGCCCCTCTCCTTCAAAAAAGTGTTGTCCTCAACGCTTGAGTAGTTCTGGATACTTCTGCATAAAATTCTCATCCTCCCATGTGGAATCTTCAGCGGATAAGTTCTTCCACTTGATAAGATACTCTGAAATTGCTCGATTTCGTAGTTGTGAGTTCTTGTTTCTGTGACTCCTTCCGGTTCCAATATAATTTTTCCTTCCTCATCAAGTTCTAGCAATATTGTTTGCAATTGGAGCTTGTCGCCTATAACCTTCTTTAAACATGAAACATGGAAAACTGGGTGCAATCGAGAAGCTACAGGAAGCTCCAATTTGTATGCCATAGTACCAATATTTTGCAACACCTTGTACGGACCATAATACTTTGGTGATAATTTATAATCCTTCTTATCTTGCTTTAGGGACATTTGCTTATATGGTTGTAGCCATAGGAATACCCAATCACCTACATCAAAACTTCTTTCACTACGATGTTGATCTGCCTGTTGTTTCATTCTATTTTTTGCCAACATGAGGTTATCCTTTAAGAGTTGGAGGACTTGTTGTTGATGTTCTATGTGATGTTCCACTGCCTGAACCTTAGAATTTTCCCTTAAATATGATGTGATGGATGGTGGTTGATACCCATAAAGTGCCATAAATGGGGTCATTTTTGTTGATGTATGGAAGGAAGTGTTATACCACCATTCAGCCAGAGGCAACCATTTGACCCATTGTGTCCGTTTATCAGATACAAAGCAACGAAGATATCCTTCCAAACATTTGTTTACTATCTCAGTTTGTCCAGCAGATTGAGGATGATAAGATGATCTATGAGCTAACTGAGTACCAAGACAAGAAAATAGTTCTTTCCAAAAATTTCCAGTGAAAATGGGATCTCTGTCGCTTACAATAATCTTTGGGTTTCCATGTAGCTTTTGAATTGTTTCCATAAATGCAGTAGAAACTGTACTGGCTTTAAATGGATGTGATAATGCACAAAAATGTGCATACTTGGTAAGTCTGTCAACTACCACCATGATGACACTCTTTCCCTCAGACTTGGGTAAACCTGTGATAAAATCCATTGAAACCTCCTCCCAACGTTGGCTTGGAATGGATAAAGGTTGTAATAGACCCAGTGTCTTAATTGTTTCAACTTTATTTTGTTGGTAAACCAAACATTCTGCCACAAACTTTTGAATATATGATTTAAGGCCATCCCAAAAAAATTCCTTCTTAACCCTGTGGTAAGTTTTTAAAAATCTCGAGTGCCCTCCTAAGGGAGAAGTGTGCAATTCCATAAGAATCTTTTGTTTTAGCTGGGAATTCTTACAGAGGTATAAGCGATATTTGTACCATAATGAATCATTTTTCCAGCTAAATGTATCAGACGTACTGGAATCTTGTTGTAGCTTTCGAATAAGTTCCCACACTTCTTCATCATTCTTCCATTCCTCCCTTGCTTCGTTTATCCAATCTGGTTGGATAATAGAAATGGCGCACAACAATGCTTCCACATCCTCATCCTTTCTTGAGAGTGCATCTGCCACCACATTTTGCTTCCGTTTTTTGTAGATGATTTCAAAGTCATAACCCAACATCTTTGTGACACACTTTTGTTGCTCTTCAGAGGATAGTCTTTGTTCTAAAAAGTATTTAAGGCTATCATGATCCGTTTTTACCTTGAAGTGTCTTCCCATTAGGTAGGGTCGCCATTTCTTAAGTGCATGGAGTATTGCCAACATTTCCTTCTCATAATAGCTTTTCTTAAAAAATTTCCCTTGATTGGACGACTTTCAAAAGCAATGGGTCTTTCATATTGCATTAGAACAACACCAATTCCATTTCCTGAAGCATCACATTCCACAATAAAGGTTTTTGTGAAGTCCGGTGTAGTTAAGACCGGTGCTTGGCACATTGCCTCTTTAATATGTTCAAAGGCCTTTGTTGCTTCTGTAGTCCATGAAAATGCATCTTTCTTCAATAATGTTGTTAGAGGTACTGATATTTTCCCATAATTCTTAACAAACTTGCGATAATACCCTGTCAACCCAAGAAATCCTCGCAGATGCTTTATGGATGTGGGGATTTTCCATTCCTTAATGACTTTAATTTTGCTAGGGTCTACCTTAACTCCTTCATGAGATACAATATGACCCAAATATTCCACCTCCTGGACTCCAAAGAAAAATCTGGATATTTTTGCATATAATTGTTTCTCCTCCAATAGTTGTAGCACCCTGTCAACATGTTCAACATGATCCTTCCAAGACTTGCTGTAGATTAGTATATCATCAAAAAATACTAACACAAATTTTCTAAGGAATGGTTTGAAAATTGAATTCATCAAACCTTGAAATGTTGAAGGTGCATTAGTAAGTCCAAAAGGCATGACCAAAAATTCATAATGACCCTCATGAGTTCTAAATGCCGTTTTCGGAATGTCTTCAATCTTCATTCTGATTTGATGATATCCCGAACAAAGATCCAACTCGGTGAAGTAAATTGATCCATGCAATTCATCCAGTAATTCATCAATGACAGGAATGGGGAACTTATCTTTAATAGTGAGCTTGTTGAGTTCCCTATAATCTGGACACATGCGCCATGATCCATCCTTCTTGTGCACCAATACTACTGGAGCAAAGAAAGAACTTTGACTTGGTTGAATTATACCAGCCTCTAGCATTTCTGCAACAATACTTTCAATTTCACTTTTTTGGACATAGGGATATCTGTACAGCCTGATGTTTGGAGGAACACTTCCTGGAATCAGATGAATAGCATGATCATGATCACGCATAGGTGGGAGACCTTTGGGAGTCTCAAATGCCTTGGAATGATTTTCCAGGACTTTTTGGAGATCTGGAGAAATAGATGATTCCGACGTGGAAACATCTAGCGAACATAATTGTGAAATTACACCTCTTTGCTCATTTTTTAGAAGCTTTGTCATACCATTAGAGCTGATTATCTTTCTTGGTTTCCCTACAACGCCCCTTAATTCAACTTCCTTTCCTTCCGTAGAAAATTTGATGAAAAGTTCTTGAAAATTAAAAGCTATTGTACCCAAGGATTGTAGCCATTGGACTCCTAGTACAACATCAGCACCTCCCATTGGAATGGAAAGCATTGGGCTAGTCAATACATATTCTCCCATGGATAGCTTGATATTATGGCACCTTCCAGAGCAATTTATTGTTCCTCCATTTGCAATCATCACTTGACACTTTGGTGCTGGATATAGGAAGCAATTCAATTCTTTTTCTACCCTACAATGAATAAAATTGTGGGTGCTTCCTGGATCAATCAACATTATTACCTTTTTCTTCTTGATTTGTCCTTCTATCTTGATGGTTTTAGGAGTGGTAATTTCCGCCAATGCATTACAAGATATGGTCGGATTTATTTTTTCTTCATCGAGGCTTTGTTCCTGGAGTATATCTTCTTCTTTTGACCTTTCTTGCTCCTTTTCTTCTTCCTCTTCACAATCTATGTAGAATAATTTCTTCTCAGCACACTTATGACCTTTAGTGTATTTGCTATCACAATTGTAACAAAGCCCTTTTGCTCTTTTTTCTTTCAATTGTTGTGGTGTCAACCTTATAGGTTGTGGAAGACTAGGGGCAACAACACTTCCATCTTTATAGTTGTGAGTGGTATGCTTCCTGGTTGCCATAATTTTGCTTTCCATTTTTCTTGCTAACCTGAATGCCTTCTCTAATGAATCAAGTTCCCAAAGGCGAACATCATGTTGGATATTATCCTTTAAAGACCCTGTGAACACATCAATCCTATGCTCCTCTGGAATATCTTTTACCCTTATGTTAAATTTTTGGAACTCCTCAATGTGCTCCATTACTGAACCCTTTTGTTTAAGACTTATCAATTGGCTAAAAAAAGTGTTTCTTTTTGTATCTTCATAATGTGCTATCAATTCTTCCGTAAAAATTGCCCAAGTGATAATTTTTTTACGAGAGCAAAGCCATTGATACCATACAACTGATTTGGTTCCAAATATACAGTTGCCATATGTACCTTTTGTGTGTTTTGCACATTATTGAGATCAAAGAACTGCTCCATCTGTAATATCCATGTGGCGAGGTCCTTGCCATCAAACTTCCTCATATCGATTTTTGGAATATGGTGGGTCTTCGATCCAACATTAGCATCTATGGAATGATGATTAACATTACTTTTGTTCACATCATGAGTTTCCTTTACAACCTTTTCACCATTAGTAAGTATTTCTTGTAGAAAATTTGTCAAATCTGTCTTCAAATCTATCATGTCTGTCTTCAAATCTGTCCTCAAATCTGTCTTCAAATCATCCATCTTAGCTTCCATGCCATTTATCTTAGATTCCACACCATTTATCTTAGATTCCGCGCCACTTATCTTAGCTTCTATCAGCTTTTGTGAGCGTGACATTTGTTGCACTTGTTCTTGTAATTTTGATATATCATGTAGCATTTCTTCCTCTTCTTCATGAGTCATGCTCGAGCTTTCAGGTTTCTTACTAGGTGTTTTCATTTTCTTTCCTCGGGGCATCAGTTACCGATAATAATGCTTTACTATGCCCTTTGAATTCTGTCAAACCAAACTTACACAAAAATTAAAAAAAAAACTACACACCTTTTTTCACTTTATAGAAGCCTGATATTGAATTTGATGTATCTCTGTAATTTCAGATCATCTAGTTCTGAAAGTGCGACTTGTAGTAGCCTTCTGCGTCCTCTTTCCAATGCCACAAGTCTGACTCGAATTGGTTCTCCAAGGAAGATTTATGTGAAATCTCCCACAGTGACTTGATTTTAGACTAGTTCAGTAGAGCGAACTTGTACGACGTGCCACAAGTCACTGTTTCAACCTTTGAATCTGAACCACACATACAAGAAACTAAAGTCCGTCCTCTTTATATACCTTCTTACGAAATTTCAATCCGATCCCCAGAGAGAATGTTATGATGATTTTCCCCAGGTCACTTGTTTTGAATGTAATTGAGGAGTCTGCAAAAAGACCAACTTCCTCAGATCATATCTCTGCAAATATCACGCGAAAAGCTTTGAAATTCACAGCCAAGCTTCAGCATGATTTCTTCTCAAATGGGTTTTTTTTGCGACTTCTTAAACATCACAGAAAAAAAGTTATAGCGAAAATTCCACGATGATCTGTTTGGAGCAGCGAAACCCTAGAATCCAAAGCTCTGATACCAAATGTTATGAAACCAGCTCAAGAAAAGATAGATCAACGCCTTAGAATTCGGCCTCTTTGAGGGGGAAACTTCCTTTACATTACATAAATTAACAATTCTTGGATGATACAAATGACAAAACCTCCTTTCTATATATAGGAGTCTAAGGAGTCACAATATAATCCAACCGACCTAACAATAATAATATAAATCCACAAAAATAACAATAGAGGGGCTCTATGGGGCATAGAAATAACAACATGGGGGTAATAGGGGCACAACAATATAAATAAGGGGTATAACTACAATAGTAATGGGGTAATCACTAGTATTATAGGGACCCAACACTCAACCCCTTTCACCTCTGAATAGTTCACTTGTGAAGGGAGACGTTAAGGGTTTATGTGTTTGTTATATACAATGGTGAAGTCATCATTATCTTAGCCCAAATATGAGGTTGTATTCTCCTTTGAAGCTAACATAGGAAAATTGGAGTATAAATTGCCATATTCATGGCACCACTAATAATGGAAGGGAATATGCTCATAATCAAGAGTCTATATCCATAATTCTTATTGGTAAATAAATCTTAACTGAATGAAAGAAATAAGGTCCATTCTCAAAAACCTAGTTACGTTCCTCTAAACTAGCAAAGACCATAATAAAGAAACCCTTAGCCCCAAATTCTAGTTTGATTTCACCTTTACGTTTGCATTTATTTTGAACCCATTAGGATACGGCTTTTTCTAATGGCTAGATGCCTAGAAATTTTCCAATGAGCACATGATCTTGTATATACTATATATACTCTTTAATGTGATTTGAGCAAACCTCAAATTTGGGGTATATTGTTGCTTTTAGAAAGAAACTTCTTGGTCACCATTTACCAGAGTGAGTAGCATTATGGTGAGGGTTTCACTATTTTCAATTAGGGTTTGGTCCAAATGAATTGGGAATGGAAGCCAATGACCTATTGAGATTGTTGCCTCCTAAGATAATCATACCGTATGAGGAAGTGTTGCTCCCTCCATTGGAATTTTCCATAGAACGAGTGGTAGGGAAGGGAACCAAGACCACAATAGCTAGGATTTGAAGTTGGAACCAAATATTATTCAAAACTCATATATTCTTTGAAATAAATAATGTTACATGCAAAAGCAAAGAATTATTAATTAGTGAATTAAGAAATGGTTAGAAAATAGGAAAATACATCTCACAATAATGCATAGAGAACATTTTTCGATAATATTGAAATTGTAAAATTTCTACTTCAATATTTGGTAGTGATCTAAATTTCCTAAATACTTTATAAAATACCATTTAATGTAAATGGATATCGAAATTAAGGAAATGTTAAAGACAACTATTACTACTCAATGTTCTCCAATAAAAATATACTTAACATAATTTCATGGTCATATGCAATAGAGTCAAAGGAAATTTATGTTTTCAATACAATAAAAATTTATCATAGTTATAAAAAAGAAAAAGTTTATGAAAATGCATAAGGAAAAGGTCATAAGATATTCATCATAATCATGTGGAAAGGGATCACAAGACACCCTCTAAAATAGTAATAACTTGTAATATGAACTGGTCACATTATAAAAGTCTAAAAAACGTGTATTGTGAATGGGAATTACTTGGATCTGAATTGGTCACATTATAAAAGATTCAAAAACATGTAATGTGAATGGGACATACAAAAGAAAAAAAAAGCAAGAAATCTCTTCTTTTATTATGGACATTAAATTATAATAAAGTTTCTCCTAAAAATAATCATCTTAAACAAGGAATACAACATTTTTTTTTAATTACAAATCTCTCTGCTATTTTAAGTTACACGCAGCGGTAGTCCCTACTAGGTCCGAAAACAATTAATAATACATACTAGATTGTAACTATCAAACAATTATATGAGTTTGAGTTAAGCCAACAACATAGAAACTCTCTCAAGTTAAAATAATTATACTATACCCTTTAAAATTTCTTGACTTATTAAAATTGATTCAATAGGAAAAAAATATAATCTAAGTAATTGAAATAAATGTAACATCATTGTGTTAGGGAAGAAGTTGAATATTTGCTTTTGTTTAACTTCTCTAACAAATTTTTTCTCTTTGAATATCTATACAATTAAAATTAATTAAATCATAATCGAAGAAAAAAAAATTCAATTAATATACAATCAAAATAAATTCACTGTGTATTGCCTTCAGGTGTATTGCCTCTAGACTAGAGAATCCAATTGAATCCATATTTTTCAAATCGTCTCACTACATAGGTTTTTATATTTTCAATGGTGTTACCTTCCCTTTGGATTTGATAGTGATGTATTATGAAAAATAACAAAAACTATGTCCAATATCCAAAATACATTAGAATAACCATTGGCCATTCCTTAAGTCATAACTTCTTCTCATGGATATTGAAATATTGTTGGATCATCCCATTGCGCAAGTTATATTTTAAATCGAAAAATTCCATAACATAACTTATCGGTTGACACATTGCCAATAATGATTATTTGCATTTTCTACCTAATTTTATGTCCATTGTACATTTAAGTATCCAACACTTATGGAGTAAGTTGAATGTGCTCCATGCCATACCCCTTTGATACATAAAATCCTAACTTCATGATACTCCTATAATGGAATATGTAATTGAAATATCCCTTAGATACATAAAATCTAAACTCCAAAATACTCATTAAATACAAAAGAATATACAATTAAAATAAATATATTAACATTTTTAATATTGTAATCACAACATTTGATAAACCATTTTAAAATTCATATATAACATAACTCGCCGCGCTATGTAATGAGTTAAATTATATGCATTTAAGAACCATCTACGATTTAAATCTAATTAAAAACCAAAAGTAAATAATTAAAAGTTCAAAACTAATTAAAAATAAAAAATAAATAATTAAAAAATATAACAATAATTAAAAATTAAAAACCCAAAATAAATAACTAATAAAGATAAAGATACAATACCCTTGTTTATATAGATCATACAATGCCCTTAAATAAATAATTAAAAAAATATAACAATAATTAAAAATTAAAAACCCAAAATAAATAACTAATAAAGATAAAGATACAATACCCTTGTTTATATAGATCATACAATGCCCTTATATAAATTTATATAGATCATTTTCTATGCTATAAAATATTCCTTATTTGTTGCGGGGGAAATTAATAACTATAATATATCATCGGTAGTACTTTAATAGATTTTATATCTTAATATGATCATTTTTTATGTTATAAAATATTTTTTATTTGTTGTATAGGGAAATTAATAACTATAATCTATTATGAGTAGCATTTTAATAGATTTTATATCATAAAATATATATGGAAAAGAAATCATATATAAATATAAACATAAATATAAACATAAACATAAATATAAATGTTATTGGTATTATTAATGATGTGAGTTTGGCAAAATTTGGTTGTTTGTTAAGTTTCAATTTAATTTTAACCTTAAGTTTCATGAGGCAAACATCCAAAATTTATGTGGAGTAAGAAGTCTAACATTTTTTAGTGTATCACAAAATACCTACTTTAGTACGACTATTGATGATATTGCCATGTAAGCTCTGATACTAAACAAACAAAATCCCTGAAATTTCAAAGCCAAGTTATTAAAGGTGTCCATGTTACCAACAACGACCCTAGAAAAATCCCATTCAGTATCTGTATTAATCTAGAACTAGCATGACTCCTTACTACATTGAATCGCTCAAAAGATGTTCTAAGCATATGTAAAAAAGAAGTTCCATAGGAATGGCTAGATTAGTTTCAACATATTTCAACATATGCTTTAACCAATTGAATTTCAAGTAGTGTGTGTTGGTCACGATGAAAAATATAAATATTTCAATGACCTTACCATGACTCTAACTCATTTTTTATAGAGGTAGAATGCAATAGCCTTGCCAATTTTTTATGTCAAGCTAACAAGGAATACTTGATCTACATTGTTTGGAAGTTCATGTAAAAACACAACAATTGTTAAAGTATTTTTATGAACCACTTGAATGTGAAGAATAGGATGCTTCCTGAAAAGGTGCTCTCCCCTCCATTCAAAACCTTGTTCTAAATAAAACATGATCGCAAGCAGGAAAGCTTTAAAAATTTAAAAATACTTTATAAAAACAATCCAACTGCAAACAGAGTAAGGAAAGAGGCATTGTGCACTTTTTACTCCACCCACTATCCATTATATTTCTCATGTTATATTGCATATGGATTATGATGCTACTATTGCAATAATACTTACTATTTAGTCACTCTTACTCCCCATCTTATTTCACCTGCAATACCATGCACCCAATCTAGTCGAAGTAAGCTACCCTGACACCAAATTTAAATTAATAAAGATTTTTTTTTAAAACATCTAAGTATATGCATGATGTAAAAAGAAAGGATATACAAATATAAATTAACCCCTAAATTAGTTCAAAATATTGTATATATTGTATAGTATAATATCACCTACTTTCATTAGTCCAGTAATATATGGTTTTTTTTTTTTTAATTTTGATTCCTACCCTTATTAGCTACAAGCATCCATAAATTCAACCAATATACACATTAAACATAGAAAGAAACACAACACTTACACAAGCTTAGTAATTTCATATGTTGGTGAGTGAGGTGAGTGTCGTGGTTGATTGAGAGTATTGGTATCCATAAAATACAACATTTTCATGTGACTCTGAGATTCCTCCCTTTTGTTTGTTTTTGAAACCTGAGTTTGTGATAACAAAACCAGGAAAAAATCGTCACTGGTATATCCTAAAAAGAAATAGAGATCAACAAAATAACCTTATTTTAGAATTAAAAAATTTAACACACTG
Organism: Pinus tabuliformis; assembly: GCA_031772625.1. Lineage (NCBI taxonomy): Eukaryota > Viridiplantae > Streptophyta > Pinopsida > Pinales > Pinaceae > Pinus > Pinus tabuliformis. Next base: position 1,447,844,043 of record CM062817.1, read on the forward strand.
AAAAATAACATTATTTTAGAATTAAAAAAGTTAACACACTAAAAAATAGAGCATAGATCTTGAGAAAATGACAATACTGAAATGCATAGCTCATATAGGTGACTGCAAGAAATGAAAGGAATAGTCAATGTGTGATTCATGTGGCATTGGTGTAGGGTCAGAAAATTCATATGTTCTAACAAACTTCATATAAACAACATTCAAAGGAAGTGTTTGAAGTACCAAAAAGGGAAAGACCAGAAAGGAAAAGACCAAAAATCCATGGAATAGTGTCCCACCGTAGAAGTAGATAGATAAACTGGGAAAATTCCTATACCTTCAAACACTATAACTATCTTTCCAGAGGACGAATAAGAGGAAGTGAAACTAAACCAACAAACCTTATATGGAAAGACTTTCAGCATCAATTAATATGGTTGACATGGCTACATGGGGTGCACACTTCGGTTGCATGCAAGGCTTAGGCATGCCACTAAGGATGCAAGCTTGTTTTTTCTCAATTTAATAATAATTAAAATTAAAAAATAAAAATTTAATAACAAATAGAATAAATAAAATAAAAAGAAAAAGAAAGGCTTGTCACATTGGCCTTGCATGCATTCCAAGTATGTAAGCTATTGAAAAGAAGCCACAACCATCTTCCCAAGTTCCAATATTTCACCATGTCAAGCCACCACAACCTTTACAAGTTCCAATTTTTCATCACTGGAAGTGTTGATCTCTAATGCTCGAGTCACTAAAACTGAGTTAATGCTCTAGTGCAATAATTTTTTATTTAGGTTACGATAAGAGCACCCATTCCATTAATTTCATGGCAGACATGAGTAGTGATTTGATATGAAAAGAGTGCCTAACATTTTTTTGATCGAGGTTGGGATAGGATCACCCATTCCATTGATTTCATTGTAGACATGAGCACTGACTTGATATGAAAAAAGTTTTGACCTTGTGGTAATTCATACGTCTGTTATATTGATTCTATGTACAATCCTTTACTAATCGAACTTGGATATGTTTTTTATATTTTCTTATGAAATATGCAATTTGTAGGGCTTGTATTTAGGTGATTTATGAGATATGTGAATTGTAGGGCTTGCATTTAGGTGATTATGAAATATGTGAATTGTAGGGCTTGTGCTTAGGTGACATTAGGATATTCGTCATCCTACACTCATATATTAACATTGGTAGATGCATATTTTGGTGAGAAACTATCCTATATGGAGAGAACGGAGATGGTCATATCACAAGCCTATTTTTGAATATAATAGTAAAAAATGTTCAAAATATATGCCAAGCAATGGATTTGGTTTTCAACCTTATCGTATCTATCCACAACCACCCTTATAATTATTCATATTAAATAAATATTTGATAATGCATATGTTGGTCTCAAGTTTTGATGGCTTTAGGAAAACTATGTACTTCAAATTTCCTTTTGTTGGTTTCTATTTTTTCTCTTATTGTACATTGACAGAAAAAATATAATTTGAAATTTCAAAATAATTTATATTTTTGATCTATTTTTACTCTAGCTCTTTTTACTATAGGTTGAAGATATATATATATATATATATATATATATATATATATATATATATATATATATATATATTTATGAAAGTTGAAAATTGAAAATACCTCCTTTGTATTGATTTTTGTTTTTTCTCTAAACACTTTTGTGCACTATGGGACTTCTACTTTATACTTTACTATAGGTAGCTCAAAGAGATTTGGGGTTCTACATCTATGGCATATATAATAGCCAATCATATCAGTGGTTAGACAATGGCCATCAACCAAATAAAGGCTATATTGATAGTTCGTTGACTTAGTAGCAATTGTGTGCTTTCCGTATACGAATTTCATGGAGGCGGGAAGCAACACCTTCCATTCGTATCTTATTTCGAAACAATAGGCCTTCCATTGGTATCCTATTTCCAAACAATAGGCCTTTTGTCATGGAAGCTTCATTAAACTTGCATGTGTTAAGTGAAGATCTCAATATGAAATAGGTGGCCGATGAAATGTGAAATAGGTGGTAAGCAGAAGATGAAATATGAAATAACTAGAGCTCATGGTCTATCTTTTGGGGTTTTGTCGCTTCGTCGACCTGGTGTGTTTCGTTTTCTGCTGTGGTTGCGTGTGGTGAGTCAGGAGATCGGGTTCGTTGGAGGCTTCCTTTTTGATATGAACCCTAGTCCATGCCTCCTTCAAGTTGAGGAATGCAAATGTTGTTAGTCGTTACTCCTTTGGTAGTGGGCTTGGTCGTTTGTGCCTGGATTGCCATGACCGTTGATTCCTCCAATGTCATTATGTTTGGGGCTTGTCGTGGTTTTTATGCAGCCTCTACCCATTTTTGTTATGAAGGCCTACTTGGGGCATGTTTTTTTGGGGCCATTTCGGTGGCATATGCCGAGTTTTTAGCTAGTTTTTTTCCCTGTGCCTAGTTTTTAGCTAGTTTCTTTTGCCAGTATTTGTTTTCTAGGTTTTCTGGCTTTTTATTGTGCATGCTTTAGGGTTTTTTTCGATGAGCTTGCGCGCCTCTTTTTACTTGCCACTACAGGATGTAAATAGATCCTAGTGATGCACTCTCGATATGCATATACAAAATGTATTTCTCTTTCAATTTTGAATAAAAATACGGGTTTTTTTTTAGAATTATTTTTAATAAATACAATGTATAATATTAATGTTACTTTAATGAAAATTAATAATAAAAAATTATAATCTCAAATAAAAAATAAAAATAAATAAATAAATAAAAATTATATCCCCGTTTAAAAACACAAAAAGATAATTATAAATAATTTTAAAACATAACAAATAGACCTAAAACCCAAAAATATATTCTATACAAGAGTTTAACCATTATCAGGGTCTCGGCAGTTCCTATAAACCAGCTCACAACTCAGCTAGGTACATGCAATTCGTATAGTCCAATCCGAATTTTGCAAGTTCCGAGCAGTGAGTTCACTGTTATTATGAAATTTATTATGAATGGATGGTTGAGGTTTTCCATTTGTGTTATTGGACCATATGATTTTCAAAGGGAAGGAAAATGATAAAAAACTCACTGATTCAATCCAAATTCTTTTTTAAAGGGTTCGCTAATAGCCAAATATTGTAACAGAGTATTTTCTTGTTAACCGAGTTGAGGGACGTGTCGATCATGAGACATATGTATATGCTTTCATCCCCCCAATTTTATACGTGTCATTATCATTAACCGTAGAGATGTGCATGTAAGCAATGTGTCGCACTGTTCAGCATCTGTGGATCCTGAAGTTTCTATTGAAATCTCCATTAAAATCCTACCCCAAAATCCCGGTACTCTATACATCTCATTGTCTGGTGCGTTTCGGATTTTGAATTTCGGCAGGCTATTACTGTTTGCATTCTTTTCTTCTGAACTCCATGGCGGTTTGAACCAGGGAATGCCGAAGTTATTAGTAGAACCAAATTGGCCTTGTTTTGGCTTTCTCCATGCTCAGAATCATTTTAGTTTGTTTGGACAGAGGGGAATCATTTTAGTTTTTTAGTTTGTTTGGACAGAGGGTAATCATTTTAGTTTCTTTGTACAGAGTGTGAAGGCAAAGGTGTGGATAATGGATTTTTTCACAAAATTATTTTAGTTTTTCTACAAGGATGTTGGAGGTAAAGCTCTAGATATTGATGCAGTGCAGGTAAAGCTCTAGATATTGATGCAGTGCAGGGTCTTTTTTAATGGAATGGGTAGAATTGGAAAGAAACATATGGTATCCTCGTGAGCCGTTGGGGAAGTCGGTTTTCTGGCATATGTTTTTGTCAGATTTTTTTCATCTCTGTCAGATTTTTCGGTGTATCATCCATTATGTATATTGGTTGATTGGTTTGATGTAATTTAATGTATTGGTTTGATGTAATTTGATGTCATGGATTGTATATAATATAATATATATATTGTAAAAAAAAGCTTCTTCGAACTAAATAAATAAAATATATATATGTTTAATTGTTTTTACATTTATATCTAAAATAATTTAGATTTAAAATATTTTTATTTACATTTAGTACAAGTTTAGTACAAGAGTTGTTTTAGAGATGAAGCCAATGAATTTTCGTTTTAACACGTTTTTAGAAAAGCAATGAATTTTCGTTTTAACACGTTTTTAGAAAAGATTAATTTTGCTTCTGTGAAAAGTTATGTTGTGTCATGCTCCATTGAAAAATTTAAACTCCTTACATCAACATCTTCACGGTTCTGAAATTGTATTTACACCAAAAAGAAAAAAGAGTAATGTAATTGTCATTTCAAAACTGTAGGAGTGTCATATACTAGCATGGCCTGTGGTCATGTACTCCCATTGCAGGTTTCAGATTTCATTGATGTGGCACACGGCTGTGTAAGTTGGCCGTATCTAGAAACCCCCTTCCTGTCTGTTGACATAATCTGCGGGTTGGTCATATCTAGAAAACCCCTACCTCTCTATTGACATAATCCGGGCAATTTGCTGATTTTGGCTGCTGTTTGTGTAAATTGTCACAGCGGGTTGTCCGAATCTTCACCGCCAAAGTTGCGGTCATCTACTCCGCATATATGTGAAGTGCGCAGAAGACCTAGCCAACCAGGGAACTGACCATAAAATCATCACATAATATAAATCGCCCTGCAAAGCTTTTAACAGTCATCTATTATGTCATTTTTCACCTTTTATGGTTAGGATTTAACCTTCTCCACTGTTTTATTGTTAGGATTTGGGATTTAACCTTATGCACTCTTTTAAGGTTAAGGTTAGGATTTGACCTTAACCCGTTGGGATGTAACTTTAATTCTTGTGAGTTCTTTTTTATTCTATCAATCTTGTGACTTTTTCTTTTCTTCTTATCATCTCCTGAATTTTTCTTTCAATTAGTTCCTTGTGCTTATGCTCTTCCTCAGAGCATGTGTGCTCTTCTCACATGGCTATCTCCTCTCAGAGCATGTGTGCTTCTTCTCACATCGCTCTCTCCTCAGAGGATGGGTTCTTGATTAAATTATTAAAGGATAATTTTTTATTTTTTTAATTAATTTCTTGTTTTTCAATTAAATTAATTTGGTGTTGGGATTTAATTTTTCATTTTTTTCTTTTTCCAATTAAATTTGGGATTTAATTTTTCATTTTTTTTTCAATTAAATTATTTCTTGTTCTTTATTTTTTTTCTTTATATTTTTCAATTAAATTAATCTCTTGTTCTTTATTTTTTTTGGATTTAATTTTTCATTTTTTTTTGTTTCCAATTAAATTTGGGATTTAATTTTTCATTTTTTTTTCAATTAAATTATTTCTTGTTCTTTATTTTTTTTCTTTATATTTTTCAATTAAATTAATCTCTTGTTCTTTATTTTTTTTGGATTTAATTTTTCATTTTTTTTTTTCAATTAAATTATTTCTTGTTCTTTATTTTTTTCTTTATATTTTTCAATTAAATTAATCTCTTGTTCTTTATTTTTTTTTCTTTATATTTTTCAATTAAATTAATCTCTTGTTCTTTATTTTTTTTTCTTTATATTTTTCGATTAAATTAATCTCTTAGTTTTTTATTTTTATTTTTCAATTAAAATTTTCTTTTTTCTTTTTATTATTTAATTAATTTTTTTTTTTTTTTTCTTTTTAATTAATCTTCTTTTGTTTCTTTTTATTTTTCAATTAAATTAATCTCTGAATCAAATTAATCTCAGAATCTCAAAACAGGTAAAATTTTCTTTTTTCTTTTTATTATTTAATATCAAATTAATCTCATTAATCTCAGAATCTCAAAACAGGTAAAATTTTCTTTTTTCTTTTTATTATTTAATTAAATTAAATTTTTTTTTCTTTTTAATTAATCTTCTTTTGTTTCTTTTTATTTTTCAATTAAATTAATCTCTAAATCAAATTAATCTCATTAATCTCAGAATCTCAAAACAGGTGTGCTTCTCATTAATCTCAGAATCTATTCTTTTTATTTTTCAATTAAATTAATCTCTAAATCAAATTAATCTCATTAATCTCAGAATCTCAAAACAGGTGTGCTTCTCATTAATCTCAGAATCTATCTCAGAACATGTGTGCTTTTAATTAATCTCTTGTTCAAATTAATCTCATTAATCTCAGAATCTATTCTCTTTATTTTTCAATTAAATTAATCTCTAAATCAAATTAATCTCATTAATCTCAGAATCTCAAAACAGGTGTGCTTCTCATTAATCTCAGAATCTATCTCAGAACATGTGTGCTTTTAATTAATCTCTTGTTCAAATTAATCTCATTAATCTCAGAATCTATCTCAGAACATGTGTGCTTTTAATTAATCTCTTGTTCAAATTAATCTCATTAATCTTAGAATCTCAAGAACACGTTTTCTTTTTCATTAATCTCAGAACATGTGTGCTTGTGAATCTCTTGTTCAAATAAATTTCATTGATCTCAGAATCTCAAGAACATGTTTGCTTTTTCATTAATCTCAGAACATGTGTGCTTCTTCTCATGTTTTCCCATACGAGGCAGCGTGTATATTGCATCGTAATTTAACTCATACGAGGCAGCGTGTATATTGCATCCTAATTTAACGAGATGAGGCAGAGGATTTGCCCGGAAAGTTATGGAAATTCTGATCATATCTAGAAAAATCCAGCTATGATTTTTTGTAAATCCAAATCATAGTTGTTAAATTTTAAAATTTTATATCATAGTTGTTAAATTTTAAAATTTTAGGTCCAAGTTATAGTATTTAAACGTAAAACTCCAAGTTATATTGAAGCTTCTGTAATCCATAACAATTACATTCAGAAATCATTGTTGATGAGTTTTGAACCAACCAGTGTGGTTTATCCTCTGGACAAGTTTAAAAATCATATCAATCTTTGTCAGTTAAATACATTGAGCAGAGCCTCCAACAGCTAACTAGGACAATGAACCACACTAGGACAATGAACCACATTGGTTGGTTCGAAATGCTTAGGACAAAAATCAGATCAATCCTTGTCATTTAAATACATTGACATTAAATACTAGGACAATGAACCACACTAAGACAATGAACCACATTGGTTGGTTCGAAATGCTTGGACAAAAATCAGATCAATCCTTGTCATTTAAATACATTGACATTAAATACATTGAGCAGAGCCTTCAACAGCTAACTAGGACAATGAACCACGTTGGTTGGTTGGAATGGACAATGATTTTTTAAATGTGATTTATGCTAAAATTTTTTCTTATAATCCAAGTTATAGTTAAACTTTAAAATTTTAGGTCGAATTTTTGTAAATTCAAGTTATAGTAGTTAAACTTAAAAATCTAAGTTATAGTTTTTAAACTTAAAATTTTAGGTGTCTTAGATGTTTTTGATGGTGCATCTACAAGATTTTTTGAAATATTTTTACCCTAATTCCTCCGCCTCTTTTAACCGACCAAACAATTCTTGCCTCATTTTATTATTCTATTTTCTATACCTTGACCACATTTTTCTTCTTCGTACTCTCCCCTTCTTTTTTGCCTCTTAGTGTGTTTCGTCTAAGTGTGTTTCCTATTTTCACCACAGCGGACGACTCCGTATGATTTTGTTATTCCATTTTCTATTCCTTGACCACATTTAAGTGTGTGTTTCCTATTTTCACCACAGCGGACGACTCCGTATGATTTTGTTATTCCATTTTCTATTCCTGGGTACTCTACCCTTTTTTCCGCCTTTCAGTAAGTGTTTCCTATTTTCACCACATTTGTCTTCTTCACCACTTGCCATGTCCTCTTTCCCTTTCCTTAACTACACTTTCCACTTTCTTGTCAACACTTTCTGCTAGTTGAGTCTCTGGTTGCGCTCCTCAAATTTCTTTGGATCGGAGGAATGACCAAGCGTTATATGGGATGTTTGGGAAGGGGGCCAAGGAGCTGCTATAGAGGGCTGACCCAAAACTGACAATTGTCTTGGGATAGGGATGCAGGCCTTAGCTGCATGGCCTGAATTTCGCCTCCACCTGCAATTAGCACAGTATCTAGGTCTGCATACAATGGCGTCAGGGTTTTTGAATTATGCTGGAAGCGAAAATGTTACCCTTTTTTTGTCAATCTGGGTATGCCAGGGCATATAATATAGCTGTAACGCTTATTCCTTTCCGTCAGACCCAGCTGCAACCAAGCATTTCAGGGGTCGGGACTTCTTCCCCTTAGTATTTCCAGGGGGATAGGGGACGGTCGATGGGTGCCCAGCTATTAACCCCATTCTTCCCTTGGAGAGTTAAATCCGGGTATGCCAAGGCATATGATTTAGCTGTAACGCTTATGCATTTTGGATGACGTCATATGTCATATGAAGGACATCTTTCAGCTGACTGAAACTCATAAGAGGGCAGAATAGGGGGCATATGAACAGATGTGACATTGGTTGAGGCGATTTAACACAGTTAAACACAAAAACGCAGAGCACAGCATACATTAATATTTAATAATATATATTAATACGTGTTGGTTCGTGTAATTTGCATATCGTTGCTCTGGACGAAGTTCTGCTTTCTGTTTGTCAACAATCACTCATTTTACTGGTATGTCTCGTAGGCTTCATTACTTGCTTCGTTCATTTTTGGCATTCTCTTTTCCGCTTTGGCTGCTTTCTCACTGTCTCGGCTATCGCTTGCTTACATTGCTATTTGTATCTAGCGTTTGTCGTCCTTTCTTTCCTTCATTTGGTTCTCTCTTCCATTCTGGACTATCTTTGTTGTGCTTACCGGGTGGAGTAATCAGTCTGCGAAGTTAGTTTGACCAAATCTAAAGGCTGTAGCAACCCAGTGCTCTTAGCAAATTCTGACTCATGAACACTACCCAATGCTCTTAGCAAATTCTGACTCATGCAACACTACCCAGTGCTCTTAGCATGATCATAGAGAGAGTCCTATCACTAATGTCGGATTTAACTATATACGGACAGTAGTACTCACCGGCATTTTTAACATTCAGCTCATTTAAACTCAGTCGGCCCAATGACAGAGTCACAGTCTTAACCTTATAACTATATACAGACAGTAGTACTCACCGGCATTCTTAACATTCAGCTCATTTAAACTCAGTTGGCCGAATAACAGAGTCACAGTCTTTAAACTCAGTTGGCCAAATGACAGAGTCACAGTCTTAACTTTCGAGGAAGCTGCAAGCTCTCAGCTAGTTAAGGTTTACCTTAACTCGCTGACCAACCTCTGATCATCAGTAAATCCTCAAGCAACTCAACAGTATCAATTTAAAATAAGCCAACAACAATTTATTCTAAAAACTCTTTAACGAAGAGACCTAACCTCGGTCATGACTTCCAGAGGCTCCCCTAACATTTTATCTTTTCAATGTTTTTAACAAAATATAGTTTTTTTACTTTTGTAATGCCTTTCTAACAAAATAACAACATATGCATTCCCATTTGGTAATTACTATTTAATGAGTAATGCTTTGGATCAAAGGATTTGGAAGTTCTTCTGAAACAGTAGCCATAGTAGCCATATTCACAAGAATGGATTATCTTCAGAGGCACATTCTTTCCCTTGATCAAATCCCCTGATCAAATCAATTCCAGGCTCACTGTTGAAAGTCCTGTAATTTGTATTTCGTAAATGCACAGAGATACAGCCATCCTTGGTGATAAGAGCAGGTCCTGGAAGCTCTGATTCCAGAATTCAAAGACCAACCAACAGAGACTCTTTTTAATTCGGTGAATCTGTCTATAGCCGGAATGGTCCAATAAATATGTTCGTTAATGGTCCAATATCTATCTATGCTTCTTTCAACTGCCAGATTCTGAACTGTTCAGAGTGGAGGCCGTGCCTGATTACTTGGAGGATATTGTTGTCTTCTTGATGATGGGAGTTTTACCCCGTATAACACTGAGGTACAGTAATAATAGTTCGTCATTTGGTCTATAGACTACCCACTAATTGCAGGGCTTCTTCTTCCAATGCCTCTGTAATAATATGTCAACCGGTAGCATTGGTAGTGACCTTTGGGTGTTTTGAGTTCGAACAAATGAATGACATCTAGTATTGCTTGATATGTAGCCACCAGACAAAAGGTCAAGAGCTCGATAACATTGAAGTCAAAGTGTGCGTCCCCGGTTGTCAATGCTAGCCTCTAGGCACGTGGAAGTCTAGCCAGCATTCCCATTTGATATGGAAATGGCTATCATGGATGCCAAAAACATAAAGCACTCTTAACTTGAGTGCTCTGAAGTAGTATATGATATGACCTTTATAACACATACTCCAATACCTTCCCTTGATAGTTATATTAATTTCTTTTTATTGTCCCAAAAGGTATCTAATTTATTTGGACAAAACATGTTGTAGATGATGTCCATAACCCATCATCCCAGAGTGCAACTGATCAACAGCTGAGTATGGTTGACAACTCCACATTTCATTGTCTTTTCAAAGCAGCATGCACCAAAATTAAATGCAAAATCTATATTTGTCATGGTTGGCATCGTTCATACTAATTCATGAACCATTTGATTATCACCTCACTGGCTGGATTGAATGCAAAATGCAAAATCTATATTTGTCATGGTTGGCATCGTTGATACTAATTCTTGAACCATTTGATTATCACCTCACTGGCTGGATTGAATGCAAAATCTATATTTCGCATGGTTGGCATCGCTGATACTAATTCATTAACCATTTGATTATCACTAACTCACTGGCTGGATTGAATGCAAGATTTATATTTCGCATGGCTGGCATAGTTGATACTAATTCATTAACCATTTTATTATGACTAACTCACTGGCTGGATTGAATGCAAATCTATATTTGGCATGGTTGGCATCGTTGATACTAATCATATGAACCATTTGATTATCACCTAACTCACTGTCTGTATTGGAGTCAGTGATGATGACTGAAAGTTTCAGCCCATCCAACATCATTATAGAATCTGGTTTGTCCTCCAATAAATGATACCTTTTAACATCTGGTTTGTCTTCCAATAAATGTACCTATTAACATCGTGGTAGCATAATAAACTTATTTTCAAGTATAGGAATTTGATCCTGCCATGACTTCTAAAGACTCTATTATTGTCCATTGCACATCCTACAAGTGGATTCTGCTACTCTTTACATTCATTTTGCTGCTCCACCAATCAACTGAATTCCATGGTTGTCCTAACTGAATTCCATAGTTGTCCTGGATACTTCCTGCTTTGCTACTTCAGAAGTAACTTTGCTTTCACCCTCGAGGACTTCCCCTTTTCGTTTTCTGCATGGCCATTTTTCTCTACCTCGACTTTCCCTTTCGGTTTTCTGCATGGCCATTCTTGTCTTGGTTGAGGAAGGTCTTGCAATGGCATATCCTGCAAAGTGCTATAATACATGTTCTCATTTCCAAACTGCTGATGTTATGAATTTGCCTGGAACATTTTTCCACCACTTCATTCTTGTGCTCTTCATGCACACTCAACTATTGTAATGAATTTCCCTGGGACATTTTTCCACCAATTCATTCTTGTGCTCTTCATGCACACTCAAATCTTGTAGACTTGACTGTCCTTAGACCTTCACATTCCTGCCACATAACTTCGCTGAATTTTCAGCCTCAATAACAACTAGAATAAACGAATTTCAGATTAGATTTTGGATCTGAAACACATTGAAAAACCCTTGCACTTTTATTTACAATGACGTCACAATTTATTGTTTTCTGTTTAGTAGCCATATCTAACCAGCCTTATTAGTCACTATAACTAATAAACGCAAACATCGATTTCCTTTATTTAGAATCCAATTTTATTCAAACATCAATTTCATTTCCTATATTTAGGATCAAATTTTATTCAAACATCAATTTCCTATATATAGGATCCAATTTTATTCTTTTGTCTTTTGGAACCAACACATGCGATACAGCCATAAATATTAAGGTGGCTAGCAAGTGATTTATTCTTTCGTCTTCTGGAACTAACACATGCAATAGAGCCATAAATATTAAGGTGACTAGCAAGTGATGAAATTATTCGTTTGTTGTCTTAATCTATTTTCGCTGCCTTGACAACTACCTAGTGCATGTTCGGAGTACAGTTTTTCCCTTCAAGCAAGTAATGACTATTCACATTATCCAGCTACATTATGTATAGCTCGCCTTAACATTTTAATTTTTCAATGCGTTTGATAAAAAATGGTTTTTCTGGACGAATCTGCCAGCTTGCTGTTTTTTGGTGGCTGAAAATAGATCTTTTAACAGATCCTCAAACACGTACAAATTGGATACATATCCAATTTCGGTGGCTGACGTACAAATTGGATACATATCGTGAGCAGATTTGGATCCAGATCCAAATCCATAAAAATGCAAATCCAAATCTATAGAAATGCAAATTCCAGATCCTCTATATGTGCATGCAATAACATAGCTTTTAAGGACTATTAAAAGGAATGGTTGATGAACAAACTTGTGTAATGCCTTTCTAACAAAATAACTACATTTGGATTCCCATTAGGTAATTACTATTTAATGAGTAATACTTTGAATCAAAGGATTCGGAAGTTCAGATCCAAATCTATAGAAATGCATATCCCAGATCTCCATATGTGCATCCAATAACAGCTTTGAGGACAATTAAAAGGAATGATTGAGGCACAAACTTGTGTAATGCCTTTCTAGCATAATAACTACATTTGTATTCCCATTAGGTAATTACTATTTAATGAGTAATACTTTGAATCAAAGCATTAGGAAGTTCTTCTGAAACAGTAGTCGTATTCCCAAAAATGGAAAACATGGTAACTTGTATTCCCAAAATGGAATAACTAGTGAACGGGGTAAAATCATTTACTTCCAAGAAAAAACGGTTAAAATTTAAAGACGAGTTTGGAAGATATATATGATTGGCAAAAAGGAAAACAAGATTGGCTGTAGTCATGCTTAAGCGGGAGCAAGTGGCTGAGGAAGCTGGTTAGGGATTTTATCATATCATTGATTCAAGGGGAGGGTAGGTAGTGGGTTTGGTGAACCTTGGGTCTCAAGGTTGGGAGCTTGTTACTAATAGATAGACAGAGATGTCGACAGCAATTGCACTTGAATTTGCCCAGAATTGTGAGCATATTCAGAGAGATGTCTGGTGGCAATTGCACTTGAATTTGCCCAGAATTGTGAGCATATTCAAGTTCAGGATGTCTATACTCACAATGCCTAAAATGCTTTCACTAATAGTTGGCCAACAATGCCTAAAATGCTTTCACTAATAGTTGGCCAACAAATAATGCTCACTGCGATTGACAACTAACTACGAGATGACTGGATTGAATTATTTTGCCTTTGATAAAACAATTGCATTGCCATCAACAATTATAGTAAACAAAACATGTTAGTTGAACTATATGCAGGAAACTACAACACTAATGATGGATTAGTTAACAATGCTGAAGGCATTTTCGGATTTTATTCATCTAATAACAATAGACTTGACATTAGACTTGACATTGTCAGACACAGCGATTGAGAAACAACAAAGAAACAAATTCAAAGAGCTATACGAAATAACTTGTCAAGTTGGACATCAATCTTTTGAATTGCAAAACCAATAGCAATGTCTCATAACAATTTACAAATCACAATTTGAAAACAATTTCCAATGCCAATCTTTCGAATTGCAAAACCACTTGTAACCACTAGCAATGTATCATAGCAAATTACAAATTACAATTTGAAAACAATTTCCAATCCAATTAGCCTGCAAAACCACTTGTACCCCTAGCAATGTATCGTAGCAAATTACAAATTACAATTTGAAAACAATTTCCAATCCAATTAGCTTGTGCATGAACAACACACCGAACGACAAAACCACTTGCATCCACTAGCAATGTATTGTAACAAATTACAAATCACAATTCGGAAACAATTTCTACCACTTGTAACCACTAGCAACCTATCGTAACAAATTACAAATTACAATTCGAAAACAATTTCCAATCCAATTAACCTGTGCATGAACAACACACCGAATAGCAAAAGAAGCACATAATAGACAAAAGAGTTATGTTGGTGCTCACAAAACTGATAGGAAATATGAAGTAGGAGACTAGGTTTTCATCTGCATTAAACCAAATAAAAGCACTATTTGATTCAAAAAAGGGACAAAGTTGTTACTCCGATTTATTGGACCATTTAAAATCATGGAAAGAGTTGGACCTATCGCCTATTGTCTTGCACTGCCACCTCACTTGTATAAAGTTCATAATGTATTTTATGTATCTATATTAAGGCATTACATAGTTGTCCAATCTCATAACCTTCAATGGAAGGAACTGCAGGTATCAGATGAAGGAATCATATCGGTCGAACCATTACGTACACTGGAACGTAGGGTTGGACAATTCAGGAATCGTTTAGTAGACCAAATTAAGGTCAAGTGGGACAAGTATAGTCATGGATCGGCTACTTGGGAAGATACAGAAATCATATGTTAAAAATACCCCAACTTGTGTCAATTTTGAAGAACTTTAAACCATGTTTTGTATATATTTACTTTACTTTAAATCAAAAACTCAGAACCATTTTGGAATGATCACATATAAACGTGAATTTTTATGATATGTTATCTGTTTAATTCCACTGGTACGTGGATATCAAGACGGAATATGATATTGATCTTACAGAATTATAGTTATCAAAGTAAAATTTAAATATTTGAGTAATTTTGCTTCTGATGAGAATTAAGATATTATAATTTTGTTTCATTTATACATATTGATATGATTGATGAAATAGAAATAAAAGAATGCTTACATTTTAATATGAAAGCTAAATAACATGAGTGGGATATAGCCAAGTATGTTATACTGTAGTTGTATAAATTATACATAAACTATTTATTTTGAATATATTGATGCATATTTTATAAATGTATGGACAAGTGTTTATATTGTAGATAACATCATTACCAAGATGACCACGTGATGACAAAAAATTCAGAACAATTAAGGCTCAAAGAGATTCTATGATAGGGTGTTGACCTTGGTCCCACTAGGAGGGGTGGAGGTATTACCCACCGTTTATCCTCCAAAACCTAGAGTCATGGGAGAATTGTGCGAATCACGCTCCCCTAGATGTGTGACGATGACTGCCATATGTCTATTGGGCAATCAAGTTGATATGATCAACGTTGATACCCTTGAGAGCCTATGAATTGTTAGTCAGCATAGTTGATGCCATGACACACTCCAATAGAGGACAGATAGGATAGAAGCGAAAGAGATTAGGAAGGATAGGATGATTCTAGAATAGCTTGGGAGTCTGGTTGGGATCTATTAAAATTATAAACCTATCAATGTTCAAATCACAAATTTTAAAGCGTTCTCACAATTATAAATGAAAATTCAATCACATAACATAATCCTTACATACCCTAAATGAATTATCGATATACTTTATAAACCCTTAACTTCAGGACGAAGTTTTCTAAAGAAGGGGTGTATGTAACAACCTATCTCAAATCACGAACAACATAGCAATATTCGCATGCATGTAAGGCATGCATATGATAGCTAAATATGCATGCATCATATACATTGCACTAGCATATATATATATCAACTATTCATGGAGAATGTCTAAATATAAGATAAATGAATTAATTATCAAAAGTGTTAATTAAATACCTAATTCTCGTAAATAGAAGGAATATACATTTAGTAAGAAATATAGTGAAAATGTTGAGTTTATTCATAGGTTTATCAGCTCATATATAACCCAAAATGTATATTAAATAAACTAAACCCATAAACTTTATTATTAAACCAAATATGTTATAAACATAAAATAATATTTAATATTTAAAATCATT
The DNA here is from genome assembly GCA_031772625.1 of Pinus tabuliformis. Lineage (NCBI taxonomy): Eukaryota > Viridiplantae > Streptophyta > Pinopsida > Pinales > Pinaceae > Pinus > Pinus tabuliformis. Next base: position 1,447,859,864 of record CM062817.1, read on the forward strand.
ATGGCCATATACTATTTAATAAATTAAAACACCAACTTTCATAATTGAAAGTGATACCACTCGATGCTATAAGGGGATCTGATTCAATTAAAGGCAAGAAGCATGACAAAGTAACCACCGCTTAACAAAAAAAAATATCATTTCATAAAGGCAGTGAATGAATACATAGAGGTGAAGGGACCTCTACTATTTAAAGGGAGGAAGGAGGATTTCAAAAAGGGGAAAAAGGAAGAAAAATATTTTGGGCATTAAGGGAAAAACACAGTTGCAAGAAGGATAATTGGTAATAAGAGATTACAGACAATAAGGACTGAGCTTAATTGTTTTGAAGTTTTTGGGCACGGAGAAACAGTTTGCATCAATTGAGAAGCATCCTGGACTGAGTACCTAGGTTGTACTTAGTTTGACTAGGAGGTTATGGTCTTTTGGTAACGGGAGCGAGTGCTGGACCAATTCTAAAGCCTCTTCATTCGCAGGAAACCAGGTAGGGACTTCTCATAAAATCAATCAATTTGATATATGAAATTGTTAAATTTTAAAGCGGGTTCATGAAGAATTCATATTCTGTTCACATGGAGTATCTTTTCAAATTATTTACAGTCCTTACATTTATAGTTGTTTAAATTATTTACAGTCCTTACAAAACAATTTCCAATCCAATGAGTCTATGCATGAACAACACACCGAACAAAAAAACCACTTGCAACCACTAGCAATGTATCGTAACAAATCACAAATCACAATTGGAAAACAATTTCCAATCCAATTAGCCTATGCATGAACAACACACCGAACACAAGGACTGACATTGGATCAGCTTGCACTCAACCCAACTGGTGTCACAAAACATGGTCTAGTCTATATTGCACTCATTATAATTGATTAGAAATTGGCCAAGGAAAACTTCCATGTGAAAAACAAGATATTAGACGAAATGGTATGACTAGAAACAATTGCTACATGGGAACTAGAATTTGCACAAAATATATCTGAGAATGTTATATCAATTGCAACTCTAAACACACGTAGTCAACATGCACATGTTAGTGACGTGATCCATCATAAAGACTTAATGGACAATATGATTTTCTATTTTCAAGAAACTCACTTTCACATTCCGCCATCAAACAAAGAATTATCTCCTTTCAACTTTGCAATTTCACATTCTACACATGGCACCTTTACTTGTATAGATAAAAAAATAACCATCAAAGTAACAAAGACATTTTGTAAGAACAAAACTGAACTTACATTAATCTACATGTACTTTCAACAGCTAATTTGTTTAATGAACATTTATGCTGCACCATTTGAACAAGTATCTACAATAATACAAATGATTAAAGAAGAAAAATTGCAAGCTACACTTACCAATTGTGTTTTCTTAATCATTGGTCACTTCAACATTGACATCTAACTACAAACATCGCATAGCAAAACCCTTGTCCAATATATAGAAATGAAAAACTTATAAGAAATAACAAGTAAATTATCTTCCCAATGAAAAACAATAATAGATCATATTGGACAAGCTTGCTATCAAACAATGTTAAATTAATGTGACATGGGCATACTGAGTTGACTATAGCATATTCTATGTTCTACTACAACTCTAATCACAATTTTCTGTACAATTTGCTAAATATCCCATTGGAACAAAGTCTATGTTTTCCACTTTTACATTTATTGTTTCCTCAAAGTAATTCACATATGTAACAACACATTGAATGGCATTATGGACATATTTACTATTGAATACAACCTATTTTACTTGCAAACCTAATGGCTTGTAGTCGTGTTCTGTTTACAGATAAACAAGATCAAAAGACAACATGATGACATTGCCACTGCGGACACCTACAACTCCTCTGAACCTGAAAAAATGTAAGTAAACATCCTTTATGTCTATTCTTGCAAGTTTTCTAACGCAGACAATATGCTAATTCAGATTCATTTAATACAGATTTGTAGACAATATGCTAAATTATATTCATTTAATACAGATATGCAGACAAAAACAACAAGATGAGTCTCAAATAAAGGCAAAACATGTAGAATGCAATGCGATCACAATACAAGAGCTTAAAGCCTCAAAGTGGCAACAACCTTTCGCAGTGACGTGCTTGTAACATATAAAAAAACACTTGATCAAGCACACTGAGTGGAGTTGTTATGTGCTGATCTAGTTGACAGCAAAGGAGACATGACAATTACATTGAATGTGCCACACAATCTCATTACTCATTTTGAAGCCAAACTTGTTATTGGCCAAGGAATTTGTATGAAATATTTTAAGATCTCTGCACAAAGCAATTTATGAACACGGGGATTGTAGTTTCATATTAGTTTCACATGATAGAAGCACTATAAAAACAATACCAACCATTTGCTAGGAGTACAAGTTTGTGCCAACAACAACAATTAGGAAATTCACAACCATGAGATCTCCATTCGCAATAGGCACAATGGCCGCTCTTGTCACATATAAAATACAGACAAGGCTTCAATATGCACTGGACATCAAAGATGGCCAATCAGAAGAAAAAAAAGCTATAATATGTACAAACTCAATCATGCATACTTTTGCACAACATCAATAGATGTTTAATCTCATCCTATTTAGCACATCGATGAATAGCAGGTCTTCTCCTATTTAGCACAGTGATGATCAACAAGTCTTTTTGATGCATTGTTGTATGTAATTGATAACATTTTATTTTCTCTACCCAAAAGTAAAAGTCGTATGGAATTATGCTTTTGTTGATTTTTGGGCTTTCAAATATAAGAAAGTCTCTTATAGGGTTTTCCTGGTATAGATCGCCAGAGAATATCATTTCAACATTACCAAAATATGAAGTTGGCATGTGTAAAATTTGTTAGAGTTTCTTATCAATATGTTATAGCATTGTTGCACTAACAAGTGATGTCTTGTCTATGAGAACTACAGAACTACACACATTTGTTGGGAGTGCTTTGATAATGGGTCTATTTTTTTTTGTTTAATGAAGGGAAATCTACTTTATTAAAGGGAAAGTAGAATGTAGAATGAAATGTGACACCACTGGCATTGACTACAACTTTTCCCGTATATGCAATGATTATTCTTTTAGTTGTGACAGGTTATAAGGCTATGCCTCATTATGTATGCGTACTAAGCGCAACGCAGTTGTTGGGAGTGATTTGATAATGTGTTTATTTTTTCATTGTTTAGTGAAGGGAAATCTGCTTTATTAAAGGGAAAATAGAATGCAGAATGAAATGTGACACCACAGACATTGACTGCGGCTTTTACCGCATATGCAATGATTATTCCTTTTTGTTGTGATGGGTTATAAGGCTATGCCTCATTATGTAGGCATACTAAGGACTGGAAAATTGCTTTATTTGTGTGTCTTTCCTCTTGCGGCTCCTTTTAGTAACAAATGGATTATTTCATCTCATCTATACAGTTTTCTCATTATGATATCAGTGACTATTCTTGCTTGTTCTGTGTTTAATTGTTGCATATAGTTATAGTACTCTATGTCTTCAAGGTGTGGTTGTTTCACAATTTTTGTACAGCCTTGTCCCAAATCCACCCTCCAAAAGTCAACGCAACACTTCGTCTAGCCTAGGAAAGGCTGGCCATGTAAAGCTACAGTCAAAGAGGGTAAGGCGTTGGTCAAAGAAGCCCTAAATCACCCCAAACAGATCGTTGTACCCTCTTGCGTCCTCGCTACCCTAATATGCATCCTCACAATGATGCCCTAGAAATCTGCATCCTTCTTCCAAGCTGCCCAAGAGATTTGCGTCCTCCTTCCTTGTGTATATCCAAGAGACAAGGAATAGATGAGAGGATGAGAGTGAGTGAAATGAGACATAATGTCTCCTCTTTTTATATGCAATGTTGAGGTTAGTTGGGGGTGTGCAACACAACTTAACTTGTTGGTCGACCTTGACAAATTGTCAAGAAATACAAATAAATTCATATCTCCATGAATGCATGTCAAAATTGGATGATCGTTAGATCAATCCTACACCTATCGATGAGAGGAATCCAAGAAAAATATCAGTTGTCATAAATAAGATGACCCACATGGAGTTTGGCCGTAGTTGCAAATTTTAACAGTCTTGCACCTTGCCGCACAAGGCAAAGATTAACCTCCTAGAGACAGCCTTGGGTTGATTTTAGACCAGTGCCTAGGACAACATGGGTAGAGGATTGCTTGTGAAATGGTTTGAAAGGGGTGTGCAGCACTCCAATTGTCATGAAATAGAGATGGTGGTTTGGAGATTCAATGTGACCTTTAATGAGGGAATTTCAGGCTAATTTAAGGATTTAAATGCAGGGAGTGTATGAGATAACTTCAAAGAGGGATGGCTTCTTCTTCTAATGGCCTACACATTGAAATGGAACAGTTTGAACTGAAATTGTTGTGGTAATGAAAAAAGGTAGAAGGAGGAGGAAATCAGCCAGAGAAGGTTGTGAAAACAAAATCTTTAGTTGATGATTTCTGGTAGAAATATGAAAGAAGAATAAGGTGGAATGGGAGCTATATAGGGAGTTGTTTAAAGACTTCACGTTGTGTATGATAGGTACCAGAATCTGCTAAATATTCAAGGGTAAATCTGAATAGCTATAGGTGTTGTAAATTGTTACTTAACAAAAGAAAATCGGGAAAATAGGTGTTGTACTGTTAGTAGGAAACTTAAACAAATCTATAACTATGCAAGTACTATTGGAAATTTCACTGCGAAGGTAAATCCACAAATGAGCCAGAAGTAAACATAATTTCCTTTAAAATTTTAAGAAATGAAACATATTGAAATGGAATCACAAAGGGAGGACTTACTGTACATTCACATGTTCAGAATCAATAGAATAAAATGCCATATGCATTAAGGTCCAATAACCAATCCTTTATTAAGTCCTCAAGTGAGTGAAGCTCTCACTACAAGCAGATTGAGTTAAATCGACTCATAGAGATCAGCCCTGGCGGGTCCGATAATCTCTGCAACTAAAACTCCCAACCCCCAAAAATACCAACCCCCCTTTACAATATTGTTTTGGCCCTTTTATAAGCGGTGAAGGGGAGGCTTTCATTTATGTTTACAAGAAAATCCAAGTCTAAGCCCTCAATTGTCACATAGGACAAGATGTTGTGGCTTTGTCAAGCTTTCCCCCTGAAAGTGATTACAACACGGTGAAATCCCTTTTTCGAAAAATTCAATCATTAGTACAAAGAGGAAGAGGATAAAGAAATGAAGGAGGATGTGCCTTGTTGATGTTTCAGTGGAAGCCACTTGTTAAGCCACGTTGTTGTTGTTCTGAGCTTCCTTTGGTGGTTTGATGGACGTTGAGTCATTTCAACTGTGAAAATCAATTCGACGCGGACTGGTAAGGCATGACAGGCCCCCATACTTCATTAATTCCTAGCGGTTTCCCCCTCAATCTATGAAGAGCTCACTGTGGAATGTTACATCGTGGGTCAGTGGGTTCTAACCCATTAAAATCAACAAACATGTAGGTTTTTCTTTTTAAATAAGTCTTAGGCCCCTTTTGATAACCCCTTTATGAATTTCTGCATATGACCATAGGTGGAGACCAAGAGCCCATCTGTAAAGCACTTAAATATCTTCATGATGTTGGTGAAGGCTTTTTCCTTATATCGCAATGAATCCCTTATCGACTGATTTCTCGGACCCGAAACTTCTATAGGTTGTAGTTTATAATTTATCGCATCCGGGATAAATCCCACATATCGACGCTTTGACTCTGTTGTCTTTAAGCTTTTCCCTTTTTTCATTGCAATCGCCGATAATTCGGATGTAGGGGCCCTTTAGAGCTTGTTTTGATCTTTTATCCCGTTCGGGGAGAAATATCACAAATTGCAATCAGCCTCTCGCATCACCGATAAGCCTTAAGCCTAAACCCTTTGTTTCGCTGATGGCTAGGATTGCGATATTGGTGGTGGAGCGGCACGTGGAGGAGAGAGGAGTGGCCCAGGGCTTGTTGTGCAAGTTGTTTTCTTTGTAAATCGCAATCGGCCCCTCCCAAAGGAATAGTATTGTCATCACAATCGCCCCCCTAACGCAGTATTCAAGACTTAAATTCCACCGATCGGTCGATATGCGAGAAGCATTCTAACTCTCGATTGTGATTTTCTTCAACATTTAGCCATTTGGAGTTTTCAAAGCCTTTTCAAAAGGGATTGTTCAACTGAGTGTATCTTTTGATCCAGGAACCATTTTTTGGACTTATTTATACCATTGGAAAGCTCTTTCCGAGCACTAATCAATGAAGGGGATCCAATCAAGCTTTAACAATTTATGAGACTCAAGAATCAGCCTCAAACATCACTTATTTTTTACTTTCTCAAGCAACTAGTGACTGAACAGTAGTGTGTGACAACATAAGATACGTTGTTTTGAAGAAAATCATATATGAAACTTGAAAAATCCATCGGTTTACCACTACGACTTACTTTTATTCGATATTATGGTGTGTGTTATGGTCTCTCTCTAGGATTAAATTTTGTTTTCCATTTAATATTTTCATCTATACTACTGTTTAAATTGAATTTTCTACAATTTTGTATGGGTTTGATTCCCTTAATTTAGGTCTTTATATGTGGATTACTTGGAATTCCTCCGTCTAATGGAGTATTACCACCACAATCCCCAATGCATGCCAATAGCCTTGCAACTCTAAAGAGACAAGTTGGTAATGTACTTATTAAGCACTAATAATAGGAAGTATCCCCCCTCAATTTACATTGTATAATAGGAACTTTAGACAATACTTACTATATTTATGAATACAAGTTGATGTTCACCCAGTTTATTACGTACTTGCAATCCTTTTAAAATCATATGTCACTGCTACTTACTTATTACAATGGTCATGAAGACATATGTTCTTCCTTTGAATAGTAAATAGAACCTGATCTAGATACTTTGGATGTAGATAGTGCGGAAGGAATTAGTAGAGAGTGCTAAGAAATACATGCAGAAATAGGCTAGTGTGTCAGAGATTTATGAAAATATTCAACAAGTGTTTACAAAAATGGAGATGAACAATATCCATCACCTTCCAAACCCGGTATCTTAAAAAGAGCTTGACATTTTTCCAAAAAAAGTTCTTCTAGGGTCTTTATCTAAATAATTTGTTTCCCTATCTTTACTAGTCAAGGATATTTCGTTCAACAAATTAATATTTCCTTATACATTACGGCACCATTAAAAACAAACTTTTCTAAGAATGGTGCAATTTAAATACAAATATGTTGCTTTTTTCAAATCATTTCTATAAAATTTCTTAAATTGTGGCACTTCTCACATCAGTTCATTGTATAAAACTTGTCAATTCTTGTTGCTCATATTCTCTGTATTTCATGGTGTTGTCAGATCTCTCAATTCTTGTTCCTCATATTCTCTGTATTTCATGGTGTTGTCAAATCTCGATCGTTGTGGTTTCTATCAGATCACCCTGGTTTATATTAGTTGGACACCCATTTATTTTAAAAAGAGAAACCCACGACATAAGATTGGACATCAAGTTTGAGAGATCATGGGATCGAATCTAAGTAGAAATAGATCTCAATTGGTAAGCATTTGAGTATTGCAAACAGAATGAGTACAGCCATGGCAACACTCTCGCCTCTTGCCAAATATAAGCTTATGTTCTTCGAAGATCAGTCTCTTGGAAAGACCAACATTATCACTCGCTTCTTCTATGACAAGTTTGACAACACATACCAAGCACCTGCCCATTTTCAAAAAAAAGTATTGGCTTTCTTTGCCTATTAATTTCCCTGAGCAAATTCCTTGATTGGATCAGGATAACTTAAATTTTTCTTGTTTCGGGTTTATTTCTTTTAATGTTATTTGTTAGTCCTAGCCATATGCAAATGTTTAAATCTTAATTCTGTATTTCTTTGAAAACAAATGTTCTCTTTTTGGTTACGCCATTCTTGTCCTTACCTAACAGATGTACCCATAATTGGCCGTTAAAATGGGTCCAGTTCTTTCCCTTTTCCACTTCAAATAAAATTTAAAAGAATCCCACTTTATTCTATAACTTTTGAAACTTGGAATTTTTTGAAGATTATTCTCTAAATTATTGAGAGGGAACAAAATCAAGCAAGTTTGTTGTTTTGTTGGGAAGGGAAAATATTGTGCTAATTTGCAGACACTACTACATCTTGCACCACATATTTCAAGGCACAAGATCAAGGCAAGTCTTTTGGGATGCGCATTACTAAGTGCTTATATTCAAAACCCTGCATTTTCTCATCTTAGTTGTGGTTTCAAGTATTTTCCCTTACAAATTTGTGAAGGTCCTCAAACCATAGTCAGGTTAGCGGGTTTCTTCTTTTTCTTGGCTCTCATTGCAACCTCTATTCCACTTATATATTTTTTTATTTTTCATAAAACTACATCTCTTTGTTTAAAAAACATTCCATGTTATACATATGAATATGAGGAAAATTTGATATTTTTAAAGTTTTCAACTAAAATGGGAGATCGGTAATGGACACATGTTTTTCTTTATCTAGTGATTTGTGAATACAAAAGGGATGAAATTTCTTTGCCTGGAAAATTTAATGCAAGGACAAGTGGATCTTTTTGAATCTATTTCAAATACAATGTGATACATACGGTTTGCATATCTGTTTTGTCCCTTTATCAATATGTGAAGATGAGAAAAAGGATTTCGCTTTGAAATTACAATCTTTGAGATTTTACTCAAATAATATCAGCCACTTCAAAAAACTGGAATACCAATATTCTCTTTTATGTTTTGCAAAAATTTCATTTCAATATATTGGAGTGATATCTGGTATTAATTTTGCTGATAGTTGAAACAACACTTTGTCTTGTGTTTACTAGTCTCTGCAAGTGTTTCTGTTTCAAGTGTTGTTTCAAAAATTACTGCAAAATTGGATGCTAACTTGCTTGTATTCACATTAGGCTACCATTGGTATTGATTTCTTGTCAAATACAATGTACCTTGAAGGTCGAACTATTGTATTCACATTAGGATACCGTTGGTATCGATTTCTGGTCAAATACAATGTACCTTGAAGATCAAACTATTTTATTCACGTTAGGCTACCATTGGTATCGATTGCTTGTTCTTGCTCCTTCCATATGCACAATTCGATTTCTTGTCAAATACAATGAAGATCGAACTATTCGTTTGTAGCTTTGGTGAGTATCTTACTCCTTCCATAGGCACAGTTCTAGTATCTTCACCGCACTCAACAATGGTGATAGATATACTAATTTCTTTCAAGTTGATTGTGTGTATGTCTATGTGTAGATACCTATTATGATATAAATTTGAATTCTAGGTATCATTTTCTTTTCTGCATGTTATGTAGTTATTAAGGGAGTGAGATCCATCGTAGATGGTCCCAACTGTAACCCTCGAGATAAATATAGATAAAAAAAGATAGGAGAAAGTTGTGAAATCCCCTAGTATATTTTCAGACACTTACTCACATGCACTCACCTTTAGAGAGATACTTGTGATATGTTTTTGTAAACTATAAATTTCAACTTACATGTTTAGAAAACCTTGACTCTTGGCATCTTAAGTTTACCTCTTTGAGGTAATTTAGATAAGAAGGTGGAGACCCTGTTTATTTTTCTCTTTGGCATTAATGTTGTTACAGTTTTTTAGTTCGCACAACATCTAAATTAGTAAGAATGCAACAAATCTATGAAAATATTAAACTCACTTTAGAAGCTACCCAGCGGAATGTTTCTTCTAGTGGTTATGGGTATAGTTTCATATTTTAATGGTTCCAACATGCAGAACATGATGTTGTAATGTTAATTTAGGTCCATATGGATCCTTTAATATATAATGAATTTTGATAAACTTTAGTGTCATCTTGTGAAGTACAACGTTTAAACATTTAAAATTTATGGTGCAATATATGAACTTTTGGTTCTCCTTTGCTTTTGAATATAAATTCTTTCAAGTGATAACAACAATGTAGATTTTGATGTTATATGATTTCATCAATGATAATAGTTATGCAGCTAGTTATACCTTTGTTGTCCTTTTTTCACTCTTTGGATCTTCAACGATAATGTGATATTCGTGAAGGATTGTTGGTTGAATCCTGCATTGACATTTAGGGTGACAAAGGAAAAGGAAAGTGCTAAGGTTTTCTCACTTGGATTAATCAATAATTGTTTCATGTGCATAATTTTACTCAGTCCTCTACCTTGGTTTAGAATCGCAAAGTAACCCAATGCCATTACCATTTTATTTTGTCAATTTACTTCTCCATCTTTTGTTAAAACTTATGCTAGAGGCTAAGATGAATGAATCCCAAAGTAACAGTTTTTTGTTGGTCTGCTTCTTTTATAATGGTTTGGTAATGCAAGTTTGATTTGAAGAAGGTCACACAAAGTCTCTGCAAGTTGGGGTGATGTTTATTGAAACCACTGCAAAAGCTAGATTTAAAATTAACATGCAACTTTTCTCTCTTTTATTACAGGCTTAAATTCTACAAAATGGTTTTCTGAAATTTTCAATTTGAGATCCTGCACAAATTTTAATACATGTTCATTGTATATTTATGTCAGTATGCATCTACCACTGACATATTTAATGTGATTGTGTTTAGTAAAATAGAAACTACATTACCTGGAATGGAAGCTCTCTAATCACCCATAAGGAATACATGGTTGATGTGAATTTAAAATCCACAGTGGCTGCAACTGAAGGAGAGAACGTGGCAAGACGATGATATTGCTAAGTATGTAATATTTCTTTGTCTCTTCTTGGTGGCTGATTTTTTGGAAGTACTTAGTTGGATGTGGAACCATATTCAAATCTCATGGAGCATCATTGGAGTAGGATACATTTCTCATGTTTCCATAATAGTAATGTATATTAAGAATGGTTCCCTAACAATAATGTATATCAAGAATTAGAATGGGAGACTGGGATATGCAATTTTATGTAAGAATTATATATTTACAGTAATGTATATCAATAATGGGAGACTGGGATATGCAATTTTTATATAAGAATTATATATTTGGTGCAAGATTGTTTTGCATGCTTGTCATTAAGCAACTAACTAAAGTAATTTTTTTGAAATTGATAATAAAGAATGTAATGCCTTAATACATTAATTGAATTATTTGGTCTTCGGGATGGTTTCCACTCTTTATTATATGACATTTCCTCTTTATTGTACGACAGTGCTTACTATACTTGTTGATAAGTAGATTTTTTTTTAGAAGATTATTGATTACCTGCTTAAAATTGATTGTCCTTGAAGGGCGTGGAAAGTGGGAGCTTATACTTTCAGATCATTGTCTATCCCTACCAGCAAGGGATACAATTATTTCACATTTTAAACTTTGTTATTTCAGATATAAAGCTAACAATCCTTTAGAAAATAAAAAATTCCGTGTGTTTAAAATCTACTAACAGTGGCTTTATTTTAAGTCATAAAATATAATTATATCTTTTTTTCTTTTCCATGTGCTCACCCTTTTATCTTTTTTTTCTTTTCCATGTGCTCACCCTCCATCCGTAGGTAGGTTGGTGAGAATGAGATTGCAGGTACCTTGTGAGCCCCAATCAACAATTGGCTCACAAACAGTGAAGAAGAACAAGTAGGATTAGAACCTCTCGAACTAGACCTCATTAACAGAATTCAATGTTTGTTGTTAGTCTAAATCTATTTTCTTGTAGGGTTAGTTAAAATATTTTCAATATTTTTTCTATAGAGTTACTCTGCTCTAGTCCCATTATGCTCCATACCCATTATTAATTGAGCAATATGTGGCTACTAAAAAGAAAGTTTGCAATATCTCAAGTCCAGACTAGTTCTAATGGCTTTTATGCTCCATACCCATTATTAATTCAGAAATATGTGGCTACTGAAAATTAACAGAATTCAATGTTTGTTGTTAGTCTAAGTCTATTTTCTTGTCGGGTTAGTTAAAATATTTTCAATATTTTTCCTATGGAGTTACTCTGCTCTAGTCCCATTATGCTCCATAGCCATTATTAATTGAGAAATATGTGCCTACTGAAAATTAACAGAATTCAATGTTTGTTGTTAGTCTAAGTCTATTTTCTTGTCGGGTTAGTTAAAATATTTTCAATATTTTTCCTATGGAGTTACTCTGCTCTAGTCCCATTATGCTCCATACCCATTATTAATTGAGCAATATGTGGCTACTGAAAATTATTAATTGAGCAATATGTGGCGGCTACTAAAAATAGAGTATGCAATAACTCATGTCCAGACTAGTTCTAATGGCTATTAATTAAGCAATATGTGGCTACTGAAAGTAGAGTTTGCAATAACTCATGTTCAAAGTAGTTATAATGGCTTTTAGCCTTTTAGCCTTTGACAGTAATGCATAGTGAGTGATTGATTTCTTCCTCAGTTCTTCATCATGACCACTGGTCCACTACCCAACTTCTGGTACGGAATCTATTTGCACAAGCTTCAGATGAACATATGCATGGTCCTTGGGGTGATTAGTAAGCTTTAATTTCCTCTTTCAGTGAAGGCATCTTGGCATCATAAGTAGGCTCTATTTTACCTTTCTAATGAAGGCACCTATTGCCATGAATGGTCCCAAGGGCCTATGCATATCAATTATTGAAACAGGGGATTTCTTTTGTTTTTGGTGTGTTGCTTTGTATATAAATTCACACACAAGCCACTATTAACCAATTCTTTGCCTTATAAATTCACACGGGAGCCACTATCAACCAGTTCTTTAGCTTATTGACACCTATAGAAGTGACTACTTGTCATTAGAAGTGACTCGCGTATGCATTAATAGTTCAAGCACCATAATTCAACACTGTCATTTTTAACTAAGGAACTCAGCCCCTCTATTGGAAGGGACTACCACTATGACAATCACTCGCTCCCTTGTTTGTTCAATCTAAAAAAATGTGGGTTCTATTCATATTTTAGAAATTTCTTTTATTCATGAGCTAGCATCATTTTTGCCTTACAATCCTTATTTATTCCTGACATTGCTTCTCTGTTGTCGAAAACGTGAGCACCCAATTCATAATGTTTACATTTTATTCTACAAACAACTAGAAAGAAAGGTATCACAGGAAAGATAAAAAGATATCACTCAAGTTATATTGCTTAAAACTATAATAGAGAATAGTGAAACTAAAATTATATAATTTATAATAGTGAACAATTTTATTGTACAAACAACTAAAAGGAAAGATATCACTCAAGTTATATTGCTTAAAACTATAATAGAGAACAATGAAACTAAAATTATATAATTTATAATAGTGAATAATAAAACTAAAATTTAAATTCTTTTTTATTTTTAATAAAAAATATTTACAAATACATAAAGAAGCTCATGATTTAATGTAGATTTCTTACTCTAACCAAACTTCACAAGGAAATAAGGAGCTCGTAAACTTATATAGGTTTCTTACTTCAACCAAACTCCTTTGTCACCAATAAATACTTAAACGGGGTTAAGAATGGTGTTGTTGTACTGGCTTTGCGAGGAGGGGCAGGATCACAATCAAGAATTGGGGCATTTCCCTAAGGAGCTCATAACCTTATATAGGTTTCCTACTTCAACCAAACTCCTTTGTCACCAATAAATACTTAAATGGGGTTAAGGATGGTGGTGTTGCACTCGCTTTGCGAGGAGGGACATGATCACAATTAAGAATTGGGCATTGCCCTTCACCTCGTTGTTGATATGCCAATTTCACTAACACCTATAGACTATAGATCGTGAGGACACCATGACCATTGGTACTACTTCATGTTGTGGTTATGCACACTTATGTGTTTTGGCTAGTTGAGTAGATCATGCATAGATTTTATTCACAATGAAATCATTTATTTTTAACTGTTTTGGCTAGTTGAGCAGATCATGTTAACTAAATATAATAACGTAACATGTGCAATTAGGATATATAGAACTAGTGTATTGTATTTTCTAATTAGATCATTAAACTAGAAAAGTAAACAAGAGAAGTTGTGAATCAGTCAGTTAGTCTCTCCCTTTAAGAAAAAAAAAAGTGGAGTTCCTCACTCAGTAAGTCTTTCCCTTTAAGAAAAAAATTGGAATTAGGAATGAAGAAGTGAAAAGTGTTTTTTGATATCAAAATATAGTAAGATAATGATTTGTTAGTAAATTGAATTATGTTATGTTTTCTTGTATGAAAAAACAAATTTTTTAAAATAATTTTAAAAATAAATAAATAAAATAAATTGTTAAATCTAACATGTAAAATTTATGGATTTCAAATATTGGTGTACAGACTTTTGCTCCAAAAATTCTTATAATAACCAAATAACTCAATTAATTTAGTAAATAAATTGATATTAAACAACCAAATTACTCAATAAACTTAGTACATGAACAAATATACTTTGCAATACAAAAATTATTAAATTGCAAGTGTGATGTATTTATTTTGAGTTTTAGTTTTAAAACATTGTTTAAAACCTAAAACTACAAGAATGTTATTAGATCTATTGGATCTATTGTTACATACCTGGATTGTTCCAGTAAACGAGCGATGCAGGAAAATTTATATTTTGTTGTGATCAAAAGATTTAGCAAAGTGTATACCATGCTTTTATTAGAGAGGTAGCAAAGCATAAATTATGCTATGATCAGAACAATATGCTTTTGCGACATTGGTTTCACATTGTTCAATAGGTAAATTAGTCTAGATATGATCTATTATTCTTTTTTTATCATGGACATAATCTAGTTGTTATTTCTTGTAACTTTTCTATTTCCAATATTCTTCCAGAGTTCTACTACAAGGTATTTCTAATTGAATATCAATGTTGAAATCACTATTAACTAAGAAAACACAATCAACATGTGTAGTATATGACTTTGCTTTTCTAATCATTTATATTATTGTAGATACTTATTCAAATGGTCCTACATAAATGTTGATTAAGAAAATTGGTTTTCGAAAGTAAATTTCAATTAATGTGAGTTCAATTTTGTTGTCACAAAATGCTTTTGTTGCCACAAAATGTTTTCCCTTCTTAAGAATGGAGTCGTTAGAAGAACTGACTGACCAAGATATTCTATATGTTGCCATCAAATCCTGTCTTTTCGAGCAGCTTCGACACTGTCTCTTTCACCGCGAGAACTATGGACTCTATGCACGCAATTTGACTTTCAGCAAGGGTTTCTTTTGAGAATCCATCGCTAAACAAACACTTGATAGAATTCAAGAGATCCAACAAGTAACCATTAAATCCTCAAAATTAGTCTTAGATGAACGAGCCCGCTTCCCTCTTCCGGGCTCCTACAATTATTTCATTTACATACTTCTTCCTATTAGGCACATCCAAACGGGAAACTCCCAACCATGATCGAATATCAAAGTAAGAAACTCAAGGATGGACCCCCTTTCATCATTAATAAAGGTTCCTTGATCAAGGAACCTTGTTGTAATAGTTGAGTTTGTGGAAAGGGTAATTCGAGAATAGGTGGAAAAGTATACCCATGAGCATAGAATAGTTGTTGAAAGATTGATTGATTAGGCCTGAAATAGAGTAATTAACCTTACCCTTACACTGATCTATAAGGGTATGTTTAGAGAGAATTCGCAGAACCCAACAATCAGCAGACCTAAAGGAAGAACAGACTCATTGAGGAAATGTCCATAGCAAGATGCCATGTGTGGAATTTGTTATGAAATTTTTGAATGATATAAATTGTTTATTTTTTTGTGGAATGTGCAATTTAGTTTCTTGAAAAGATATGATCATAATGTCCATCAATTCTGTGGCATGGATGAAGTCACTAATATGTGCATGTAAATTATGTATTTATGGTTGCAATTGGTAAAGCATTTGTGTTTTCAGATATTTTTTTTTTGAAAATCCTAGTTTCCATGGAGAATTTTTTTTAGTTGCGTCATATCATTTAATATCTTCTTCTTTATATGAAATTTTTGGAGTGCTCGGGGTACTACATTTTTAATCAATTATAATAATTAAATGATTTTAATATTTGATAATGCAACATGCTAGCCCGTGTTTTGTAAAACATAGTGCAATATATGTTAGCCCATGTTTTTTCGCACATTGGGTCAAATGCAAGAACATCCGATGTTAGTTTTTTTTTTTGTTTGGTATATTGTTCATGCACAAGTTAATTTTATTAGAAATTATTTTGTATTGTGATTTGTAACTTGTGAGGCATTACTAATGGTTTTGCAATTTAAAAGATTGGTGTCCAGGTTGGCAAGATATTTATTTCATATAGCTCACTGAATTTGTTTCTTTGGCGTTTCCCAATTTTTTGCCTGAAAATTATATCCAAACAATGTCAGTTCCATTTTTATTATAAGAGTACATCCTAAAATTCCTTTAGCATCTTTGAATAATCCCTCATTAGTGTTAGAGTTTCTTGCATATAACTCAACTAACATGTTTTGTTTGACTATAATTGTTGGCAACATCACTGTCTTCCCACATGCAAAACATTTGATCCAAAAATATCATACTCATCAACAACACAAAGTGTTATTTATTGATCATATGCTAGTAAAATATTTTTGTATTATGATTATGGACATCCTTGTTTCGATAGAAAACGTATGGAAAAGTGAACTTAAAGGTTGGTGTCTATGGAACTTGTCATCTCTGTATGCATGGACAGAACATATGGTGGGTGTACATACAAGCTTCAGACAACATTCACCTAGTTTCAGAACACTTGATATCTTTATCAATTTTCATATTTAATATCATCCTACTAACACATAAATGAACAAGGGGAACACATAGATGAATAATGGGTCTTTTTGACTTGTTGTATGTGATTGATAACAATGTATTTTATCTTTCCAAAAGTAATATGGAATTGTGTTTTTGTTGATTCTTGGGCTTTCAAATATAAGAGAGTCTCTTGCAAGTTTTTCCCGATAGAAATATCTGGAGAAAAACATGTCAATGTTACCAAAATATGAATTTGGTGTGTGTAGGACTTGACGGAGTCACTTATAAATCTAGTAGAATGTTGTTGCACCAACAAGTGACACCTCTTATCAATATAGTAAAATGTTGTTGCACCAACAAGTGATGCCTCCTCTATAAGAAGTACACAAAGTTGTTGGAAATTCTTTGATAATGTATCTAATCTTTCATTGTTTAGTGAAGGACAATCTGTCTTGTTAAATGGCATATAAAAGACATAATGCAATGTGACACCGCCTGCATTGAATGCATATTTTCCTCGATATGTAGTGATCATTCTTTTTAGTTGTGATTCATCATAAGGCAATGTATCAATACGTATGCGTACTAATGACTGGAAATTTTCCATAGCCTTTAATGTTATTCCTATTCCTACACTTCTTGTTAAGACAAATGGATCCAATCTATCCTATAGAGTTTTCTTGTTAACACATCAATTACTAATTTTTCTTGTTCCGTGTTTAATTGTTGTATGATGTTATAGTATTTTATGTTTTCCTGTATATGTGGTTGTTTGAAAAAATCATATGGTCTTGTAGATTGTAGATTAAAATTCTTTATATGTTGAAAATGTTGTAAAGCAATTTGGAAGTCATAGTTTATATATTTTTCATTCATGAATTTTATCAAATCTTGTATTCTTTGTTTCATTTGGTTTGAGATTATCTATGTTAAATAATTATCTTGTACTCTTTGTTTCATTTAGTTTTAGACTATCTAAGTTAAATAATTGCTCAGTTTGTGTCTATTGCATTTATTGCATCGTCAAAGTCACCCCATGTATGTGTTGTAATAAACCTAATTTGTTATTAATTTTTTTAATTGTTTTTCCCAATACAACATACACATATTCCCAAGTTGGGTGATGTTGCTTGATCATAGCCTCATTGACTCAATACAGATAGTATAACATTAATTGTTCTCTTCAATAATTTTCAATGTCATTGTATTTGTTAAACTTCATGTATGGAATGTCATATAGCCTATTTTCTTTTCTATGTTTTGGTAATTATTTGTATAACTAGATGCAAATTATGCTTAACATATAGCATAAATACCTAAAGGTTGTGGAATATAATAGTAGATGATTAATGGGAACATTATGTCTTCAAAGTCATATGGTTCCTTTTGAAAGTCATTTTTTGGTTTAAGAACAAATGTTTGTTCCTTCATAGGAGATTATTTTTGTGTTTGTTCTTAAATGTTGATGTAAGTGTTTTGTATTCTTTTGTTATGTAAGAATTTTAGTACCATTTAAAGTTGCATATGAATCAGGTATAAATTGTGATTTAATGTTTGCAATCCAAATGGTTGGAATGTGTCGTGCAATGCTATTTGTTTAGGAGTTAGTTGGCTTTCTTTGGAATAATTAAGTTTTGTGATTAAGTGTACAATAGATAGCATGTATGTATTCATCATGTGTTAATTTACAAAATTTTCGATGCCAATTTTTGTTTTTACCATAGATTGGTACATATCTTATCCATAATAAGCCATGTTCATGCGCAGTTCCTCTATTTGGAATTTTTTCACATATGAATAGTCGTTTATTTCTCCATAGTAATTCTGATATGCGATTTTAATTGACATAGTGCATCTATCATATATCTATAGCAATGTGCACAAGTTATAGGATAATTTCTTATTAATAAGTGGGGTTCATTTTGTTCTAATTCATTTTCACTTGGACTTGTAGTGTTTTCCCTTGTATGCCTTAATGCACTCATAAGAGGCTCTCAAAGATGCTTTGTGCTACTAAAGGAAACAAATAAAGTAAGTGGGTCTAGATGTCAAATCATTGCATATATATATTTTTTACGGATTTGTTGATGGTAGTTTGGTGAAGTGTGATCTATTTTGTTATGCTTTTAACCTGCAAGACGATACAAGAATACCAAATACGTGCAGAAATATACCCAGAACATAGAACAATGAGAAATAACAGCAGGTATTTTATTATTCAGAAAGCAATGTTCACTTGCCTCTTCGAGGGGGCAACCTCCAATAGAGCAGAGCTCGATTACAAAATAAGACACGATGCTCCTCGCAGGGAGTCTCTATCCTTTATATATGACTCATACATGCAATACCATGGAGAAATACCATGGTTCTTATTAATACCATATATCTAATACCATGGCCCATTTGCAACTAACTGTGGTCCTGTCATTAAATGCTGGTTAACCACTTAAAATTATTAATATGGGATTTATTGACTCTTTACTTAACTATAACTATGACTCGATCCTACTACATAGATAAAGGGGTTAGGGTGGGACCCTAACATGCCCTCCCCCTTAAGAATAGCCTTGTCCTCAAGGCTGAAGCTGCGGAAACTACTAAAGAATAGTGGTTGGTTCCCAGGTTGCATCTTCCAGAGAGGTGTCTTTCCACTTGACGAGGACTTCCTTGATCATGCGGCCACACAGGTGTCGTTCTCATGTGTCGAGGACCTATTCAGGTTGGAGCCAGATTGACCCTTCTTCATCCAATTCAGGTAGACTGGTTTGAATTCTGCAATTGTTCCCAATCACTTTCTTGAGGCATGAGACGTGGAAAACTGGATGGATTTTTGCAGTGGGTGGCAAAGCTAGCTTGTAGGCCACTTCTCCAATGTGTTGAAGTACTCAATACGGTTCGTATAATTTTGAATATAGTTTCTGACAACCCTTGTCTTTGAGTGATTTTTGCTTATATGGTTGCAGCCTCAAAAATACCTTATCCCCTTCTTGAAATTGGCATTCTGAGCGATGTTGATCTACCTATTGTTTCATGTGGTTTTGAGCTTGATGAAGATTCTCTCTAAGATGGGCGAGCATGGTTGCGCGGTTCTGTAGGAGTTGATCCACTGCTTGTACGTTTGAGTACCGCTTGATATAAGAAGTAGGGGGAGGGAGTTGACCATAAACTGCTTCATAGGGAGTCACTTTGGTGGTGGCATGATAGTTGGTGTTATACCACCATTCAGCTAGAGGTAACCACTGTACCCAAATATGTTGCTTTTCTGAAGTGAAACGCCTAAGATAGGTTTCCAGACATTTGTTGACTGCTTCAGTTTGACCATCCATTTGTGGATGATAGGAAGTACTGAGTTTTAGTTGGGTACTTTGTAGCCTGAAGAGTTCCTGCCAAAAATTACTGGTGAAGATTGGGTCACGATCAAACACAATAGAATTGGGCATGCCATGCAATTTGAAGATCTGATCCATGAAAGATTGAAAGACCAAAGTCGGTGTAAAAGGGTGGGGTAGGGCGCAAAAATGAGAATACTTAGAAAACCAGTCCACAACCACCATGATGACTGACTTGTTTCCTGACTTTGGAAGACCTATAATGAAATCCATAGAAACCTCCGTCCATATTGATGCCGGGATGGGCAATGGTTGTAGTGTACTTGGTGCTTTGACTGTCTCCCCTTTGTGTCGCTGACAGACATTGCATTCCGCTACAAAATTAAGAATGTTCTTTTTCATGCATGTCCAAAAAAATGATCTTCTAGTGCGAGCATACATCTTTTGAAAGCCTGAATGTCCTACAGTGGGGGATGAGTGCAACTTTGCCAAAATGTGGTTTTTGAGGGTGGATGTTGGTGATATTACGACTCTATCCTTGTAGCGAAGAATCTTATCTTGCCACGAGTAGCCCTTGGTGGAATTTGGATCCACCTGCAATTGAGTAATGAGTTGGGAGAGCTAGGGATGTGAAAACCATTCCCTGCAAGCCTCTTCAATCCATTCTGGAATGGGAAGGGAAATTGCAAGCAGGGTACTTTCCTCCTCAAATTGGCGAGATAATGCATCTGCTACAATATTTTCACGCCCTTTCTTGTTAATGATCTCATAATCATATCCCATCATTTTGGCAAGCAATTTATTTTGTTGTGGTGACGATAGGCGTTGCTCCAAAAACAATTTAAGACTGTGATGGTTTGTGTGGATTTGGAAACGTCGCCCCAATAAGTAAGGTCACCAGGTATCTACTGCATGTAAGATGGCCATCATTTCCTTCTCATAGGTAGATTGTCCCAGATTCTTCCCACTTATTTTTTGGCTTGTGAAGGCCAAGGGTCGACCTTCCTACATTAAGACCGCCCCAATACCTGTACCCAAAGCATCACATTCAATGACAAAATATTTGGTGAAGTTGGGTAGTGCTAAGACTGGAGTGGAACACATGGCATTTTTGAGAGCTGTAAAGGCCTGTTGTGCTTCATCATTCTAGAGGAATGAATTTTTCTTGAGGAGTTGAGTGAGGGGTTTCGCAATGCGACCATAATTGCGGACAAATTTGTGATAGTAGCCCGTGAGACCCAAAGATCCTCTCAAGCTCTTCAAGGTCTTAGGTTGAGGCCAATCTTGCATTGCCTGGATCTTTTTGGGGTCCACCCTGACACCTTCACACCCCACAATGTGGCCCAAATACTCAACTTCTTCCATGCCAAAAGAACACTTGGACATCTTAACAAATAATTTATGCTTGCGGAGCAGTTGCAAGAGCATATCTACATGCTAAAGATGTGCAACTTAAGTGCAACTGTAGATGAGAATGTCATCGAAGAAAACAAGGACACATTTTCTGAGATATGGTTTGAGGAGGTGGTTCATAAGGCTCTGAAAAGTAGATGGGGCATTACAAAGTCCGAATGGCATGACCGGGAACTCATAATGGCCTTCATGAGTTATGAAAGCAGTCTTTGGAATGTCGACTTCTTTCATGCGAATTTGGTGGTAGCCTAAGCGAAGATCCAACTTAGTGAAGAATTGATCCCCATTTAGTTCATCCAGAAAATCATCAACAATCGGGATAGGAAATTTATGTTTGACTGTCAACTTATTGAGGGCCCTAAATTTTAGACACATACACCATTCCCGATCTTTCTTGAGCACCATGACCACCGTTGATGAATAAGGACTAATGTTGGGACGAATGACTCCTGCTTCCAAAAGTTCCTTGATTATTTTTTTTTATTTCATTCTTTTGGGTAAACAGATATCTATATGGGCGCACATTTGGTGGTTGGTCCCCTGGAACCAAAGTGATGCTATGATCATGTTCCCCTCTCGAGGGTGGACGCTCGTGAGGCTTGTCAAAGACTGGCAGAATGTTATTTAAAATCTGTTGCATCTCAGGATGAATCGGAAGAGAATTGGGTTCAACAGCCTGGATGGCATTAAATTGAGCTATAGCTCCATGATGGCCCTTTTTTAACAATTTTTCCATCCTATGTGAGCTGATGATAGAGGGAGCTCCCGCCTAGAGTCCGCGGAGGGTATGTGTGGAGTTGTTCTGCTTAAATCTCATATATAACTCCTAGAAATCCATTGTGATTGGCCCAAGTGTGGGAATCCATTCAGCACCGAGGACAATGTCGCATCCTCCCATGTGTATGGAAAACATGTGGGTCTTCACTGATAATCCCCCATTTGAAGTTTGAAATTTTCACATTGACCTTCACATTTCATTGTTCCCCCATCCGCAATTTGGACTTGGAAGTTAGAAATTGCTCGTACAAAACAATGCACTGCTTCCGCGACTCTTTGATGGATAAAATTATGTGTACTTCCACTATCAATCAAGACTATTACTGGGCGGTGCTTAATAAAACCTCCGATTTGAGAGTTTGAGGTGAATAAATCCCTGCCAAAGCATGTAGCGAAATAATTGGTTCGTTAGGGACATTGCCCTTCTGGTTGTCCTCTTCATCCTCCTCAGGTTCCTCAAGTGGTGGGGCTTCCTCCGATGAGATGTAATCAATAGCATCAATTTGAAAGAATTTGGGCTCCTTGCATTTATGACCTGGGGAGTATTTTTAATCACAGTAGTAACATAATCCCTGCTTTCTTCTTTTTGCCATTTCTGCAGGTGACACCTTTTGAACCTTAAGTGTTTGAGTAGTGCTGTGAGCCTGTGGGGGCTGACCCTTGGTGGTGAAATTTGGGTGATTGGACTAGGCCACTAATGCACATTCAACTTTACGAGCTACCTTGCAAGCCTCCGACCATGTGGGAGGGTGGTGCAGTCGGACGTGAGCTTGTATGGCCTCTTTAAGACCACTGATAAAACATTTCTTGTAGAACGCATCTTGGAGACCCATAGTGCGTAAAGCTAAGGTTTCAAAGGCTGTAATATATTCGTCCATTGTGCTAGTCTGTCAGAGCTTAGTGAGATGACCCAAAAAAGCAGAGTCATGGTCAAAGCGCTCTATAAGATCTTTTTTGAAGATGTCCCAAGTCAAGGGCCTTCCATTGCAACGTTGATGCCATTGCCACCATTGCCATCTTCCATTGTCCAAGTACATGCTCCCCACCATAAGCTAAGTCTCATTATCTAAGATGTAATTTAGATTGAAATACTGCTCCATTTGTGCTACCCATGTTGTCCGGTGAGAACCATCAAATTTATGCATATCCAGGTTGGGTGGTTGTAGACGAGATTTTTGGTGGGTGCCCCAGAGGTGAAGAGAGTGGCTAGACTCACCCTCATTGTGTTCATTGCCAATATACGCCTCCTCACGGGCTTTCGCCTTGCCCTTAGAGAGTGCATTAGTTATTGTCGTCAACTGATCTTGGAGGTCTTTCAAGGATTGTTCAAGTTTTTCGATCTTCTAACTGGCCATAACTTGAGCTCTAGTTTCTACCATGCACCGATCCGATGTACTGGAAATTTGGGACCGCCTGATTTTTTTTGGCACTAACAATTGAATGGTACCACCTTGCTCAGCTCGTCATCCTGATTCTTATGGGCTAGATCACCAATAAGTGCCCCAGGGTTTTCTTTTATTTTTACTGAAAACTCCTCACGGAGTTTTACTCCTTGCTTAGGAATACTGCAATAGCTGAATCCCCAAAATGTCAATGCTACCAAAAGTCCTACGAAAATCACACCCCAGTATAGGAACCCACACAACTACTCAGATCTAGATGGCGGATCTGGTGGATCTGAGAGATCTGAATGGTTGATTGGATAGATCTGAGTGGCGGAACAGATTTTTGCTGCAGATCTAATGGATCTAATAGATCTGAATGGTTGTTCTATTAAATCTGAGCCGCCGGACTAATTTCTGCTGCTACTGCAAACCCCACTTGCGAGATCTGATCTGGCAGAGATTATGCGTGATCTAGAGATAGAAAAGGGAACTATGGTCTTGAGGAGTGTCAGGTGCTACAGATCACAATATACATAAGGGTCTGACAGTAGTACTCGACCCAATTTTTCAGGGCACTAACTAAGGAGGATCAACCGTACCCTTAGCCGTACAACCCGACTACCCTATCTTACGGGTGAGTAATCTCTCCGAATGCTGTTCTCGGTGTATTGTAGCAACAAGACGGGCGACTTTTTATCTATGGTGAGGTTTCAAGGGAGCTAGGGGCTTCCGATATACTAGAGGGTACTTGGAAGACAGTCTGTGCGTGGTTATGTCTAATGCGCTACTACTCGAAGGGGTACCCACAAGGGTTACAAGGGAGTCCAACAAGTGTGACCACCTCTTGTATTTCCTGTGTGCATGCCTCCCCAAATCCACAGGTTTATGCACTCAACGACAGATCTCATGGTTTAAAGACGCCGGAACACGTCTTTAGCCAAAACAAAATTGCTAAAAAATGGATATCCCACCAGCCCTGGAAAGCGCTTTGATACCACTTGTTATTCTCTTAACCTACAAGATGATACAAGAATACCAAATATGTGCAGAAATATACCCAGAACATAGAACAATGAGAAATAACAACAAGTATTTTATTATTCAAAAAGTAATGTTCACTTGCCTCTTCGAGGGGGCAACCTCCAATAGAGCAGAGCTCGATTACCAAATAAGACACGATGCTCCTTGCAGGGAGTCTCTATCATTTATATATGACTCATACATGCAATACCATGGAGAAATACCATGGTTCTTATTAATACCATCTATCTAATACCATAGCCCATTTGCAACTAATTGTGTTCCCGTCATTAAATGCGGGTTAACCACTTACAATTATTAATATGGGTTTTGTTGACTCTTTAATTAACTATAACTATGACTCGATCCTACTACATAAATAAGGGGGTTAGGGTGGGACCCTAACATATTTTCAAGTCCATGTACCAAATGTCAAATTTTATAATGTGATCCAAATATGGCTTTCATCTGACATCTTTTACAAGCAATTTTCTCCATTTCCACTAATGTTTTCTAATTCTAATCCACATAGCATTCAATACCTGGTTTATGATAATGTGAATTACTTTATAAAACATCTTATTTGTATGGTAAGTGAAGTCATGATTTTTATGCAGGACTTTCCATTGATAGATCTTTTGATGTGTAAATATTTCAACATATCGCTTCGACATTTGTTTCCATAGAATAATGATGGAATACTCATTTCTTCTCAGTATTTATCTTTGAAAATTTCTAATGACACATATTCGTAGTTAGTGCAATTTTAATTTGTTTATTTAGATGGCCATGGATAGTATGGAGGCTCCTTAAGGAAAAGCATTCTTCTTGAAGGAGCCAATGTTTTTCTTTGCATTTGAGGACCCAAATACTCCATGATATTATTTTCATGATTTCGGTTTTCTAGAGACACAAAAATAATTCGTGATTACTTGATTCATCACTAAATAACCATAGTTCCTCCTAATTCATCCCAGAGTTACAAATTAATCTTTCTTCCCCATTTCTTATTATCTTGATGTGGTTTGTTTTATTCTATTAATGAGTGATTTTGAACCCCGAGTAGCCCAGTGTTTGCTTCTCTTGGACCTCATTTAGTAACCATATGGCGATTCTTAAGATTTAAGCACAACCTAGTAATCAAAGTTGGTGTTAGAAAGGGGAAGATGTATCTTTACCTTTCCAGGCCCTGGTTAATTCTAAAAAGTTGGGATCATCTAGATCCTTGTCTTCAACTTGTTCTAGGGTTTTATTTGACCATTTTGACACAACAAAGAGAATGACCAATGGTAAAGGAGGTGAGGTAATGGATTCAAGAGGAAGCATGGAAAAAGAGAAGGGGTTAATAGGAGGTGGAGGTTGGGAAGCGTCTGACGAAGGAGAGGGTTTAGAGGACAAGGGAGGACCCATAGAATACTTCATTTTAACCTCAGGGGGATGCTCAATTAAACTCAACCTCTTTCACCTCTGAATAGTTCACTTGCGAAGGGTGATGTTAAGGGTTTATGTGTTTGTTATCAACAATGGTGAAGTCATCATTATCTTAGCCTGAAGATGGGGTTATATTCTCCTTTCAAGCTAACATAGGACAATTGGAGAATAAATTTCCATATTCATGGCACCATTGATAATGGAAGGGAATATGCTCATAATCAAGAGTCTATATCCAAAATTCTTATTGGTAAATAAATCTTAACTGAATGAAAGAAATAAGGTCCATTCTCAAAAACCTAGTTACGTTCCTCTGAACTAGCAAAGACCATAATAGAGAAACCCTTAGCCCCAAATTCTAGTTTGATTTCACCTTTACGTTTGCATTTATTTTGAACCCATTAGGATACAGATTTTTCTAATGGCTAGATGCCTATAAATTTTCCAATGAGCACATGATCTTGCATATACTATACATACTCTTTGATGTGATTTGAGAAAACCTCAAATTTGGGGTATATTGTTGCTTTTAGAAAGCAACTTCCTGGTCGCCATTTACTAGAGTGAGTAGCATTATGGTGAGGGTTTCACTATTTTCAATTAGGGTTTGGGCCAGATGAATTGGGAATGGAAGCCAATACCGATTGAGATTGTTGCCTCCTAAGACAATCATACTGTATGAGGAAGTGTTGCTCCTTCCATTGGAATTTTCCATAGAACAAGTTGTAGGGAAGGGAACCAAGACCACAATAGCTAGGATTTGAAGTTGGAATCAAATATTATTCAAAACTCATATATTCTTTGAAATAAATAATGTTACATGCAAAAACAAAGAATTATTAATTAGTGAATTAAGAAATGGTTATAAAATAGGAAAATACATCTCACAATAATGCATTGAGAACATTTTTCGATAATATTGAAATTGTAAAATTTCTACTTCAATATTTGGTAGTGATCTAAATTTCATAAATACTTTATAAAATACCATTTAATGTAAATGGATATCGGAATTAAGGAAATGTTAAAGACAACTATTAATACTCAACGTTCTCCCATAAAAAAATACTTAACATAATTTCATGGTCATATGCAATAGAGTCAAAGGAAATTTATGTTTTCAATACAATAAAAATTTATCATAGTTATAAAAAAGAAAAACTCTATGAAAATGCATAAGGAAAAGGTCACAAGATATTCATCATAATCATGTGGAAAGGGATCACAAGACACCCTATAAAAAACCAATAACTTGTAATATGAACTGGTCACATTAGAAAAGTCTAAAAAACATGTGTTGTGAATGGGAATTACTTGTAATCTGAATTGGCCACATTATAAAAGATTCAAAAACATGTAATGTGAATGGGACATAAAAAAGAAAACAAAAACAAGAAATCTCTTCTTTTAGTATGGACATTAAATTATAATAAAGTTTCTCCTAAAAATAATCATCTTAACTCAAACTCATATAATTGTTTGATAGTTATAATCTAGTATGTATTATTAATTGTTTTCAGACCTAGTAGGGACTACTAGGTCTGAAAACAATTAATAATACATACTAGATTATAACTATCAAACAATTATATGAGTTTGAGTTAAGCCAACAACATAGAAACTCTCTCAAATTAAAATAATTATACTACACCCTTTAAAATTTATTGAATTATTAAAATTGATTCAATAGGAAAAAAATATAATTTAAGTAATTGAAATAAATGTAACATCACCGTGTTAGGGAAGAAGATGAATATTTGTTTTTTTTTAACTTCTCTAACAAATTTTTTCTCTTTGAATATCTATACAATTAAAATTAATTAAGTCATAATTGAAGAAAAAAATTTCAATTAATATACAATCAAAATAAATTCATTGTGTATTGCCTCCCGACTAGAGAATCCAATTGAATCCATATTTTGCAAATTGTCTCACTACATAGGTTTTTATATTTTCAATGGTGTTACCTTCCCTTTGGATTTGATAGTGATGTATTACGAAAAATAACAAAAACTACGTCCAATGTCCAAAATACATCAGAATAGCCATTGGCCATTCTTGAAGTCATAACTTCTTCTCATGGATATTCAAATATTGTTGGATCATCCCATTGCACAAGTTATATTTTAAATCCAAAAATTCCATAACATAACTTATCAGTTGACGCATTGCCAATGGTGATTATTTGCATTTTCTACCCGATTTTATGTCCATTGTACATTTAGATATCCAACACTTATAGAGTAAGTTAAATGTGCTCTATACCATGCCCCTTTGATACATAAAATCTTAACTTCATGATACTCATATAATGGAATATATAATTAAAATATCCCTTAGATACATAAAATCTAAACTCCAAGATACTCATTGAACACAAAAGAATATACAATTAAAATAAATATGCTTTCATCCCCCAAAATTTTATACGTGTCATTATAATTAACCGTAGAGATGTGCATGTAAGCAATGTGTCGCACTGTTCAGCATTTGTGGATCCTGGAGTTTCTATTGAAATCTCCATTAAAATCCTACCCCAGAATCCCGGTACTCTATACATCTCATTGTCTGGTGCGTTTCGGATTTTGAATTTCGGCAGGCTATTACTGTTTGCGTTCTTTTCTTCTGAACTCCATGGCGGTTTGAACCAGGGAATGCCGAAGTTATTAGTAGAGCCAAATTGGCCTTGTTTTGGCTTTCTCCATGCTCAGAATCATTTTAGTTTGTTTGGACAGAGGGGAATCATTTTAGTTTCTTTGTACAGAGTGTGAAGGCAAAGGTGTGGATAATGGATTTTTTCACAAAATTATTTTAATTTTTCTATAGGGATATTGGAGGTAAAGCTCTAGATATTGATGCAGTGCAGAGTTTTTTTATGGAATGGGTAGAATTGGAAAGAAAGATATGGTATCCCTGTGAGCGGTTGGGTAAGTCGGCTTTCTCTCCGGAGCGTGCCGGATTTTTGGTGTGGATTTGGTGTATCATCCAGCAGGTATATTGGTGATACTTGGTGTATCATCTAGCATGTGTATTGGTTTGATGTGATTGATGTGATGGATTATATATAATGTATATATTGTACTCCAGAATCTAAAATATATATTTAATTGTTTTTACATTTAGATCTAAAATAATTTAGATTTAAAATATTTTACATTTTCTACAAGTTTAGTAGAAGAGTTGTTTTAGAGATGAAGCCAATGAATTTTCGTTTTAACACATTTTTAAAAAAGCAATGAATTTTCGTTTTAACACGTTTTTAGAAAAGCTCTATAGAAGAAGATTAATTTTGCTTCTGTGAATAGTTATGTTGTGTCATGCTCCATAGAAAAATTTAAACTCCCTACATCAACATCTTCACGGTTCTGAAATTGTATTTACACCAAAAAGAAAAAAAGAGTAATGTAATTGTCATTTCAAAACTGTAGGAGTGTCATATACTAGCATGGCATGTGGTCATATACTCCCATTGCAGGTTTCAGATTTCATTGATGTCGCACACGGCTTTGTAAGTTGGCCGTATCTAGAAACCCCCTTCATAATCTGCGGGTTGGTCATATCTAGAAAACCCCTTCCTCTCTATTGACATAATCCGGGGGTTTAGAACATTTTGTTGATTTTGGCTGCTGTTTGTGTAAATTGTCACAGCGGGTTGTCCGAATTTTCACCGCCAAGTTGCGGTCATCTACTCCGCATATATGTGAAGTCGCAGAAGACCTAGCCAACTAGGGAATTTACCATAAAATCATCACATAATATAAATCGCCCTGTAAAGCTTTTAACAGTCATCTATTATGTCATTTTTCACCTTTTATGGTTAGGATTTAACCTTATCCACTCTTTTATTGTTAGGATTTAACCTTAACCTATTGGGATTTAACTTTTCACCTTTTATGGTTAGGAATTAACCTTATGCATTCTTTTTAAGGTTAGGATTTGACCTTAACCCGTTGGGATGTAACTTTAACTAAATATTCTTGTGAGCTTTTCTTTTCTCAATCTTATGACTTTTTCTTTTCTTTTTATCATCTTCTGAGTTTTTTTCTTTTTTCCTTTCCTATCCTATTTCAATTAGTTCCATTCCTTATGCTTATGCTCATGCTCTTCCTTATTCCTTTCCGTCAGACCCAGCTATTATTCCTGTTAAGATTTTCTGTTTGTAGTCAAATAGGCAAAAACCTCTGAAGGATGACAACAATAGGAATTCAGGTCCTAGATTAGCTCCAGGTTGTTGGGAGGGAGTTAATGCCTCCTATATTTGATGTGAGGGAGTTATGAGGCTGTTAGATTCTCTAGGCTATATAACAGGCAACCATTCGGATGTTTGCTAAGAGAGTGTGAGGATTTCATGATGTAATCTCCTAATTTGATTAATATATTCCTGATGCCTGTGTTTGGTGGACGTAGCCCAGATTGGTTGGGTGAACCACGTTAAAAGCTGTGTCTTATGTGTTTGTGGATTTATTCTCCTGTGTGTTTAATTAATTGCTGTGCACCTGATCCAACAATTGGTATTAGAGCATGTTGGAGGTGCTGCCTGGAGCGCTGGCTGTGTTGGAGCACTGAAGGAGCTGTATAATGCTGGAGTGGCTAGTGTTGTGAGACTGCAGCAGAGGTTCAAGCGTGCTGTTGCGTTGTGCGGTATTGCCTGCTGTATTGCCTGGAGGTGCTGACGCTGGTGCCTGAGATGCATGGACCGCTGTCCTGCATGTTAATGCTGCTGTGGAGCGCGGGTACGTGGAGAGCATGTTTAACTGGCGCGGATCTGAAGGTACTATCATTGCTGTCTGGTGTGTATTACCATTCAAATGCGTAGAGCCTGAAATCGCTGGTGCGTCTGCTGTGAACGGTATGTGGTGATTACTTTCTCCTGCGGTGGTGAAATTAATTGTTTTGAATGCAATTCAGTAAAATCTTGTGACCCAAGTTAATACACCAATTACCATCATTGAAGTCGACTGTTGCTATGTCGTATTACTGCATTGCTTCTGCGCTGGAGGTGTGTTAATGCTGCGTAGTGTTGTGCATGGGACACACCGCATGATTGTTTTTTGAATTGTTTTTTAAAAGGTGTTGTGCGTTAAGAAACCCGTGGTGCATATTTTTTGAGCTGATATAAAACCTGCGCAGAGATTGGAATTGGTTCCATACAATTTGTGCGTATAATTAAAACGTAATACATACTGTTTGTGCGTGTTATGTGAGGCATTACATTGTTGCGCTGCGTATACCTGAAGCCTGCATATACCTGAAGTTTTTTTTTGTGCTGCAAAGTGGCAATACAAGTAATTTTTTTTTTTTTTTAAATCAAAGGCATAGGCAGATTTTTTGTAAAATCAAAGGCATAGGCAATTTTTTTTATTGCTGGTTTGATATTGGAGATTATTGTTTTTTGGCTGATACAAAATGGCGAAAACACAAAGTGCCCGTTTTGAAATTGAAAAGTTTAATGGCAAGAATAATTTTGAGATCTGGAAGGTGAAAATGCATGATCTGCTGGTTCAACAAGGTGTGGCGAAAGCACTGTTGGGGAAAAACAAAAGACCTCATTCCATGACGGAGGATGATTGGGATGAGATGGACGATAGAGCTCTGAGCGCAATTCGGTTATGTCTGGCGGACGATGTTCTGTTCAACATTGTGTCAGAGAAAACCGCCGCAGGCCTATGGACGAAGCTTGAGAAGCTCTATATGACGAAATCTTTGACAAATCGAATTCTCCTAAAACGGTAGCTTTACAGTTTGCGGATGAAAGAAGGTACCTCAATTGCAGATCACCTGAATGTTTTTAATACCTTGTTGGTGCAATTAAATAGTCTAGATGTGAAATTTGATTCAGAGGATAAGGCGATAACTTTATTATGTTCATTGCCCGAATCCTGGGATCACTTTGTTACTTCCATAAGTTTTAGTACATCAGAAATTCTTGAATTTGACGATGTTGTTGGAGCCTTGTTGGCTGAAGAGATGAGGAAGAGGTCGAATGCAGACACCTCGACATCAGAGGTAATGATGGCCAGAGGTCGCTCACGAGAGAGACACTCCGGGGGAAAGCATAGCGACTCTCGTTCAAAATCCAAAGGTAAGAAGCCCAAGGTGAAGTGTTGGCATTGTGGCAAGGCTGGACATCTAAAAAA
This sequence comes from Pinus tabuliformis, assembly GCA_031772625.1. Classification (NCBI taxonomy): domain Eukaryota; kingdom Viridiplantae; phylum Streptophyta; class Pinopsida; order Pinales; family Pinaceae; genus Pinus; species Pinus tabuliformis. The sequence goes on from CM062817.1 coordinate 1,447,892,080, forward strand.
GGATTGTTGGAAGCGAAAGCAGGCTGCTAAAGAAGGCTCTTCAACAGAAAAGAAGGAAGCCAACACCACGGATACAGGTTCATTATCAGGTTCATGTATGAGTGATGAGGTATTGTCAGTTAATATTTCAAAACATGATCAACATTGGTTGTTAGATTCCGGGGCATCTAACCAGATGTGTATACATAGAGATTGGTTTAAAACATATAGATCAATTGATGATGGTGTTGTGTACATGGGTAATGATGTAACATGTAATATTGTTGGGATTGGAAGCATACAACTACAAATGTTTGATGGCACAACCAAAATATTAACTGATGTGAGGCATGTAACAGATTTAAGGAAAAATTTGATTTCATTAGGAGCACTTGATTCAAATGGATATAAAACTATAATTCAAGGTGGAGTTATGAAAATTTACAAAGGCATCTTACTAGTTATGAAAGCTAAGAAAGTAGGAAATCTATTTCAGTTAGAAGGTAGAACTGGGTCAGATCATGTGTCTGTGTCTGAACATGACGGTAGTTCCATTCACTTATGGCATCAAAGATTGGGGCATATGAGTGAAAGAGGATTGAAAATTTTGGCTGACTGAAAGTTACTTCCTAATCTAAGAACTGGAAAATTGGATTTCTGTAAACATTGTCTGTTTGGTAAACAAAGTAAACAAAAGTTTAAAACAGGCAAACATACTAGTAAAGGCATACTTGATTATATCCATTCAGATGTTTGGGGTCCAGCTCCTACAGCGTCATATGGTGGCTCATCTTATTTTGTATCATTCATTGATGACTTTTCTCGGAAAGTTTGGGTCTTCATGTTGAAAAAGAAGTCTGATGTTTTTACAGTTTTCAAGCAGTTTAGAGCATTGGTAGAAAACAACACTGGTAGAACTATCAAATGTTTAATAACTGACAATGGTGGTGAGTTTTCCTCCAAGGAGTTTGACAGCTATTGCAAGGATGCAGGGATCGAAAGACATAAGACCACGGTTTATACTCCTCAGCAGAATGGAGTTGCTGAACGCATGAACAAGACTCTTCTAGAGAGAGCAAGGTGTATGCTGAGTAACGTCGGGTTGCCAAAGGAGTTGTGGACGGAAGCAGTGGCAACTGCTTGTTATGTGATAAACCGATCTCCATCAACGGCAATAGACTGCAAGGTTCCGCAAGAGGTATGGACAGGACACCCTTGTGACTATTCTAAACTCAGAGTGTTTGGTTGTGATGCATATGCTCTAGTGCCCAAACATCAACGAACTAAATTAGATCCGAAATCGAAAAGGTATATCTTTGTTGGGTATGGTGATGGAACAAAGAGATTTAGATTGTGGGATCCTACTACCCGCAAAATCATCATCAACAGAGATGTAAAGTTTAATGAATCCTCTCTTGTCCAGTTAGATGTAGATAGAAGATTGAAACAGGATGATGTATCTGATTTCCAGCATATTCAGTTTGACAACATTTCTAATGATAGTCATAACGACCATAGTTCAGATTCTAGTCATGAACAGGTTTCAGAATCAGATTATGAACAAGGTTCAGATGGAGGACATGAACAGGTCTCAGATGGCGATCATGAAGAAATTCCTTCAGTTGATAGACAGCCAGTTGTGGAAGCACCAGAAACATTCTTAAGGAGATCTACAAGGGTCAAACGCCGTCCGAGAAGGTATGATGATTCAGTTGCTTTGATCGCTAATGATGATGAACCTTTGTGTTATCAGGAAGCTGTAGAAGGTTCAGATAGTGACAAATGGAAAGCAGCCATGAAGGAAGAAATGATGGCCTTAGGTAAGAATGGTACGTGGGATCTGGTTGAACTTCCCAAAGGCAGGAAAACTGTGGGATGCAAGTGGGTCTTCAAGCTGAAATGAGGTGTGAATGATACGGAAGACAGGTACAAAGCTCGGCTGGTTGCAAAAGGGTTTTCTCAGAAAGCTGGCATAGACTTTCATGAGATATTTTCACCAGTGTTTAAAATTGTTTCAATTAGAGTTGTGTTAGCATTAGTGGCTCTGTTTTATTTGGAGTTGCAGCAGTTAGATGTTAAGACTGCATTTTTACATGGTGATTTAGATGAGGAAATATATATGGAACAACCGGAAGGGTTTGTTCAGCATCGCAATGTGAAATTTGTTTGCAGGCTCAAGAAGTCATTATATGGCCTGAAGCAGTCGCCTCGGCAGTGGTATAAGAAGTTTGATTCTTTCATGTTGAGTCAGAAATATGTAAGAAGTGAATATGATCATTGTGTTTATTTCAAACAGTTAAATAATGGCATGTTCATTATCTTAGTGTTGTATGTTGATGATATGCTTTTAGCAAGCAAAAGCATTGAAGAAATCAACAGGTTGAAGACTCAGATGGCAAGGACGTTTGATATGAAAGATCTAGGAGCCGCAAGACAGATTTTGGGCATGGAGATTTTCAGAGACAGGGGCAATGGTAAGTTGTGGCTATCACAACAGAAGTATGTTGAGAAAATACTTTTGAGGTTTGGTATGAATAATGTGAAGCCTGTGTCAGTCCCTTTAGCTTCCCATTTTAAGCTTTCTTCGAGTTTATGTCCTAATACCGATGAAGAAAATGATTATATGTCTCGAATTCCTTATGCCAATGTAGTAGGATGTTTGATGTATGCGATGGTGTGTACGCGACCAGATATTTCTCATGCAGTTGGGGTTGTCAGCATGTACATGGAAAATCCAGGTAAAGAGCACTGGTCAGCAGTAAAATGGGTGCTTCGGTACTTGAGAGGCACAAGTAGTTATTGTATTTCTTATAATAAGAGTAGTGAATATGTTTGCGGATATGTTGATTCCGATTTTGCAGGTGACTTGGATAAGAGAAGGTCAACTTCAGGGTACGTCTTTACTCTTGCAGGTGGAGCTATAAGCTGGATGTCAAAGCTACAGAACATTGTTGCTTTGTCTACTACTGAAGCAGAATACATTGCTGCTTCTCATGCTTGCAAAGAGGTGGTTTGGTTGAAAGGTTTGCTTGGTGATTTTGGTAGGTTACAGGATAACATCAGGTTACTTTGTGACAGTCAAAGTGCAATACATTTGGCTAAGAATCCGGCCTATCATAGTAAGTCAAAGCATATTCCAATCAAATATCATTTTGTAAGACAGGTTATCACTGAAAGGGGAGTCTCTCTTGAAAATGTGCATACGAAGGAGAACTGTGTAGACATGTTCACGAAACCAGTTTTGTTGGTGTTTGACTTCTCTTGGCTTGCAGAAAAGATAAAATAATAATAACAGGGCATCAGGTGAATTGTTGTCAAGGTGGAGATTGTTGAGATTTTCTGTTTGTAGTCAAATAGGCAAAAATCTCTGAAGGATGACAACAATAGGAATTCAGGTCCTAGATTAGCTCCAGGTTGTTGGGAGGGAGTTAGTGCCTCCTATATTTGATGTGAGGGAGTTATGAGGCTGTTAGATTCTCTAGGCTATATAACAGGCAACCATTCGGATGTTTGCTAAGATAGTGTGAGGATTTCATGATGTAATCTCCTAATTTGATTAATATATTCCTGATGCCTATGTTTGGTGGACGTAGCCCAGATTGGTTGGGTCAACCACGTTAAAAGCTGTGTCTTATGTGTTTGTTGATTTATTCTGCTGTGCGTTTAATTAATTGTTGTGCACCTGATCCAACAATTCCGTTCCTTATGCAACCAAGCATTTCAGGAATCGCGACTTCTTCCCCTTAGTATCTCCAGGGGGATAGGGGATGATCGATGGGTGCCCAACTATTAACCCCATTCTTCCCTCGGAGAGTTAAATCCGGGTATGCCAAGGCATATGATTTAGCTGTAACGCTTATGCATTTTGGATGACGTCATATGTCATATGAAGGACATCTTTCAGCTGATTGAAACTCATAAGAGGGCAGAATAGGGGGCATATGAACAGATGTGACATTGGTTGAGGCGATTTAACACAGTAAAACACATAAACGCAGAGCACAGTATACATTAATATTTAATAATGTATATTAATACGTGTTGGTTCGTGTAATTTGCATATCGTTGCTCTGGACGAAGTTCTGCTTTCTGTTTGTCGACAATCACTCATTTTACTGGTATGTCTCGCAGGCTTCATTACTTGCTTCGTTCATTTTTGGCATTCTCTTTTCCGCTTTGGCTGCTTTCTCACTGTCTCGGCTATCGCTTGATTACATTGCTATTTGTATCTAGCGTTTGTCGTCCTTGCTTACTACCCAATGCTCTAAGCAAATTCTGACTCATGCAACACTACCCAGTGCTCTTAGCATGATCATAGAGAGAGTCCTATCACTAACTGTCGGATTTAACTATATACAGACAGTAGTACTCACCGGCATTTTAACATTCAGCTCATTTAAACTCAGTTGGCCCAATGACAGAGTCACAGTCTTAACCTTCTAACTATATACAGACAGTAGTACTATATACAGACAGTAGTACTCACCGGCATTCTTAACATTCAGTTCATTTAAACTCAGTTGGCCGAATAACAGAGTCACAGTCTTTAAACTCAGTTGGCCGAATGACAGAGTCACAGTCTTAACCTTCTAGCAAGCTGCAAGCTCTCAGCTAGTTAAGGTTTACCTTAACTCACTGACCAACCTCTGATCATCAGTAAATCCTCAAGCAACTCAACAGTATCAAAGAATAAGCCAACAACAATTTATTCTAAAAACTCTTTAACAAAGAGACCTAACCTCGGTCATGACTTCCAGAGGCTCCCCTAACATTTTATCTTTTCAATGTGCTTAAAAAAAATAGTTTTTTACTTCTGTAATGCCTTTCTAACAAAATAACAACATATGTATTCCCATTTGGTAATTACTATTTAATGAGTAATGCTTTGGATCAAAGGATTTGGAAGTTCTTCTGAAACAGTAGCCATAGTAGCCATATTCCCAAGAATGGATTATCTTCAGCGGCACATTCTTTCCCTTGATCAAATCCCCTGATCAAATCAATTCCAGGCTCACTGTTGAAAGTCCTGTAATTTGTATTTCGTAAATGCACAGAGATACAGCCATCCTTGGTGATAAGAGCAGGTCCTGGAAGCTCTGATTCCAGAATTCAAAGACCAACCAACAGAGACTCTTTTTAATTCGGTGAATCTGTCTATAGCCAGAAAGGTCCAATAATTATGTTTGTTAATGGTCCAATATCTATCTATGCTTCTTTCAACTGCCAGATTCTGACCTGTTCAGAGTGGAGGCCGTGCCTGATTACTTGGAGGATATTGTTGTCTTCTTGATGATGGGAGTTTTACCCCGTATAACACTGAGGTACAGTGATAATAGTTCGTCATTTGGTCTATAGACTACCAATGCCTTCTTCTTCTTCCAATGCCTCTGTAATAATATGTCAACCGGTAGCATTGGTAGTGACCTTTGGGTGTTTTGAGTTCGAACAAATGAATGACATCTAGTATTGCTTGATATGTCGCCACCAGACGAAAGGTCAAGAGCTCGATAACATTGAAGTCAAAGTGTGCGTCCCCTGTTGTCAATGCTAGCCTCTAGGCACGTGGAAGTCTAGCCAGCATTCCCATTTGATATGGAAATGGCTATCATGGATGCCAAAAACATAAAGCACTCTTAACTTGAGTGCTCTGAAGTAGTATATGATATGACGATTACAACACATACTCCAATACCTTCCCTTGATAGTTATATTAATTTCCTTTTATTGTCCCGAAAGGTATCTAATTTATTTGGACAAAACATGTTGTAGATGATGTCCATAACCCATCATTCAAGAGTGCAACTGATCAACAGCTGAGTATGGTTGACAACTCCACATTTCATTGTCTTTTCAAAGTATGGTTGACAACTCCACATTTCATTGTCTTTTCAAAGCAGCATGCACCAAAATTAAATGCAAAATCTATATTTGTCATGGTTGGCATCGTTGATACTAATTCTTGAACCATTTGATTATCACCTCACTGGCTGGATTGAATGCAAAATCTATATTTCGCATGGTTGGCATCGCTGATACTAATTCATTAACCATTTGATTATCACTAACTCACTGGCTGGATTGAATGCAAAATTTATATTTCGCATGGCTGGCATAGTTGATACTAATGACCATTTTATTATCACTAACTCACTGGCTGGATTGAATGCAAAATCTATATTTGGCATGGTTGGCATCGTTGATACTAATCATATGAACCATTTGATTATCACCTAACTCACTGTCTGTATTGGAGTCAGTGATGATGACTGAAAGTTTCAGCCCATCCAACATCATTATAGAATCTGGTTTGTCCTCCAATAAATGACACCTTTTAACATCTGGTTTGTCCTCCAATAAATGTACCTATTAACATCGTGGTAGCATAATAAACTTATTTTCAAGTATAGGAATTTGATCCTGCCATGACTTCTAAAGACTATTCTTGTCCATTGCACATCCTACAAGTGGATTCTGCTACTCTTTACATTCATTTTGCTGCTCCACCAATCAACTGAATTCCATGGTTGTCCTAACTGAATTCCATAGTTGTCCTCGATACTTCCTGCTTTGCTACTTCAGAAGTAACTTTGCTTTCACCCTCGAGTAGGACTTCCCCTTTTCGTTTTCTGCATGGCCATTTTTCTCTACCTCGACTTTCCCTTTCGGTTTTCTGCATGGCCATTCTTGTCTTGGTTGAGGAAGGTCTTGCAATGGCATATCCTGCAAAGTGCTATAATACGTGTTCTCATTTCCAAACTGTTGATGCTATGAATTTGCCTGGAACATTTTTCCACCACTTCATTCTTGTGCTCTTCATGCACACTCAAATATTGTAATGAATTTGCCTGGGACATTTTTCCACCAATTCATTCTTGTGCTCTTCATGCACGCTCAAATCTTGTAGACTTGACTGTCCTTAGACCTTCACATTCCTGCCACATAACTTCGCTGAATTTTCAGCCTCAACAACAACTAGAATAAACGAATTTCAGATTAGATTTTGGATCTGAAACACATTGAAAAACCCTTGCACTTTCATTTACAATGACGTCACAATTTATTGTTTTCTCTTTAGTAGCCATATGTAACCAGCCTTATTAGTCACTATAACCAATAAATACAAACATCGATTTCCTTTATTTAGAATCCAATTTTATTCAAACATCAATTTCATTTCCTATATTTAGGATCAAATTTTATTCAAACATCAATTTCCTATATATAGGATCCAATTTTATTCTTTTGTCTTTTGTCTTTTGGAACCAACACATGCGATAGAGCCATAAATATTAAGGTGGCTAGCAAGTGATTTATTCTTTCGTCTTCTAGAACTAACACATACGATAGAGCCATAAATATTAAGGTGACTAGCAAGTGATGAAATTATTCGTTTGTTGTCTTAATCTATTTTCGGAATACAGTTTTTCCCTTCAAGCAAGTAATGACTATTCACATTATCCAGATAAAAATTGGGTTTTTTGGACGAATCTGCCAGCTTGCTGTTTTTTGGTGGCTGAAAATAGATCTCTTAACAGATCCTCAAACACGTACAAATTGGATACATATCCAATTTCGGTGGCTGACGTACAAATTGGATACATATCGTGAGCAGATTTGGATCCAGATCCAAATCCATAGAAATGCAAATCCAAATCTATAGAAATGCAAATTCCAGATCCTCCATATGTGCATACAATAACATAGCTTTTAAGGACTATTAGAAGGAATGATTGATGAACAAACTTGTGTAATGCCTTTCTAACAAAATAACTACATTTGGATTCTCATTAGGTAATTACTATTTAATGAGTAATACTTTGAATCAAAGGATTCGGAAGTTCAGATCCAAATCTATAGAAATGCAAATCCTTGATCTCCATATGTGCATCCAATAACAGCTTTGAGGACAATTAAAAGGAATGTTTGAGGCACAAACTTGTGTAATGCCTTTCTAGCAAAATAACTACATTTGTATTCCGATTAGGTAATTACAATTTAATGAGTAATACTTTGAATCAAAGCATAAGGAAGTCCTTCTGAAACAGTAGTCGTATTCCCAAAAATGGAAAGCATGGTAACTTGTATTCCCAAAATGGAATAACTAGTGAACGGGGTAAAATCATTTACTTCCAAGAAAAAACGGTTAACATTTAAAAACGAGTTTAGAAGATATATATCATTGGCAAAAAGGAAAACAAGATTGGCTGTAGACGTGCTTAAGCGGGAGCAAGTGGTTGAGGAAGTTGGTTAGGGATTTTATCATATCATTGCTTCAAGGGGAGGGTAGGTAGTGGGTTTGGTGAACCTTGGGTCTCAAGGTTGGGAGCTTGTCACTAATAGATAGAGAGAGATGTCGACAACAATTGCACTTGAAATTGCCCAGAATTGTGAGCATATTCAGAGAGATGTCTGGTGGCAATTGCACTTGAATTCGCCTAGAATTGTGAGCATATTCAAGTTTAGGATGTCTATACTCACAATGCCTAAAATGCTTTCACTAATAGTTGGCCAACAAATAATGCTCACTGCAATTGACAACTAACTACGAGATGACTGGATTGAATTATTTTGCCTTTGATAAAGCAATTACATTGCCATCAACAATTATAGTAAACAAAACATGTTAGTTGAACTATATGCAGGAAACTACAATACTAATGATGGATTAGTTAATGACGTTGAAGGCATTTTCAGATTTTATTCATCTAATAACAATAGACTTGACATTTTCTGGATAGAATTTTCAGACACAGCGATTGAGAAACAACAAAGAAACAAATTCAAAGAGCTATACGAAATAAATATCTTGTCAAGTTGGACATCAATCTTTCGAATTGCAAAACCACTAGCAATGTCTCATAACAATTTACAAATCACAATTTGAAAACAATTTCCAATGCCAATCTTTCGAATTGCAAAACCACTTGTAACCACTAGCAATGTATCGTAACAAATTACAAATTACAATTTGAAAACAATTTCCAATCCAATTAGCCTACAAAACCACTTGTAACCACTAGCAATGTATCGTAGCAAATTACAAATTACAATTTGAAAACAATTTCCAATCTAATTAGCCTACAAAACCACTTGTAACCACTAGCAATGTATCGTAGCAAATTACAAATTACAATTTGAAAACAATTTCCAATCCAATTAGCCTATGCATGAACAACACACTGAACGACAAAACCACTTGCAACCACTAGCAATGTATTGCAACAAATTACAAATCACAATTCGAAAACAATTTCTACCACTTGTAACCACTAGCAATGTATCGTAACAAATTACAAATTACAAATTACAATTCGAAAACAATTTCCAATCCAATTAGCCTGTGCATGAACAACACACCGAATAACAAAAGAAGCACATAATAGACAAAAGAGTTATGTTGATGCTCACAAAACTGATAGGAAATATGAAGTAGGAGATCAGGTTTTCATCTGCGTCAAACCAAATAAAAGCACTATTTGATTCGAAAAAGGGACAAAGTTGTTACTCTGATTTATTGGACCATTTAAAATCATGAAAAGAGTTGGACCTATCGCCTATTGTCTTGCACTGCCACCTCACTTGTATAAAGTTCATAATGTATTTTATGTATCTATATTAAGGCATTACATAGCTGACCAATCTCATAACGTTCAATGGAAGGAACTGCAGGTATCAGATGAAGGAATCATATCGGTCGAACCATTACGTACATTGGAACGTAGGGTTCGACAGTTCAGGAATCATTTAGTAGACCAAGTTAAGGTCCAGTAGGACAAGTATAGTCATGGATCGGCAACTTGCGAAGATACAGAAATCATATGTTAAAAATACCCCAACTTGTGTCAATTTTGAAGAACTTTAAACCATGTTTTGTATATATTTACTTTATTTTAAATCATAAACTCAGAACCATTTCGGAAGGATCACATATAACGTGAATTTTTATGATATGTTATCTGTTTAATTCAACTAGTACGTGGATATCAAGACGGAATATGATATTGATCTTACAGAATTATAGTTATCAAAGTAGAATTTAAATATTTGAGTAATTTTGCTTCTGATGAGAATTAAGATATTATAATTTTGTTTCATTTATACATATCGATATGATTGATGAAATAGAAATAAAAAAATGCTTACATTTTAATATGAAAGCTAAATAACATGAGTAGGATATAGCCAAGTATGTTATACTGTAGTTGTATAAATTATACATAAACTATTTATTTTGAATATATTGATGCATATTTTATAAATGTATGGACAAGTGTTTATGTTGTAGATAACATCATTACCAAGATGATCACGTGATGACAAAAACTTCAGAACAATTAAGCCTCAAAGAGATTCCATGATAGGGTGTTGACCTTGGTCCCACGAGGAGGGGTGGAGGTATTACCCACCGTTTATCCTCCAAAACCTAGAGTCATGGGAGGACTGTGCGAATCACACTCCCCTAGACGTGTGATGATGACTGCCATATGTCTATTGGGCAATCAGGTTGATATGATCAACGTTGATACCCTTGAGAGCCTATGAATGGTTAATCAGCATAGCTGATGTCATGGCACACTCCAATAGAGGACAGATAGCATAGAAGCGGAAGAGATTAGGAAGGATAGGATGATTCTAGAATAGCTTGGGAGTTTGGTTGGGATCTATTAAAATTATAAACCTATCAACGTTCAAATCACAAATTTTAAAGTGTTCTCACAATTATAAATGAAAATTCAATCACATAACATAATCCTTACATACCCTAAAGGAATTATCGATATACTTTATAAACCCTTAACTTCGGGACGAAGTTTTCTAAAGGAGGGGTGTATGTAACAACCTATCTCAAATCACGAACATCATAGCAATATTAGCATGCATGTAAGGCATGCATATGATAGCTAAATATGCATGCATCATATACATTGCACTAGCAAATATATATATATATCAACTATTCATAGAGAATGTCTAAATATAAGATAAATGAATTAATTATCAAAAGTGTTAATTAAATACCCGATTCTCGTAAATAGAAGAAATATACATTTAGAAATATAGTGAAAATGCTGAGTTTATTCATAGGTTTATCAGCTCATATATAACCCAAAATGTATATTAAATAAACTAAACCCATAAACTTTATTATTAAATCAAATATGTTATAAACATAAAATAATATTTAATATTTAAAATCATTATGGCCATATACTATTTAATAAATTAAAACACCAACTTTCATAATTGAAAGTGATACCACTCGATGTTATAAGGGGATCTAATTCAATTAAAGGCAAAAAACATGACAAAGTAACCACTCCTTAACAAAAAAAAATATCCTTTCATAAAGGCAGTGAATGAATACGTAGAGGTGAAGGGACCTCTACTATTTAAAGGGAGGAAGGAGGATTTCAAAAGGGGGAAAAATGAAGAAAAATATTTTGGGCGTTAAGGTAAAAACACAGTTGCAAGAAGGATAATTGGTAATAAGAGATTACAGATAATAAGAACTGAGTTTAATTGTTTTGAAGTTTTTGGGCATGGGGAAACAGTTTGCATCAATTGAGAAGCATCCTGGACTGAGTACCTAGGTTGTACTTAGTTTGGCTGGGAGGTTATGGTATTTTGGTAACGAGAGCGAGAGCTGGACCAATTCTAAAGCCTCTTCATTCGCAGGAAACCAGGTAGGTACTTCTCATAAAATAAATCAATTTGATATATGAAATTGTTAAATTTTAAAGCAGGTTCATGAAGAATTCATATTCTGTTCACATGGAATAGCTTTTTAAATTATTTAGAGTCCTTACATTTATAGATGTTTAAATTATTTACAGTCCTTACAAAACAATTTCAAATCCAATGAGTCTGTGCACGAACAACACACTGAACAAAAAAACCACCTGCAACCACTAGCAATGTATCGTAACAAATTACAAATTACAATTGGAAAACAATTTCCAATCCAATTAGCCTATGCATGAACAACACAGAGAACACAAGGACTGACATTGGATCAGCTTGCATTCAACCCAACTGGTGTCACAAAACATGGTCTAGTCTATATTGCACTCATTATACTTGATTAGAAATTGGCCAAGGAAAACTTCCATGTGAAAAACAAGATATTAGACGAAATGGTACGACTAGAAACAATTGCTACATGGGAACTAGAATTTGCACAAAAAATATCTGAAAATGTTTTATCAATTGCAACTCTAAACACACGTAGTCAACATGCACATGTTAGTGACATGATCCATCACAAAGACTTAATGGACAATATGATTTTCCATTTTCAAGAAACTCATTTTCACATTCTGCCATCAAACAAAGAATTATTTCCTTTCAACTTTGCAATTTCACATTCTACACATGGCATCTTTACTTGTATAGATAAAAAAATAACCATCAAAGTAACAAAGACTTTTGGTAAGAACAAAACTGAACTTACATTAATCTACATGTACTTTCAACAGCTAATTTGTTTAATGAACATTTATGCAGCACCATTTGAACAAGTATCTACAATAATACAAATGATTAGAGAAGAAAAATTGCAAGCTACACTTACCAATTGTGTTTTCTTAATCATTGGTCACTTCAACATTGACATCTAACTACAAACATCGCATAGCAAAACCCTTTTCCAATATATAGAAATGGAAAACTTGTAAGAAATAACAAGTAAATTATCTTCCCAATGAAAAAAAATAATAGATCATATTGGACAAGCTTGCTTATCAAACAATGTGAAATTAATGTGACATGGGCATACTGAGTTGACTATAGCATATTCTATGTTCTACTACATCTCTAATCACAATTTTCTATACAATTGGCTAAATATCCCATTGGAACAAAGTCTATGTTTTCCACTTTTACATTTATTGTTTCCTCAAAGTAATTCACATATGTAACAACACATTGAATGGTATTATGGACATATTTACTATTGAATACAACATATTTTACTTGCAAACCTAATGGCTTGTAGTCGTGTTCTGTTTACAGATAAACAATATGAAAATACAACATGATGACATTCCCACTGCGGACACCTACAACTCCTCTGAACCTGAAAAAATGTAAGTAAACATCCTTTATGTCTATTCTTGTAAGTTTTCTAACGCAGACAATATCCTAATTCAGATTCATTTAATACAGATTTGTAGACAATATGCTAAATTATATTCATTTAATACAGATCTGCAGACAAAAACAACAAGATGAGTCTCAAATAAAGGCAAAACATGTAGAATACAATGCGATCACAATACAAGAGCTTAAAGCTTCAAAGTGGCAACAACCTTTCGCAGCGACGTGCTTGTAACATATAAAACAACAGTTGATCGAGCACACTGAGTGGAGTTGTTATGTGCTGATCTAGTTGACAGCAAAGGAGACACGACAATTACATTGAATGTGCCACACAATCTCATTACTCATTTTGAAGCCAAACTTGTTATTGGCCAAGGAATTTGTATGAAATATTTTAAGATCTTTGCACAAAACAATTTATGAACACGAGGATTGTAGTTGCATATTAGTTTTACATGATAGAAGCACTATAAAAACAATACCAACCATTTGCTAGGAGTACAAGTTTGTGCCAACAACAACAATTAGGAAATTCACAACCTTGAGATCTCCATTCGCAATAGGCACAATGGCCGCTCTTGTCACATATAAAATACAGACAAGGCTTCAATATGCACTGGACATCAAAGATGGCCAATCAGAAGAAAAAAAAGCTATAGTATGTACAAACTCAATCATGCATACTTTTGCACAACATCAATAGACGTTTAATCTCATCCTATTTAGCACAACGATGAATAGCAGGTCTTCTCCAATTTAGCACAGTGATGAACAACATGTCCTTTTGACGCATTGTTGTATGTAATTGATAACATTTTATTTTCTCTACCAAAAAGTAAAAGTCATATGGAATTATGATTTTGTTGATTTTTGCGCTTTCAAATATAAGAAAGTCTCTTATAGGGTTTTCCTGGTACAGATCGCCGGAGAATATCATTTCAACATTACCTAAATATGAAGTTGGCATGTGTAAAATTTGTCGGAGTTGCTTATCAATTTGTTATAGCATTGTTGCACCAACAAGTGATGTCTTGTCTATGATAACTACAAAACTACACACACTTGTTGGGAGTGCTTTGATAATGGGTCTTTTGTTGTTTAATGAAGGGAAATCTACTTTGTTAAATGGAAAGTAGAATGTAGAATGAAATGTGACACCACTGGCATTGACTACAGTTTTTCCCGTATATGCAATGATTATTCTTTTAGTTGTGACAGGTTATAAGGCTATGCCTCATTATGCATGCGTACTAAGCACAACGCAGTTGTTGGGAGTGATTTGATAATGTGTTTATTTTTTCATTGTTTAGTGAAGGGAAATCTGCTTTATTAAAGGGAAAATAGAATGCAGAATGAAATGTGAGACCACCGACATTGACTGCGGCTTTTTCCACATATGCAATGATTATTCCTTTTTGTTGTGATGGGTTATAAGGCTATGCCTCATTATGTAGGCATACTAAGGACTGGAAAATTGCTTTATTTGTGTGTCTTTCCTCTTGCGGCTCCTTTTAATAACTGTTGGGTTGTGTTATATTCTTTCCACATAGTTAATAGGGGGTTTGAAGGACACCCGTAACCCCACTTTATGGGGTCCGGGGCAGCGCCCTGGAAAATTTTGGTTTTGGACCATATGTTAGGTTGGGCGGACCCACCTATGGTTTTGTGCATGATTGTCGCACATGTTTTTTGGACACGATGGTTTTTCGGTCCATGGTATTGGACGCGATGGTTTTCGGTCCATGGTATTGGATGCTTCGGCATGTATAAATAATGAAAAATCAAGTTGGTAGTCCCGGTTTTGGGATCCAGGGAAAAATCTTTGTGCATATGTGTTTTATGGGTTATGCTCTGGCACTATTTATTTTCTTTGTTTAAGAATTCGTATGCAGGTAATTTCTGTACAGGGTTAAAACCTACATTTGGTATCAGAGCTGTTTTGGCTTCAAGGGGATGCCTTTGTTGCTGAGGGGTTTCGCTCGGGCCTGTGGTAGACCCTGTTCAGTGGGAGAACTGCGAGATCGATTCTGGTGGTGAAAGAAGATGGCGAGCAGTGGAAAGATAGAGATTGAGAAGTTCAATGGTCAGAATTTTGAGTTGTGGAAACTCAAGATGGAGGATATCTTGGTGGATAAAGATCAGTGGATCGCGGTAGATCCGGGTACTAAACCATCAGGAGTGACCGATGAAGAATGGAAGAAGTTGGATCGGAAGGCAAAGAGCACAATACGATTGTGTGTCTCAGATTCAGTATTGCTGAATGTATCAGGGGAAGCTACGACAAAGGCTTTGTGGGTCAAGTTAGGGACTTTGTACCAATCTAAGTCTCTGGTGAATAAACTGTTCCTGCAGAAAAAGCTATATAACCTGAGGATGAAAGATGGAGACTCGGTGACAGAACATCTGAATGCATTTAATACTGTGGTAAGTCAGTTATTATCTGTTGATATTAAAGTTTTAGATGAAGATAAGTGCATCAGTCTGTTGTGTTCTCTACCAGATTCGTGAGATAGTCTGGTTATTGCAATAGGTAGCAATGCAACTGCTTTGCAGTTTGATGAAATAGCCTCAACCTTGCTGACGGAGGAGATGAGACGGAAAAATATGGACAACCAGAATGGTGATGCCTTGTTTGTACGAAGACGGTCCCAGAACAGAAATAAAAATAAGTCATCGAGTGGGAGATCTAAATCTCCAGGAAAACCTACAAAGGTGGTGTGCTGTAAATGCGGAAAGGAAGGGCACTTCAGAAGGGATTGTAAATCTAAAGCTCCTGATAAAGGAAAGGGATCTGATGACGCTCCTTCTGCAGAGGCGAAAGCCACCTCAGATGAAGGTGGGGATGTGTACTTGGCTTCTTCAAGTACACATGTAGATCATGAGGCATGGTTGATTGACTCAGGTGCATCCTTTCACTTCACTCCCCGTAGAGAGTGGTTCTGCGAGTATGAGAAATACGATGGTGGTGATGTCTTCTTAGGAGATGATAGGAAGGCTAGAATCATTGGTCGGGGAAAAGTAAAGTTGAAGTTGGAAGGTGGAAGGGTTAGAACACTTCCGGGTGTTCTACATATTCCTGCATTGGCTAGAAATATGATTTCTGTAAGCAAGTTGGATGATGCAGGTGTAAAGACGGTGTTCGATAAAGATACCTGCAAGATGGTTCGAGGAGCACTGGTATTGATGCGGGGAGTTCGGATTGGAACTTTGTACAAGCTACAAGGTAGCATTGTTGTTGATGGGTGCAATAGTTCTATGGTTCCTGAAAATGGAGTAGAAAATCTAGTGGTCTCTGGAGAGAAGACCATGTTGTGGCATCAAAGGCTTGGACATATTGGAGAGAAGGGCCTTCGAATACTTCATGGTAAAGGTATGGTAGAAGGTATGAATGATAGCTCTCTGGATTTTGATTTCTGTGAAAATTGTGTGTATGGGAAGCAGAATCAGGTGAGTTTCCCCTCTGGTGGTAAGAGGACGAAACAAATATTAGAGCTTGTGCACAGTGATGTGTTTGGACCTGTGAAGGTTCCATCACTGGGTAAGTCTATGTACTATGTATCATTCATAGATGACTTCTCAAGGAATACATGGATATATTTCCTTAAGAAGAAATCTAAAGTCTTTGACAGGTTTAAAGAATTTAAGGCTCTGGTGGAAAATCAGACAGAGAAGAAGATAAAGGTGCTGAGGATAGATAATGGTGGAGAATTTTGCAGCAAGGAATTTGATGAATTTTGTAAGAAGTGTGGTATAGCACGGCAGAAGACTACTCCATATACACCTCAGCAAAATGGAGTCGCAGAAAGAATGAACAAGATGTTGATGGAAAGGGCAAGAAGCATGCTCAGTGGTGCCGGGTTAGGACAGGAATTCTGGGCAGAGGTGGTGGATACTGCATGTTACCTGATCAACAGATCACCTTCATCAGCGTTGGAGGATAAGACTCCACAAGAAGTATGGACTGGTAAGAAACCCTCTTTTTCACATCTAAGGGTATTTGGATGTGATGCATATGTACATGTTCCAAAGGAGAAACGAACCAAGTTGGATAGTAAATCTGAAAAGTGCATCTTTATTGGGTGTAAGGATGGTTTAAAGGGTTATAAGCTTTGGAACCCAGTCACACGGAAGCTTGTGTACAGCCGAGATGTGTTGTTCAGAGAGGTAAAAGATGTTATTCAACATGAAGTCCAACCAAAGGAACCTGAGAAGATATAGTTTGAGCCAAAGGAGGAAGAATCAGACTCTGCAGCAGAGGAGGAATCAAAAGATGAAGAGCCACAAACTCCGGCTGTGAGAAGATCAGTTCGAGAAAGAAGGAAGCCAGAAAGGTATAGTCCATCTGATTTCAGTTCAAATTTTGTTTTTTCTGTTACTGATGATGATCCCAGAACTGTGAAGGAAGCAGTGGATTCAGAGGATGGAAAACTCTGGAAAGAGGCCATGGTCGATGAAATGGCATCTTTGCACAAAAATGAGGCTTGGGATTTGGTGGAGTTGCCGGCTGGAAGGAAACCCATTGGAAGCAAATGGGTGTTCAAGAAGAAGACAAATGCAGAAGGAAAGGTGGAGAAATACAAAGCTCGGTTGGTAGCAAAAGGTTATTCCCAGGTGCCGAGAATTGATTTTGGTGATATTTTTTCTCCTGTTGCCAAGGTAACTTCTATTATATTACTTTTATCTGTTGCTGCTGCTTTTGATTTTGAGGTAGAACAGATGGATGTGAAGACAACATTTCTTCACGAGGATTTGGAAGAGTAAATCTACATGAAGCAACCTGAAGGCTTTGCGGTGAAGGGTAAGAAAGAACTGGTATGCAAGTTAAAGAAGTCTCTGTATGGGTTAAAACAGTCACCAAGGATGTGGTATCAGAAATTTGATACATTTATACGAGGACTTGGCTTCACCAGAAGCAAAGCAAATCATTGTGTGTATTTTAAATTAATTGGTGAAGGTATTATTTATCTGGTCTTGTATGTGGATGATATGTTGTTGGTTGGAAATGACAAAGAAATTATCCAGGATTTGAAGACCCAATTGTCGTCCAAATTCGACATGAAAGATCTTGGTGCTGCAAACTATATTTTGGGCATGGAAATTAAAAGAGATCACTCAAAGAGGAAGCTCTGGTTAAACCAAAGGAAGTATGTCGAGACAATACTCCAGAGGTTTAATATGCAGGATAGTAAACCGGTGAAGGTTCCTATTCCTGTAGGTGTGAGGTTATCAGCTGAACAGTGTCCCAAGACACAAGAAGAGGAAGAGGACATGTCTCGTGTTCCATATGCAAGTGCAGTGGGTATCCTGATGTATACAATGGTCTGTACTAGACCAGACATTGCACATGCAGTGGGAGTATTGAGCAGGTTTATGTCAAAACCTGGGAAGGAGCATTGGACAGCAGTGAAGCGGGTTTTCAGGTATTTGCGTGGCACTAGTGATTATGGTTTGTGCTACCAAGGAAGACCAGGATTGGACAGAGTGTTGGATATTCATGGCTTTGTTGATGCAGACTGGGCTGGAGATCTGGATCAGAGAAGATCTACAAGTGGGTATGTGTTTAACCTATTTGGAGGTGCAGTCAGTTGGATGAGTAAGAAACAATCTGTAGTGGCACTATCAACAATAGAGGCAGAATACATGGCAGCCACTCATGCAAGCAAGGAAGCAGTTTGGTTGCAGAGATTGTGTTCAAGTGTGGGGTTAGTACAGGGAGCTATAAGAATAGACTGTGACAGCCAAAGTGCAATTTTCTTGGCAAAGAACCCTGCTTATCATTCAAAGACAAAGCACATTGATGTTTAGTATCACTTTGTGAGGGATATGATAGAAGACAGAAAGGTGTTGCTGGTAAAGGTGTACACTTTGAAGAATACTGTAGATGCATTGACAAAATCTGTGAGCTCTGAGAAGTTCTCTTGCTGTAGAGAAGCAATGGGAATCTCAGGGCTGAAAAAATGACTAAGCTCTCCTGTGGCCCCCTGTGGAAAGAAAACAACAAGTGGGAGATTGTTGGGTTGTGTTATATTCTTTCCACGTAGTTAATAGGGGGTTTGAAGGATACCTGTAACCCCACTTTATGGGGTCCGGGGCAACGCCCTGGAAAATTTTGGTTTTGGACCATATGTTAGGTTGGGCGGACCCACCTATGGTTTTGTGCATGATTTTCTCACATGTTTTTTGGACGCGATGGTTTTTCGGTCCATGGTATTGGACACGATGGTTTTCGGTCCATGGTATTGGATGCTTTGGCATGTATAAATAATGAAAAATCAAGCTGGTAGTCCCGGTTTTGGGATCCAGGGAAAAATCTCTGTGCATATGTGTTTTATGGGTTATGCTCTCGCACTGTTTATTTTCTTTGTTTAAGAATTTGTATGCAGGTAATTTTTGTACAGGGTTAAAACCTACAATAACAAATGGATTATTTCATCTCGTCTATACAGTTTTATCATTATGACATCAGTGACTATTCTTGCTTGCTCTTTGTTTAACTGTTGCATATAGTTATAGTACTCTATGTCTTCAAGGTGTGGTTGTTTCACAATTTTTGTACAGCCTTGTCCCAAATCCACCCTCCAAAAGTCAACGCAACACTTCGTCTAGCCTAGGAAAGGCTGTCCATGTAAAGCTGCAGTCAAAGAGGGTAAGACATTGGTCAAAGAAGCCCTAAATCACCCCAAACAGATCGTTGTACCCTCTTGCGTCCTCGCTACCCTAATATGCATCCTCACAATGATGCCCTAGAAATCTGCATCCTTCTTCCAGGCTGCCCAAGAGATTTGTGTCCTCCTTCCTTGTGTATATCCAAGAGACAAGGAATAGATGAGAGGATGAGAGTGAGTGAAATGAGACATAATGTCTCCTCTTTTTATATGCAACGTTGAGGTTAGTTGGGGGTTTGCAACACAACTTAACTTGCTGGCCGACCTTGACAAATTGTTAAGAAATACAAATAAATTCATATCTCCATGAATACATGTCAAAATTGGATGATCGTTAGATCAATCCTACACCTATCGATGAGAGGAATCCAAGAAAAATACCAGTTGTCATAAATAAGATGACCCACATGGAGTTTGACCCTAGTTGCAAATTTTAACAGTCTTGCACCTTGCCGCACAAGGCAAAGATTAACCTCCTAGAGACAGCCTCGGGTTGATTTTAGAGCAGTGCCTAGGACAACTTGGGTAGAGGATTTCTTGTGAAATGGTTTGAAAGGGGTGTGCAGCACTCCAATTGTCATGAAATAGAGATGGTGGTTAGGAGATTCAATGTGACCTTTAATGAGGGAATTTTAGGCTAATTTAAGGATTTAAATGCAGGGAGTGTATGAGATAACTTCAAAGAGGGATGGCTTCTTCTTCTAATGGCCTACCCATTGAAATGGAACAGTTTGAACTGAAATTGTTGTGGTAATGAAAAAAGCTAGAAGGAGGAGGAAATCAGCTAGAGAAGGTTGTGAAAACAAAATCTTCAGTTGATGATTTCTGGCAGAAATATGAAAGAAGAATAAGGTGGAATGGGAGCTATAGAGGGAGTTGTTTAAAGACTTCATGTTGTGCATGATAGGTACGAGAATCTGCTAAATAGTAAAGGGTAAATCTGAATAGCTATAGGTGTTGTAAATTGTTACTTAACAGAAGAAAATCGGGAAAACAGGTGTTGTACTGTTAGTAGGCAACTTAAACAAATCTGTAACTATGCAAGTACTATTGGCAATTTCATAGCGAAGGTAAATCCACAAATGAGCCAGAAGTAAACATAATTTCCTTTATAATTTTAAGAAATGAAAAATATTGAAATGGAATCACAAAAGGATGACTTACTGTACATTCACATGTTCAGAATCAATAGAATAAAATGCCATATGCATTAAGGTCCAATAACCAATCCTTTATTAAGTCCTCAAGTGAGCGAAGCTCTCACTATAAGAAGATTGAGTTAAATCGACTCACAGAGATCAGTGCTAGCGGGTCTGATAATCTCTGCAACTAAAACTCCCAACCCCCAAAAATACCAACCCCACTTTACAATATTGTTTTGGCCCTTTTATAAGAGGAGAAGGGGAGGCTTTCATTAATGTTTACAAAAATCCAAGTCTGAGCCCTCAATTGTCACACAGGACGAGCTGTTGTGGCTTTGTCAAGCTTTTCCCCCTGAAAGTAATTACAACAGGGTTAAATCCCTCTTTCAAAAAATTCAATCATTAATACAAAGAGGAAGAGGATTAAGAAAGGAAGGAGGAGGTGTCTTGCTGATGTTTCAGTGGAAGCCACTTGTTAAGCCACGTTCTTGTTGTTTTGAGCTTCCTTTGGTGGTTTGATGGACATTGAGTCATTTCAACAGTGAAAATCAATTCGACACGGACTGGTAAGGCATGACATGCCCCCATACTTCATTAATTCCTAGTGGTTTCCCCCTCAATCTATGAAGAGCTCACTGTGGAATGTTACATCGTGGGTCAGTGGGTTCTAAACCATTGAAATCAACAAACATGCAGGTTTTTCTTTTTAAATAAGTATTAGGCCCCCTTTGATAACCCCTTTATGAATTTCTACATATGACCATAGGTGGAGACCAAGAGCCCATCTGTAAAGCACTTAAATATCTTCATGATGTTGGCGAAGGCTTTTTCCTTATATCGCAATGAATCCCTTATCGACTGATTTCTCGGACCCGAAACTTCTATAGGTTGTAGTTTATAATTTATCGCATCCGGGATAAATCCCACATATCGATGCTTTGACTCTGTTGTCTTTAAGCTTTTCCCTTTTTTCATTGCAGTCGTTGATAATTCGGATGTAGGGGCCCTTTAGACCTTGTTTTAATCTTTTATCCCGTTCGGGGAGAAATATCACAAATTGCAATCGGCCTCTCGCATCACCGATAAGCCTTAAGCCTAAACCCTTTATTTCGCTGATGGCTAGGATTGCGATATTGGTGGTGGAGCGGCACGTGGAGGAGAGAGGAGTGGACGAGGGCTTGTTGTGCAAGTTGTTTTCTTTGTAAATCGCAATCGGCCCCTCCCGAAGGAATAGCATTGTCATAGAAATCGCCCCCCTAGTGCAGTATTCAGGACTTAAATTCCATCGATCGGTCGATATGCGATAAGCATTCTAACTCCCGATTGCGATTTTCTTCAACATTTAGCCATTTTGGGTTTTCAAAGCCTTTTCAAAAGGGATTGTTCAACTGAGTGTATCTTTTGATCCAGGAACCATTTTTTGGACTTCTTTATACCATTGGAAAGCTCTTTCCGAGCACTAATAAATGAATGGGTTCCAATCAAGCTTTAACAATTTCTGAGACTCAAGAATCAGCCTCAAACATCACTTCTTTTTTACTTTCTGAAGCAACTAGTGACTGAACAGTAGTGTGTGACAACATAATCTACGTTGTTTTGAAGAAAATCATATATGAAACTTGAAAACTCCATCGGCTTACCACTACGACTTACTTTTATTCGATATTATGGTCTGTGTTGTGGTCTCTCTCTAGGATTAAATTTTGTTTTCCATTTAATATTTTCATCTATACTACTGTTTAAATTGAATTTTCTACAATTTTTTATGGGTTTGATTCCCTTAATTTAGGTCTTTATATGTGGATTACTTGGAATTCCTCCGTCTAATGGAGTATTACCACCGCAATCACCAATGCATGCAAATAGCCTTGCAACTCTAAAGAGACAGGTTGGTAATGTACTTATTAAGCACTAATAATAGGAAGTATCCCCCCTCAATATACATTGTATAATAGGAACTTTAGACACTACTTAGTATATTTATGAATACAAGTTGATGTTCACCCAGTTTATTACGTACTTGCAGTCCTTTTAAAATCATATGTCACTGCTACTTACTTATTACAATGGTCATGAAGACATATGTTCTTCCTTTGAATAGTAAATAGTACCTGATCTAGATACTTTGGATGTAGATAGTGCGGAAGGAATTGGTAGAGATTGCTAAGAAAAACATTCAGAAATAGGCTAGTGTGTCAGAGATTTATGACAATATTCAACAAGTGTTTACAAAAATGGAGATGAATAATATCCATCACCTTCCAAACTCGGTATCTTAAAAAGAGCTTGACATTTTTCCCAAAAAAAGTTCTTCTAGGGTCTTTATCTAAATAATTTGTTTCCCTATCTTTACTAGTCAAGGATATTTCGTTCAACAAATTAATATTTCCTTATACATTACGACACCATTAAAAACAAATTTTTCTAAGAATGGTGCAATTTAAATACAAATATGTTGCTTTTTTCAAATCATTTCTATAAAATTGCTTAAATTGTGGCACTTCTCACATCAGTTCATTGTATAAGACTTGTCAATTCTTGTTGCTCATATTCTCTGTATTTCATGGTGTTGTCAGATCTCGATCGTTTTGGTTTCTATCAGATCACCCTGGTTTAAATTGGGTGGACACCCATTTATTTAAAAAAGAGAAACCCACGGCATAAGATTGGATATCAAGTTTGAGAGGTCATGGGATCGAATCTAAGTAGAAATAGATCTTAATTGGTAAGCATTTGAGTATTGCAAACAGAATGAGTACAACCATGGCAACACTCTCGCCTCTTCCCAAATATAAGCTTATGTTCTTCGAAGATCAGTCTCTTGGAAAGACCAACATTATCACTCGCTTCTGCTATGACAAGTTTGACAACACATATCAAGCACCTGCCCATTTTCAAAAAAAAGTATTGGTTTTCTTTGCCTATTAATTTCCCTAAGCAAATTCCTTGATTGGATCAGGATAACTTCAATTTTTCTTGTTTCGGGTTTATTTCTTTTAATGTTATTTTTTAGTCCTAGCCATATGCAAATGTTTAAATCTTAATTCTGTATTTCTTTGAAAACAAATGTTCTCTTTTTGGTTACGCCATTCTTGTCCTTACCTAACAGATGTACCCCTAATTGACCGTTAAAATGGGTCCAGTTCTTTCCCTTTTCCACTTCAAATAAAATTTAAAAGATTCCCACTTTATTCTATAACTTTTGAAACTTGGAATTTTTTGAAGATTATTCTCTAAATTATTCAGAGGGAACAAAATCGAGCAAGTTTGTTGTTTTGTTGGGAAGGGAAAATATTGTGCTAATTTGCAGACACTACTACATCTTGCACCACATATTTCAAGGCACAAGATCAAGGCAAGTCTTTTAGGATGCGCATTACTAAGTGCTTATATGCAAAACCCTGCATTTTCTCATCTTAGTTATGGTTTCAAGTATTTTCCCTTACAAATTTGTGAATGTCCTCAAACCATAGTCAGGTTAGCGGGTTTCTTCTTTTTCTTGGCCCTCATTGCAATCTCTATTCCACTTATATATTTTTTTTATTTTTCATAAAACTACATCTCTTTGTTTAAAAAACATTCCATGTTATACATATGAACATGAGGAAAATTTGATATTTTTAAAGTTTTCAACTAAAATGGGAGATCGGTAATGGACACATGTTTTTCTTTATCTAATGATCTGTGAATACAAAAGGGATGAAATTTCTTTGCCTGGAAAATTTAATGCAAGGACAAGTGGATCTTTTTGAATTTATTTCAAATACAATGTGATAGATACGGTTTGCATATTTGTTTTGTTCCTTTATCAGTATGTGAAGATGAGAAAAAGGATTTCGCTTTGAAATTACAATCTTTGAGATTTTACTCAAATAAGATCAACCACTTCAAAAAATTGGAATACCAATATTCTCTTTTATGTTTTGCAAAAATTTCATTTAAATATATTGGAGTGATATTTGGTATTAACTTTGCTGATAGTTGAAACAACACTTTGTCTTGTGTTTACTAGTCTCTGCAAGTGTTTCTGTTTCAAGTGTTGTTTCAAAAATTACTGCAACATTGGATGCTAACTTGCTTGTATTCACATTAGGCTACCATTGGTATCGATTTCTTGTCAAATACAATGTACCTTGAAGATCGAACTATTGTATTCACATTAGGCTACCATTGGTATCGATTTCTGGTCAAATACAATGTACCTTGAAGATCGAACTATTGTATTCACGTTAGGCTACCATTGGTATCGATTTCTTGTTCTTGCTCCTTCCATATGCACAGTTCGATTTCTTGTCAAATACAATGAAGATCGAACTATTCGTTTGTAGCTTTGGTGAGTATCTTACTCCTTCCATATGCACAGTTCTAGTATGTTCACTGCACTCAACATTGGTGATAGATATACTAATTTCTTTCAAGTTGATTGTGTGTATGTCTATGTGTAGATACCTATTATGATATAAATTTGAATTATAGGTATCATTTTCTTTTCTGCATGTTATGCATGTTATTAAGAGAGTGAGATCCATCGTAGATGGCCCCAACTGTAACCCTCGAGATAAATATAGATAAAAAAGATAGGAGAAAGTTGTGAAATCCCCTAGTATATTTTCAGACACTTACTCACATGCACTCACCTTTAGAGAGATACTTGTGATATGTTTTTGTAAACTATAAATTTCAACTTATATGTTCAGAAAACCCTGACTCTTGGCATCTTAAGTTTACCTCTATGAGGTAATTTAGATAAGAAGGTGGAGACGCTGTTTATTATTCTCTTTGGCATTAATGTTGTTACAGTTTTTCAGTTCGCACAACATCTGAATTAGTAAGAATGCAACAAATCTATGAAAATATTAAACTCACTTCAGAAGCTACCCAGCGGAATGTTTCTTCTAGTGGTTATGGGTATAGTTTCATATTTTAATGGTTCCAACATGCAGAACATGATGTTGTAATGTTAATTTAGGTCCATATGGATCCTTTAATATATAATGAATTTTGATAAACTTTAGTGTCATCTTGTGAAGTACAAGGTTTAAACATTTAAAATTTATGGTGCAATATATGAACCTTTGGTTCTCCTTTGCTTTTGAATATAAATTCTTTCAAGTGATAACAACAACGTAGATTTTGATGTTATATGATTTCATCAATGATAATAGTTATGCAGCTAGTTATACATTTGTTGTCCTTTTTGCACTCTTTGGATCTTCAACGATAATGTGATATTCGTGAAGGATTGTTGGTTGAATCCTGCATTGACATTTAGAGTGACAAAGGATTACATTTAGGGTGACAAAGGAAAAGGAAAGTGCTAAGGTTTTCTCACTTGGATTAATCAATAATTGTTTCATGTGCATAATTTCACTCAGTCCTCTACCCTGGTTTAGAATGGCAAAGTAACCCAGTGCCATTACCATTTTATTTTGTCCATTTACTTCTCCATCTTTTGTTAAAACTTATGCTAGAGGCTACGATGAATGAATCCCAAAGTAACAGTTTTTTGTTGGTCTGCTTCTTTTATAATTTTTTGGTAATGCAAGTTTGAATTGAAGAAGGTCACACAAAGTCTTTGCAAGTTGGGGTGATGTTTATTGAAACCACTGCAAAAGCTAGATTTAAAATTAACGTGCAACTTTTCTCTCTTTTATTACAGGCTTAAATTCTACAAAATGGTTTTCTGAAATTTTCAATTTCAGATCCTGCACAAATTTTTAATGTGATTGTGTTTAGTAAAATAGAAACTACATTACCTGGAATGGAAGCTCTCTGATCACCCATAAGGAATACATGGTTGATGTGAATTTAAAATCCACAGTGGCTGCAACTGAAGGAGAGAACGTGGCAAGACGATGATATTGCTAAGTATGTAATATTGCTATGTCTCTTCTTGGTGGCTGATTTTTTGGAAGTACTTAGTTGGATGTGGAACCATATTCAAATCTCATGGAGCATCATTGGAGTAGGATACATTTCTCATGTTTCCATAATAGTAATGTATATTAAGAATGGTTCCCTAACAATAATGTATATCAAGAATTAGAATGGGAGACTGGTATATGCAATTTTATGTAAGAATTATATATTTACAGTAATGTATATCAATAATGGGAGACTGGGATATGCAACTTTTATATAAGAATTATATATTTGGTGCAATATTTTTCTACATGCTTGTCATTAAGCAACTAACTAAAGTAATTTTTTTGAAATTGATAATCAAGAATGTAATGCCTTAATACATTAATGGAATTATTTGGTCTTCGGGATGGTTTCCACTCTTTATTATATGACATTTCCTCTTTATTGTACGATGGTTCTTTACTATAATCGTTGATAGGTAGATGTTTTCCACTCTTTATTATATGACATTTCCTCTTTATTGTACGACAGTGCTTACTATACTTGTTGATAAGTAGATTTTTTTTTAGAAGATTATTGATTACTTGCTTAAAATTGATTGTCCTTGAAGGGCGTGGAAAGTGGGAGCTTATACTTTCAGATCATTGTCTATCCCTACCAGCAAGGGATACAATTATTTCACATTTTAAACTTTGTTATTTCAGGTATAAAACTAACAATCCTTTAGAAAATAAAAAATTCGGCGTGTTTAAAATCTACTAACAGTGGCTTTATTTTAAGATATAAAATATAATTATATGTTTTTTTCTTTTCCATGTGCTCACCCTTTTATCTTTTTTTTCTTTTCCATGTGCTCACCCTCCATCCGTAGGTAGGTTGGTGAGAATGAGATTGCAGGTACCTTGTGAGCCCCAATCAACAATTGGCTCACAAACAGTGAACAAGAACAAGTAGGATTAGAACCTCTCTAACTAGACCTCATTAATAGAATTCAATGTGTGTTGTTAGTCTAAATCTATTTTCTTGTAGGGTTAGTTAAAATATTTTCAATATTTTTTCTATAGAGTTACTTTGCTCTAGTCCCATTATGCTCCATACCCATTATTAGTTGAGTAATATGTGCCTACTAAAAATAGAGTTTGCAATATCTCAAGTCAGATTAGTTCTAATTTCTTTTATGCTCCATACCCATTATTAATTGAGAAATATGTGGCTACTGAAAATTAACAGAATTCAATGTTTGTTGTTAGTCTAAATCTATTTTCTTGCCGGGTTAGTTAAAATGTTTTCAATATTTTTCCTATGGAGTTACTCTTCTCTAGTCCCATTATGCTCCATACCCATTATTAATTAAGCAATATGTGGCTACTGAAAATTATTAATTGAGCAATATGTGGCAGCTACTAAAAATAGAGTATGCAATAACTCATGTCCAGACTAGTTCTAATGGCTATTAATTGAGCAATATGTGGCTACTGAAAGTAGAGTTTGCAATAACTCATGTTCAAACTAGTTCTAATGGCTTTTAGCCTTTTAGCCTTTGGCAATAATGCATAGTGAGTGATTGATTTCTTCCTCTGTTCTTCATCATGACCACTACCCAACTTCTGGTACGGAATCTATTTGCACAAACTTCAGATGAACATATGCATGGTCCTTGGGGTCATTAGTAAGCTTTAATTTCCTCTTTCAATGAAGGCATCTTGACGTCATAAGTAGGCTCTATTTTACCTTTCTAATGAAGGCACCTATTGCCATGAATGGTCCCAAGGGCCTATGCATATCAGTTATTGAAACATGGGATTTCTTTTGTTGTTGGTGCGCTGCTTTGTATATAAATTCACACACGAGCCACTATCAACCAGTTCTTTGCCTTATAAATTCACACGGGAGCCACTATCAACTAGTTCTTTGGCTTATTGACACCTGTAGAAGTGACTACTTGTCATTAGAAGTGACTCGTGTATGCATTAATAGTTCAAGCACCATAATTCAACACTGTCATTTTTAACTAAGGAACTCAACCCCTCTACTGAAGGGACTACCACTATGACAATCACTCACTCCCTTGTTTTTTCAATCTAAAAAAATGTGGGTTCTATTTACATTTTAGAAATTTCTTTTATTCATGAGCTAGCATCATTTTTGCCTTACAATCCTTATTTATTCCTGACATTGCTTCTCTGTTGTCGAAAATGTGAGCATCCAATTCATAATGTTTACATTTTATTCTACAAACAACTAGAAAGAAAGGTATCACAGAAAAGATAAAAAGATATCACTCAAGTTATATTGCTTAAAACTATAATAGAGAACAGTGAAACGAAAATTATATAATTTATAATAGTGAACAATTTTATTGTACAAACAACTAAAAGGAAAGATATCAGTCAAGTTATATTGCTTAAAACTATAATAGAGAACAATGAAACTAAAATTATATAATTTATAATAGTGAATAATAAAACTAAAATTTAAATTCTTGTTTATTTTTAATAAAAAATATTTACAAATACATAAAGAAGCTCATGATCTAATGTAGGTTTCTTACTCTAACCAAACTTCACAAGGAAATAAGGAGCTCGTAACCTTATATAGGTTTCTTACTTCAACCAAACTCCTTTGTCACCAATAAATACTGAAACGGGGTTAAGGATGGTGTTGTTGCACTGGCTTTGCGAGGAGGGGCAGGATCACAATCAAGAATTGGGGCATTTCCCTAAGGAGCTCATAACCTTATATAGGTTTCTTACTTCAACCAAACTCCTTTGTCACCAATAAATACTTAAATGGGGTTAAGGATGGTGGTGTTGCACTGGCTTTGCGAGGAGGGACAAGATCACAATCAAGAATTGGGGCATTGCCCTTCACCTCGTTGTTGATATGCCAATTTCACTAACCCCTATAGACTATAGACCGTGAGGACACCATGACCATTGGTACTACTTCATGTTGTGGTATGCACACTTATGTGTTTTGGCTAGTTGAGTAGATCATGCATAGATTTTATTGAATAAAATCAATGTGAGTTTTACTATGTTAACTAAATATAATAATGTAACATGTTCAATTAGGATATATAGAACTAGTGTATTGTATTTTCTAATTAGATCATTAAACTAGAAAATTAAACAAGAGAAGTTGTGAATCAGTCAGTTAGTCTCTCCCTTTAAGAAAAAAAAAAGTGAAGTTCCTCACTCAGTAAGTCTTTCCCTTTAAGAAAAAAAATTGGAATTAGGAATGAAGAAGTGAAAAGTGTTTTTTGCTGTCAAAATATAGTAAGATAATGATTTGTTAGTAAATTGAATTATGTTATGTTTTCTTGTATGAAAAAACAATTTTTTTTTAAATAATTTAAAAAATAAATAAATAAAATAAATTGTTAAATCTACCATGTACAATTTATGGATTTCAAATATTGGTGTACAGACTTTTGTTCCAAAATTTCTTATAATAACCAAATAACTCAAATAATTTAGTACATAAATTGATATTAAACAACCAAATTACTCAATAAACTTAGTACATGAACAAATATACTTTGCAATATACAAATTATTAAATTGCAAGTGTGATGTATTTATTTTGAGTTCTATGTTTTAAAACATTGTTTAAAACCTAAAACTAAAAGAATGTTATTAGATCTAATGGATCTATTGTTACATACCTGGATTGTTCCAAGTAAACGAGAGATGCAAGCAAATTTATATTTTGTTGTGATCAAAAGATTTAGCAAAGTGTATACCATGCTTTTATTAGAGAGGCAGCAAAGCATAAATTATGTTATGATCATAACAATATGCTTTTGCGACATTGGTTTCACATTGTTCAATAGGTAAATTAGTCTAGATATGATCTATTATTCTTTTTTTATCATGGACATAATCCAGTTGCTATTTCTTGTAACTTTTCTATTTCCAATAATCTTCCAGAGTTCTACTACAAGGTATTTCTAATTGAATATCAATGTTGAAATCACTATTAACTAAGAAAACACAATCAACATGTGTAGTATATGACTTTGCTTTTCTAATCATTTATATTATTGTAGATACTTATTCAAATGGTCCTACATAAATGTTGATTAAGAAAATTGGTTGTTGAAAGTAAATTTCAATTAATGTGAGTTCAATTTTGTTGTCACAAAATGCTTTTGTTGCCACAAAATGTTTTCCCTTCTTAAGAAGGAAGTCCTTAGAAGAACTGACTAACCAAGATATTCTATATGTTGCCATCAAATCCTGTCTTTTCGAGCAGCTTCGACACTGTCTCTTTCACCGCGAGAACTACGGACTCTATGCATGCAATTTGACTTTCAACAAGGGTTTATTTTGAGAATCCATCGCCAAAAAAACACTTGATAGACTTCAAGAGATCCAAAAAGTAACCATTAAATCCTCAAAATTAGTCTTAGATGAACGAGCCCGCTTCCCTCTTCCAGGCTCCTACAGTTATTTCATTTACTTACTTCTTCCTATTAGGCACATCCAAACGGGAAACTCCCAACCGTGATCGAATATGAAAGTAAGAAACTCAAGGATGGACCCCCTTTCATCATTAATAAAGGTTCCTTGATCAAGGAACCTTGTTGTAATAGTTAAGTTTGTGGAAAGGGTAATTCGAGAACAGGTGGAAAAGAATACCCATGAGCATAGAATAGTTGTTGAAAGATTGATTAATCAGGCCTGAAATAGAGTAATTAACCTTACCCTTACACTGATCTATAAGGGTATGTTTAGATAGAATTCGCGGAACCCAACAACCGGCAGACCTAAAGAAAGAACAGACTCATTGAGGAAATGTCCATCGCAAGATGCCATGTGTGGAATTTGTTATGAAATTTTTGAATGATATAAATTGTTTATTTTTTTATGGAATGTGAAATTTAGTTTCTTGAAAAGATATGATCATAACGTCCATCAATTCTGTGGCATGGATGAAGTCACTAATATGTGCATGTAAATTATGTATTTAAGGTTGCAATTGGTAAAGCATTTGTGTTTTCAGATATGTTTTTTGAAAATCCTAGTTTCCATGGAGAAATTTTTTTAGTTGTGTCATATCATTTAATATCTTCTTCTTTATATGAAATTTTTGGAGTGCTTAGGGTACTACATTTTCAATCGATTATAATAATTAAATGATTTTAATATTTGATAATGCAACATGCTAGCCCGTGTTTTGTAAAACTTAGTGCAATATATGTTAGCCCATGTTTTGTCGCACGTTGGGTCAAATGCAAGAACATCCGATGTTAGTTTTTTTGTTTGGTATATTGTTCATGCACAAGTTAATTTTATTAGAAATTATTTTGGTATTGTGATTTGTAACTTGTGAGACATTACTAATGGTTTTGCAATTCAAAAGATTGGTGTCCCGGTTGGCAAGATATTTATTTCATCTAGCTCACTGAATTTGTTTATTTGGCGTTTCCCAATTTTTTGTCTGAAAATTATATCCAAACAATGTCAGTTCCATTTTTATTATAAGAGTACATCCTAAAATTCCTTTAGCATCTTTGAATAATCCCTCATTAGTGTTATAGTTTCTTGCATATAGCTCGACTAACATGTTTTGTTTGACTATAACTGTTGGCAATGTCACTGTCTTCCCACATGCAAAACATTAGATCCAACAATATCATACTCATCAACAACACTGAGTGTTATTTATTGATCATATGCTAGTAAAATATTTTTGTATTATGATTATGGACATCCTTGTTTCGATAGAAAACTAATGGGAAAAGTGAACTTAAAGGTTGGGGTCTATGGAACTTGTCATCTCTGTATGCATGGACAGAACATATGGTGGGTGTACATACAAGCTTCAAACAACATTCACCTAGTTTCGGAACACTTGATATCTTTATCAATTTTCATATTTAATATCATCCTACTAACACATAAACGAACAATGGGAACACATAGATGAATAATGGGTCTTTTTGACTTGTTGTATGTGATTGATAACACTGTAGTTTATCTTTCCAAAAGTAATATGGAATTGTGTTTTTGTTGATTCTTGGGATTTCAAATATAAGAGAGTCTCTTGTAAGTTTTTCCCGATAGAAATATCTGGAGAAAAACATGTCAATGTTACCAAAATATGAATTTGGTGTGTGTAGGACTTGACGGAGTCACTTATCAATCTAGTAGAATGTTGTTGCACCAACAAGTGACACCTCTTATCAATATAGTAAAATGTTGTTGCACCAACAAGTGATGCCTCCTCTATAAGAAGTACACAAAGTTGTTGGAAATTCTTTGATAATGTATCTAATCTTTCATTGTTTAGTGAAGGACAATCTGTCTTGTTAAATGACATATAAAAGACATAATGCAATGTGACACCTACTGCATTGAATGCATATTTTCCTCGATATGTAGTGATCATTCTTTTTAGTTGTGATTCATCATAAGGAAATGTATCAATACGTACGCATACTAAGGACTGGAAATTTTCCATAGCCTTTAATGTTATTCATATTCCTACACCTCTTCTTAAGACAAATGGATCCAATCTATCCTATACAGTTTTCTTGTTAACACATCAATTACTAATTTTTCTTGTTCCGTGTTTAATTGTTGTATGATGTTATAGTATTTTATGTTTTCCAGTATATGTGGTTGTTTGAAAATTTCATATGGTCTTGTAGATTGTAGATTGGTGTCCCAGTTGGCAAGATATTTATTTCATCTAGCTCACTGAATTTGTTTATTTGGCGTTTCCCAATTTTTTGTCTGAAAATTATATCCAAACAATGTGAGTTCCATTTTTATTATAAGAGTACATCCTAAAATTCCTTAAGCATCTTTGAATAATCCCTCATTAGTGTTATAGTTTCTTGCATATAGCTCAACTAACATGTTTTGTTTGACTATAATTGTTGGCAATGTCACTGTCTTCCCGCATGCAAAACATTTGATCCAACAATATCATACTCATCAACAACACTGAGTGTTATTTATTGATCATATGCTAGAAAAAATATTTTTTTATTATGATTATGGACATCCTTGTTTCGATAGAAAACTAATGGGAAAAGTGAACTTAAAGGTTGGGGTCTATGGAACTTGTCATCTCTATATGCATGGACAGAACAGATGGTGGGTGTACATACAAGCTTCAGACAACATTCACCTAGTTTCGGAACACTTGATATCTTTATCAATTTTCATATTTAATATCATCCTACTAACACATAAATGAACAATGGGAACACATAGATGAATAATGGGTCTTTTTGACTTGTTGTATGTGATTGATAACACTGTATTTTATCTTTCCAAAAGTAATATGGAATTGTGTTTTTGTTGATTCTTGGGCTTTCAAATATAAGACAGTCTCTTGCAAGATTTTCCTGATAGAAATATCTGGAGAAAAACATGTCAATGTTACCAAACTATGAATTTGGTGTGTGTAGGACTTGACGAAGTCACTTATCAATCTAGTAGAATGTTGTTGCACCAACAAGTGACACCTCTTATCAATATAGTAAAATGTTGTTGCACCAACAAGTGATGCCTCCTCTATAAGAAGTACACAAAGTTGTTGGAAATTCTTTGATAATGTATCTAATCTTTCATTGTTTAGTGAAGGACAATCTGTCTTGCTAAATGGCATATAAAAGACATAATGCAATGTGACACCACCTGCATTGAATGCATATTTTCCTCGATATGTAGTGATCATTCTTTTTAGTTGTGATTCATCATAAGGCAATGTATCAATACGTACGCGTACTAAGGACTGGAAATTTTCCATAGCCTTTAATGTTATTCCTATTCCTACACCTCTTGTTAAGACAAATGGATCCAATCTATCCTATAGAGTTTTCTTGTTAACACATCAATTACTAATTTTTCTTGTTCCGTGTTTAATTGTTTTATGATGTTATAGTATTTTATGTTTTCCAGTATATGTGGTTGTTTGAAAATTTCATATGGTCTTGTAGATTGTAGATTAGAATTCTTTATATGTTGAAAATGTTGTAAAGCAATTTGGAAGTCATAGTTTATATATTTTTCATTCTTGAATTTTATCAAATCTTGTATTCTTTGTTTCATTTGGTTTGAGATTATCTATGTTAAATAATTATCTTGTACTCTTTGTTTCATTTAGTTTTAGACTATCTAAGTTAAATAATTGCTCAGTTTGTGTATATTGCATTGATTGCATCGTCAATGTCACCCCATGTATGTGTTGTAATAAACCTAATTTTTTATTAATTTTTTTAATTGTTTTTTCCAATACAATATACACATATTCCCAAGTTGGGTGATGTTGCTTGATCATAGCCTCATTGACTCAATACAGATAGTATAACATTAATTGTTCTCTTCAATAATTTTCAATGTCATTGTATTTGTTAAACTTCACGTATGGAATGTCATATGGCCTATTTTCTTTTCTATGTTTTGGTAATTATTTGTATAACTAGATGCAAATTATGCTAAACATATAGCATAAATACCTACAGGTTGTGGAATATAATAGTAGATGATTAATGGGAACATTATGTCTTCAAAGTCATATGGTTCCTTTTGAAAGTCGTTTTTTGGTTTAAGAACAAATGTTTGTTCCTTCATAGGAGATTATTTTTGTGTTTGTTCTTAAATGTTGATGTAAGTGTTTTGTATTCTTTTGTTATGTAAGAATTGTAGTACCATTTAAAGTTGCATATGAATCAGGTATAAATTGTGATTCAATGTTTTCAATCCAAATGGTTGGAATGTGTCGTGCAATGCTATTTGTCTAGGCGTTAGTTGGCTTTCTTTGGAATAATTAATTTTTGTGATTAAGTGTACATTAGATAGCATGTATGTATTCATCATGTGTTAATTTACAAAATTTTCGATGCCAATTTTTGTTTTTACCATAGATTGGTACATATCTTATCCATAATAAGCCATGTTCATGCGCAGTTCCTCTATTTTGGAATTTTTTCACATAGGAATAGTCATTGATTTCTCCATAGTAATTTTGATATGCGATTTTAATTGACATAGTGCATCTATCATATATCTATAGCAATGTGCATAAGTTATAGGATAATTTCTTATTAATAAGTGGGGTTCATTTTCTTCTAATTCATTTTCACTTGGACTTGTAGTGTTTTCCCTTGTATGCCTTAATGCACTCATAAGAGGCTCTCAAAGATGCTTTATGCTACTAAAGGAAAGAAATAAAGTAAGTGGGTCTAGATGCCAAATCATTGCATATATATATTTTTTACGCATTTGTTGATGGTAGTTTGGTGAAGTTTGAGCTATTTTGTTATGATTTTAACCTGCAAGACGATACAAGAATACAAAATATGTGCAGAAATATACCCAGAACATAGAACAATGAGAAATAACAGCAGGTATTTTATTATTCAGAAAGCAATGTTCACTTGCCTCTTCAAGGGGGCAACCTCCAATAGAGCAGAGCTCGATTGCAAAATAAGACACAATGCTCCTCACAGGGAGTCTCTATCCTTCATATATGACTCATACATGCAATACCATGGAGAAATACCATGGTTCTTATTAATACCATATATCTAATACCATGGCCCATTTGCAACTAACTATGGTCCCGTCATTAAATGTGGGTTAACCACTTACAATTATTAATATGGGCTTTATTGACTCTTTACTTAACTATAACTATGACTCGATCCTACTACATAAATAAAGGGGTTAAGGTGGGACCCTAACATGCCCTACCCCTTAAGAATAGCCTTGTCCTCAAGGATGAAGCTACGAAAACTACTAAAGAATAGTGGCTGGTTCCCAGGTTGCATCTTCCGGAGAGGTGTCTTTCCACTTGACGAGGACTTCCTTGATCATGTGGCAACACAGGTGTCGTTCTCGTGTGTCGAGGACCTATTCAGGTTGGAGCCAGATTGACCCTTCTTCATCCAATTCAGGTAGACTGGTCTGAATTCTGCAATTGTTCCCAATCACTTTCTTGAGGCATGAGACATGGAAAACTGGATGGATTTTTGCAGTGGGTGGCAAAGCTAGCTTGTAGGCCACTTCTCCAATGTGCTGAAGTACTTAATACGGTTCGTAGAATTTTGAATATAGTTTGTGACAACCCTTGTCTTTGAGTGATGTTTGCTTATATGGTTGCAGCCTCAAAAATACCTTATCCCCTTCTTGAAATTAGCGTTCTGAGCGATGTTGATCTTCCTATTGTTTCATGTGGTTTTGAGCTTGATGAAGATTCTCTCTAAGATGGGCGAGCATGGTTGCGCGGTTCTGTAGGAGTTGATCCACTGCTTGTACGTTTGAGCATCCCTTGATATAAGAAGTAGGGGAAGGAGAGAGTTGACCATAAACTGCTTCATAGGGAGTCACTTTTATGGTGGCATGATAGTTGGTGTTATACCACCATTCAGCTAGAGGTAACCACTATACCCAAATATGTTGCTTTTCTGAAGTGAAACACCTAAGATAGGTTTCCAGACATTTGTTGACTGCTTCAGTTTGACCATCCATTTGTGGATGATAGGAAGTACTGAGTTTTAGTTGGGTACCTTGTAGCTTGAAGAGTTACTGCCAAAAATTACTGGTGAAGATCGGGTCATGATCAGACACAATAGAATTGGGCATGCCATGCAATTTGAAGATCTGATCCATGAAAGATTAAGCGACCAAAGTCGGTGTAAAAGGGTGGGGTAGGGCGCAAAAATGAGCATACTTAGAAAATCGGTCCACAACCACCATAATAACTGACTTGTTTCCTGACTTTGGAAGACCTGTAATGAAATCCATAGAAACCTTCGTCCATATTGATGCCGGGATGGGCAATGGTTGTAGTGTGCCTGGTGCTTTGACTGTCTCCCCTTTGTGGCGCTGACAGACATTGCATTCCGCTACAAAAGTAAGAATGTCCTTTTTCAGGCATGTCCAAAAAAATGATCTTCTAGTGCGAGCATACATCTTTTGAAAGCCTGAATGTCATGCAGTGGGGGATGAGTGCAACTGCGCCAAAATGCGGCTTTTGAGGGTGGATTTTGGTGATATTACGAATCTATCCTTGTAGCGAAGAATCTTATCCTTCCACGAGTATCCCTTGGTGGAATTTGGATCCACTTGCAATTGAGTAATGAGTTGGGAGAGCTAGGGATGTGAAAACCATTCCCTGTGAGCTTCTTCAATCCATTCTGGAATGGGAAGGGAAATTGTGAGCAAAGTACTTTCCTCCTCAAATTGGCGAGATAATGTATCTGCTACAATATTTTCACGCCCTTTCTTGTAAATGATCTCATAATCATATCCCAGCATTTTGGCGAGCAATTTATTTTGTTGTGGTGAGGATAGGCGTTGCTCCAAAAAATATTTAAGATTGTGATGGTCTATGCGGATTTGGAAACGTCGCCCCAATAAGTAAGGTCACCAGGTATCTACTGCATGTAAGATGGCCATCATTTCCTTCTCATAGGTAGATTGTCCCACATTCTTCCCACTTATTTGTTGGCTTGTGAAGGCCAAGGGTTGACCTTCCTACATTAAGACCGCCCCAATACCTGTACCTGAAGCATCACATTCAATGACAAAAGATTTGGTGAAGTTGGGTAGTGCTAAGATTGGAGTGGAACACATGGAATTTTTGAGAGCTGTAAAGGCCTTTTGTGCTTCATCATTCCAGAGGAATGAATTTTTCTTGAGGAGTTGAGTGAGGGGTTTTGCAATGCGACCATAATTGCAGACAAATTTGTGATAGTAGCCCGTGAGACCCAAAAATCCTCTCAGGCTCTTCAAGGTCTTAGGTTGAGGCCAATCTTGCATTGCCTGGATCTTTTTGGGGTCCACCCTGACACCTTCACACCCCACAATGTGGCCCAAATGCTCAACTTCTTCCATGACAAAAGAACACTTGGAAATCTTAACAAATAATTTATGCTTGCGGAGCAGTTACAAGAGCAGATCTACATGCTGAACATGTGCAACCCAAGTGCAACTGTAGATGAGAATGCCATCGAAGAAAACAAGGACGAATTTTCTGAGATATGGTTTGAGGAGGTGGTTCATAAGGCTCTGAAAAGTAGATGAGGCATTACAAAGACCGAATGGCATGACCAGGAACTCATAATGGCCTTCATGAGTTCTGAAAGCAGTCTTTGGAATGTCGACTTCTTTCATGCGAATTTGGTGGTAGCCTAAGCGAAGATCCAGCTTAGTGAAGAATTGAGCCCCATTTAGTTCATCCAGCAAATCATCAACAATCGGGATAGGAAATTTATCTTTGACTGTCAACTTATTGAGGGCCCTAAAGTCTAGACACATACACCATTCCTGATCTTTCTTGAGCACCATGACCACCGTTGATGAATAAGGACTAATGTTGGGACAAATGACTCCTGCTTCCAAAATTTCCTTGATTATTTTTTTTAATTTCATTCTTTTGGGCAAACGGATATCTATATGGGCGCACATTTGGTGGTTGGTCCCTGGGGACCAAAGTGATGCTATGATCATGTTCCCCTCTCGAGGGTGGAAGCTCGTGAGGCTTGTCAAAGACTGGCATAATGTTTTTTAAAATCTGTTGCATCTCAGGATGAATTGGAAGAGAATTGGGTTCGACAGCCTGAATGGCATTAAATTGAGCTATAGCTCCATGATGGCCCTTTTTTAACAATTTGTCCATCCTATGTGAGCTGATGATAGAGGGAGCTCCCGCCTGGAGTCCGCAGAGGGTATCTGTGGAGTTGTTCTGCTTAAATCTCATATATAACTCCTAGAAATCCATTGTGATTAGCTCAAGTGTGCGAAGCCATTCAGCACCGAGGACAATGTCGCATCCTCCAATGTGTATGGCAAACACTTGGGTCTTCATTGTTAATCCCCCATTTGAAGTTTGAAATTTTCACAGCGACCTTCACATTTCGTTGTTCCCCCATCCGCAATTTGGACTTGGAAGTTAGAAATTGCTCGTACAAAACAATGCACTGCTTCCGCGACTCTTTGATGGATAAAATTATGTGTACTTCCACTATCAATCAAGACTACTACTAGGCGGTGCTTAATAAAACCTCTGATTTGAGAGTTTGAGGTGAATAAATCCCTGCCAAAGCATGCAGTGAAATAATTGGTTCGTTAGGGACATTGCCCTTCTGGTTGTCCTCTTCATCCTCCTCAGGTTCCTCAAGTGGTGGGGCTTCCTCCGATGAGCTGTAATCAGTAGCATCAATTTGAAAGAATTTGGGCTCCTTGCATTTATGACCTGGGGAGTATTTTTCATCATAGTAGTAACATAATCCCTGCTTTCTTCTTTCTACCATTTCTACAGGTGACACCTTTTGAACCTTAAGTGTTTGAGTAGTGCTGTGAGCCTGTGGGGGCTAACCCTTGGTGGTGAAATTTGGGCGATTGGACTGGGTCGCTAATGCACATTCAACTTTACGAGCTACCTTGCAAGCCTCCGACCATGTGGGAGGGTGGTGCAGTCGGACGTGAGCTTGTATGGCCTCTTTAAGTCCACTGATAAAACATTTTATGTAGAACGCATCTTAGAGACCCATAGTGCATAAAGCTAAGGCTTCAAAGGTTGTAATATATTCGTCCATTGTGCCAGTCTGTCAGAGCTTAGTGAGACGACCCAAAAAAGCAGAGTCATGGTCAAAGCACTCTATAAGATCTTTTTTGAAGATGTCCTAAGTCACGGGCCTTCCATTGCAACGTTGATGCCATTGCCACCATTGCCATCTTTCATTGTCCAAGTACATGCTCCCCACCATATGCTAAGTCTAATTATCTAAGATGTAATTTAGATTGAAATACTGCTCCATTTGTGCTACCCATGCTGTCGGGTGATAACCATCAAATTTATGGATATCCAGGTTGGGTGGTCGCAGACGAGATTGTTGGTGGGTGCCCCAGAGGTGAAGAGAGTGGCTAGACTCACCCTTACTGTGTTCATTGCCAATATACGCCTCTTCACGGGCTTCCGCCTTACCCTTAGAGAGTGCATTAGTTATTGTCGTCAGCTGATCTTGGAGGTCTTTCAAGGATTGTTCAAGTTTGTTGATCTTCTCATTGGCCATAACTTGAGCTCTAAATTCTACCATGCACCGATCCGATGTACTGGAAATTTGGTACCGCCTGAATTTTTTTGGCACTAACAATTGAATGGTACCACCTTGCTCAGCTCGTCATCCTGATTCTTATGGGCTAGATCACCAATAAGCGCCCCGGTTTTTTTTTTTTTTTTAGTGAAAACTCCTCACGGAGTTTTACTCCTTGCTTATGAATACTGCAATAGCCGAATCCCCAAAATGTCAATTCTACCAAAAGTCCTGCGAAAATCACACCCCAGTATAGGAACCCACACAACTACTTAGATCTAGATGGCGGATCTGGTGGATCTGAGAGATTTGAATGGTTGATCAGATAGATCTTAGTGGTGGAACAGATTTCTGCTGCAGATCTAATGGATCTAATAGATCTGAATGGTTGTTCTGTTAAATCTGAGCTGCGGGACTAATTTCTGCTGCTACTGCAAACCCCACTTGCGAGATTTGATCTGGCAGAGATTATGCGTAATCCAGAGATAGAAAAGGGAACTATGGTATTGAGGTGTGTCAGGTGCTACAGATCGCAATATACATAAGGGTCTGACAGTAGTACTCGACCCAATTTTTCGGGGCACTAACCAAGGAGGATCAACCGTACCCTTAGCCGTACAACTCGACTACCCTATCGTACGGGCAAGTAATCTCTCCGAATGTTGTTCTCGGTGTATTGTAGCAACAAGATGAGCGACGTTTTA
Organism: Pinus tabuliformis; assembly: GCA_031772625.1. Classification (NCBI taxonomy): domain Eukaryota; kingdom Viridiplantae; phylum Streptophyta; class Pinopsida; order Pinales; family Pinaceae; genus Pinus; species Pinus tabuliformis. Next base: position 1,447,933,592 of record CM062817.1, read on the forward strand.
TCTATGGTGAGGTTTCAAGGGAGCTAGGGGCTTCCGATGTACTAGAGGGTACTTGGAATACAGTCCGTGCGTGGTTCTGTCTAATGCGCTACTACTCGAAGGGGTACCCACAAGGGTTACAAGGGAGTCCAACAAGCGTGACCACCTCTTGTATTTCCTGCGTGCATGCCTCCCCAAATCTGCAGGTTTATGCACTCAACGACAGATCCCATGGTTTAAAGACGCCGGAACACGTCTCTAGCCAAAAAAAAAATTGCTAAAAAATGGAGATCCCACTGGCCCTGGAAAGCGCTTTGATACCACTTGTTATTCTCTTAACCTACAAGATGATACAAGAATACCAAATATGCGCAGAAATATACCCAGAACATAGAACAGTGAGAAACAACAACAAGTATTTTATTATTCAGAAAGCAATGTTCACTTGCCTCTTCGAGGGGGAAACCTCCAATAGAGCAGAGCTCGATTACCAAATAAGACACGATGCTTCTTGCAGGGAGTCTCTATCATTTATATATGACTCATACATGCAATACCATGGAGAAATACCATGGTTCTTATTAATACCATCTATCTAATACCATAGCCCATTTGCAACTAACTGTGGTCGTGTCATTAAATGCTGGTTAACCACTTACAATTATTAATATGGGCTTTATTGACTCTTTACTTAACTATAACTATGACTCGATCCTACTACATAAATAAGGGGGTTAGTGTGGGACCCTAACATATTTTCAAGTCCATGTACCAAATGTCAAATTTTATAATGTGATCCAAATCTGGCTTTCATCTGACATCTTTTACAAGCAATTTTCTTCATTTCCACTGATGTTTTCTAATTCTAATCCACATAGCATTCAATACCTGGTTTATGATAATGTGAATCACTTTATAAAACATGTTATTTGTATGGTAAGTGAAGTCATGATTTTTATGCAGGACTTTCCATTCACAGATCTTTTTATGTGTAAATATTTCAACATATCGCTTTGGCATTTGTTTCCATAGAATAATGATGGAATACTCATTTCTTCTCAGTATTTATCTTTGAAAATTTCTAATGACACATATCCGTAGTTAGTGCAATTTTAATTTGTTTATTTAGATGGCCATGGATAGTATGGAGGCTCCTTAAGGAAAAACATTTTTCTTGAAGGAGCCAATGTTTTTCTTTGCATTTGAGGACCCAAATACTCCATGATATTATTTTCATGATTTTGGTTTTCTAGAGACACAAAAATATTTTGTGATTACTTGATTCATCACTAAATAACCATAGTTCCTACTAATTCATCCCAGAGTTACAAATTAATCTTTCTTCCCCATTTCTTATTATCCTGATGTGGTTTGTTTTATTCTTTTAATGAGTGATTTTGGACCCCAAGTAGCCCAATGTTTGCTTCTCTTGGACCCCATTTAGTAACCATATGGAGATTTTAAAGATTTAAGCACAATCTAGTAATCAAATTTGGTGTTAGAAACGGGAAGATGTATCTTTACCTTTTCAGGCCCTGGTTAATTCTAAAAAGTTGGGATCATCTAGATCCACGTCTTCAACTTGTTCTAGGGTTTTATCTGACCCTTTTGACACAAAAAAGAGAATGATCAATGGTAAAGGAGGTGAGGTAATGGATTCAAGAGGAAGCATGGCAAAAGAGAAGGGGTTAATAGGAGGTGGAGGTGGGGAAGCATCTGATGAAGGAGAGGGTTTAGAGGACAAGTGAGGACCCATAGAATACTTCATTTTGACCTCAGGGGGTTGCTCAATTAGAATGAACCTCTTTCACCTCTGAATAGTTCACTTGTGAAGGGTGATGTTAAGGGTTTATGTGTTTGTTATCAACAATGGTGAAGTCATCATTATCTTAGCCTGAAGATGGGGTTATATTCTCCTTTCAAGCTAACATAGGACAATTGGAGTATAAATTTCCATATTCATGGCACCACTCGTAATGGAAGGGAATATGCTCATAATCAAGAGTCTATATCCATAATTCTTATTGGTAAATAAATCTTAACTGAATGAAAGAAATAAGGTCCATTCTCAAAAACCTAGTTACGTTCCTCTGAACTAGTAAAGACCATAATAAAGAAACCCTTAGCCCCAAATTCTAGTTTGATTTCACCTTTACGTTTGCATTTATTTTGAACCCATTAGGATACAGATTTTTCTAATGGCTAGATGCCTAGAAATTTTCCAATGAGCACATGATCCTTCATATACTATATATAATCTTTGATGTGATTTGAGCAAACCTCAAATTTGGGGTTTATTGTTGCTTTTAGAAAGCAACTTCCTGGTCACCATTTACTAGAGTGAGTAGCATTATGGTGAGGGTTTCACTATTTTCAATTAGGGCTTGGGCCAGATGAATTGGGAATGGAAGCCAATTACCGATTGAGATTGTTGCCTCCTAAGACAATCATACTGTATGAGGAAGTGTTGCTCCTTCCTTGGAATTTTCCATAGAACGAGTGGTAGGGAAGGGAACCAAGACCACAATAAATAGGATTTGAAGTTGGAATCAAATATTATTCAAAACTCATATATTCTTTGAAATAAATAATGTTACATGCAAAAACAAAGAATTATTAATTAGTGAATTAAGAAATGGTTAGAAAATAGGAAAATACATCTCACAATAATGCATTGAGAACATTTTTCGATAATATTGAAATTGTAAAATTTCTACTTCAATATTTGGTAGTGATCTAAATTTCATAAATACTTTATAAAATATCATTTAATGTAAATGGATATCGGAATTAAGGAAATGTTAAAGACAACTATTACTACTCAACGTTCTCCCATAAAAAAATACTTAGCATAATTTCGTGGTCATATGCAATAGAGTCAAAGGAAATTTATGTTTTCAATACAATAAAAATTTATCATAGTTATAAAAAAGGAAAACTCTATGAAAATGCATAAGGAAAAGGTCACAAGATATTCATCATAATCATGTGGAAAGGGATCACAAGACACCCTATAAAAAACCAATAACTTGTAATATGAACTGGTCACATTATAGAAGCCTAAAAAACATGTGTTGTGAATGGGAATTACTTGTAATCTAAATTGGTCACATTATAAAAGATTCAAAAACATGTAATGTGAATGGGACATAAAAAAGAAAACAAAAACAAGAAATCTCTTCTTTTAGTATGGACATTAAATTATAATAAAGTTTCTCCTAAAAATAATCATCTTAACTCAAACTCATATAATTGTTTGATAGTTATAATCTAGTATGTATTATTAATTGTTTTCAGACCTAGTAGGGACTACTAGGTCTGAAAACAATTAATAATACATACTAGATTATAACTATCAAACAATTATATGAGTTTGAGTTAAGCCAACAACGTAGAAACTCTCTCAAATTAAAATAATTATACTACACCCTTTAAAATTTAATGAATTATTAAAATTGATTCAATACGAAAAAAATATAATTTAAGTAATTGAAACAAATGTAACATCACTGTGTTAGGGAAGAAGTTGAATATTTGCTTTTGTTTAACTTCAATAACAAATTTTTTCTCTTTGAATATCTATACAATTAAAATTAATTAAATCATAATTGAAGAAAAAAAATTCAATTAATATACAATGAAAATAAATTCATTGTGTATTGCCTCCAGACTAGAGAATCCAGTTGAATCCATATTTTGCAAATCGTCTCACTACATAGGTTTTTATATTTTCAATGGTTTTACCTTTCCTTTGGATTTGATAATGATGTATTATGATAAATAACAAAAACTATGTCCATTGTCCAAAATACATCAGAATAACCATTGGCCATTCTTGAAGTCATAACTTCTTCTCATGGATATTCAAATATTGTTGGATCATCCCATTTCACAAGTTATATTTTAAATCCAAAAATTCCATAACTTAACTTATCAGTTGACGCATTGCCAATGGTGATTATTTGCATTTTCTACCCGATTTTATGTCCATTGTACATTTAGATATCCAACACTTATAGAGTAAGTTGAATGTGCTCTATACCATACCCCTTTGATACATAAAATCTTAACTTCATGATACTCATATAATAGAATATATAATTAAAATATCCCTTAGATACATAAAATCTAAACTCCAAGATACTCATTGAATACAAAAGAATATACAATTAAAATAAATATATTAACATTTTTAATATTGTAATCACATTTGATAAACCATTTTAAAACTCATATATAACATAACTCACTCTGCTTTGTAATGAGTTAAGTTATATACATTTAAGAACCGTCTACGATTTAAATCTAATTAAAAACCAAAAGTAAATAATTAAAAGTTCAAAACTAATTAAAAACCAAAAATAAATAATTTAAAAAAATATAACAATAATTAAAAATTAAAAACCCAAAATAGATAATTAATAAAGATAAAGATACAATGCCCTTTTATATAGATCATACAATGCCCTTATTTATGTAGATCATTTTCTATGTTATAAAATATTCCTTATTTGTTGTATAGGGAAATTAATAACTATAATATATCATCAGTAGCACTCTAATAGATTGTATATCTTAATATAGATAATTTTCTATGTTATAAAATATTATTTATTTGTTGTATGGGAAATTAATAACTATAATATATTATGAGTAGCACTCTAATAGATTTTATATCATAAAATATATATTGAAAAGAAATTATATATATAAATATAAACATAAATATAAATTTATTGGTATTATTAATGATGTGAATTTGGGAAAATATGGTTGTTTATTAAGTCTGAATTTAATTTTAACCTTAAGCTTCATGAGGTAAACATCCAAAATTTATGTGGAGTAAGAAGTTCTAACATTTTTTAGCGTATCACAAAATACCTACTTTAGTACGACTATTGATGATATTGCCATGTAAGCTCTGATACTAAACAATCAAAATCCCTGAAATTTCAAAGCCAAGTTATTAAAGGTGTCCATGTTACCAACAATGACCCTAGAAAAATCCAATTCAATATCTATATTAATCTAGAACTAGCATGACTCCTTACTACATTGAATTGCTCAAAAGATTTTGTAAGCATATGTCAAAAACAAGTTCCATAGGAATGGCTAGATTAGTTTCAACATATTTCAAAATATGCTTTAACAAATTGAATTTCAAGTAGTGTGTGTTGGTCACGATGAAAAATATAAATATTTCAATGACCTTACCATGACTCTAACTTATTTTTTATAGAGGTAGAGAGTAATAGCCTTGCCAGTTTTTTATGTCAAGCTAACAAGGAATACTTGATCTACATTGTTTGGAAGTTCATGTAAAAACACAACAATTGTTAAAGTATTTCTATGAACCACTTGAATGTGAAGAATAGGATGCTTCCTGAAAAGGTGCTCTCCCACTCCATTCAAAACCTTGTTCTAAATAAAACTTGATCGCAAGTAGGAAAGCCTTAAAAATTTAAAAATACTTTATAAAAACAATCCAACTACAAACAAAGCAAGGAAAGAGGCATTGCACACTTTCTACTCCCCTCACTATCCATTATATTTCTCATGTTATATTGCATATGGATTATGATGCTACTATTGCAATAATACTTACCATTTAGTCACTCTTACTCCCATCTTATTTCGTCTGCAATACCACACACCCAATCTAGTCTGAGTAAGCTACCCTGACATCAAATTTGAATTAATAAAGATTTTTTTTAAAACATCTAAGTACCTGCATGATGTAAAAAGAAAGGATATACAAATATAAATTAACCCCTAAATTAGTTCAAAATCTTGTATATATTGTATAGTATAATATCACCTACTTTCATCAGTCCAATAATATATGGTTTTTTCTAAATTTTGATTCCTACCCTTCTTAGCTACAAGCATCCATAAATTCAACCAATATACACATTAAACGTAGAAAGAAACACAACACTTACACAAGCTTAGTAATTTCATATGTTGGTGAGTGAGGTGAGTGCCATGGTTGATTGAGAGTATTGGTATCCATAAAATGCAACATTTTCACATGACTCTGAGATTACTCCCTTCTGTTTGTTTCTGAAACCTGAGTTTGTGATAACAAAACCAGGGAAAAAATCATCACTGGTATATCCTAAAAAGAAATAGAGATCAATAAAATAACCTTATTTTAGAATTAAAAATTTTAACACATTGAAAAATAACATTATTTTAGAATTAAAAAATTTAACACACTGAAAAATATAGCATAGATCTTGAGAAGATGACAATACTGAAATGCATAACTCATATAGGTGACTGCAAGAAATGAAAGGAATGGTCAATGTGTGATTCATGTGGCATTGGTTTAGGGTCAGAAAATTCATATGTTCTAACAAACTTCATATAAACAACACTCAAAGGAAGTGTTTGAAGTACCAAAATACCAAAAAGGAAAAGACCAAAAATCCATGGAATAGTGTCCCACCATAGAAGAAGATAGATAAACTGGAAAAATTCCTACGCCTTCAAACACTATAACTATCTTTCCTGAGGACGAATAAGAGGAAGTGCGACTAAACCAACAAAACTTATATGGGAAGACCTCTCAGCATCAATTAATATGGTTGACATGGCTACATGGGGTGCACACTTGGGTTGCATGCAAGGCTTAGGCATGCAACTAACAAATAGAATAAATAAAATAAAAATAAAAAGAAAGGCTTGTCACATTGGCCTTGCATGCATTCCAAGTATGTAAGCTATTGAAAAGAAGCCACAACCATCTTCCCAAGTTCCAATATTTCACCGTGTCAAGCCACCACAACCTTCACAAGTTCCAATTTTTCATCACTCGAAGTGCTGGTCTCTGATGCTCGAGTCACTACAACTGAGTTAATGCTCTAGTGCAAAATTTTTTTATTTAGGTTACGATAAGAGCACTAGTTCCATTAATTTCATTGTAGACATGAGTAGTGATTTGATATGAAAAAAGTGCCTAACATTTTTTTGATCGAGGTTGGGATAGGATCACCCATTCCATTAATTTCATTGTAGACATGAGCACTGACTTGATATGAAAAAAGTTCTGAACTTGTGGTAATTCATATGTTTTTTATATTGGTTCTATGTACAATCCTTTAGGAATCTACCTTGGATATGTTTTTCATATTTTCTTATGAAATATGAAAATTGTAGGGCTTGTATTTAGGTGATTTATGAGATATGTGAATTTTAGGGCTTGCATTTAGGTGATTATGAAATATGTGAATTGTAGGGCTTGTGCTTAGGTGACATTAGGATATTCGTCATCCTACACTCATATATTAACATTGGTAGATGCATATTTTCGTGAGAAACTATCTTATATGGAGAGAACGGAGATGGCCATATCACAAGCCTATTTTTGAATACAATAGTAAAAAATGTTCATCCCAGATCTTACTCTCAAAGCATGCTAGTCCTTGGAAACAAAGTTGAGATAAATCAACAAATTAAGGTGCCGTATTTCAAACTCTTGTATAAACCCTTGTATGTACTCAAATTAGCTTATATTCTACCTCCTTTTCTATTCCTTATTGTCCCATACACCTGTGGTTCCATAGTCATACTCAAAACAAGCAAGTTACAAGACTCATTTTATCATCAACAAACAAGTGCATGTGAAATTCAACTTATTTAGAAAGGGTTGAGGAGCTTTTTATTAGGTGGTTTTACTGCTTATTGGTAATGATTTTTCCCCTACTATATGTGTTTATGTTTCTTGCTTGTCTATGGTATAAAATATAAGAGTCAAAATATATGCCAAGCAATGGATTTGGTTTTCAATCTTATTGTATCTATCCACAACCACCCTTATAATTATTCATATTAAACAAATATTTCACAATGCATATGTTGGTCTCAAGTTTTGATGGCTTTAGAAAAACTATGTACTTCAAATTTCCTTGTGTTGGTTTCTATTTTTTCTCTTATTGTACATTGATACAAAAAAAAAAATATAATTTGAAATTTAAAAATAATTTATATTTTTTATCTATTTTTACTCTAGCTCTTTTTACTATAGGTTGAATATATATATATATATATATATATATATATATATATATATATATATATATATTTATGAAAATTGAAAATACCTCCCTTGTATTGATTTTTTTTTTCTCTAAACACTTTTGAGCACTATAGGACTTCTACTCTATACTTTACTATAGGTAGCTCAAAGAGATTTGGGGTTCTACATCTATGCAATACATAATAGCCAATCATATCAGTGGTTGGACAATGGCCATCAACCAAGTAAAGGCTATATCGATAGTTTGTCGACTTAGTAGCAATTGCGAAGAGTGTGCTTTCCGTATACGAATTTCATGGAGGCAGGAAGCATCTCCTTCCATTCATATCTTATTTCGAAACAATAGGCCTTCCATTGGTATCTTATTTCCAAACAATAGGCCTTTTTTCATGGAATCTTCATTAAACTTGCATGTGTTAAGCGAAAATCTCAATACGAAATAGGTGGCCGATGAAATGTGAAATAGGTGGTAGGTGGAAGATGGAAGATGAAATAACTAGAGCTCATGGTCTATTTTTTGGGGGTTTGTCGCTTCGTCGGCCTGGTGTGCTTCGTTTTCTGCTGTGGTTGCGTGTGGTGAGTTGGGAGAGCAGGTTCATTAGAGGCTTCCTTGTCGATATGAACCCTGGTCCATGCCTCCTTCAAGTTGAGGAATGCGGATGTTGTTAGTCGTTACTCCTTTGGTAGTGGGCTTGGTTGTTTGTGCCTGGGCTGCCATGACCGTTGATTCCTCCAATGTCATTATGTTTGGGGCTTGTCATGGTTTTTTTGGAGCCTCTACCCATTTTTGTTATGTTTTTTTGGGCCCATCTGGGTGGCATGTGCCCAGTTTTTAGCTAGTTTCTTTTGCCAGTATTTGTTTTCTAAGTTTTCTGGCTTTTTATTTTGCATGCTTGGGGCTTTTTTTGGACAAGCTTGCGTGCCTCTTTTTACTTGCCAATATAGGATGTAAATAGATCCTAGTGATGCACTCTCTATGTACATATACAAAATGTATTTCTCTTTCAAGGTTTTTTTGGAATTATTTTTAATAAATACAATGTATAATGCTAATATTACCTTGATGAAAATTAATAATAAAAAATTATAATCTCAAAAATAAATAAATTATATCCCCCGTTTAAAAACACAAAAGGATAATTATAAATAGTTTTTAAACATAACAAATAGACCTAAAACCCAAAAATATATTTCATACAAAAGTTAAGCATTATCAAGGTCTAGGTAGTTCCTATAAACCAGCTCACAACTCAGCTAGGTCCATGCAATTCGTATAGTCCAATCCGAATTTTGCAAGTTCCGAGCAGTGAGTACACTCTAATTATAAAGTTTATGATGCAATTCGTATAGTCCAATCCGAATTTTGCAAGTTCCGAGCAGTGAGTACATTCTAATTATGAAGTTTATGATGCAATTCGTATAGTCCAATCTGAATTTTGCAAGTTCCGAATTTTGCAAGTTCCGAGCAGTGAGTACATTCTAATTATGAAGTTTATGATGCAATTCGTATAGTCCAATCTGAATTTTGTAATTCGTATAGTCCAATCTGAATTTATGATGCAATTCGTATAGTCCAAAGCAGGTTGGGTAGCACTACCGCATAACTTCTTGAAGTTAAGCTCCATTGGCGTAATCACGGGCTTGCAGTCCACCATACCAAATTTCTCCAATATCTTCAGCACTTATATCCCTTAAGATAAGAAAATCTCTCATGGCTTCTGCGAGACCTCTAGCCCTAGGAAATAGTGCATCAGTCCTAGGTCCTTCATCTCAAATTTGGAAGCCAACTCCCTCTTACATTTGTCAACGAGAGGGTCTGCATCTATCAAGAAGAGGTCATCAACATATAGCACCGGTATGAGAGGTTTATCATCCTCAACCTTAAAGTAAAGGTTTGGATCGGCTTCACTCCTAGTGAATCCCAGCTTCATCAAGTAGCTATCGATCCTCTCATACCAAGCTCGGGGTGCTTTCTTCAGCCCATAAAGATCTTTCTTCAACCTGCATATGTGGGATTCCCGATTACGAATCTCAAACCCCTCTGGTTGTTCCACATAGACTTCCTCTTTAATTGAACCAGGAAAGAATGCGGTCTTGACATCCATTTGATGTAGGTTCCATCCTTGTCAAGCAGAAAGTGCTATGATCGAGTAGATGGTGGTGTATCGGGAAATAGGTGCAAATATCTCATCATAATAAACACCTTCCTTTTGAGAGAAGCCTCGAGCAACAAAGAAAGCCTTATATTTTTCAGCACTCCCACCAACTCCATGCTTTATTTAGTAAAGACACTTCGAGGTAACAATTGTTTTGTCCTGGGGTCTAGGGACCACATCCCAGACATCGTTCTTCACGATGGACTCATATTCCTAATTCATAGCATCCTTCCATACTTGTGCTTCACAATTTATTCGAACGATGAAGGCTCATTCTGAATGATGGTGCTCATAATGGTCAAGTATCCCTGATACCTGGTCAGCTTCTTACTTTCACGTAAAGTCCCTATGGGTGCAATATGTCCTTCAACATCATCAAGTGTCCCCCTAAGCCATGAGGGCCTACTCCTAGAAGAGGAAGGCTCTTGTGGAGGGGGATCAATAGGATCCAAAGGTTCTTCCACATCTGGCATCGTCTCATCTTCCTTTTCATCTGGCTTCTTGGTGTCAGCTTCTTTAGTTTTCCTTAGAATAGGAAGATTGTTAACCTTGCTAAGAGCCATATCTTCGTTAAAGGTGACATAATGACTAATCTCGACTTTCCTTTGACCAGCCACATAGATTCTATAGCCATTAGAATTTTCTCTATAGCCCATGAAGATTCCCTTCTTTCCAGATGCACCCAATTTGCTCCTTTTCTCTTTTGGAACATGAAAATATACGGGACTTCCAAAAATTTGAAAATGAGAGACATCAAATTTATTACAAGTGAACATCTCTTCGGGAGTCTTGGAATCCAATGATTGATGAGGACATCATTTTTTAATATATACGGCGGTATTCGTAGCTTCGTCCCATAGAAACTTTGGAAGCCTTTGATCAGGGAGCGTGGCACGAACAACTTCCACAATTGTACAGTTCTTCATTTATGCCACACCATTCTGCTTAGGAGTGTATGGTGTTGTGGTCTCCCTCTTAATTCCAACCTATTTGCAAAAATCATGGAACTCATTGGATTCATACTCAATCCCATTATCAATCCTTAAGGTCTTTATCCTCTTCTTGGTTTGATTCTCTATCAAGGCTTTGAAGTGACAGAACTAGGAGACTTCATCCTTCTTTTCAAAGAAGTATATCCAAGTCTTGCGAGAATAGTCCTCTGTATAAGTGAGATAATATAAATATCCTCCCAAAGAATTCACAGGCATCATACCAGATATGTCAGGGTCAACCAACTGCAAAATGTCGTAGGTCTTGCTATGGCTTGAGGGGAATGGTCCCCTTTTGAGCTTTCCTTCAGCACATCCCGAACATACACCTTCATGCTCTATTTTGAACTTGGGCATCCTTGTCACTGTTTGTCTCACATCGAGTAGAGCCTTATAATGAAGGTGGGCAAACCTCTGGTGCCATAGTTTAGACTAGAGAGATGTGTCACAAGACATGACTCCCAACCGACTTCCTCCAACTTGATATAAAGAGTCAACTAGAAACCCAGGAGTGAAAGCATCTTTAAAATTCCTTTTCCACACATGTACCTTGCCATCTATGAAGGCCACCTTGTAGCCTTTGTCTTCCATTACCGAAATGGACACTAGGTTCTTCTTGAGATCAGGTACATATAGGACTTCTTGCAAATGAATTTTGTTACTCTGATTTAATTGAAGAGTAACATTCCCTACACCCTTTATGGGATAGGTGGAATTGTCTCCAAGAATAATCTCCAAGTTTGTCTTCTTATTTATCAGATTAGAGAAAACTTCCTTGTAACCAGTGAAGTACCTTGAGGCACCACTATCAATAAGCCAATTACCCAATGAGTCTGGAGGAGAGGTAGTGGAGAGGGCCGATACCAGATAATATTCATCTTTCCTATTGTTAACAACATTTGATTCATACCTGGAGTTCCTTGCTTTCTTGGAGGGTTGAACACTTCCTTGATTTCTGGCATTCTTCTCTCCTTTTCCATTGAACTTTCCATTCCTTTGATTATGGTTGGAATTGCCCCGGGAGTGATTTTGATCATCATCATGAGATGTGTCCTTCCTATTTGGACACTCCCTCGCATAGTGGCCAAATTTATTACAAGAGGAGCATCTTCCCTTTCTTCCACCCTTCGATCCAACCTTTCCTTTGAATTTAGACCCAAAATTATTTCTCCTTTTAGCTTGAGAGGAGAAAGTAGTGGGATTGCCTTTGCTTGAAGGCATTTCTTACTCTACCATCCTTGTCTCTTCTTGAATGTGTCTTGCCATCAATTCCTCAAGTCCCGAAATTAGATCATTGTTGAGAAGAGTGGTTCTAAATACATACCATTCAGATGGGAGCCCTCCAAGAGTAGTGATAGTTAGTTCCCTATCAGCAATGACTTCTCCAATCGATAGGAGATCATTCTTGATCTCATTGATCCTTAAGAAATAGGATTGAATATCCTCGTCCTTTCCCTTCTTAATATCCTTCAGATTATTTTTGAGGAACAAAACTTGATTTGCATCACTAACTTTAAACAAGCTTACCAGTCTATCGTAGATCTCCTTGGAGGTGTTCAACTCGGAAACATAGGCCACCAAATGCTTGTCAATAGAGTCTCAGATGATCTTCTTCGCTTTGAATTCACCCTTAGTGTACTTGTTCCTTGTAGCAGTTGATGCACTTGATGAAGGCTTTGTAATTCTTCCTCTCACATAATCCAACACTTATTGGTCTTTCAATGTCAGATCAAGAGACATCTTCCATCCATGATAGTCAAACTTCTCACGAAGCTTGTCCTCGGCGGGGAAGTGTGATGAGGAACCCATGAAGCCTTTTGTCTTTTTCCAACTATATTTGGTGATTTCTCTTACTCTTGCTTGGGCTTTGTCTTCACCTCATCTCCAATACCATGTTAAATTATGGTAAGTTCTATGCTTAGAGCAATTTACTTCAATTTCTTCTTATTAGCCCAATGTCAATTCTCAGTATAGAAATCACATTAACATATAAGTAAAATGCTTATAGAACATAAATACAATCGATAAAAGACAAGCCAAGGCAAGAGACACAAGATGTGGCAACTAGCCAATGAAAAACCCCAATACGGGGAAACCCTTTGATTAATTCTTCTATATTCTTCAATAATTCAGCAGAGAGAGTGAGACAGTACAATATCACAAATCTATGAATTATAACAGCAACAACATAAATCAAATCAGCAAGGCCAAAGCTGGTTAAATAGCTCACCAATGACCTTGAGATATCCTAGGAGAACTCAGTGTCCAACAACAAGTATGTGCAAGCACAAAACAGTACAAGTAAGAGGGACAAATCAACAATGAAAGCTACAACAACATATAGCCAGCCCTAACCAGTCAACGTTGTCCCAAATCCACCCTCCAAAAGTCAACGCAACACTTCGTCTAGCCTAGGTGAGGCTACCCATGTAAAGCCGCAGTCAAGGAGGGTAAGGCATTGGTCAAAGAAGCCCTAAATCACCCCAAACAGATGGTTGTACCCTCCTACGTCCTCGCTACCCTAATATGTGTCCTCACAATGATGCCCTAGAAATCTGCATCTTTCTTCCAAATTGCCCAAGAGATTTGCATCGTCCTTCCCTGTGTATATCCAAGAGACAAGGAAGATGAGAGGATGAGAGTGAGTGAAATGAGACATAATGTCTCCTCTTTTTATATGCAACGTTGAGGTTAGTTGGGGGTGTGCAACACAACTTAACTTGCTAGTCAACCTTAACAAATTGTCAAGAAATACAAATAAATTCATATCTCCATGAATACATGTCAGAATCGGATGATCGTTAGATCAATCCTACACCTCTCGATGAGAGGAATCCAAGAAAAATATCGGCTGTCATAAATAAGATGACCTACATGGAGTTTGGCCCTAGTTTCCAATTTTAACAATCTTGCACCTTGCAGCACAAGGCAAAGATTAACCTCCTAGAGGCAACCTTGGGTTGATTTTAGACCAGTGCCTAGGACATCTTGGGTAGAGGATTGCTTGTGAAATGGTTTGAAAGGGGTGTGCAGCACTCCAGTTGTCATGAAATAGAGATGGTGGTTAGGAGATTCAATGTGACCTTTAATGAGAGAATTTTAGGCTAATATAAGGATTTAAATGTAGGGAGTGTATGAGATAACTTCAAAGAGGGATGGCTTCTTCTCTAATGGCCTACACATTGAAATGGAACAGTTTGAACTGAAATTGTTGTGGTAATGAAAAAGGTAGAAGGAGGAGGAAATCAGCCGGAGAAGGTTGTGAAAACAAAATCTTCAGTTGATGATTTCTGACAGAAATAGAAAGAAGAATAAGGTGGAATGGGAGCTATAGAGAGAGTTGTTTAAACACTTCATGTTGTGTATGATGGGTACCAGACTCTGCTAAATAGTCAAGGGTAAATCTGAATACTTATAGGTGTTGTATATTGTTATTTAACAGAAGAAAATTGGGAAAATGGGTGTTGTACTGTTAGTAGGAAACTTAAACAAATCTATAAATATGCAAGTACTATTCGCAATCTCACAGCGAAGGTAAATCCACAGATGAGCCAAAAGTAAACATAAGTTCCTTTATATTTTTAAGAAATGAAACATATTGAAATGGAATCATAAAGGGAGGACTTATTGTACATTCACATGTTCAAAATCAATAAAATAAAATTCCATATGCATTAAGGTCAAATAACTAGTCCTTTATTAAATCTTCATGTGAATGAAGCTCTGACTACAAGCAGATTGAGTTAAATCGACTCACAGAGATCAGCCTTGGCAAGTCCAATAATCTCTGCAACCAAAACTCCCAACCCCAAAAAAATACCAACCCCCCTTTACAATATTGTTTTGGCCCTTTTATAAGCGGTGAAGGGGAGGCTTTCATTTATGTTTACAAGAAAATCCAAGTCTAAGCCCTCAATTGTCACATAGGACAAGCTGTTGCGGCTCTGTAAAGTTTTTCCCCCTGAAAGTGATTACAATAGGGTGAAATCCCTTTTTATAATTATTCAATCATTAGTACAAAGAGGAAGACAATAAAGAAATGAAGGAAGAGGTGACTTGCTGATGTTTCAGTGGAAGCCACTTGTTAAGCCATGTTGTTATTGTTTTGAGCTTCCTTCGGTGGTTTGACGGACATTGAGTCATTTCAACAGTGAAAATCAATTCGACGGAGATTGGTAAGGCATGGCATGCCCCCATACTTCATTAATTCCTAGCAGTTTCCCCCTCAATATGTGAAGAGGTCACTGTGGAATGTTACATCGTGGGTCAGTGGGTTCTAAACCATTGAAATCAATGAACATGCAGGTTTTTCTTTTTAAATAAGTCTTAGGCTCCCTTTGATAACCCCTTTATGAATTTCTACATATGATCATAGGCAGAGACCAAGAGCCCATCTGTAAAGCACTTAAATATCTTCATGATGTTGGCGAAGGCTTTTTCCTTATATTGCAATGAATCCCTTATCGACTGATTTCCCGGACCTGAAACTTATATAGGTTGTAGTTTATAATTTATCACATCCAGGAGAAATCCCACATATCGATGCTTTGACTCTGCTATCTTTAAGATTTTCCCTTTTTTCATTGCAATCGCCGATAATTCAGACCCCAGGGCCCTTTAGACCTTGTTTTAATCTTTTATCCCGTCCAGGGAGAAATATCGCAAATTGCAATCGGCCTCTCGCACCACCGATAAGCCTTAAGCCTAAACCCTTTGTTTCGTTGATGTCTAGTATTGCGATATTGTTGGTGGAGTGGCACGTGGAGGAGAGAGGAGTGGCCCAGGGCTTGTTGTGCAAGTTGTTTTCTTTGTAAATTGCAATCGGCCCCTCCCGAAGGAATAGCACTGTCATTGCAATCGCCCCCCTGGTGTAGTCTTCAGGACTTAAATCCCACCGATTGGTTGATATGCAATAAGCATTCTAACTCCTGATTGTGATTTTATTCAACATTTAGCCATTTTGGGTTTTTAAAGCCTTTTCGAAAGGGATTGTTCAACTGAGTGTATCTTTTGATCCAGGAACCATTTTCTGGACTTCTTTATACCGTTGAAAAGCTCTTTCCAAGCACTAATCAATGAAGAGGATCCAATCAAGCTTTAACAGTTTCTGAGACTCAAGAATTAGTCTCAAATAACACTGCTTTTTGACTTTCTCAAGCAACTAATGACTGAATAGTAGTGAGTGACAGCATACTCTACGTTGATTTGAAGAAAATCATATCTAAAACTTGAAAAATCCATCGACTTACCACTACAACTTACTTTTATTCGGTATTATGGTGTGTGTTATGGTCTGTCTCTAGGATTAAATTTTGATTTCCATTTAATATTTTCATCTATACTAATGTTTAAATTGAATTTTGTACAATTTTTTTATGGGTTCGATTCCCTTAATTTAGGACTTTATATGTGGATTACTTGGAATTCCTCCGTCTAATGGGGTATTACCACCACAATCCCCAATGCATGCAAATAGCCTTGCAACTCTGAAGAGACGATTTGGTAATGTACTTATTAAGCACTAATAATAGGAAGTATCCCCCCTTCAATTTACATTGTATAATAGGAACTTTAGACACTACTTACTGTGTTTATGAATACAAGTTGATGTTCACTCAGTTTATTACGTACTTGCAGTCCTTTTAAAATAATATGTGACTGTTTCTTACTTATTACAATGGTCATGAAGACATATATTCTTCCTTTGGATAATAAATAGAACCTGATCTAGATACTTTGGATGTAGATAGTGCGGAAGGAATTGGTAGAGAGTGTTAAGAAATACATGTAGAAATAGGCTAGTGTGTCAGAGATTTATGACAATATTCAACAAGTGTTTACAAAAATGGAGATGAATAATATCCATCACCTTCCAAACCCGGTATCGTAAAAATAGGTTGACATTTTTCCAAGAAAAAGTTCTTCTAGGGTCTTTATCTAAATAATTTGTTATCCCTATCATTACTAGTCAAGGATATTTCATTCAACAAATTAATATTTCCTTATGTGTTACGACACCATTAAAAACAAATTTTTTCGAAGAATGTTGTAATTTAAATACAAATATGTTGCTTTTTTCAAATCATTTCTATAAAATTTCTTAAATTGTGGCAATTCTCACATTAGTTCATTGTATAAGACTTGTCATTCTTGTTGCTCATATTCTCTGTATTTCATGGTGTTGTCGGATCTCTCAATTCTTGCTCCTCATATTCTCTGTATTTCATGGTGTTGTCAAATCTCGGTCGTTGTGGTTTCTATCTGATCACGTTGGTTTCAATTGGGTGGACACCCATTTATTTTAAAAAGAGAAACCCACGGCATAAGATTGGATATCAAGTTTGAGAGGTCATGGGAGCGAATCTAAGTAGAAAGAAATTTTAATTGGTAAGCATTTGAGTATTGCAAACAGAATGAGTACAACCATGGCAACACTCTTGCCTCTTGCCAAATATAAGCTTGTGTTCTTCGGAGATCAGTCTCTTGGAAAGACCAACATTATCACTCGCTTCTGCTATGACAAGTTTGACAACGTGTATCAGGCACCTTCCCATTTTCAAAAAACATATTGGTTTTCTTTGCCTATGAATTTTCCTGAGCAAATTCCTTGATTGGATTAGGATAATTTAAATTTGTCTTGTTTTGGGTTTATTTCTTTTAATGTTATCTGTTATTCCTAGCCAGATGCAAATGTTTAAATCTTAATTCTGCATTTCTTTGAAAACAGATGTTCTCTTTTTGGTTACGCCATTCTTGTCCTTACTTAACAGATCTCGCCACAATTGGCCGTTAAAATGGGTCCAGTTCTTTCCCTTTTCCACTTCAAATAAAATTTAAAAGAATCCCACTTTATTCTATAACTTTTGAAACTTGGAATGATTTGAAGATTATTTGCTAAATTATTGAGAGGGAACAAAATCAAGCAAGTTTGTTGTTTTGTTGGGAAGGGAAAATATTGTGCCAATTTGTAGACACTACTACATCTTGCACCACATATTTCAAGGCACACGATCAAGGCAAGACTTTTGGGATGCGCATTACTAATTGCTTATATTCAAAACCCTGCATTTTCTCATCTTAGTTGTGGTTTCAAGTATTTTCCCTTACAAATTTGTGAAGGGCCTCAAACCAAAGTCAGGTTAGAGGGTTTCTTATGTTTTTTGGCCATCATTGCAATCTCTATTCCACTTATATATTTTCTTATTTTTCATAAAACTACATCTCTTTGTTTAAAAAACGTTCCATGTTATACATATGAACATGAGGAAAATTTTATATTTTTAAAGTTTTCAACTAAAATGGGAGATCGGTAATGGACACATGTTGTTTTTCTTTATCTAATGATCTATGAATACAAAAGGGATGAAATTCTTTGCCTGGAAAATTTAATGCAAGGACAAGTGGATCTTTTTGAATTTATTTCGAATACAATGTGATACGTAGGGTTTGCATATCTTCTTTCTTCCTTTATCAATATGTGAAGATGAGAAAGAGGATTATGCTTTGCAATTACAATCTTTGATATTTTACTGAAATAAGATCAGCTGCTTCAAAAAACTAAAATACCAATATTCTCTTTTATGTTTTGCAAAATTTTCATTTCAATATATTGGATTGATATCTGGCTATAATTTTGCTGATAGTTGAAACAATACATTGTGTTGTGTTTACTAGTCTCTGCAAGTGTTGTTGTTTCAAAAATTACTGCAATAGTGGATGCTAACTTGCTTGTATTCACATTAGGCTACCATTGGTATCGATTTCTTGTCAAATACAATGTACCTTGAAGATCGAACTATTGTATTCACATTAGGCTACCATTGGTATTGATTTCTGGTCAAATGAAATGTACCCAGAAGATCGAACTATTGTATTCACATTAGGCTGTCATTGGTATCGATTTCTTGTCCTTGCTCCTTCCATATGCACAGTTCGATTTCTTTTCAAGTACAATGAAGATCTAACTATTCGTTTGCAGCTTTGGTGGGTATCTTGCTCCTTCCATATGCACAGTTCTAGTATGTTCACCGCACTCAACAATGGGGATAGATATACTAATTTCTTTCAAGTTGATTGTGTGTATGTATATGTGTAGATACCTATTATGATATAAATTTGAATTCTACGTATCATTTTCATTTCTACATGTGATGCATGTTATTAAGGGAGTGAAATCCATCGTAGATGGCCCCACTATAACCCTCAAGATAAATATAGATAAAAAAGACCGGACAAAGTTGTGAAATCCCCCAGTATATTTTCAGACACTTTCTCATATGCAATCACCTTTAGGGAGATCCTTGTGATATGTTTTTGTAAACTATAAATTTCAACTTATATGTTTAGAAAACCCTGACTCTTGGCATCTTAAGTTTACCTCTGAGGTAATTTAAATAAGAAGGTGGAGACCCTGTTTATTATTCTCTTTGGCATTAATGTTGTTACAGTTTTTTTAGTTCGCACAACATCTGAATTAGTAAGAATGCAACAAATCTATGAAAATATTAAACTCACTTCAGAAGCCACCCAGCGGAATGTTTCTTCTAGTGGTTATGGGTATAGTTGCATATTTTAATGGTTCCAACATGCAGAACAGGATGTTGTAATGTTAATTCAGGTCCATATTGATCCTTTAGTATATAATGAATTGTGATAAACCTTAGTGTCATCTTGTGAAGTACAACGTTTAAACATTTATAGGATGTTGTAATGTTAATTCAGGTCCATATTGATCCTTTAGTATATAATGAATTGTGACAAACCTTAGTGTCATCTTGTGAAGTACAACATTTAAACATTTAAAATTTATGGTGCAATATATGAACCTTTGGTTCTCCTTTGCTTTTGAATATAAATGCTTTTAAGTGATAACAACAATGGAGATTTTGAATATATATGATTTCATCAATGATAATAGTTATGTAGCTAGTTATACTTTTGTTGTCCTTTTTGCACTCTTTGGATCTTCAACGATAATGTGATATACCTTTGTTGTCCTTTTTGCACTCTTTGGATCTTCAACGATAATGTGATAATGTGATATTCGTGAAGGATTGTTGGTTGAATCCTGTATTGACATTTAGGGTGACAAAGGATGACATTTAGGGTGACAAAGGAAAAGGAAAGTGCTAAGGTTTTCTCACTTGGATTAATCAATAATCGTTTCATGTGCATAACTTTACTCAGTCGTTTACCTTGGTTTAGAATGGCAAAGTAACCCAGTGCCATTGCCATTTTATTTTGTCAATTTACTTCTCCATCTTTTGTTAAAACATATGCTAGAGGCGAAGATGAACGAATCCCAAAGTAACAATTTTTTGTTGGTCTGCTTCTTTTATAATGCTTTGGTAATGCAAGTCTGAATTGAAGAAGGTCATGCAAAGTCTCTGCAATTTGGGGCGATGTTTATTGAAACCACTACAAAAGCTAGATTTAAAATTAACGTGCAACTTTTCTCATTAACATGCAACTTTTCTCTCTTTTATTACAGGCTTAAATTCTACAAAATTCAATTTCAGATCCTGCTCAAATTTTAATACATGTTCATTGTATATTAATGTCAGTAAGAATCTACCACTGACATACTTCATGTGATTGTGTTTAGTAAAATAGCAACTACATTACCTGGAATGGAAGCTCTCTCATCACCCATAAGGGGAATACATGGTTGATGTGAATTTAAAATCCACAGTGGCTGCAACTGAAAGAGAGAACATGACAAGAGGATGATATTGCTAAGTATGTAATATTGCTTTGTCTCTTCTTAGTGGTTGATTTTTTGGAAGTACTTAGTTGGATTCGAACCATCTTCAGATCTCATGGAGCATCATTGGAGTAGGATACATTTATCATATTTCCCTAATAGTAATGTATATTAATGTATATTAAGAATGGTTCCCTAACAATAATGTATATCAAGAATTAGAATGGGAGACTGGGATATGCAATTTTATGTAAGAATTATATATTTACAGTAATGTATATCAAGAAACAATAATGTATATCAAGAATTAGAATGGGAGACTGGGATATGCAATTTTTATGTAAGAATTATATATTTGGTGCAAGATTGTTTTGCATGTTTGCCATTAAGCAACTAACTAAAGTATTTTTTTTGAAATTGATAATCAAGAATGTAATGCCTTAATACATTAATGGAATTATTTGGTCTTCAGGATGTTTTTCACTCTTTATTATATGACATTTCCTCTTTATTATACGATGGTGTTTTACTATACACGTTGATAGGTAGATGTTTTCCACTCTTTATTATATGACATTTCCTCTTTATTGTATGACAGTGCTTACTATACTTGTTGAAAAGTAAAGAATTTTTTGAGAAGATTATTGATTACCTGCTTAAAATTGATTGTCTTCGAAGGGCGTGGAAAGTGGGAGCTTATACTTTCAGATCCTTGTCTATCCCTACCAGCAAGGGATACAATTATTTCACATTTTAAAATTTGTTATTTGAGATATAAAGCTAACTATCCTTTAGAAAATAAAAAATTCCGCGTGTTTAAAATCTACTAACAGTAGCTTTATTTTAAGTCATAAAATATAATTATATCTTTTTTTTCTTTTCCATGTGCTCACCCTTTTATCTTTTTTTCTTTTCCATGTGCTCACCCTCCATTCGTAGATAGGTTGGTGAGAATGAGAATGCAGGTACCTTGTGAGCCCCAATCAACAATTGGCTAACAAACAGTGAACAAGAACCTCATTAACAGAATTCAATGTTTGTTGTAAGTCTAAATATATTTTCTTGTAGGGTTAGTTAAAATATTTTCAATATTTTTCCTATGTGGTTACTCTGCTCTAGTCCCATTATGCTCCATACCCATTATTAATGGAGCAATATGTGGCTACTGGAAATTTATGCTCCATACCCATTATTAATTGAGCAATATGTGTCTACTACTGAAAATAGAGTATGCAATAACTCATGTCCAAACTATTTCTAATGGCTATTAATTGCAAACATGTTGAGACTAGTTCTAATGGCTTTTAGCCTTTGATAGTAATGCATAGTGAGTGATTGATTTTTTCCTCTGTTCTTCATCATGACCACTACCCAACTTCTGGTACGGAATCTGTTTGCACAAGCTTCAGATGAACATATGCATGATCCTTGGGGTCATTAGTAGGCTTTAATTTCCTCTTTCAGTGAAGACATCTTGGTGTCATAAGTATGCTCTATTTTACCTTTCTAATGAAAGCACCTATTGCCATGAATGGTCCCAAGGGCCTATGCAAATCAGTAATTGAAACACGAGATTTTTTTGTTTTTGGTGTGCTGCTTTGTATATAAATTCACACACGAGCCACTATCAACCAGTTCTTTGCCTTGTAAATTCACACGGGAGCCACTATCAACCAGTTCTTTGGCTTATTGACACCTGTAGAAGTGACTACTTGTCATTTGAAGTGACTCGCTTATGCATTAATAGTTCAAGCACCATAATTCAACACTATCCTTTTTAACTAAGGAACTCAGCCCCTCTACCGGCAACAGTCACTCGCTCCCTTGTTTGTTCAGTCTAAAAAAATGTGGGTTCTATTTATATTTTAGAAATTTCTTTTATTCGCGAGGTAGCATTAGTTTTGCCTTACAATCCTTATTTATTCTCGTCATTGCTTCTCTGCTACCAAATTAAAACGTGAGCATCCAATTCATAATGTTTACATTTTATTCTACAAACAACTAGAAAGAAAGATATCACAAAAAAAGATAAAAAGATATCACTCAAGTTATATTGCTTAAAACTATAAGAAAGATATCACAAAAAGGATAAAAAGATATCCCTCAAGTTATATTGCTTAAAACTATAATAGAAAACAGTGAAACTAGAATTATATGATTTATAATAGTGAACAATTTTATTCTAAAAACAACTAAAAAGAAAGATATCACTCAAGTTATATGGCTTAAAACTATAATAGAGAACAATGAAACTAAAATTATATAATTTATAATAGTGAACAATAAGATTTAAATTTAAATTCCTTTTTATTTTTAATAAAAGATATTTACAAATACATAAAGAAGCTCATGATCTAATGTAGGTTTCTTATTCTAACTAAACTTCACAAGGAAATAAGGAGCTCGTAACCTTATATAGGTTTTTTACTTCAACCAAACTCGTTTGTCACCAATAAATACTTAAATGGGGTTAAGGATGGTGGTGTTGCACTGGCTTTGCGAGGAGGGGCAGGATTACAATCAAGAATTGGGGCATTGCCCTAAGGAGCTCATAACCTTATATAGGTTTCTTACTTCAACCAAGCTCCTTTGTCACCAATAAATACTTAAATGGGGTTAAGGATGGTGGTGTTGCACTGGCTTTGCGAGGAGGGATAGGATCACAATCAAGAATTGGGGCATTGCCCTTCGCCTCGTTGTTGATATGCTAATTTTACTAACACCTACATATTATAGATCTTGAGGACACCATGACCATTGGTACTACTTCATGTTGTAGTTATGCACACTTACGTGTTTTAGCTAGTTGAGTAGATCATGCATAGATTTTATTGAATAAAATCAATGTGAGTTTTACTATGTTAACTAAATATAATAATGTAACATGCACAATTTAGGAGGACTATTTAAGGTACATAATGAGAGTTTTATACGATGTTAACTAAATATAATAATGTAACATGTGCAATTTAGGATATATAGAACTAGTGTATTGTATTTTCTAATTAGATCATTAAACCAGAAAAGTAAACACGAGAAGTTGTGAATCAGTGAGTCAGCCTCTCTCTTCAAGAAAAAAAAAAGTGAAGTTCCTCACTCAGTAAGTCTTTCCCTTTAAGAAAAATCCCTTTAAGAAAAAAAAATTGGAATTGGGAATGAAGAAGTGAAAAGTGTTTGTTGTTGTCAAAATATAGTAAGATAATGATTTGTTAGTAAATGAATTATGTTATGTTTTTTTATATGAAAAAACAATTTTTTTTTAAATAATTTAAAAAATAAATAAATAAAATAAATTGTTAAATCTACCATGTAAAATTTATGGATTTCAAATATTGGTGTACAAACTTTTGTTCCAAAATTTCTTATAATAACCAAATAACTCAATTAACTTAGTACATAAATTGATATCAAACAACCAGATTACCCAATAAACTTAGTACATGAACAAATATACTTTGCAATATACAAATTATTAAATTGCAGGTGTGATGTATTTATTTCGAGTTTTATGTTTTAAAACATTGTTTAAAACCTAAAACTACAAGAATGTTATTATATCTATTGGATCTATTGTTACATACCTGGACTGTTACAAGTAAACAAGAGATGCAGGCAAATTTATATTTTGTTGTGATCAAAAGATTTAGCAAAGAGTATACCATGCTTTTATTAGAGAGGTAGCAAAGAATGAATTATGCTATGATCATAACAATATGCTTTTGCGACATTGGTTTCTCATTGTTCAATAAGTAAATTAGTCTAGATATGATCTATTATTCTTTTTTTATCGTGGACATAATCTAGTTGTTATTTCTTGTAACTTTTCTATTTCCAATATTCTTCCAGAGTTCTATTGCAAGGTATTTCTAGTTGAATATCAATGTTGAAATCACTATTAACTAAGAAAACATAATCAACATGTGTAGTATATGACTTTTCTTTTCTAATCATTTATGTTATTGTAGATATTTATTCAAATGGTCCTACATAAATGTTGATTAAGAAATTTGGTTGTTGAAAGTAAATTTCAATTAATGTGAGTTCAATTTTGTTGTCACAAAATGTTTTTGTTGCCACAAAATCTTTTCCCTTCTTAAGAAGGGAGTCATTAGAAGGACTATTTAACTAAGATATTCTATATGTTGCCATCAAATCCTGTCTTTTCGAGCAACTTTGACACTGTCTCTTTCACCATGAGAACTAGGGACTCTATGCATGCAATTTGGCTTTCAACAGGGGTTTCTTTTGAGAATCCATCGCCAAACAAGCACTTGATAGACTTCGAGAGGTCTAGCAAGTAACCATTAAATCCTCACAATTAGTCTTAGATGAACGAGCCTGCTTCCCTCTTTTGAGCTCCTACAATTATTTCATTTGCTTACTTCTTCCTACTGGGCACATCCGAACGGGAAACTCCCAACCGCGATTGCAGATCAAAGTAAGAAACTCAAGGATCAAAGATCAAAGTAAGAAACTCAAGGATGGACCCCCTTGCATCATTAATAAAGGTTCCTTGATCAAGGAACCTTGTTGTAATAGTTGAGTTTGTGGAAAGGGTGATTCGAGAAAAGGTGGAAAAGAATACCCATGAGCATAGAATAGTTGTTGAAAGATTGATTGATCAGGCCTAAAACAAAGTAATTAACCTTACCCTTACACTAATCTATAAGGGTATGTTCAGATAGAATTCGCAAAACCCAACAACCGACAGACCTAAAGAAAGAACAGACTCATTGAGGAAATGTTCATAGCACGATGCCATGTGTGGAATTTGTTATGAAAATTTTGAATGATATAAATTGTTTATTTTTTTATGGAATGTGCAATTGAGTTTCTTGAAAAGATATGATCATAATGTCCATCAAGTCGGTGGCATGGATGAATTCACTAATATGTATATGTAAGTTTTGTGTATTTATGGCTGCAATTGATAAATTGATAAAACATTGGTAGGAATTATTTATTTTACGGTGGAATGTGCAAGTGAGTTTCTTGAAAATATATTATCATAACGTCCATTAAGTCGGTGTCATGGAAAAAAACACTAATATGTGCATGTAAATTATGTATTTATGGTTGCAATTGGTAAATAATTTGTGTTTTCAGATATTTTTTTGGAAAATCCTAGTTTCCATGGAGAAATTTTTTTTAGTTGTGTCATATCATTTAATGTCTTCTTCTTTATATGAAATTTTTGGAGTGCTCGGGGTACTACATTTTTAATCGATTATAATAAGTCAATGGTTTTAATATTCGATAATGTAGCATGCTAGCCCGTGTTTTGTAAAACATAGTGCAATATATGCTAGCCCATGTTTTGTCGCACGTTGGGTCAAATGCAAGCACATCCGATGTTCTTTTTTTGTTTGGTATATTGTTCATGCACAAGTTAATTGTATTAGAAATTATTCGATGTTATTTTTTTGTTTGGTATATTGTTCATGCAAAGTTAATTGTATTAGAAATTATTTTTGTGTTTTGATTTGTAACTTGTGAGACATTACTAATGGTTTTGCAATTCAAAAGATTGGTGTCTAGGTTGGCAAGATATTTATTCATATAACTCACTGAATTTTTTCTTTGGCGTTTCCCAATTTTTGGTTTGAAAAATTATATCCAAGCAATGTCAATTCCATTTTTATTATAAGAGTACATCCTAAAATTACTTTAGCATCTTTGACTAATCCCTCATTATTGTTATAGTTTCTTGCATATAGCTCAACTAACATGTTTTGTTTGACTACAATTGTTGGCAATGTTATTGTCTTCCCACATGCAAAACATTTGATCGAACGATATCATACTCATCAACAACTAAGTGTTATTTATTGATCATATGCTAGCAAAAATATTTTTTTATTATGATTATGGACATCCTTGTTTCGATAGAAAATGTATGGGAAAAGTGAACTTAAAGGTTGGGGTCTATGGAACTTGTCATCTCTGTATGCATGGACATAACATATGGTGGGTGTACATACAAGCTTCAGACAACATTCACTAGTTTCGGAAACACTTGATATCTTTATCAATTTTCGTATTTAATATCATCCTACTAACACATAAATGAACAATGGGTTTTTTTTGACTTGTTGTATGTGATTGATAACATTGTATTTTATCTTTCCAAAAGTAATATGGAATTGTGTTTTTATTGATTCTTGGCTTTCAAATATAAGAGAGTCTCTTGCAATTTTTTCCAATAGAAATATCTAGAGAAAAACATGTCAATGTTACCAAAATATGAATTTGGTGTGTGTAGGACTTGACAGAGTCACTTATCAATCTAGTTAAATGTTGTTGCACCAACAAGTGACACCTCTTATCAATATAGTAAAACTTTGTTTCACTAACAAGTGATGCCTCCTCTATAAGAAGTACACAAAGTTGTTGGAATTCTTTGATAATGTAACAAATTTTTCATTGTTTAGTGAAGGACAATCTGTCTTGTTAAATGGCATATAAAAGACATAATGCAATGTGACACACCTGCATTGAATGCATATTTTCCTTGATATGTAGTTATCATTTTTTTAGTTGTGATTCATCATAAGGCAATGTATCAATACGTATGTGTACTAAGGACTGGAAATTTTCCATAGCCTTTAATGTTATTCCTATGCCTACACCTCTTGTTAAGACAAATGGATCTAGGCTAAAAGAAAGTATAAGCCACAGTGGCACATTACTTATAGGGACGGGTCCCGCATTGGTACCTCCATTGGGATATTAGTATATCACTCTTTTCAGTCCATAGGGGTATCTTACCCTCCATGAACGTAGAGGCAGGAGAGAACGAGCCACGCTTGGATGGAGTCTAGGGCTAACATCGCTTGGGGGCTTCACATTCGCATAGCGTGCACAGGAAAATACTTTTAGCAAGCCAGAATGTGAGTTCTTTTTCTCCTTCCCCGTCTAGAGGGTCTCATCCCATCCAATAGGCTGGAGAGCATAAGAGGTGGTGTGGTTGACTTTTCTGGTGAGATGAGAGAAAGGTGAAGCACAAGATATCTTGGGAAGCCTCAGGTAAGGTAGGTTGCGGTCATGTAAACTCTGTAGATAGAGACTGAAGAAATCTATATTTATATTCATTCTGTATTGATAAGCGATTATGATAAAATGAGCCCAAGTCAAGTGTAAACGGTGATAGAAGGCGCTTGAAATGGCAATTGAGACGGTTTTTTAGATTTGCCAAAGGATCCTATTGCTTGATCCTCTTGTTCAGCCTTCACTGGA
The DNA here is from genome assembly GCA_031772625.1 of Pinus tabuliformis. NCBI lineage: Eukaryota > Viridiplantae > Streptophyta > Pinopsida > Pinales > Pinaceae > Pinus > Pinus tabuliformis. Next base: position 1,447,961,696 of record CM062817.1, read on the forward strand.
ATTGCTGGTGATAAGATCTCTTGTTCAGTTTGCACTTGATTTGCTGGTTAAGTGCGATTATTTGAGAGAGTAGTGTAAGGAAAGAGATCCCCAGTTGGCACCTATCTGCCTGCTGCATCTACCTATGATGGATGAAGAACTAACCTCATCTATCCTATAGAGTTTTTTTCTTAACACATCAATTACTAATTTTTCTTGTTTCGTGTTTAATTGCCGTATGATGTTATAGTATTTTATGTTTTCCAGTATATGTGGTTGTTTGAAAATTTCATATGGTCTTGTAGATTGTAGATTAAAATTCTTTTTATGTTGAAAATGTTGTGAAGCAATTTGGAAGTCATAGTTTTCATATTTTTCATCAATGAATTTTATCGAATCTTGTATTCTTTGTTTCATTTGGTTTAAGATTATCTATGTTAAATAAATATCTTGTACTCTTTGTTTCATTTAGTTTTTTACTATCTAAGTTAAATAATTGTTCAGTTTGTGTCTATTGCATTGATTGCATCGTCAATGTCATGCCATGTATGTGTTGTAATAAACCTAATTTTTTATTAATTTTTTTAATTGTTTTTTCCAATACAATATACACGTATTCCCAAGCTGGGTGATGTTCTTGATCATAGCCTCATTGACACAATACAGATAGTATAACATTAATTGTTCTCTTCAATAATTTTCAATGCCATTGTATTTGTTAAACTTCACGGATGGAATGTCATATGGCCTATTTTCTTTTCTATGTTTTGGTAATTATTGTATAACTAGAAGCAAATTATGCTAAACATATAGAATAAATACCTACAGGTTGTGGAATATAATAGTAGATGATTAATGGGAACATTATGTTTTCAAAGTCATATGGTTCCTTTTGAAAGTTTTTTTTGGTTTAGAACAAATGTTTGTTCCTTCATAGGAGATTATTTTTGTGTTTGTTCTTAAATGTTGATGTAAGTGTTTTGTATTTTTTTGTCGTGTAAGAATTGTAGTACCGTTAAGTTGCATATGAATTGGATATAATTGTGATTCAATGTTTGCAATCCAGATGGTTGGAATGTGTCATGCAATGCTATTTGTCTAGGCGTTCGTTGGCTTTCTTTGGAACAATTAAGCTTTGTGATTAAGTGTACATTAGATAGCATGTATGTATTCATCATGTGTTAATTTACAAAATTTTCGATGCCAATTTTTGCCTTTACCATAGATTGGTACATATTTATCCATAATAAGCCATGTTCATGTGCAGTTCCTCTATTTTGGAATTTTTTCACATAGGAATAGTCATTGATTTCTCCATATTAATTTTGATATGAGATTTTAATTGACATAGTGCATCTATCATATATCTATAGCAACATGCACAAGTTATAGATAATTTCTTATTAATAAGTGGGGTTCATTTTTTCTAATTCATTTTCACTTGGACTTGTAGTGTCTTTCCTCGTATGCTTATGCACTCATAAGAGGCTCTAAGATGCTTTGTGTTACTAAAGGAAACAAATAAAGTAAGTGGGTCTAGATGTCAAATCATTTCATATATATTTTTTTACGCATTTATTGATGGTAGTTTGGTGAAGTGTGAACTATTTTCAAGTCCATGTACCAAATGTCAAATTTCATAATGTGATCCACATTTGGCTTTCATCTGACATCTTTTACAAGCAATTTTCTTTGTTTCAACTGACATTTTCTAATTCTAATCCAAATAGCATTGAATACTTGGTTTATGATAATGTGAATTACTTTATAAAACATGTTATTTCTATGGTAAGTGAAGTCATGATTTTTATGCAGGGCTTTTCATTGATAAATCTTTTGATATGTAAATATTTCAACATTTCGCTTGGGCGTTTGTTTCTATAGAATATGATGGAATACTAATTTCTTCTCAGTACTTATCTTTGAAAATTTCTAATGACACATATCCGTAGTTGGTGCAATTTTAATTTGTTTATTTAGATGGTCATGGATAGTATGGAGGGCTCCTTAAGGGAAAACATTTTTCTTCAAGGAGCCAATGTTTTCTTTTGTATTTGAGGACCAAATACTCTATGATATTATTTTCATGATTTCGGTTTTCTAAAGACACAAAAAATCTTTCGTGATTACTTGATTCATCACTAAATAACCATAGTTCCTCCTAATTCATCCCAGAGTTGCAAATTAATCTTTCTTCCCATTTCTTATTATCTCGATGTGGTTGTTTTATTCTTTTAATGAGTGATTTGGATCCAAGTAGGCCCAGTGTTTTTCTTCTCCTAGACCCCATTTAGTAACCATACTGGCGATTCTTAAGATTTAAGTACAACCTAGTAATCAAACTTGGTGTTAGAAGGGGAGATGTATCTTTACCTTTCCAGGCCCTGGTTAATTCTAAAAAGTTGGGAGCATCTAGATCCATGTCTTTAGCTTGTTCTAGGTTTTATCTGACCTTTTGACACAGCAAAGAGAATGACCAACGGTAAAGGAGGTGAGGTAATGGATTCTAGAGGAAGCATGGTAGAAGAGAAGGGGTTAATAGGAGGTGGAGGTGGGGAAAGCATGTGACGAAGGAGAGGGTTTAGAGGACAAGGGAGGACCCATAGAATACTTCATTTTGACTTTAGGGGTGCTCGATTAAACTCAAACCCTTTCACCTCTGAATAGTTCACTTGTGAAGGGGCGACGTTAAGGGTTTATGTGTTTGTTATCAACAATGGTGAAGTCATCATTATCTTAGCCCGAAGATGGGGTTGTATTCTCCTTTGAAGCTAACATACGACAATTGGAGTATAAATTGCCATATTCATGGCACCACTGATAATGGAAGGGAATATGCTCATAATCAAGAGTTCTATATCCATAATTCTTATTGGTAAATAAATCTTAATTGAATGAAAGAAATAAGGTCCATTCTCAAAAACCTAGTTACGTTCCTCTAAACTAGCAAAGACCATAATAAAGAAAACCTTAGCCCCAAATTCTAGTTTGATTTCACCTTTACGTTTGCATTTATTTTGAAACATTAGGATAAGGATTTTTCTAATGGATAGATGCCTAGAAGTTTTCCAATGAGCACATGATCCTGTATATACTATATATACTCTTGATGTGATTTGAGCAAACCTCAAATTTGGGGTATATTGTTGCTTTTAGAAAGCAACTTCTTGGTCGCAATTTACAAGAGTGAGTAGCATTATGGTGAGGGTTTCACTATTTTCAATTAGGGTTTGGGCCAAGATGAATTGGGAAATGGAAGCTAATGACTGATTGATTGTTGCCTCCTAAGACAATCATTACCGTATGAGGAAGTGTTGCTCCCTCCATTGAATTTTCCATAGAACGAGTGGTAGGGAAGGGAACAAGACCACAATAGCTAGGATTTGAAGTTGGAATCAAATATTATTCAAAACTCATATTATTCTTTGAAATAGATAATGTTACATGCAAAAACAAAGAATTATTAATTACTGAATTAAGAAATGGTTAGAAAATAGGAAAATACATCTCACAATAATGCATTGAGGAAAATTTTTCGATAATATTGAAATTGTAAAATTTCTACTTCAATATTTGGTAGTGATCTAAATTCCTAAATACTTTATAAAATATCATTTAATGTAAATGGATATCGAATTAAGGAAATGTTAAATACAACTATTACTACTCAACGCTCTCCCATAAAAAAAATACTTAACATAATTTCATGGTCATATGCATAGAGCCAAGGAAATTTATGTTTTCAATACAATAAAAATTTATCATAGCTTATAAAAAAGAAAAAGTCTATGAAAATGCATAAGGAAAAGGTCATAAGATATTCATCATAATCATGTGGAAAGGGATCACAAGACACCCTCTAAAAACTAATAACTTGTAATATGAACTGGTACATTTTAAAAGTCTAAAAAACGTGTATTGTGAATGGAATTACTTGTAATTTGAAATTGGTCACATTATAAAAGATTCAAAAACATGTAATGTTATGGGACATACAAAAGAAAAACAAAAACAGAAATCTCTTCTTTTATTATGGACATTAAATTATAATAAAGTTTCTCTAAAAATAATCATCTTAAACAAGGAATACAACATTTTTTTTTAATTGCAATCTCTCTACTATTTTTAACTTGCACGCAGCGGTAGTCCCTACTAGGTCTAAAAACAATTAATAATACATACTAGATTATAACTATCAAACAATTATATGTGTTTGAGTTAAGCCAACAACATAGAAACTCTCTCAATTAAAATAATTATACTACACCCTTAAAATTTATTGAATTATTAAAATTGATTCAATAGGGAAAAAATATAATTTAAGTAATTGAAATAAATGTAGCATCAATGTGTTAGGGAAAGAGTTGAATATTTGCTTTTGTTTAACTTCTCTAACAATATTTTTTCTCTTTGAATATCTATACAATTTAAAATTAATTAAATCATAATCGAAGAAAAAAAAATTCAATTAATATACAATCAAAATAATTCATTGTGTATTGCCTTCAGGTGTATTTCCTCTAGACTAGAGAATCCAATTGAATCCATATTTTGCAAATCTTCTCACTATATAGGTTTTTTTATATTTTCAATGGTGTTACCTTCCCTTTGGATTTGATCAGTGATGTATTATGAAAAATAACACAAAAACTATGTCCAGTATCCAAAATACATCAGAATAACCATTGGCCATTCCTGAAGTCATAACTTCTTCTCATGGATATTCAAAT